>CM060915.1:463192253-464441003 GCA_030737875.1 Allium sativum | reverse complement strand
GCTTATAACGACCCGAACTTCCCCGTGAAGGAAAGCCCGGATTGAGATGAGAACAACACACACCAGAGCGCAAACAGAAGAACATTTCATTGTTTATTACAACAATTCCATCAGAATACAAGAATATACAGAGTATGAATAAATATACACATTTGAAAAATATCAGAGATTACAATAAATTACATAGCAGCGGAAAACAATACAAAACACAATTGAAAGTAATACACGGATACAGAGCTTTCCGAGCATCGTTCCAGCTGCAGATCAGGATCCTGTGAATATAAATCTGCAAAACCAAAACTACTAGCTGCCCGTGTGGAAAATAGGGGCACCCAGAGTTTAGGTTGAAACAACAAACTCCAGGTCTGTCATGTGACTGGTGTGAGAACTAAAAAAGTTATTAATCTTTATTTTAAAGGAGAGTAATTCAAGGGACCACGCCGTATAACACGGAACGGGTTTCCTCCCAAGAATACCAGTGCATAAAACAAACAGCGCAATGCTAAATAAAGAAAAACGAAGCTATTATAAGACCCAGGTCCCATCACACAATGCAACGCAAGCCGGAGGATAGGGTTTTTACCTTATAATAGCCAAAGCAAGCTTGATACGTCAAAAACACATTATTTGATATTACTATAAGTGTATAGTGTCAAAAAAAATTCAATCATAAGTATCAATCATAGGCGGCATAGCTACCATCTACTATGTCGCCATACTAGGTTCTATAAATAAAACCGCAATATCACGTATTGGAAATTGGATTCCATCATGAGTCGAGGCAAGGGGCAAGCTCCCCTCCGTTCGAGACACTCTAGCAAATGTCTCAGGACCCCACTATAATCCTTGGATCTTCAGGGCCGGTCCTCACCTAACTTTAGAGGATTAGTTATTCCTGAGCACACGTTTCCAGGTCCTAACAGACCTATATCGGAGGCGCCTCGCATTCCAACAACCACACAGGTGAAAAGTATATAAATGTCAGCCAGTTAAAGCACTGACACCACCACTAGATAGAAAGAAACGTCGTGCTCTCCCTGCAGTCACTATCCCGTTTTTGACTCATACCGAGGTGTGAGGCTCGCGAATTCACGCTATACACAAAGCTGCGCCACACAGGCCGTGCTTTGATCATCAACCACAAGACTTTGCTTTTCAACAGAAGCCTTGATCAATTGCCACTTACGCGTGCCACACTGGCAATTCACTCCATGCGACTGATGTCCATCGATATACAACCTTTGAGCTCGTACGTCTCAGAGAAGGGCGTTAAGCAAGAGAATAAATTCTCCGCCGCCAAACAGATGTATATTTAATAGAGATCAATCAACACAGAATAAAATCCAATGTCAAACACACAGTCCATTTACAAGTTCGTTCTGGGTCTGAACGAAACCGGAGGCACTTTCCTCGCATATCCATCGATCTCCAAGTACGTCTGGACGATCACCAACTTTTTCTCTCATCTTGGGTGTACAGCCCAATCAAGATCATCAGTAATCACCCAAACGATGTGAAGACTTCCGGTCTTCAACCACCGTCTTCATCTTCGACATATCGCCGAATCGGTTATTCAGAATGGGTATAAACCCGGCCTTTCTGAGTAACCCATGTATATAATAAACAAATGTTATACAAACACAACATACGCCTCATTCCAATTCAGAATATTCTTTTCTTCACAAAATCACATTCTTAGGGAAAGATTCCCATTAATTTTATCCAAGATAAATTCTTCTAAATTTATTCTTTAATCTTCTTTTGGATATCATTTCAAACTATATTATGGTTTTCCAAACTAGTCGGGATTAGCGAACCACACCGAAGTAATTATTTATTTTATTTCCCAATCTCAAACTATTCATCCCATGGAGCAAAACTGGTAATACTCCATATCTAACACCACGGTGTTATCAGTAAAGTTAATTACCATTTCACGTTCAAATCTAATTAAAGATTTAACTATCGCTTTGGAGCAAAACTGGTGGTACTCCATTCTCGATCACTTTCCAATTTTGATAATTTAAATTATCAATTCACATTCAATCTAATTAAAGATTCATTAAAACTCCACTTAGTTTTAATCTTCCCACATATCAATATCCTGCCTTTAACTGGGTTAAAGAACCAATGTCATCTAAAACACGATTCACGATAAACCCAAAATCACATTCTATTGTTAATCGGGTCAAAGAACAGGTGTTATTCAAAACACCGCTCACGATAAACCCAAGAAACAATTTAAATTCAATTCCAATTAAATATCATTTAATTGGTACACTTCATTAAATCTAAATAGAAAGATTCAATCTTTTTCTCAACTGGGCTTAAGAACGGTGTTAATGAAGACACCATCCACGACAAACCCAAATCACGTTTGATATTAAATACAAGGCTCTGAATAGAAAATATATCGACTTATATTCAATATCAAATTCTACGATCAACAAATATCGTATTGGAAATAAAATATATCTTTTAAATTCCCATAACAATATCTGTATAATCACGAAATCCAACATCGAAATATTCCGAAGACAATTTCGATTCAAATCCATTCCAATTCGTATGTTGGAAATTCTGATTATTTTTAAAACCACTTTCAAATTCAATTTATTTATTTCTAAAATAAATTGATTTTAATTCTAGTTCAAAACTAGTTCATTTTGATAAAAAAAAACTATTTTTATCCTTTAAAATGTGGAGTTTTTCAACCCAATTTTTCCCAAATCATTTCTTATGATTTTACACAAATTGTTGATATTTTTAATAATTTTATCAAGGCCCGTACAGCCGATTTCCACCAATGGCCATCGAACTGCACCTACAACGACCTTTTCCAAATTTTATTTGGACATAATTCCAAATCCAACCGTTAGATTTCAAATTTCGAATAATCATTGGAAAGCTCTTATCGATACAAACCCAACGGTTCCCGTTTCAGGAGAATCCGACGGTCGGATCTCCCGTAATGTCCATTCGAAGTCAATGGTCGAAATTCATGAACTGCCGTAGCGCGTTCTATTCAGGCCATTATATATATAATATATATATTATATATATTTCATTGATTTCCTTTTAAAACGTATTTTGTAAATCATTTTAAATTTGTTTCAAAAACAATTTCAACTTTCATTTCAAATTCAAATCAAAATTGAATTTTCCATTATAAATTCTCTTCACTTTCATTTCTATTTGATTTCAATTCAATTTCAATTCAATTCGAATTCATTTCAAATTGATTTTTATTCAATTTCAATTCGTTTTCAATTCGTTCAAATTGATTTCCATTCAATTTCAATTCAATTCGAATTTCTAATTCATTCAATTCGATTCGAATTTCTTTTCTATTCAATCCAATTCGAATTCATTTTCTAAATATTCGATTTTTAAATCTCTTTTCAATATTCATTATAAAAACGAATATAATCGATATAAATATCATTCACGTCAAAATGGAGCATCTCTAATCAACACAGCTTTATATATTTCAATAAATTCGTTATTCTATTCAACAAATGAATATTTATTCTATTCAACACATGAATATATATATATATATATATTTCTTTCAACACACGAATATTCTCAACACATGAGCACTGTCAACACATGACTATTTATATTATTTAATATATTTTATAAAATTATGATAAAAATGTAAATTTTATTGGTTAAAATATTTTATTCAACACATGAATATACATTTATTCTATCCTTTATTTTCCCAATTGGAATGAGGCCCAATCAATTACTATATAATGTTAATTATATGGATTCCACACAACACATGCATATAATCACAACGATTAATAATCAATCATCATCCAAAGTGCACTACACTGTATAAGCATCAAATATAGATATATAACGCTTATAACAGCCTGTCAATCAATCGATCGACATACAACCAATTATTGGGATTAGTGTATGCCGTATTTTATCCCAATACCCGTGTGGGGTTTCAAATTAACAAACACAGATTTTTATTTATTCACATACCCGTTAAAAATTATATTTTTAACGATAAAATATTTTTAACTATATAAATATTTTATTTCATTTCACAATACACAATAAATTTTCACCACAACAAACAATCAAACATACAAGCCATCCATGGTCTGTGGACAACGGGTGTCGGGTGCTGCTAAGCACCGTCTGCATCCTAGTATATATTTTTAACTAGAAAAGAAAATTTAAAGTGAGAAGTTCTCACCGAGGGTTCCACTCCGCCATTTCATTTCTGAATTTCTGAACCGTTTGAATTCCTTTTTGATTTCAATCCATTCCATCTCACTTCTTTTCACGCTGTTCATAGTAAAAATCATATTTTTAATATGATGTTCGTTTTAAAAATCACATTTTAATAGTGGCGCTTTATATATATATATAAATTATATATTTTTACAACGCTTCTTCTTATATAAAGATCGAATTTTTATTTTTACTTCATATATATAAAAATCGAATTTTTATCTCTCTACTACATATGTAAAAATCACTCCTTTACACCACTACTTCCATGATAAAAACTATATTTTTACCTTGCTAGTAATATAATAAAAATTATATTTTTATTATTCTACATGAATAAAAATCATATTTTTAATACTTATACTTTATAAAAATTATATTTTTATATTTCACATATGATAAAAATCATATTTTTCCCTCGCCCTTCTCTATATAAAGATTTCGCCTTTTCAAATATGAAGATTTCGCCTTTTCAAATATGAAGATTTCATTTTTTTCAAAGCAAATAATTCATTTTTTTCTAAACAAAGAAATCATATTCCTTTAACAAACAAAAATCAAATTTTTAAACAAATAAAAATCTAATCTTTCCTATGAACAAAATATATTCTTTTTCTATGAAAACACTATAAAAATCTATTCTTTTTGTTTATGAAAATCATAATTTTCCCTAAATAGAAATCTAAACTTTTCGCTTCTAAAAATATAATCTTTTCATATAGAAAAATATAACCTTTTCATATAGAAAAATATAATCTTTCCTAAAATAAAGTCATATTTTTACGTCCCTATACATATAATAAAAATCGAATTTTATTTCAAATTCATATACATAAAAAAATTCGAACTTTTCATATGCAAAATCCTAGCTTTTCATTGAATTAAAACCAAAGAACAAAACTTACATCGATTGGGTTTTTCTTCAATCGAGGGGGGGTTCACTTTGCTGCGTTCGGATTGGAAAGAGGGGGGAGGAGGAAGAGAGAGGCGCGGAGGAGGGAGAATCGGGAGAGGGGGCGAGGTGGAGATCGCCTGAGGCAAGGGGGTGAGGCAAGAGGAGGGTGGATGGGTCTTGGGCGGCGCGACGTTGGGTGTGTGGGATGTGGGGTTCGTAGAGGAGAGGGAGGAGGAAGAGCGAAGGAGGGGATAGGGGGAACGAGGACAGAGGAAGGGGGTGCCGCGTCGCCGGCGGCTCGGCCAGAGGGCGGCGGCTCCTCCGCGTTTGCCCTTTTTTTTTTCATTTTTTCCTTTCTGATCGAAACACGGAAAGGAGAGGAGGTATAGGGGATTAAATGAAAATATATATTTTAATTTATTTATTTCTAAAAAGCTACTTTAAAATTCGAACTCGAAATTGAGTCCACCGACTGTCGTCCACAGTTAATTACCCCCATTCCGAACACAATGGGATATGTATCGTAGGCTGATTCGACTGTTTCGATCAGTTTTCGTTAAAATCAAAATATAACTCTATATATTGAATTTGAACGCACATTTCAATTTACCGGGGTCACATACTAACTCGAAAAATTCCCAAAAAATATTTTCTACCTTCGTATTGACGATACGGTCCTAACAAAACTAATTTCATCGAATTCTGAGACCGTTTGAAAAATGGCCAATTTCCAGTAGTTTAAAATCAATTGAAACTGGTCAAACGCGTTTTCCTTTGCCACGCTCACATATTGATTCGAAAAATTACGAAATTTGAAACCTAGCAATAACTTGACATCGCGAATCAAACAAAAGTGGTTTCGTCAAAATCCGAGGTCGTTTGCAAAATGGCTATTTTTAAGGGCCGAAATTACATAGCGACTATTCTGAATTTTCAACTGGACATAACTTTTTATCACCGCTATGAAATTTTGATTATTCGGATTCGTTGGAAAGATATTCTCAATTAGATTCCATTATTTTTGGTTTCGCTAAAATCCGGTTTGTTTTGCACCCGGTACATTCAATTGAAGTTTGAAATCGAATTATTGAACTACCGCGCCATTTTCAATTCCTTTTATATATATAAATAATTATTATATTCTAACGACGATCTATATAATTATACGTTCTATTTCTATTCAAAATAAATTTCTCATTGATATTATTTAAAATAATCATTTTAAATATTCAAAATTCATCGAAATTGCCAAAATAAAAATTTTAAACTGGCTCGCATTTCCGGGTTGTTACAGTCTCCCCCGCTTAAAACTTTTCGTCCCCGAAAACGAACGAAGCCGAAAGTTGTTTAACTAGTCAACTCAACTTCCAGTATTTTCATTACGGCTTAAGTTCTTCAACTTTTCAGTTTCTAACTTTTAAAAATTTTCAAAAATTTGGCTAACACCCTAAATTTCCGAAAAAATTCTCCATAGCCTCCCCTGCACCGGGGACTTCGGGATATTTCATATAGCCTCCCATGGCCTTCTTCAATCCAAAAGAAAAAAGAAAAACCAAGCGGCTAGCCAATCGGCTCATAAAATCATCATCACCCAAACAAAACAGTAAATTATGGTAAACATGTACCTATTTGTCGGGCACACAATTTTATTCTTCTGCTCTAGCCTCCTTGCTATGACTTTTTCAATGTAAGTACATGTATATGCATGCAAATGCGACCAATTTTCAATACACTTCAATATTTGATTCAATTAGGAGTAATGGTTCAAAATTATCAAACAAATAGACAAACAACACAACCATCAATCAATTAGTGGATTAGAATTTCAAAAACATAACTTTAATACATATATCGAAAATCATGTTTTTGATGCCAATTCACAACAATAAACCTATCTAGTTTTGGTTCTCACACCAGTCTAATGGAAATATATAGAAATCACACCTTTGAAACACGAACATAAATACTGATGATGTGGCCACATCAGCAGAATTATCCCTGGGTGTCTAGAATGCGATTCCATATCTATCCAGTATATTAAAACTTCGAATATACGTTCATGACGTGTATATGCAAAACCTTTATATACTCGATTGTCCAAAACAATATAAATAAAATATTCAAATACATATACTTGAATTTAATTTTCAAAACAAAGTTTGTTTTCATTTGAAAAATATACTCTTCACACTCGTTCTAGGATACTACTGATCCCATCTCTAACGAGTTATTCTTATTGGATATTACTAATCCAATATCTGATGAATTCTTTCGTTCGGTTCTAATGTGTCTTGTTCTCGAGCTCTGTAAACCAAAGCTCTGATACCACTCTATAATGACCCGAACTTCCCCGTGAAGGAAAGCCCGGATTGAGATGAGAACAACACACACTGGAGCGCAAACAGAAGAACATTTCATTGTTTATTACAACAATTCCATCAGAATACAAGAATATACAGAGTATGAATAAATATACACATTTGAAAAATATCAGAGATTACAATAAATTACATAGCAGCGGAAAACAATACAAAATACAACTGAAAGTAATACACGGATACAGAGCTTTCCGAGCATCGTTCCAGCTGCAAATCAGGATCCTGTGAAAATAAATCTGCAAAACCAAAACTACTAGCTGCCCGTGTGGAAAATAGGGGCACCCAGAGTTTAGGTTGAAACAATAAACTCCAGGTCAGTCATGTGACTGATGTGAGAACTAAAACAGTTATTAATCTTTATTTTAAAGGGGAGTAATTCAAGGGACCACGCCGTATTACACGGAACGGGTTTCCTCCCAAGAATACCAGTGCATAAAACAAACAACGCAATGCTAAATAAAGAAAAATGAAGCTATTATAAGACCTAGGTCCCATCACATAATGCAACGCAAGCTGGAGGATCGGGTTTTTACCTTATAATAGCCAAAGCATGCTTGATACGTCAAAAACACATTATTTGATATTACTATAAGTGTATAGTGTCAAAACAATTTCAATCATAAGTATCAATCATAGGAGGCATAAATACCATCTATTATGTCGTCATACTAGGTTCTACAAATAAAACCGCAATATCACGTATTGGAAATTGGATTCCATCATGAGTCGAGGCAAGGGGCAAGCTCCTCTCCGTTCGAGACACACTAGCAAATGTCTCAGGACCCCACTATGATCCTTGGATCTTCAGGGCCGGTCCTCACCTAACTTTGGAGGATTAGTTATTCCTTAGCACACGTTTCCTGGTCCTAACAGACCTATATCTGAGGCGCCTCGCATTCCAACAACCACACAGGTGAAAAGTATATAAATGTCAGCCAGTTTAAGCACTGACACTACCACTAGATAGAAAGAAACATCGTTCTCTCCTTGCAGTCACTATCCCGTTTTTGACTCATACCGAGGTGTGAGACTCGCGAATTCACGCTATACACAAAGCTGCGCCACACAGGCCGTGCTTTGATCATCAACCACAAGACTTTGCTTTTCAACAGAAGCCTTGATCAATTGCCACTTACGCGTGCCACACTGGCAATTCACCCCATGCGACTGATGTCCATCGATATACAACCTCTGAGCTCGTACGTCTCAGAGAAGGGCGTTAAGCAAGAGAATAAATTCTCCGCCGCCAAACAGATGTATATTTAATAGAGATCAATCAACACAGAATAAAATCCAATGTCAGACACACAGTACGTTTACAAGTTCGTTCTGGGTCTGAACGAAACCGAAGGCACTTTCCTCGCATATCCATCGATCTCCAAGTACGTCTGGACGATCACCAACTGTTTCTCTCATCTTGGGTGTACAACCCAATCAAGATCATCAGTAATCACCCAAACGATGTGAAGACTTCCGGTCTTCAACCACCGTCTTCATCTTAGACATATCGCCGAATCGGTTATTCAGAATGGGTATAAACCTGGCCTTTCTGAGTAACCCAAGTATATAATAAACATATGTTACACAAACACAACATACGCCTCATTCCAATTCATAATATTCTTTTACTCACAAAATCACATTCTTAGGGAAAGGTTCCCATTAATTTTATCCAAGATAAATTCTTTTAAATTAATTCTTTAATCTTCTTTTGGATATCATTTCAAACCATATTATGGTTTTCCAAACTAGTCGAGATTAGCGGACCACACCGAAGTAATTATTTATTTTATTTCCCAATCCCAACCTATTTATCCCATGGAGCAAAACTGGTAATACTCCATATCTAACACCACGGTGTTATCGGTAAAGTTAATTACCATTTCATGTTCAAATCTAATTAAATATTTAACTATCGCTTTGGAGCAAAACTGGTGGTACTCCATTCCCGGTCACTTTCCTATTTTGATAATTTAAATTATCAATTCACATTCAATCTAATTAAAGATTCATTAAAACTCCACTTAGTTTTAATCTTTCCACATATCAATATCGTGCCACTAACTGGGTTAAAGAACCAATGTCATCTAAAACACGATTCACGATAAACCCAAAATCACATTCTATTGTTAATCGGGTCAAAGAACAGGTGTTATTCAAAACACCACTCACGATAAACCCAAGAACCAATTTAAATTCAATTCCAATTAAATATCATTTAATTGGTACACTTCATTAAATCTAAATAGAAAGATTCAATCTTTTTCTCAACTGGGCTTAAGAACGGTGTTAATGAAGACACCATCCACGACAAACCCAAATCACGTTTGATATTAAATACATGGCTCTGAATAGAAAATATATCGGCTTATATTCAATATCAAATTCTACGATCAACAAATATCGTATTGGAAATAACGATATAAATATATCTTTCAAATTCCCATAACAATATCTGTATAATCACGAAATCCAACATTGAAATATTCCGAAGACAATTTCGATTCAAATCCATTCCAATTCGTATATTGGAAATTCTGATTATTTTTAAAACCACTTTCAAATTCAATTTATTTATTTCTAAAATAAATTGATTTTAATTCTAGTTCAAAACTAGTTCGTTTTGATAAAAATCTATTTTTATCCTTTCAAATGTGGAGTTTTTCAACCCAATTTTTCCCAAATCATTTCTTATGATTTTACACAAATTATTGATATTTTTAATAATTTTATCAAGGCCCATACAGTCGAGTTCCACCAATGGCCATCGAACTGCACCTACAGCGACCTTTTCCAAATTTGATTTGGACAAAATTCCAAATCCAACCGTTAGATTTCAAATTTTGAATATTCATTGGAAAGCTCTTCTCGATACGAACCCAACGGTTCCGGTTTCAGGAGAATCCGACGGTCGGATCTCCCGTAATGTCCATTCGAAGTCAATGGTCGAAATTCACGAACTACCGCAGCGCGGCGCGTTCTATTCAGGCCACTATATATAATATATATATATATATATTATATATTTCATCGATTTCCTTTTAAAACATATTTTATAAATCGTTTTAAATTTGTTTCAAAAACAATTTCAACTTTCATTTCAAATTCAAATCAAAATTGAATTTTCCATTATAAATTCTTTTCACTTTCATTTCTATTTGATTTCAATTCAAATCGATTTCAATTCAATTTCAATTCAATTCGAATTCATTTCAAATTGATTTTTATTCAATTTCAATTCATTTTCAATTCGTTCAAATTGATTTCCATTCAATTTCAATTCAATTTGAATTTCTAATTCATTCAATTCGATTCGAATTTCTTTTCTATTCGATATAATTCAATTCAAATTCATTTTCTAAATATTCGATTTTTAAATCTCTTTTCAATATTCATTATAAAAACGAATATAATCGATATAAATATCGTTCACGTCAAAATGGCGCATCTCTAATTAACACGACTTTATATATTTCAATAAATTCGTTATTCTATTCAACAAATGAATATTTATTCTATTCAACACATGAATATATATAAATTTCTTCCAACACACGAATATTCTCAACACATGAGCACTGTCAACACATGACTATTTATATTATTTAATATATTTTATAAAATTATGATAAAAATGTAAATTTTATTGGTTAAAATGTTTTATTCAACACATGAATATCTTCAACACATGAATATACATTTATTCTATCCTTTATTTTTCCAATTGGAATGAGGCCCAATCAATTACCATATAATGTTAATTATATGGATTCCACACAACACATGTATATAATCACAACGATAAATAATCAATCATCATCCAAAGTGCACTACACTGTATAAGCATCAATTATAGATATCTAACGCTTATAACAGCCTGTCAATCAATTGATCGACATACAACCAATTATTGGGATTAGTGTATGCCGTATTTTATCCCAATACCCGTGTGAGGTTTCAAATCAACAAACACAGATTTTTATTTATTCACATACCCGTTAAAAATTATATTTTAACGATAAAATATTTTTAACTATATAAATATTTTATTTCATTTCACAATACACAATAAATTTTCACCACAACAACCTATCAAACATACAAGCCATCCATGGTCTGTGGACGACGGGTGTCGGTTGCTGCTAAGCACCGTCTGCATCCTAGTATATATTTTTAACTAGAAAAGAAAATTTAAAGTGAGAAGTTCTCACCGAGGGTTCCACTCCGCCATTTCATTTCTGAATTTCTGAACCGTTTGAATTCCTTTTTGATTTCAATCCATTCCATCTCACTTCTTTTCACGTTGTTCATAGTAAAAATCATATTTTTAATATGATGTTCATTTTAAAAATCACATTTTTATAATGGCGCTTTATATATATATAAATTATATATTTTTACAATGCTTCTTCTTATATAAAGATCGAATTTTTATTTTTACTTCATATATATAAAAATCGAATTTTTATCTCTCTACTACATATGTAAAATCACTCCTTTACACCACTACTTCCATGATAAAAACTATATTTTTACCTTGCTAGTAATATAATAAAAATTATATTTTTATTACTCTATAGGAATAAAAATCATATTTTTAATACTTCTACTTTATAAAAATTATATTTTTATATTTCACATATGATAAAAATCATATTTTTACCTCGCCCTTCTCTATATAAAGATTTCGCCTTTTCAAATATGAAGATTTCGCCTTTTCAAATATGAAGATTTCGTTTTTTTCAAAGCAAAGAATTCATATTTTTCTAAACAAAGAAATCGTATTTCTTTAACAAACAAAAATCAAATTTTTAAACAAATAAAAATCTAATCTTTCCTATGGACAAAATATATTCTTTTTCTATGAAAACACAATAAAAATCTATTCTTTTTGTTTTTGAAAATCAAAATTTTCCCTAAACAGAAATCTAAACTTTTCGCTTCTAAATATATAATCCTTTCATATAGAAAAATATAATCTTTTCATATAGAAAAATATAATCTTTCCTAAACTAAAAGTCATATTTTTACGTCCCTATACATATAATAAAAATCAAATTTTATTTCAAATTCATATACATAAAAAACAATCGAACTTTTCATATGCAAAATCCTAGCTTTTCATTGAATTAAAACCAAAGAACAAAACTTACATCGATTGGGTTTTTCTTCAATCGAGGGGGGTTCCCTTTGTTGCGTTCAGATTGGAAAGAGGGGGGAGGAGGAAGAGAGAGGCGCGGAGGAGAGAAAATCGGGAGAGGGGGCGAGGTGGAGATCGCCTGAGGCGAGGGGGTGAGGCAAGAGGAGAGCGGATGGGTCTTGGGCGGCACGACGTTGGGTGCGTGGGATGTGGGGTTCGGAGAGGAGAGGGAGGAGGAAGAGCGAAGGAGGGGATAGGGGGAACGGGAGAGAGGAAGGGGGTGCGGCGCGGCCAGAGGGCGGCGGCTCCTCCACATTCGCCCTTCTTTTTTTTTCCTTTCTGATCGAAACAGGGAAAGGAGAGGAGGTATAGGGGCTTAAATGAAAATATATATTTTAATTTATTTATTTCTAAAAAACAACTTTAAAATTCGAACTCGAAATTGAGCCCACCGACTGTCATCCATAGCTAATTACCCCCATTCCGAACACAATGGGATATGTATCGTAGGCTGATTCAACTGTTTAGATCAGTTTTTGTCAAAATCAAAATATAACTCTATATATTAAATTTGAACGCGCATTTCAATTTACCGGGGTCACATACTAACTCGAAAAATTCTCGAAAAATGTTTTCTAGCTTCGTATTGACGATACTGTCCTAACAAAACTAAATTCATTGAATTCTGAGACCGTTTGAAAAATGGCCAATTTCCAGTTGTTTAAAATCAACTAAAACTGGTCAAACGCGTTTTCCTTTGCCACGCTCACATATTGATTCGAACAATTATGAAATTTGAAACCTAGCAATAACTTGACATCGCGGATCCAACAAAAGTGGTTTCGTTGAAATCCGAGGTCGTTTGCAAAATGACTATTTTTAAGGGCCGAAATTCCATAGCGACTATTCTGAATATTCAACTGGACATAACTTTTTATCCCCGCTATGAAATTTTGATTATTCGGATTCGTTGGAAAGATATTCTCAATTAGATTCCATTATTTTTGGTTTCGCTAAAATCCGGTTTGTTTTGCACCCGGTACATTCAATTGAAGTTTGAAATCGAATTATCGAACTACCGCGCCATTTTCAATTCCTTTTATATATATAAATAAATATTTATATTCTAGCGACGATCTATATAATTATACATTCTATTTCTATTCAAAATAAATTTCTCGTCGATATTATTTAAAATAATCATTTTAAATATTCAAAATTCATCGAAATTGCCAAAATAAAAATTTTAAACTGGCTCGCATTTCCGGGTTGTTACAGGGCTATTCTCATTAGTGCTGTCCCTTGTCATTTGTTAAGCTCGACCTTTTTGCTAACTTTGATCTGGACAGCGCTCTTCATGTACACATTTATTACCACTATTTATCATCCTGATCATATACTATGTCAACTTGTTGTTCATTGATGCTCGACCATTTTATTTGGGTTGTGCCTTGAATGTGTCTATTTGAACATGTTCATGCTAGTCACCTTGCATTTGCTGAACATGTTGATTTGAGAGCTTGAACTTGTATTTGATTGTCCCGCTGTTGATAGTGCATTGAGTCGAGGTGGTCCACGTGGCTGCTTCTCAGTGTTCGCTGATTGGCGAGGCAGTGCACACGTGTATATTTATACACGTGCGTATATGTGGCCATTCAGTACTTATTTTCATGTCCGTGCACTGTAATATGTGTATATACATACACATATGTGTATACATGTATCGTGCGTATATTTGAGCACTAGAAACACTGTCAGATCAAGTCATGAAAAATGATGAGAAATACACCTGAAAACTGAGGCAAACAAAATTTTAAAATTAAAAATTATATCTGCTAGAATATGAAATTATTTCTATTCCAGATACTCTGCACCCCGCATTTTTTTAATACAATTAAAAATGTGCATGTAAATACGTGCATAAACATAATTAAGAATGTGTTTTTTTAGAGATATATTAATGTTAAAAATTAACGTGCAAATGAATTTATAATTAAAATAAAAAGAGATTAGTGCATAAAAGTAAATACAGTACATTAAAAATGGGTAACGTATCAGTGCAATGCATGCGATAAAAAGGAAATTGTTTTCATGCAAATTTATTAGGTCGCATGCAATGAATGTATTGCGTTAAAGGGTATCATAATCAGTACATACTAATACGCAAACAAAAGAAAGAGGTGAATTAACGCATGCAATTAACTATGTGCATATGAATGTATGCATAATTAAGTATAAATTATGAAACTAATATTGTATTGTTTATGCATACAATAATTAAAACATACATATGCATGAACATAAATTAAAATAAAAGAGAAAAGAGTGCATAACTTAATATGCAAGTGGTAAAGAAAGAACTGATGTGTTAATGCATGCAATAAAAATAATAAATGCATATGCTAAATGCAATTAATTATATGAGAGACGATGCATAGAATAATTAAAACATAAATATATAATGCATTGAAGAAGAAAGAATTGAGCGTATAAAAGAAGAATGCATTAATTGCAATAATAAATTAAGGATGGCAGGAAGAATGCATGTAAATATATTCAATTGCACAAGATAAAAGAATACCAATTTCAAAATAAAGATTGCGCACAAAAAAAAAAAGTATAGCAATCAGGGCAATCCAAGAAAAGAAACCGCATGAAAAAAAGAGGAAAGATAATAACAAAAAGAAACATTAATATAATTGATGCAATTAAAGGAAGGTTTAGAAAGAGAGAGTTGAGGAGTTAATTGGAATGTATGAAATGCATACGTTGAGGAAAGAATAGAATGTATGCAAATATTATATATATATATATAAATATATATATATATATAGGGAAACAAGCGAAAAATTAACGAAGTAAATTGTAATGCAGCATTGAAAATAAAAGTATATGTAAATTTTGGCCTTTAAAATTCAAAAGTAGTGAATTAATTGCATGCAATATGAAAGGATTAAGGCATCCATAAAACATGCAATTAATTAAGGGAAGAAAAAGAGACACATTTAATTTAAAATAAAGGCAATTGAACATTAAAAATAGAAAACAATGCAGCTAAATAAGTGCGCTTGGACCCAACTTGTTTCTGGGTGCATGCGTGCGTTTATGGTGCAGCATACCTGGGTTGGTCTAGCCTACTCTAGAACATTCTTTTCGTTAGCGAGGTGTAAGGTTTATATGAATTCTATTTTAATCCTAAGGCCCTAGTTGTTCTAAACTACCTAGAAATAAAACTCTAAACTCAACCCTAAAATTCACAATCCCAAAGCTATGCGAAAGTTCTGCTTCTTCTTCCTCTTCTCCTCTAAAAATTAATGGTGACGTTGTTACACTGCTTCAACTCTAATTAAATTAATTATTCTACTTCAACACAAGATAGATGAAGATCAAAGATTAGATTTAGAATTTCTTTTATTTCAGAATAAAGAGAAAAGGGATTTTGATCTTCAATCTACACCACGAGAAAGGGAAGAACTTAGGATGCTAATATAAATCAGACCTAGGAAAGAAAAAATCACTGTGAGTGGATTTAAGTTACCCTTGTTGAATAATAGTAAATGTATTGTTTAGCAATTCCCCAATTTAATTTGTTAAATTCAGTTGAAATAATTTAGATTTTATTTCATGTGTATTTTTTTCTTCTTCTTCCCCTTTCATTTTTATTTTTAAGATTAGACTAACTTCGAGCCAAATCCAAATTTCGCTGAAAAGCATGCGTATGAACAAAGATTCGAATAGTGAAAATGATGTTTGGGAATTTGGAAATAATTTGTTATTGGGAAATTGAAACAACTTGTAAGATGAATTTTTGGGCATAATTCACGAATTGGGGAATTGTGGAATAACATATAACATAACCTGAGATTGGGAAATTAGGGGAAATTGGCACATATATTAACCTAGAACATGAAAGAAAATATGTGCAATTAAAATTGAGAACGATTAGATATGCTTAGGTATGTTGAATCAAGAATTTATGAATGAACTATATGTACATAAGAAAAGTTAGAATTAATGATTTAGACATATGGGATTATAAGTTGAATTGGGATTTATGCAATAAGAATGAGAGTTGACATGAATTATTGATGACTTTAAAGAACAATTAATTTGGGTATGATTAAATATAACAAATAAACATGAAAAATTGGGCATAACATATAATAAGGATTATTGGCATAACTATGTACGAAATTATGTAATCATGGTAGAATTTATGTATCCAAATCAAATTGGAACTATAAACATGAAATTGGGTTTAGAAGCGTGAACATGAATGATTGGATTGGGAAAAAGAGGCATATAAAACCTAGATTGAAATTGTATAGGTTAGTTAAAAGATGAACATGCCTAACCCGAGTTTATATTGAGTTGCGGTGTAAGTCTGCCCGGAACCTCCTGGCACATCCAGCAACCGCAATAACAAGTCTAATGTGAGAGGTTAGCGCATTAAGCCAAAAACCCAAGGTTAGAACGAGTTTGCGGTAGAAGTCAGCCCGGAACCGCCCGGCATATCCAGCAAACACAAGCAACATGTCTAATGTGAGAGGTCGAGTGCATTAATAAAAAGATTAATGCTACGAAAAAAACATGTTAAGTGTGCTAAGGTTAAGTAAACAGAGGCTTATAGACAAACTTAACCAATGTAATAATGGGGAATGGTAGCAAACCTTAGTTAAGAAAACTAAGTAAATAATGATGGATTATGGCAACACCAACAGATACGAGTATAACTGAATGAGAAGATAATAAGTAAGCTTGTTACAAGACAAGTAAGAATTATAACGTAGGTTATAATGATTGATCCAAAGATGAAATAACTTATGAAAGAATGCAAGCCGTATTTAATTGAAGATTAAGTAATCCGTGGGAACGGGAATAAAACCACGAATAGGAAAAACATATGTTATATGGGTAAGGGGGAAAACTTTTTAGTAAACCTTAGTTAAGATGACTAAGTTAATGAGTAAACGATAAAGAGAATCTATTAGTAAACCTTAGTTAAGAGAAGTAAACAATCATGGAAAGTCATGTTGGTAAACCTTAGTTAAGAGGACCAAGTAAACAGTTACAGAAAGTCATGTTTGAGCTTGTTAGTAAACCTTAGTTAAGAGAACTAAGTAAACAATTAAAAGATCGCGGCTACATAAGAAATAGGGAAAGACTTATGAAAAAGAAACTTGGTAATTTAAGTTAAAAACAAATATGGATGAGATAACCAAGTTAAAAAGAAAACCTAATGAGATAGAGTAAGCACATAATTAGAAGATTAGACTTAAGGGCTAATAACACGAAAGGGTAAGGCGCTTGGACCAGTCCATACGATAAGGGATGAATAACCAAACATGGTAGATCACGATGCTGTAGGGCGCAAGGGGGAGAGAACGTCCATCTAATCATGCAGAAGGCTCCAAGGGACTGGGTTACGAAGCACGCTGCTTCTGGGGACGTGAGGGTACTCTTGGTATCCCTCTGTGAGTGGCAGAGGATACGCTTGTGCACACAGAGGTTAGGTCTACGTGGGAAGAACCAATGAGTATGCCTTGATTGCAAAACAAGAGGCAATCAAAAGACTAAGATGGACCAGCGTGATTCGGCGAGACCAGTTAGTGCCCTGTGATAGCAACTCGTCGTCTACCTAGTATCTTCAGTCTGTATGTGAAGCGAAAAGGCGGAGAACTCCAAAAGACCATATACTTTGCTATCTAGTTATGGGTGAGGTTGGCCAATAGGATTGAAGGGCATAAAGGCGTCGGGGTTACAGTTCTCATTCTTGATATTCTTAGGTGCCTTTCATTAGTTGAGGGAGGGGTCTAGTGGGACCATAGCCACTATAAAAGCAGACCTTAGCATCTGCATCGGCAGATATCTGAAAGCTCCCGACTGAGTTCCGTGTTTCTTGATTAGCCCTGCCACGGGACTCGGGCGCACATATAGAGAACATGTGCAAATAGACATCGAGTACGATTGACGATACGTACGTGGGGAAAGTCTAGGTACACTCATGTCACTCTGGGTTGTGTATCATGGACTAGAGGGCATTATTTGATGACATAATCTAGTAGGTTCTAGAATGGCAATCCAAACGCTTACATAATACAGTGATGATAGTTTTATGCAAATGTAGCGTTGATATACATACGACATGCGACACTGGATAAGGGAATGCGTACATACGGTGGAGACCATGCGATTAGAGCATACCTTAATTGGGGGTAGCTACATATACACTGTATTAGGTTAATCTACTAGAGAGTAGATAGGTGCGATGTGTGTGTAAGCCTTGAGTGCTAATAACACAAATAACCTAATAAATAAGAAAATATAATGGAACGGTATATGTAGGATTATCCAAGAAGTGTAGTTTAAATTCATTCACATAGAACTTATGTTCTGACCCACTCCTCATAACATTCGCAGGTTAGGTTCATGACAGAGACTGTATAGCTTTGGATACTGGTTTAGCAATATTATTATTAAGGTAAAGCTATGTTTCAACTACATTATATTTTATTCCTTCCGCTGTGAGATGTTTTCCGAAGTCGGACATGTTTTATGTCTCTATCTTTTCTGCAGGATACCAGAGCAAACCAACTCGGGTTTCGATGGATTGGGATTTTGAAAAAAATCTGGTCCGTCGGAATTCGGGTTGTCACATCTGGTATCAGAGCTTTGGTTTAGGATCCTTATATATATAATGAGTGAACGTATTTGTATTTTCTAAAATATAAATATTATATATATATATATATATATAAACCTAGATCCATAAGGGAGCCCATTAGATAAAAAGAGTAGAATGTAGAAAGAAACGGGAATACTATTTTGTACACTAAAAGAATGAACATGGAAAGTTGAGACCCCGAGGTATGTTGGGTGGAAAGTATACAAAATGATTAGTATTAGAAAAAGATGTATCCCATACGATAGTAAACGAGATTAGTGGGTTTAGTAGGGTAACCTTAAAATTTTGAAAAAGGTTCAATTATGGAAAATGGATTAGGAATATATATAGTTGGGAGAAACGATTTCGTGGATGTATATAGGAAGGCCTAGGTAATTTGGAAACCCAATTAAGAAAATAGTTGTCCTTGACTACTCAAGTTGTGTGATTTGAAAAAATAAATGTTTTGCATTGTTTAACATGTTTTTATGGTTTGGCAAAAGTAAGTTTTGGCGAAGAAAGTAAAAGTTTTAGCATTTTTAATTTTTAAAAGAAAAATGTAATGAAAAAAAAGAGAAAAGCCAAACCATGTTTTAAAAAGAATGGAGAGGTTAGGATTAGTGCCTAGAAAGAATGAGAAGAAGTTTGAGGCTATAAGTAAATAGCAAGGACCATCTTGGAATAGTGGAAAATTCCCGTATAATGCATAAGCATTGTGAGGCCTAGAGTTTTTGCTTGAAACAATGTGTAGGCTAGTAATACACAGCAAGGACTAGTAGTGACTACTAGATAGTGGAAGTGCAAGTAAATGTTGAGAGTTGTGGTTGGACTTTTCTTTAGTGAAATAGTCTTATGATTCTTGGCCCTTGGTAGTAGCTGTGTATGATGTTGAAAGATGGAAAGGCTTAATGGAAAGATAAGCTAGGAAAGAGAATAGCCTAACTAAGAAGAAAACAACGAATTCAGTAAAGCAACAAACGTGATGGGAAAAGGAAATGAAAATTTTAAGATGGATAAAAATGGAAATTTTCTAAGAAAAGTTGAAAAAGAAGAGAATTTTCTTATGTAGTTGTGCTTAGATAGGAAAATAGGAAATCTTTATAGAGTAGTTACATAAAATCCAAGTATAATTAGAAAAGGTACATAAAAGAAAAACGGAAGAAGTGAATTTTTCAGTTTTATACCATTTTGTAACATAAGAAATTGAATTAAAAAATTAGATTTTACTAAATTTCGAAATTTAATGATGGCTGGTAGGATTTTGGATGCAACAATTGGATGAAATATGCTCTTATTCTGTAAGAGTGTGGGAAAATTTGGGTAAAAAATGTTTTGATTTTCATAAATATTGCATTCATATAGAACTGCAAGTATATTTAGGATGTAAGCATCATTTTTAAAAAGATTTTTTGAAAATTTGCATACATATAGGAGGTACCACTTAGGCATACATGTATTATTGTAATGTATTGCACTTTGCACATGTGCACAATGTTTGCGAAAATTGGATGCACACATGATGGATGGATATTATGCGAGGGATTATCTATTTTATCCTTATCAAATTTTAGGGACGAAATTTCCTAAGGGTGGGAGAATGTAACACCCCGCATTTTTTTAATACAATTAAAAATGTGCATGTAAATATGTGCATAAACATAATTAAGAATGTGTTTTTCAGAGAATTTATTAATGTTAAAAATTAATGTGCAAATGAATTTACAATTACAATAAAAAGAGATTAGTGCATAAAAGTAAATACAGCACGTTAAAAATGGGTAATGTATCAGTGCAATGCATGCGATAAAAAGGAAATTGATTTCATGCAAAGGTATTAGGTTGCATGCAATGAATGTATTGCGTTAAAGGGTATCATAATCAGTACATACTAATACGCAAACAAAAGAAAGAGGTGAATTAACGCATGCAATTAAATATGTTCATATGAATGTATGCATAATTAAGAATAAATTATGAAACTAATATTGTATTGTTTATGCATACAATAATTAAAACATACATATGCATGAACATAAATTAAAATAAAAGAGAAAAGAGTGCATAACTTAATATGCAAGTGGTAAAGAAAGAACTGACGTGTTAATGCATGCAATAAAAATAATAAATGCATATGCTAAATGCAATTAATTATATGAGAGAAAATGCATCGAATAATTAAAACATAAATATATTGTGGCGGCCCGCCCTGCACCAGCCTGCATTTCCTCCAAAAGTGCGCTGTACACATGCCCGACTAGCACAAGACGGTCGTCATAAGAAAGGAAAGAAGGGAATGAACTAATCAAGAAACCTGTAGAATGTCTCACAGCGCATGGGATAAAATATAATAGTAACATACTTGACATAAAACAGGCGAGACAGTGCATAAGCTGGTAACTAAAATCAACATCAATCATCAAAGCAGCGGAAATCCATATACAGCTTATTACAATTTTCCCAAATTTACTGTCTCTAAGCAAAAGAAAGCTAAAGTAGAAGATACACCAACAATGCCCAAGCAGTGATCTTCAACAACACAGGGAGAATACTATATATATTACGTGGAAGCCTCCTGCTCGTCTCCGGATCATCTACCCGTGCATCACCAGCTAACCTGTCTCTAGTCTGCTCGTGTGAGCACCCAGAGTAATAAGAGGAGACATAAAACTCTGGGTCAGACATAAAGCCTGGTATGAGCGATAAGCATCTAAACAGAGTAATAACAGGTATACTAAACCATACCTGAACCTGGATCTGCAACCAAAGAGTTAGTACCACATACCGTACAATACTCCAAGGTGCCATAATAAATAGTGTAAGAATACGGGGGTGGGGTGTGCATGTCACAATGATAGCAAACAAATCATCCATAGCAACCATCCTCACATCTCTCACTCAGTGCGTAAAGCGTACGACATCTACCACTTTGGAACACTAGACAAACTGAGGTAACGACGAATCCCGACTTGTAGAAACCCTGCTGTGACCAAGCCAAACACTTGGAGTCATGACCAAACATTTCAATGACCCACTTCATTGGTCGTAGCCCTTGGTTCTACCGATGCCATAATGGCCCTGAATCCGCCTTCGTACCTCCTTACCATAGTGGTTCAAAGCTATAGACGTCGATAACTCCTTGGCACGCGTCCCGCAGCAAAGCCCAACTCATGAAGTGAACTCGTTGGTTCCCATCTGGATCCTGAGCTCTAACTTCCCTTTGGACTACCTTTGCATCTCGGGTTCTCAGTCATCACCCTCCGGATCGGTCTTCATTCTGTTCGTAACTTCCTGGTTCGGTTCGCAGTCACCAGCCCGTAGCCATCAACCTCGGATCGGTTCGGATCATCCTTCACGCTCGGGTCGGATCGTGGAAGCCTTCCTGGTTCGGATCGGTTGTGTTGAGCTTCCCCAGGTCGGGTCGGTTCAAGCTCCCCATCTCCATCGGATCGTGATCCTCAGGTCGTGGCGGCCCCCTCCAGTGCATAACTCCGGTTCGGGTCGTCTCGTGGTGCTCGGTTCGGTTCGAAAGTGACTACACGGGTCGGGTCGGAGTCTCCAAGTCGCATCGCCATCACTGGTTCGGGTCGCACTATCTGGTCACGAGGGATTCGGATCGTGCAAGCGGGTCGGATCGTGGCGTGGTGCTACGATTCAAGATCTCCTTTGGTCATCATCTCGTGGAGGGGGTTCGGGTCGTATAGCCTCCATCGATTCGTGCTCTCCATCTATCAGCGGATCGGGTCGGAGTCCTTACATCGGTTCGGTTCGGATCTCCCTTATCCGATCCGATCCGGTTAGATACCCTGCAGTTTTCTGCAACTTTCCAGCAACTGTTTATACGCCTCTCGACGGCGTTTTCGACCAATCTAACTATTGGAATCAATCACAAAGCATACCAAAGAGTCATAGCAACATATAACAGCAACCACAAGCAACAAACAACAATTTAAATGAATCAAAATGAATCGAAAGTGGCTAAAACCTCACATTTGCCTATAATCCCTCTTAATCATGTTTAAGCATACGATTAGCAAAACACATCGAAATTAACCCAAATTTCTAACAGAGCCTCAAAACATTATTTTAGAATTTTAAGAATTTTTCCAGAATTTATTTACGTATAAATTCGCTAATCTTCACTAATTACCCTTAATTAACTGTAATTAGTGTCAAAACGATGCTATCACTCACCTTTGCCACAACTAGAACCCCAAAACTGAAATATTCTCTGATTTGGCGCTGTTCCCAATCTTACACAGCAGCTCTACCTCGGTTCTCGTGCTAATACTCCTTGGTTTGGTGTTTGCTAAGCCTAATCTTCAATTAGAAAGTGATTAAGAGGTGTTTTAGAGAGATTTAGAGAGTGGAGGCCATGGCTAGGTCAAGAGGAATGAAAGTGGCGGCTGGAAAATGTCTAAAGAAATGTTTTCTAATCCTAATCAGCCTCCGTATACCCCTAAACCCGAAATTCCCCTTGGGCCTAGCTGCTAATCACCCGGTTAAGCCCAATTAAGCTGTTTTTAACCATCTGAAACTTGTTTCAGCCATATCTCCCAAACGGTAAGTCCGTTTGGCTAATGTGACCACTCTACGGAAAGAGAAACCATCATCCGAAGCCAATGGAAGTGGTTTCAGGTCAAAATTCCTTTCCAGTCAAAAGTTATGTCCAAAACAGTGCCAACTAGGGGTAAAATGGTCATTTAAAAATCGGGAAAAATCATGAACATGGGAAATGACCCCAATAGTCGTCTCCCAAAGTTACATGACCATACGACTTTGTATGTGAAAGAAATAAATATTCTACGATCCTATGATACGTAGACTACGGGTCGTTACACTCTTCCCCCCTTAAGAAATTTCGTCCCCGAAATTCCTTAACCCAAAACATACGAGGGATCCCGCATGCCTAACAACCATATACAACAATCAAATATGCAAAACAAGCAAACAAGCCTATCCTAGCATGCGGAAAAACTAAATCGAAGTCAAAATCTTACCAGACAAAGAGTTCTGGATACTTCTTCCTTATGTCCTCCTCTGTTTCCCAAGTACAATCACTCTCGTCCTCGCTCCACTGTACCTTGACTAGCTTCACCGCCTTCCTTCGAAGTTGCTTCATGTCGTACTCGACAATGCGGGTCTGCTTGCGGTTCCCAACCGCCTCGGGTTCTACTTCAAAGTCCTCCAACTGATCAGGTGAAATAGTCATATCTGAGTCGTGAACGAACTTCCTTAGTTGGGAAACATGAAATACATTATGAACTCCCGCCATCTTCTCTGGTAAGTCAATTCTATATGCCAAATTCCCGACTAGTTCAAGAACAGGGAATGGGCCAACAAACCTTGGTGCCAACTTGCCTCTCCTGCCAAATCGTATTACGCTCTTCAACGGAGAAATCTTGACAAACACCAAGTCGCCAACGGA
Source organism: Allium sativum (assembly GCA_030737875.1). NCBI lineage: Eukaryota > Viridiplantae > Streptophyta > Magnoliopsida > Asparagales > Amaryllidaceae > Allium > Allium sativum. The sequence goes on along the minus strand of CM060915.1, from coordinate 464,416,244 downwards.
GAATTTTAAGTCTCTTCTCCTCTTATCAGCATAACTCTTCTGCCTATCTTGGGCAGCCTTCATTCGTTGTTGAATGATCTTGATCTTATCTGAAGTTTCCCTCACCACATCTGGTCCAAGCATAAACTTCTCGCCAGTCTCTATCCAACATGATGGTGAGTTGCACGGTCTTCCATACAAAGCTTCAAACGGAGCCATACCGATACTGGATTGGTAGCTATTATTATATGCAAACTCTACTAGATGCAAATGGTCATCCCATGATCCACCAAAATCCAATATACATGCTCTCAAGAGGTCTTCCAAAATACGGTTCACCCTCTCCGTCTGACCGTCGGTCTGAGGATGATATGCGGTACTGAGATGTAACTCTGACCCTAGAGCCTCTTGTAAGCTCTTCCAAAACCCACTAGTGAACAACGGGTCTCGGTCACTCACAATGCTTTTAGGTACTCCATGGAATCTCACTACCCACTTCATATACAATTCTGCTAACTTAGCTGCCGTTCTGGTCGATTTGACTGGTATAAACTTTGCACTTTTAGTCAGTCGATCTACAATTACCCAAATGCTGTCATATCCCGATCTAGTCCTTGGTAATCCATCGATGAAATCCATCGAGACTTGCTCCCATTTCCATTCGGGAATTTCTAAGGGCTGTAACAACCCACTAGGCTTCTTTTGCTCGGCTTTAACTAGCTGGCAATTCATGCACTTGGATATAAACTTCCCAACGTCTCGTTTCATCCCTTCCCAGTAGTAGGTCTGCTTCATATCTCGATACATCTTATTACCACCGGGGTGTATAGTCAGCTTTGAGTGATGACATTCTCTAAGCACTTCATCTCTCAATCCATTGACATTGGGCACAACAAGCTTTCCATTCTTTCTAAGCCATCTATCTCGATCAAGCCCATACTTGTTCACCTCCTCATCGATACCCATCTCTAACTTGGAGATGATTTCCAATAGGTTAGGATCGTCCCTCTGACTAGAGCCGATCCGCTCAATCAAAGTGGGTCTGATCGTCAAACTTGCTAACATTTCTGGATCCAATTCGCACTTTGGTCTGAAATCAAACCCCGCGATAAACTCCAGTTGCTTCCATTCAAGGAACATAGCCCCTAAGCTGGCATGTCTTCTACTCAATGCATCAGCCACCGCATTGCCCTTTCCTGGTGTGTATGCGATGTCAAAATCATAGGAAGCTAAGAACTCTAACCATCTCTGCTGACGGAGATTTAAATCCTTCTGGGAGAATAGATACTTTAACGACTTATGATCTGTAAATAGCTCAAATCTTTCTCCCAAGAGATAGTGTCTCCACATCTTTAACGCGAACACGATCGCTGCCAATTCTAAATCATGGGTAGGGTATCTTCTCTCGTGCGGTTTCAATTGCCGACTTGCATAAGCTACAACCCTACCGCCTTGCATCAATACAGCACCCAGTCCGGTACCACAGGCATCCGTGTATACCGTCATCTCTTCATCCCCCTTAGGAATGACTAACACTGGTGCGCTTGTCAACTTGTCCTTTAGACTTTTGAATGCATCCTCGCACCTTTCATCCCAGACAAAAGCTTGATTCTTCTTGGTCAACTGGGTCAATGGTGCTGCTATCTTGGAGAAACCTTGGATAAACTTACGATAATATCCAGCTAATCCCAAGAAACTTCTTACATCTGTTGCATTCTTGGGCGTAGGCCAATCTTGTACCGTAGCCACCTTTTCTGGGTCCACGGCAATACCATTCTCTGATACGACATGGCCCAAGAACCTCACTTCCCTCTTCCAGAAGTGACACTTAGAAAACTTGGCTTTCAATTGGTGTTTTCTCAACACCTCCATCGCTACTCTTAAATGTTCCTTGTGCTCTTCCTCTGTCCTCGAATAGACCAAAATATCATCCACGAACACAAGAACAAACTTATTCAACTGATCTCTGAATACCCTATTCATAAGATCCACAAAATATGCCGGGGCATTAGTCAGCCCAAATGGCATAACCAACCATTCATAAAATCCAGACGGCGTTCGAAATGCCGTTTTAGCTATACTCTCAGCTTCCACTCTAAGCTGATGAAAACCTGTCGCGAGATCCAACTGAGAAAATACTCTCGCGCCACTCAACTGATCGAACAAATCATCTATCCGCGGTAGAGGATACTTATTCTTCCTCGTCACTTTATTCAACTCGCGGTAGTCTACACACAAACGAAGGGAACCATCCGCCTTGGTAGCAAACACAACTGGTGCTCCCCATTCAGAAACACTCCTTCTGATAAATCCCTTCTTCAAAAGATCGCTAACTTGCACCTCGAGCTCTCGCTGCTCCCTTGGTGCCATACGACGAAGTGGCATCACTATAGGTCTGGCATCTTTTACCAAATCAATACGGAACTCAATCTCTCGGTGTGGTGGAAGTCCGGTCACTTCTTCGAAAACATCCGGATACTGGCCAACCACGGGCAAACCTGACAACTCACTATGCGGAATGTCGAGGGAGTTTAGAAAACTAGCCAATACCCCCTTACTGGGTAGACCACCAAACACTATCCTCCGCCCCTCATCCGCTCTAGCTGTCACCATCAAGCCCTCACAGTCTACCACCACCCCGTATCTTTGGAGCCAATCTACTCCCAAAATAATGCCAAACCCAGTAAAGCCCAAAACAAAGCAATCACAAACAAACATGCATCCATGACTCGATAAGACCACATTACGACAAATCATGCTAAGGCTAGTCGAACCACCAATCGGGTTCGTCACTACTAAAGGTCTATTGACAATCTCGGGCTCCAATCCCAACCTATCTACCAGGTCACTAGATATGAAAGAACTGGAAGCTCCGGTATCAAACAAAACTCTAACAGGAACATCATAAACAGAAAGCATACCTTGAATGACGACATTCTTTCCCTTCTCCGCCGCAGTTGGGGCATTCGACGAAGAAGGAATAGCATTAAGGGCATATGCTTTCACCATTTGCTTTTCTTTAGGGGGCTGCGGACACTTGTCCTTGTGATGTCCCATCTGGCCACAGTTGAAGCACTTCCTATCCGCTGGCTTGGCCCGACAATTACTAGCATAATGGCCCTTCTTACCATAGCTGAAGCACTCCACATCCTGCTTATTCTTTTTCTTCTGGCCATCCTTAGCCTGATTCTGCTTTCTCTTATTCTGGGAACCACCTTTGCCTCCACCACTTGCTTGTGGTTTTGGCTCTTCTGCAGATACAACCTCAGTCTTCGACTTAGGGTAGAGACTTTCTGATCTTAACGCTTTCCCCACAATCGATTCAAACGTCTCATCGATGTGGTTAATAAGTTTTCCCCCAAGTACTGATCCAAACCAGTTATGAATTTCTCATTCTTTTTCTCGGCAGTATCTATAAGAGACAACCCATATTTTGACAAAGTGTCAAATTCAGCAATATACTCCGAGACAGCCCTGCCATTCTGCTTGAGCTCCAAGAATTTCTTAAACAACATTGACTTCTGAGCAGCTGGAATGAACTTCTCGCTAAAGCGAGCCTTGAACTGAACCCAAGTAATCTGGTCTTTGGGAGTAGCTGCCTTTATAGCATTCCACCAATTCATTGCCCGCCCTTGCAGCTGACGGGACGCTAGCTTTCTTTTCATCGCATCCTCGATACCCAAATCCTCGAAGATACGTTCGCAACTATCCAACCAATCTTGAACATCCGTGGCCGACTCCGTTCCGTGGAACGGCTTCCCACCAAGACTAGTATAATCCTTATTCAGCTTGGCGAAGTCGACTCTTGGCGCCTGCACTATTGGACCACCACCATTTCCACCATTGGGAGCTGCCCTCTGAACATCTCTAAGCATCTCTCTCATGAGGTCAGTAAACATCGTCCTCATGTCAGCAGCATTCCCATTATTGGCTCCCCTACCGGTACCTCTAACATATCGGCTCATCGTCAATCTGAAAAAGGAAATGATTAACGACTCCATAGTGGTGCTAGTGCAGTACGACTTCATCCTTATACTACTAATAGTATATATATATAACTTTTAAAAACCAAAGTAATCACAAATACGCTCTCTCGTATACGTATATTATCTCTCCCTGATAACTTCCCTAGGTTAACTACGCAACCTAGAGCTCTGATACCAAGTGTGGCGGCCCGCCCTGCACCAGCCTGCATTTCCTCCAAAAGTGCGCTGTACACATGCCCGACTAGCACAAGACGGTCGTCATAAGAAAGGAAAGAAGGGAATGAACTAATCAAGAAACCTGTAGAATGTCTCACAGCGCATGGGATAAAATATAATAGTAACATACTTGACATAAAACAGGCGAGACAGTGCATAAGCTGGTAACTAAAATCAACATCAATCATCAAAGCAGCGGAAATCCATATACAGCTTATTACAATTTTCCCAAATTTACTGTCTCTAAGCAAAAGAAAGCTAAAGTAGAAGATACACCAACAATGCCCAAGCAGTGATCTTCAACAACACAGGGAGAATACTATATATATTACGTGGAAGCCTCCTGCTCGTCTCCGGATCATCTACCCGTGCATCACCAGCTAACCTGTCTCTAGTCTGCTCGTGTGAGCACCCAGAGTAATAAGAGGAGACATAAAACTCTGGGTCAGACATAAAGCCTGGTATGAGCGATAAGCATCTAAACAGAGTAATAACAGGTATACTAAACCATACCTGAACCTGGATCTGCAACCAAAGAGTTAGTACCACATACCGTACAATACTCCAAGGTGCCATAATAAATAGTGTAAGAATACGGGGGTGGGGTGTGCATGTCACAATGATAGCAAACAAATCATCCATAGCAACCATCCTCACATCTCTCACTCAGTGCGTAAAGCGTACGACATCTACCACTTTGGAACACTAGACAAACTGAGGTAACGACGAATCCCGACTTGTAGAAACCCTGCTGTGACCAAGCCAAACACTTGGAGTCATGACCAAACATTTCAATGACCCACTTCATTGGTCGTAGCCCTTGGTTCTACCGATGCCATAATGGCCCTGAATCCGCCTTCGTACCTCCTACCATAGTGGTTCAAAGCTATAGACGTCGATAACTCCTTGGCACGCGTCCCGCAGCAAAGCCCAACTCATGAAGTGAACTCGTTGGTTCCCATCTGGATCCTGAGCTCTAACTTCCCTTTGGACTACCTTTGCATCTCGGGTTCTCAGTCATCACCCTCCGGATCGGTCTTCATTCTGTTCGTAACTTCCTGGTTCGGTTCGCAGTCACCAGCCCGTAGCCATCAACCTCGGATCGGTTCGGATCATCCTTCACGCTCGGGTCGGATCGTGGAAGCCTTCCTGGTTCGGATCGGTTGTGTTGAGCTTCCCCAGGTCGGGTCGGTTCAAGCTCCCCATCTCCATCGGATCGTGATCCTCAGGTCGTGGCGGCCCCCTCCAGTGCATAACTCCGGTTCGGGTCGTCTCGTGGTGCTCGGTTCGGTTCGAAAGTGACTACACGGGTCGGGTCGGAGTCTCCAAGTCGCATCGCCATCACTGGTTCGGGTCGCACTATCTGGTCACGAGGGATTCAGATCGTGCAAGCGGGTCGGATCGTGGCGTGGTGCTACGATTCAAGATCTCCTTTGGTCATCATCTCGTGGAGGGGATTCGGGTCGTATAGCCTCCATCGATTCGTGCTCTCCATCTTTCAGCGGATCGGGTCGGAGTCCTTACATCGGTTCGGTTCGGATCTCCCTTATCCGATCCGATCCGGTTAGATACCCTGCAGTTTTCTGCAACTTTCCAGCAACTGTTTATACGCCTCTCGACGGCGTTTTCGACCAATCTAACTATTGGAATCAATCACAAAGCATACCAAAGAGTCATAGCAACATATAACAGCAACCACAAGCAACAAACAACAATTTAAATGAATCAAAATGAATCGAAAGTGGCTAAAACCTCACATTTTCCTATAATCCCTCTTAATCATGTTTAAGCATACGATTAGCAAAACACATCGAAATTAACCCAAATTTCTAACAGAGCCTCAAAACATTATTTTAGAATTTTAAGAATTTTTCCAGAATTTATTTACGTATAAATTCGCTAATCTTCACTAATTACCCTTAATTAACTGTAATTAGTGTCAAAACGATGCTATCACTCACCTTTGCCACAACTAGAACCCCAAAACTGAAATATTCTCTGATTTGGCGCTGTTCCCAATCTTACACAGCAGCTCTACCTCGGTTCTCGTGCTAATACTCCTTGGTTTGGTGTTTGCTAAGCCTAATCTTCAATTAGAAAGTGATTAAGAGGTGTTTTAGAGAGATTTAGAGAGTGGAGGCCATGGCTAGGTCAAGAGGAATGAAAGTGGCGGCTGGAAAATGTCTAAAGAAATGTTTTCTAATCCTAATCAGCCTCCGTATACCCCTAAACCCGAAATTCCCCTTGGGCCTAGCTGCTAATCACCCGGTTAAGCCCAATTAAGCTGTTTTTAACCATCTGAAACTTGTTTCAGCCATATCTCCCAAACGGTAAGTCCGTTTGGCTAATGTGACCACTCTACGGAAAGAGAAACCATCATCCGAAGCCAATGGAAGTGGTTTCAGGTCAAAATTCCTTTCCAGTCAAAAGTTATGGCCAAAACAGTGCCAACTAGGGGTAAAATGGTCATTTAAAAATCGGGAAAAATCATGAACATGGGAAATGACCCCAATAGTCGTCTCCCAAAGTTACATGACCATACGACTTTGTATGTGAAAGAAATAAATATTCTACGATCCTATGATACGTAGACTACGGGTCGTTACATATATAATGCATTGAAGAAGAAAGAATTGAGCGTATAAAAGAAGAATGCATTAATTGCAATAATAAATTAAGGATTGGAGGAAGAATGCATGTAAATATATTCGATTGCACAAGATAAAAGAATACCAATTTCAAAATAAAGATTGCACACAAAAAAAATGTATAGCAATCCGTGCAATCCAAGGAAAGAAACCACATGAAAAAAAGAGGAAAGATAATAACAAAAAGAAACATTAATATAATTGATGCAATTAAAGGAAGGTTTAGAAAGAGAGAGTTGAGGAATTAATTGGAATGTATGAAATGCATACGTTGAGGAGAGAATAGAATGTATGCAAATATATATATATATGTATATATATACATATATATATGTATATATATGTATATATATATATATATGTATATATATATATAGGGAAACAAGCGAAAAATTAACGAAGTAAATTGCAATGCAACATTGAAAATAAAAGTAGCTGTAAATTTTGGTGTTTAAAATTCAAAAGTAGTGAATTAATTGCATGCAATATAAAAGGATTAAGGCATGCCATAAAACATGCAATTAATTAAGGGAAGAAAAAGAGGCACATTTAATTTAAAATAAAGGCAATTGAACGTTAAAAATAGAAAACAATGCAGCTAAATAAGTGCGCTTGGACCCAACTTGTTTCTGGGTGCATGCGTGCGTTTATGGTGCAGCATACCTGGGTTGGTCTAGCCTACTCTAGAACATTCTTCTCATTAGCGAGGTGTAAGGTTTAGGTGGATTCTATTTTAATCCTAAGGCCCTATTTGTTCTAAACTACCTATAAATAAAACTCTAAACTCAACCCTAAAATTCACAATCCCAAAGCTACGCTAAAGTTCTGCTTCTTCTTCCTTAAGAAATCCTTTTCTCCTCTAAAAATTAATGGTGACGTTGTAACACGGCTTCAACTCTAATTAAATTAATTATTCTTCTTCAACACAAGATAGATGAAGATCAAAGATTAGATTTAGAATTTCTTCTATTTCAAAATAAAGAGAAAAGGGATTTTGATCTACAATCTACACCGCGAGAATGGGAAGAACTTTGGATGCTAATCTAAATAAGACCTAGGAAAGCAAAAATCACTGTGAGTGGATTTAAATTACCCCTGTTGAATAATAGTAGATGTATCGTTTAGCAATTCCCCAAGTTAATTTGTTAAATTCAATTGAAATAATTCAGATTTTATTTCATGTGTATTTTGTTCTTCTTCTTCCCCTTTCCTTTTTATTTTTAAGATTAGTCTAACTTCGAGCCTAATCCAAATCTCGCTGAAAAGCATGCGTACGAACAAAGATTGGAATAGTGAAAAGAATGATTGGGAATTTGGAAATAATTTGTGATTGGGAAATTGAAACAACTTGTAAGATGAATTTTTGGGTATAATTCACGAATTGGGGAATTGTGGAATAACATATAACATAACCTGAGATTGGGAAATTAGGGGAACTTGGCACATATATTAACCTAGAACATAAAAAAAATATGTGCGATTAAAATTGAGAACGATTAGATATGCTTGGGAATGTTGAATCAAGAATTTATGAATGAACTATATGTACATAAGAAAAGTTAGAATTGAAGATTTAGACATATGGGATTATTTGTTGAATTGGGATTTATGCAATAAGAATGATGGTTGACATGAATTATTGATGACTTTAAAGAATAATTAATTTGGGTATGATTAAATATAACTTATAAACATGAAAAATGGGCATAACATACAATAAGGATTATTGGCATAACTATGTACCGAATTATGTAATCATGGTAGAATTTATGTATCCAAATCAAATTGGAACCGTAAACATGAAATTGGGTTTAGAAGCGTGAACATGAATGATTGGATTGGGAAAAAGAGGCATATAAAACCTAGATTGAAATTGTATAGGTTAGTTAAAAGATGAACATGCCTAACCCGAGTTTATATTGAGTTGCGGTGTAAGTCTGCACGGAACCGCCTGGCACATCCAGCAACCGCAACAACAAGTCTAATGTGAGAGGTTAGCGCATTAAGCCAAAAACCCAAGGTTAGAACGAGTTTGCGGTAGAAGTCAGCCCGGAACCGCCCGACATATCCAACAAACACAAGCAACATGTCTAATGTGAGAGGTCGAGTGCATTAATAAAAAGATTAATGCTACGAAAAAACATGTTAAGTGTGCTAAGGTTAAGTAAACGGAGGCTTATAGACAAACTTAACAAATGTAATAATGGGGAATGGTAGCAAACCTTAGTTAAGAAAACTAAGTAAATAATGATGGATTATGGCAACATTGTGACGGCCCGGCCCGCACCAACCGACATTTACTCCAATTGTGCGCTGTACACATGTCCAATTGGCATGGGACGGTCGCCAAAGAAGAGAAAGAAAGAAGATGAACCAAATAAAGAACCTGTAATATGTCTCACAGCGCATGGGATAAAATATAATAACCAACATATACTTGACATAAAACAGATGAGACAGTGCATAAGCTGAAAACTTGAACTAACATCATCAGAGTAGCAGAAAATCGAATACAGCTTATTACAACTTCAAAATACTGTCTCTAAGATAAACAAAATAGGTATGCTACTAATGCCCAAAGTAGATACCGATCACGACACAGGGAGAATAACTATCTAGCATACGTGGAGCCTCCTGCTCGTCCTCAGTCCATCTACTCGCGCACTACCAGCTATCCCTGTCTCTAGTCTGCTCGTGTGAGCACCCAGAGTAATAAGAAGAAACATAAAACTCTGGGTCAGACATTAGTCTGGTATGAGTGGTAGCAAGCATAAACAGAATAATAACAGGTATACTAAGTCATACCTGAACCTGGACCTGCAACCAAAGAGTTAGTACTACACGGTACAATACTCTGTGATGTCACAAACACATAATATAAGTATACGGGGGTGGGGATGTGTATGTCAAACAATCAAGCATAGCAACCATCCTCGCATCTCTCACTCAGTGCGTAAAGCATACGGTATCTACTTCTTTGATCACCATAACCCTTCAAGAAAACGACAGAACTCGACTTTGTACGACTATGTCCATTCCTACTACCACCAACGCCAAACCTATGGGACCACGCCCAACGTATCCATGATCCCACTCCATTGGTAGATAGCTCCCTAGTCGCACCATATCCAAAGCCCGAGTCCGTCCATACACCTCTAATACATAGTGATCCAAAGTCATAGACACCGACAACTCCTTAGCACACGTCCCGCAGCAAAGCCCAATCACGAAGTGAACTCATTGGTTCCCGTCTGGATCCTGAGCTCGAACTTCCACTTGAACTACCTTTGCATTTCGGGTTATGGATCTTCCTCCTTCGGATCGGTTCGGATCATCATCTCTTCCACCAATTCGGGTCGGGTCGGGTTCGTGACCACCCATCGGATCGGTCCGGGTCCACCATCTCGGTTCGGTTCGCCCCCTCCATCCTGTCGTGGTTCGTGCCGCCTTCAACCACCAAGCATCAGTCCTTGGATCGGGTCGGAGCCTTCTTCACGCCATGGTTCGGATCGTGCCTCTTACGCCAGGTCGGTTCGCACGCGAGAGCTCGGTCGTGGCGCCATCACTTCAGGCAGGTCAGTTCGTGGCGTCTTGGGCTCACCATCTCGGAGCGGGTCGGATCCTTCAGCTCGTGGCGCAGCTTGCTTCGCTATAACGATCCGGTTCGGTTCGTGGTGAAGGGAAATGGGCGGTTCGGGTCGGGTAGGGGGCGATCCGATCCGATTCCCTGCACTAATTCCTGCAACTTTCCAGCAAGTGTTTATACGCCTCTCGACGGCGTTTTCGACCATTCTAACTATTGAAACCAATCACAAAGCCTACCAAAGAGTCATAGCAACACATACAAGTGACCCCAAACACCAAAACTACCATATGAAGTGGTAAAATGGATCAAACACACCCAAAACCCCATGTTTTCCCTTAAGCATATGTGAGCATAACTAATGGTATGATTAGCAAAACTTAACCAAATTAACCCAAACTCATATCAGAGGTCTACAACATCGTTTATGATTTTATAAACATTTTTCCGGAATTTATTTTCCTTTAAAAACGCTGATTAGCACTAATCACCCCAATTTAGCCATAATTAGTGCAAAAAGCAAGCTAATCACTCACCTTAGCCACAAAACAAACTAAGATCTGAAATAATTCTCTGATTTGATGCGAATCCCAATGCTAACAGCAGCTCCAAGGTTGATTAGGTGAAGATCTTCTTTGATTAGAGGTTGCTAAGCCAAATCCTTGACCAAGAGATGATTTGGAGGTGATCTAGAGGTTGGAGGCCATTTTTAGGGATCCTTGGTGATAAGTGGAGGCTAGAAAACTGAAATGGAATGATTCTCCATCTCATTTCAGCCCTCCCATAACCCTAATCCCGAAATGGGTTATGGGCCTACTCACTAATCACCCGATTTGGCCCGGTTAAGCAGTTTTTCACCCTCCAAACCTTGTTTCAGCCATATCTCCCAAACGGTAAGTCCGTTTGGCTATTATGACCACTCTACGGAAAGAGAAACCATCAAACGAATCTAATGGAAGTGGTTTCAGGTCAAAATTCCTTCCCTATCAAAAGTTATGGCCAAAACAGTACTGACTAGGGGCAAAATGGTCATTTAAAAATCGACAAAAATCATGAACAGGGGAAATTACTCTAGTAAATGTTTCCCAAAGTTACATGACCATACAACTTCACACGGGAAAGAAATAAATATTCTACAATCCTATGATGTGTAGAACACGGGTCGTTACACTCTCCCCCCCTTAAGAAATTTCGCCCCCGAAATTCCATAATCAAAACACACACAAGGGTCCCGCATGTCTATCAATCATAAAACAACCATCAAACATGCAAAACAAGCAAAACAAGTCTATCCTAGCATGCGGAATAACTAAATCGCAAAGTAAATCTTACCAGGCAAAGAGTTCTGGATAAGCCTTTCTAATACTCTCCTCTGTCTCCCAAGTACAATCATTTTCGTCCTCGCTCCACTGAACTTTGACTAGCTTCACCGACTTTCTTCGAAGTTGCTTCGTATCATGCCCCACAATACGAATCGGCTTGCGGTTCTCAACCGCCTCAGGTTCTACTTCGAAGTCCTCTAACTGATCAGGTGAAATAGTCACATTTGAGTCGTGAACGAACTTCCTTAGTTGGGAAACATGAAACACATTGTGAACTCCTGCCATTTTCTCTGGTAAGCCAACTCTATACGCCAAATTCCCAACTTCCTCGAGAACTTGGAAAGGACCCACAAATCTTGGTGCCAACTTGCCTCTCCTGCCAAATCGTATCACGCTTTTCAACGGAGAGATCTTGACAAACACCAAGTCACCAACGGAGAATTTCAAGTCTCTTCTCCTCTTATCAGCATAGCTTTTCTGCCTATTCTGAGCAGCTTTCATTCGTTGCTGAATGATCTTGATCTTATCGGAAGTTTCTCTCACCACATCTGGTCCAAGCACAAACTTCTCGCCAGTCTCTATCCAACATGATGGTGAATTGCACGGTCTTCCGTACAAAGCTTCATATGGAGCCATACCGATACTGGATTGGTAGCTATTATTATATGCAAACTCCACTAGATGCAAATGGTCATCCCATGCTCCACCGAAATCCAATATACAAGCCCTCAAGAGATCTTCCAATATCCGATTCACCCTCTCTATCTGACCATCGGTTTGAGGATGATATGCGGTACTGAGATGTAATTCTGATCCTAAAGCCTCTTGTAAGCTCTTCCAAAATACACTAGTAAACAACGGATCTCGGTCACTCACAATGCCTTTGGGTACTCCATGAAATCTCACTACCCACTTCATATATAGTTCTGCTAACTTAGCTGCAGTTCTGTTCGACTTAACTGGTATAAATCTTGCGCTTTTAGTCAATCGATCCACAATTACCCAAATGATATCATATCCCGATCTAGTCCTTGGTAAGCCATCGATGAAATCCATCGAAACTTGCTCCCATTTCCATTCGGGAATTTCTAATGGTTGCATCAACCCACTAGGCTTCTTTTGCTCGGCTTTAATTAGCTGACAATTCATGCATTTGGATATAAACTTCCCAACGTCTCTTTTCATCCCTTCCCAGTAGTAAGTCTGCCTCATGTCTCGATACATCTTATTACCACCGGGGTGTATAGTCAGTTTTGAGTGATGACATTCTCTAAGCACTTCATCTCTCAAGCCATTCACGTTGGGCACAACTAGTCTTCCATTCTTCCGAAGCCATCCATCTCGATCAAGCCCATACACATTCATCTCCTCATCGATACCCATCTCTAACTTGGAGATGATTTCCAATAGATTAGGATCGTCCCTCTGGCTGGAACCAATCCGCTCTATCAAAGTGGGTCTGACCGTCAAACTAGCTAGCATAATTGGATCCAACTCGCACCTTGGTCTGAAATCAAACCCCGTGATATACTCCAGTTGCTTCCATTCAAGAAACATTGCCCCTAAGCTGGCATGTCTCCTACTCAAGGCATCGGCTACCGCATTACCTTTCCCAGGTGTATACGCGATATCAAAATCATACGAAGCCAAGAACTCTAACCATCTCTGCTGACGGAGATTCAGATCTCTCTGAGAGAAGAGATACTTTAACGATTTATGATCGGTAAACAGCTCAAATCTTTCTCCCAAGAGGTAATGTCTCCACATCTTCAACGCAAATACAATCGCTGCCAATTCCAAATCATGGGTAGGATACTTCTTCTCATGTGGCTTTAGCTGTCGACTAGCATAAGCTACAACCCTACCTCCTTGCATCAATACCGCACCCAGTCCGGTACCACAAGCATCCGTGTATACCGTCATCTCTTCATTTCCCTTAGGAATGACCAACACTGGCGCACGCGTCAACTTTTCCTTTAGACTCTTGAATGCATTTTCACACCCTCCGTCCCAAACGAAGGCTTGATTCTTCTTAGTCAACTGAGTCAACGGTGCCGCTGTCTTGGAGAAGTCTTTGATAAACTTACGATAATATCCAGCTAACCCCAAGAAACTTCTTACGTCTGTTGCATTCTTGGGCGTAGACCAATCTTGTACCGTAGCCACCTTTGCAGGGTCCACGGCAATACCATTCTCTGAAACAACATGGCCCAAGAATCTCACTTCTCTCCTCCAAAAATGACACTTAGAGAATTTCGCTTTCAGTTGGTGTCTTCTCAACACCTCCAACACAATTCTCAAATGTTCCTTGTGTTCCTCTTCTGTCCTCGAGTAAACAAGGATATCGTCTACGAACACAAGAACAAACTTATTCAGTTGGTCTCTGAATACTCTATTCATAAGATTCACAAAGTATGTTGGTGCATTGGTCACCCCGAATGGCATGACCAACCACTCATAAAACCCAGACGGCGTCCTAAATGCCGTTTTAGCTATACTATCAGCTGCTACACGGAGCTGATGAAATCCTGTCGCGAGGTCCAACTGGGAGAACACTCTCGCTCCTTCCAGTTGACCAAACAAATCATTTATCCGTGGTAGAGGATACTTATTCTTCCTCGTCACCTTATTTAACTCGCGATAGTCCACACACAATCGAAGGGAACCATCTGCCTTAGTAGCAAACACAACTGGTGCTCCCCACTCGGAAACACTTCTTCTAATAAATCCCTTCTTCAAAAGATCGCTAACTTGCACCTCGAGCTCTCGCTGTTCTCGTGGTGCCATACGACGAAGTGGCATCACTATAGGTCTGGCATCTCTCACTAAATCAATACGAAACTCAATCTCTCGGTGTGGTGGAAGTCCGGTCACTTCCTCGAAGATGTCCGGGTACTGGCCAACCACGGGCAAACCTGATAACTCATCATGCGGAATGTCGAGGGAATTTACAAAACTAGCCATTACCCCATCACAGGGTAGATTACCAAACACTACCCTTCGCCCATCATCCGCCCTAACTGTCACCAAAAAGCCCTCACAGTCTACCACCACCCCGTATCTTTGGAGCCAATCGACTCCCAAAATAATGCCATACCCAGTAAAGCCCAAAACAAAGCAATCACAAACAAACATACATCCATGACTCGATAAGACCACATTACGACAGATCATACTGAGGTTTGTTGAACCACCAATCGGGTTCGTCACAGCTAATGGTCTATCGACTAACTCGGGTTCCAATCCCAACCTATCTACCAGGTCACTAGATATGAAGGAATGGGAAGCCCCGGTATCGAACAAAACTCTAACAGGAAGATCATAAATGGAAAGCATACCTTGAATGACGACTCCCTTTCCTTTCTCCGCCGCAGTTGGGGCATTCGACGAAGAAGGAACAGCATTGATGGCATATGCTTTCACAATCTGATTCTCCTTCAGAGGTTGCGGGCACTTATCCTTAAAATGTCCCTCCTAGCCACAGTTAAAGCACTTCTTTCCCACTGTCTTGGCCCTACATTCCCTTGCATAATGGCCCTTCTTTCCACATTTGAAGCACTCGACTTCTTTCCTGCTTTTCTTCTGGCCATCCTTAGCTTGGTTCTGCTTCCTCTTATTCTGAGAGTTATTCTTGCCTCCACCGCTTGCTTGCGGCTTTGACTCTTCAGCAGATGCAGCAACAACCCCAGTCTTCGGCTTAGGGTAAAGACTTTCTGACCTCAAAGCTTTTCCCACGATCGACTCAAACGTCTCATCGATGTGATTAATCAGCCTCTCCCCTAAGTATTCATCCAAACCAGTGATGAACTTCTCATTTTTCTTTTCGGGAGTATCGATTAGAGATAACCCATACTTCGACAAAGTGTCGAACTCAGCAACATAATCCGATACTGCCCTTCCATTCTGCTTAAGCTCCAAGAACTTCCTAAACAATTCCGACTTCTGGGCAGCTGGGATATACTTGTCGCTAAAGCGAGCTTTAAACTGATCCCAAGTAACTTGATCTTCTGGTGTGGCTGCCCTAATAGCATTCCACCAATTCATCGCTCGTCCTTGCAGCTGACGAGACGCTAGCCTTCTCTTCATCGCATCCTCGATACCCAAGTCATCGAAGATCCGATCACAGCTATCCAACCAATCCTGAACATCCGTGGCCGACTCTGTTCCGTGAAATGGCTTTCCACCAAGATTAGTGTAATCCTTACTCAGCTTGGCGAAATCGACCCTAGGCGCTTGCACCGCTGCACCTCCAGCATTGGCAACATTAGGAACCGCCCCCTGAATATCCACAAGCATCTCTCTCATGAGGTTGGTAAACATAGCCCTCATGTCAGGGGGATTCCCATTATTGGCCCCTCTACCAGCACCTCTTCCTCGGCTCATCGTCAAATCTGTTAAAGAGAAAACGATTAACCATCTCCATAGTGGTGCCAGTGCAGTGCAATGCGACTTCACTCTTAAACATACTAATACTATATATAGATATAGCTTTTGAAAACCAAAATAATCACAAATACGCGCTCTCATATACGTACTATCTCTCCCTAGTGTCTTTCCCTAGGTGAATTACGCAACCTAGAGCTCTGATACCAAATGTGACGGCCCGGCCCGCACCAACCGACATTTACTCCAATTGTGCGCTGTACACATGTCCAATTGGCATGGGACGGTCGCCAAAGAAGAGAAAGAAAGAAGATGAACCAAATAAAGAACCTGTAATATGTCTCACAGCGCATGGGATAAAATATAATAACCAACATATACTTGACATAAAACAGATGAGACAGTGCATAAGCTGAAAACTTGAACTAACATCATCAGAGTAGCAGAAAATCGAATACAGCTTATTACAACTTCAAAATACTGTCTCTAAGATAAACAAAATAGGTATGCTACTAATGCCCAAAGTAGATACCGATCACGACACAGGGAGAATAACTATCTAGCATACGTGGAGCCTCCTGCTCGTCCTCAGTCCATCTACTCGCGCACTACCAGCTATCCCTGTCTCTAGTCTGCTCGTGTGAGCACCCAGAGTAATAAGAAGAAACATAAAACTCTGGGTCAGACATTAGTCTGGTATGAGTGGTAGCAAGCATAAACAGAATAATAACAGGTATACTAAGTCATACCTGAACCTGGACCTGCAACCAAAGAGTTAGTACTACACGGTACAATACTCTGTGATGTCACAAACACATAATATAAGTATACGGGGGTGGGGATGTGTATGTCAAACAATCAAGCATAGCAACCATCCTCGCATCTCTCACTCAGTGCGTAAAGCATACGGTATCTACTTCTTTGATCACCATAACCCTTCAAGAAAACGACAGAACTCGACTTTGTACGACTATGTCCATTCCTACTACCACCAACGCCAAACCTATGGGACCACGCCCAACGTATCCATGATCCCACTCCATTGGTAGATAGCTCCCTAGTCGCACCATATCCAAAGCCCGAGTCCGTCCATACACCTCTAATACATAGTGATCCAAAGTCATAGACACCGACAACTCCTTAGCACACGTCCCGCAGCAAAGCCCAATCACGAAGTGAACTCATTGGTTCCCGTCTGGATCCTGAGCTCGAACTTCCACTTGAACTACCTTTGCATTTCGGGTTATGGATCTTCCTCCTTCGGATCGGTTCGGATCATCATCTCTTCCACCAATTCGGGTCGGGTCGGGTTCGTGACCACCCATCGGATCGGTCCGGGTCCACCATCTCGGTTCGGTTCGCACCCTCCATCCTGTCGTGGTTCGTGCCGCCTTCAACCACCAAGCATCAGTCCTTGGATCGGGTCGGAGCCTTCTTCACGCCATGGTTCGGATCGTGCCTCTTACGCCAGGTCGGTTCGCACGCGAGAGCTCGGTCGTGGCGCCATCACTTCAGGCAGGTCGGTTCGTGGCGTCTTGGGCTCACCATCTCGGAGCGGGTCGGATCCTTCAGCTCGTGGCGCAGCTTGCTTCGCTATAACGATCCGGTTCGGTTCGTAGTGAAGGGAAATGGGCGGTTCGGGTCGGGTAGGGGGCGATCCGATCCGATTCCCTGCACTAATTCCTGCAACTTTCCAGCAAGTGTTTATACGCCTCTCGACGGCGTTTTCGACCATTCTAACTATTGAAACCAATCACAAAGCCTACCAAAGAGTCATAGCAACACATACAAGTGACCCCAAACACCAAAACTACCATATGAAGTGGTAAAATGGATCAAACACACCCAAAACCCCATGTTTTCC
The DNA here is from genome assembly GCA_030737875.1 of Allium sativum. Lineage (NCBI taxonomy): Eukaryota > Viridiplantae > Streptophyta > Magnoliopsida > Asparagales > Amaryllidaceae > Allium > Allium sativum. The sequence goes on along the minus strand of CM060915.1, from coordinate 464,398,263 downwards.
CTTAAGCATATGTGAGCATAACTAATGGTATGATTAGCAAAACTTAACCAAATTAACCCAAACTCATATCAGAGGTCTACAACATCGTTTATGATTTTATAAACATTTTTCCGGAATTTATTTTCCTTTAAAAACGCTGATTAGCACTAATCACCCCAATTTAGCCATAATTAGTGCAAAAAGCAAGCTAATCACTCACCTTAGCCACAAAACAAACTAAGATCTGAAATAATTCTCTGATTTGATGCGAATCCCAATGCTAACAGCAGCTCCAAGGTTGATTAGGTGAAAATCTTCTTTGATTAGAGGTTGCTAAGCCAAATCCTTGACCAAGAGATGATTTGGAGGTGATCTAGAGGTTGGAGGCCATTTTTAGGGATCCTTGGTGATAAGTGGAGGCTAGAAAACTGAAATGGAATGATTCTCCATCTCATTTCAGCCCTCCCATAACCCTAATCCCGAAATGGGTTATGGGCCTACTCACTAATCACCCGATTTGGCCCGGTTAAGCAGTTTTTCACCCTCCAAACCTTGTTTCAGCCATATCTCCCAAACGGTAAGTCCGTTTGGCTATTATGACCACTCTACGGAAAGAGAAACCATCAAACGAATCTAATGGAAGTGGTTTCAGGTCAAAATTCCTTCCCTATCAAAAGTTATGGCCAAAACAGTACAGACTAGGGGCAAAATGGTCATTTAAAAATCGACAAAAATCATGAACAGGGGAAATGACTCTAATAAATGTTTCCCAAAGTTACATGACCATACAACTTCACACGGGAAAGAAATAAATATTCTACAATCCTATGATGTGTAGAACACGGGTCGATACAAACATCAACAAATACGAGTATAACTGAATGAGAAGATAATAGGTAAGCTTGTTACAAGACAAGTAAGAATTATAACGTAGGTTATAATGATTGATCCAAAGATGAAATAACTTATGAAAGAATGCAAGCCATACTTAATTGAAGGTTAGGTAATCCATGGGAACGGGAATAAAGCCACTAATATGGAAAACATAAGTTATATGGGTAAGCGGGAAAACTTATTAGTAAACCTTAGTTAAGATGACTAAGTTAATAAGTAAACGATAAAGAGAATCTGTTAGTAAACCTTAGTTAAGAGAAGTAAGTAAACAATCATGGAAAGTCATGTTGGTAAACCTTAGTTAAGAGGACTAAGTAAACAGTTACAGAAAGTCGTGTTTGAGCTTGTTAGTAAACCTTAGTTAAGAGAACTAAGTAAACAATTAAAAGATCGCTACTACATAAGAAATAGGGAAAGACTTATGAAAAAGAAACTTGGTAATTTAAGTTAAAAACAAATATGGATGAGATAACCAAGTTAAAAAGAAAACCTAATGAGATAGAGCAAGCGCATACTTAGAAGATTAGACTTAAGGGCTAATAACACGAAAGGGTAACGCGCTTGGACCAGTCCATACGATAGGGGATGAATAACCAAACACGGTAGATCATCACGATGCCATAGGGCGCAAGGGGGAGCGAACGTCCATCTGATCATGCAGAAGGCTCCAAGGGACTGGGTTACGAAGCACGCTGCTTCTGGGGACATGAGGGTAATCTTGGTATCCCTCTGTGAGTGGCAGAGGATACGCCTGTGCTCACAGAGGTTAGGTCTGCGTGGGAAGAACCAATGAGTATGCCTTGATTGCAAAACAAGAGGAAATCAAAAGACTTAGATGCACCAGCGTGATTCGGCGAGGCCAGTTAGTGTCATGTGATAGCAACTCGTCGTCTACCTACCATCTTCAGTCAGTACGTGAAGCGGAAAGGTGGAGAACTCCAAAAGACCATATACTTTGCTATCTAGTTATGGGTGAGGTTGGCCAGTAGGATTAAAGGGCATAGGGGGCCAGGGTTACAGTTCTCATTCTTGATATTCTTGGGTGCCTTTCATTAGTTGAGGGAGGGGTCTAGTGGGACCATAGCCACTATAAAAGCAAACCTTACAGTCTGCATTGGTAGATATCTGAAAGCTCCCGACCGAGTTCCGTGTTTCTTGATTAGCCCTGCCACGGGACTCGGGCACACATATAGAGAACATGTGCAAATAGACATCGAGTACGATTGACGATATGTACGTGGGGAAAGTCTAGGTACACTCATGTCTCTCTGGGTGGTGTACCATGGACTAGAGGGCATTATTTGATGACAGAATCTAGTAGGATCTAGAATGGAAATCCAAACGCTTACATAACACAGTGATGATAGTTTTATGCAAATGTAGCGTTGATATACATACGACATGCGACATTGGATAAGGGACTGCATACATACGGTGGAGACCATGCGAGTAGAGCATACCTTAATTGGGGGTAGCTACATATACACTATATTAGGTTAATCTACTACAGAGTAGATGGGTGCGATGTGTGTGTAATCCTTGAGTTCTAATAACACAAATAACCTAATAAATAAGAAAATATAATGGAACGGTTTATGTAGGATTATCCAAGAAGTGTAGTTTAAATTCATTCACACAGAACTTATGTTCTGGCCCCCTCCTCATAACATTCGCAGGTTAGGATCATGACAAAGACTGTATAGCTTTGAATACTGGTTTAGGAGTATTATTATTAAGGTAAAGCTATGTTTCAACTACATTATATTTTATTCCTTCCACTGTGAGATGTTTTCCGAACTCTGACATGTTTTATGTCTCTATCTTTTCTGCAGGATACCAGAGCAAACCAACTCGGGTTTCGATGGATTGGAATTTTGAAAAAAATTCTATCCATCGGAATTCGGATTGTCACACACTGTGTGTTTCTATGTATGACAGGTATGAAGACTGGACTGACCGAAGCCTGTGAAGTCAGAAGACAGAAGGTTGAAGACAGTGTTGAGAAAAACATATATAAGAATATTTGTATATGAGGGAATCTATAAGCTGAGTGTAGTGTATATGAAAATGTACTGGGTGATGAATGAACTATAGTGAGGAGCTATGAGAGAATTGTAATAATATATGTAATAAACAAATTTAATTGAAATAAAATATTATTTTATTGTTGTCAAACAAACTTGTCTATTGTATTCAGTTTATTTACAAGTACAATCTCATGTGAATTGAATAAATAGTGGAGTTATAAATAGTTGTACTGTTTGAAAGTTGAATTATAATATTCAATTTAAATAAAATACTGTATGAATGTCTGTACAGTCATATTCTATTTAAATATAAATATTATATTCCTATCTGTGATGTATATATAGAACAGTACAGTAACAAACACATTTAAAATGATATTTATCTGGTCGTTATTATCAAACAAAAATCATATAATTGTGTATACAACGACGTCATATATAACAAAATGGATTCCCCAAAATTTACTACTGTTTGTTTTCATATATATTATCATATATGATGTGTTATAAAACCCGTGATTTGATAATTGAGTGTTTTTGGATGTTTAAATATCACTAGGCCTAAAATGTTGATAAATTAAAATATCATGAAAATGATATTTTGAGATTTAGAGGAAAAAATCTATTTATCTAAAATAGAATTTGAATTTCGAATGGATTATAAAAATATTAACTTGTTTTGAATAATGAAAACAAGTAGTTAATTTATAAATGATGTTTATAAATAAAATAGAATAATTTTCATTGGATAATGCGGAAATTTGAAATGAATTTATAAACGGAGTTTATAAATCAAATGGATAATTATCATTGGATAATTATAGAGTTTAAATTCAAATATGAATTTAAAATGATAATCTAAAATCATTTTAAGTAGTAAACGATAAAATTTATTCCGATATTCAGAATGGAAAATGAAATTGAATAAATCCATAGGATTTATGTTTGAATTCGAGTATGTCGGATTTATAAATTATTTCCAGAAAGGATATTGGAATTGTATTAATTAGAAACTAATATTTAAATTAAATGTTAAAATATATTCTATGTTATGTATAGATAAGTTAAAATAAATAAAATACTCCCTAATAAGATTTTGGTTTTTAAATAGATGTCAAAATGGAACTTGTTAAATATATAAAACAAGTAAATTATAAATGGTGTTTATAAATGTAGAGAATTAATTATCAAGTGATAATTTGAAATTTTAAATTCGAGTATGAATTTAAAAGTGAATTAGGAAAACATGTTGAAATAAAGAAAAAATGATTATATTCTGGAATTCAGAATATAAACTGAATTGAGAAAAATTCAACGGGTTATATTTTGGAATTCAATTTCGTTGAATTTTTCAAAATAGTTTATTTCTAATAAAATTGGAAATTAATATCAGAAATAGTTGTGATTGAATTGATAACTAAGTAATGAAAAATCGACGTTTAGAGATAATCGGAAATATTAAGTTAGATTTGAAAACTGGTTTAATATATATTAAATTATATATTAGAACGAGACTGAAAATTTAAATTAAAAGAAGTTTAACGTTATTATTTGAATATAATTAAAAACGAACTCACCGCAGCGCGGCAGTTAGTAAATTGGCGTTTTGAACTTCAATTGAGTATATAGAACTCAATTTAAGTTGGAATTCTTTTAAACAAGAATCGTCAGGACCGATTTGATAATAGCTTTCTAATAAAAGAGAAAAATCTGGATTTCGTCTTATAGATTTGAGTTATGTCAAAAATCAAATTTTTAGAAAAACAGCGCCATAACCATTATAAAACCATAACGGTTTATTCAAATAAATAAAAGGATTTTAAGTAAGTAAAATCCGAATTTTATTTAGAAAAATCCAGATTTGAGTTATAAAATATATCTGGACTAAAGTGGAATAATGGAATAATTTTTGAAATAAAAATCAGATGTTTAACTCATGAATAAAATTAACTAATTTAAATAATAATTAGTTAATGAAAATTTGAAATTGAAAATGTTCTTTGGATAAATAAATTGGATTCGCAAATTTACATTTGAAATCCAATATGAAACCTGAATTAAAATGGAATTTGATTGGTTTAAAGCAAGTTAAAATTTTATTTCAACATGATATATTCAATTAAAAAGTGAAATAGGAAAAATAGCTAATTAAAGAATAAATTAGCGAATTGAATTAAAATGACCGGATTGAGTTGGAATAAATTGGAATTAGACGTATATATGTTAAACAGGTATGGAATGAAGAGAATGAAGATTTAAATTTTAAGTGCTCAACAAAAAGTTACATGTTTAAATTCCATATGAGTTTTTATGCGCCGAATCGGCAAGCCACTTGGCTTTTTGATTTTCTTTTTGAATGGAAAGGGCTTAGAGAGGCGTTTTGTAGTTGTACCGAGTGACCCGTACAAAGGAGGTTATGTTGAAATTTTCTAGAAATTTAATGAATTAGAATATTTTTAAGAAAATTGAATAACTAGAAAATCAATATATCAATATATATTAAATTCGATAAGGAAACCAACTTAAAATAGAATATTATAAACCAAAAGGAAATCTATAATTAAATATGGTAAGAATAGAAAGAGAAACATATATATGTCTTAAAAATGAATAAGTTGTTTTTATGGTATTGATTATTCGAGGTAAGTGGTCTTGTCTGTTTTGAAGTTAAGGATGTTTTCAGTCAAGTTCTGAGAGGTAATTATACCCCAACTTGACTGATTTCATTATTAACCAATAAATAGGAAGATTCAGTCTCGAAGATCAATGTCTGAATAATATTTAGTTGAATATAGTATTGTAATGACCCGCACTGTCAGGGGTATTATAATTAATTTATTTAATTATATATATCGTGATGTAGTGAATTAAATAGAGGTTTAATTAAATAATATGGAATAATTAATTTAATTAAATAATTAAATAATATATTTAATTCAGAAATAATCAAAAAATATTGGAAATCACAATATTCGATGAACGGGGCCGTCACTTAGATTCAATTCAGCTTAGAGTTGAATTATATTGATGAATATATTCAATCGACGACAGTTTGAACGTATAATTTTATTATAATTAAAATCGAGCTTGAAATGGCGCTGCAGTTCGCTATTTGGCGATTTGAACTTCAACTGAATGTACATGATTCGTTTTAAGCCGGATTTCTGTGAAACAAGAAACGTGTGGAGCTGGTGGAGTATATCTTTCTAGTGGAAGAGAAAAATCGGGATTTCGTCGTGTAGATTTTGATGTACGTCCAAATCAAATTTCAGAAAAGTCGCTGTAGAATTCCTTTATAATTTGCGACGCTTTATATACGTTATAAAAGGATTTTCGATATAAACTGAATACCGAGATAATCTGAAATATGAAATATCAAACTGTATATTCTGATATGATATTCTGGAGCTGTACAATATCATATGTGAAGATATACGATAATATTAAATTATTTTATTTAATTTAATTTAAATATATTTATATATTTAAATGGGCTAATCATATATAGTATTTCGACAGTTAAAAATACGCTGTGTGAGCAAACGGAGTCGGAATTCGACGAAACCAGTTTCGTTGGGACCGTAATATCGAACTGCAGCTGCATGCCGGTTTTCGTGATTTTTGGGTATTGTGTGTGACCATGGGGATTTATAAAAGACAGATATAAACAGCATTGGATTAAAATTGAATATAAAATTCAATATAAAAATAATATAAAATTCCTATATAACCCCCCAACATTCCTAAACCCTAAAATATCTCATCTCAAAGTCAACAGACAAAACATTCCGCCGCTTATTCTTTTCTCAGTAAAAGTTTCGACCTTCACCAAAAAGAAAATCAAAGAAAACAAATCAAAATAAAATGCTAAAAACAAATTCGGTTGATCTCCATTGGGTATGAGTTGACCTTCATATGGTTTGTGTTGAGTTCGACAATCGTTTGGGGGTTCACGGTTTTATCACACGGGATTAGGGTTTGACATTTGAGAGGATTGAAGCATTCGAGCGAGGTTCTAATGTCGGATTTGGATTCGTGGAAGTTGATACCACTGGCTCGCTGAGTTCTAAAGTGTAACGACCCGGGAAAAGACGACCTTGGTTATCCGATATACAACACCTATCGAACAATCAACAGTCGAAATTACCGGATAGTCCAAGAAAGAAATTAGAGGGTGAGGATAGATAAGATAGAAAATTAGAACAGAAGAAGAAGAAGAACACAACAACATCAGAGTAACACGAATCTCACAGCGGAACGAATAAAATATAATAGACAACATATCTTGAAATCAAAGCAGTATATGTATATCATACCATTATCAGAGTACAACACTTTCATCACAGCGGAAATAAACAATAGCCATATAAGTCCTGAAGCCTCCTGCTCCAAGCTCTCCAAGTCTATCTGTAAAATCCTGACTACTTGACTGCCCGTACAAATTTGGGCACCCAAGAGTTTAGGGAAAACAAAACAAAATAAAACTCTGGGTCAGTCATGGGACTGGTGTGAGTAAACTCAAATCATTTGGTTTAACTTTTCAAAATCCTTTTCAGAAGAAAAGATAATCGTAAGACCAATCCACACATAAATACGGATGGCTTTTACCTTACGATAACCCAAAACACTTTGGAAATCATATATTATCTGATATTATAATAATGTCTAATCACAAGTAATTAAAATCTAGTAGAACACTTGCATCTCACACTCTACATATATAGTATACAAATCAAACTCGCGGGCACTTATTGGAGATTGGATTCCGACTTTGACAAGGTATGGAACCACCTGCCGATAGTGTATCTCTAGAGGCGAATACACTGGGTTCAACAAGAACATCTTGCAACCCGGCCCTCACATGACCGACCACTCATTTCGCTTGAGTGTATCGAATATATATCACCAACGGTTGGGATCAGCAACCGTCTCCCGAATGGGCCAGCATCGATAGATTTAAGAAGCAATTGGAATTTCTCTAGATAGGTGATTATACATCCTAATGGGTGCGACCCACATAGCCATGCTGCCTGCCCGATTTTTGTCATTTCCCGGTTGATGAGGCTAGAGGCCACGCTTATCTCTGACAGATCATTCACTTTGAATGCCACATCGTCATACTCGCCAAATCACAAATTGATTTCCCCAAAAACACCACGGGTATAAAGCTAAGAGAAACGAATTCCTCCGCCACCAAACGTAAGTATGTTTGAAGAGATCAACTTACGCGATCTATTGAATATACTCTGTCAGGCATTCTTCCATACACGTTTGTCCTGGGACTGGACAAACCGAAGGCACTATTATGTAAACAGAATAGCCCTTGCACTTTACTCCGTCTTCACTATATTCAGCATACTTGATTCGCAACGCTTATGCCAATACGGAGTGGTTCTATGGATAATAATCCAACCGGTCTCTCCGTATTAACAACGTAAAATGGTCAAAAACTTTGATAGTCGGTGATTTAACTATCAAATGAAAACATGTCTGTGTGCAAACAACGATAATATTTTCAGATGGAAATTCTATCGATCAATCATCAATCATCATTAATTCTTAAATCAAATTATCATAAATTTATTCTTTTCCTTATTCCTGTTTCCCTATATTTCTTATTTCCTATATTTAGAAAATATACGTTATTAACAGTGGAAAACATTTCCACTTCTTGTTTTCTATATTAGAAAATATCTTGATCTTATTTGGAAAACATTTCCAAAATTCCTTCATTGGGTTTAAACAGATGTTTGAATAAACATCGCTATGTCAACACAGACCATTATGCTCATTAACTAAATTCACTTAACCACTTTTCACTATCGAACTTATCCACTTCTTAGTTAAAACTGAAGTCAATCAAGTTGGGGTATAATTACCTCTCAGACCTTAACTGAACAACATTTCTAACTTCGAAACAGACAAAGTTCACCTTTTTACACTTTCAACCACTTACTTACGTAACTCTCTGATTCTATTTACGAATCCACTTCCTTTACGGAAGTCATTTGATTGTAATAATGGTGTTATAATCCCCTGCGTCCGAAATATAATAACTTTAATATGACCTTTTTCTTTCTAGCTCAAATAAATACACGAACAACTAATTTATCAACTCCTATTCGGTTAATTATAATCTATAACCCTTATTCTATTAACTTTTACTGGATTAACTCTTATTTGGATAACTCGGTTTGACTAACTCATCTTGATTAACTCAACTCGACCAACTTACTTGATCAGCTCAACTTGACTAACTTAACTTAATTAACTCGACTTATTTAATTCAACTTATTTAACTTAATTTGACTAACTATTATCGAATAACTAATATTCGATTAACTTATATTCAACTAACTATGTCTGTTTTTAACTTCATTTTGAATAGCTAACATTTGATTTAACTTCATTCGCTTGACTCTAGATCGCAGCGATCACAATGGTTACGCCTGATTCCCTCAGGAAACATCCGACCACCTTAGGCTATCTGCAGCCCTGCGAATTTCGCTAGCAGTCATGCTAAATGGCAATTTATACTGAATAACTACTTCTGTTTAACTCTATCTCGAATAACTAAGTTCGATCAACTCTAATTGAATAACTAATATTCAATTTAACCCTTATTCGGTTACTATATTCGAATAACTCTAGTCCGATTTGATTCAAACCGCTTAACTCTAACTGATTTACTCTACTGGTTAATTCTAACTAACTAACTCTAACTGTTTGACTCTAACAGCTTAACTCCAACGGTTTAATTCTAATAGATTAACTCCAACTGTTAGACTCTAATAGTTTAACTCTAACAGTTTAACTCTGATGGTTTAACTCTAACTGTTTAACTTTAACGGTTTAACTCTAACTGACTAACTTTTCTGATTAACTCTAATGGTTTAACTCTAACTGTTTAACTCTGACAGTTTAACTTTGGTTGATTAACTCTTTTGAATTAACCCCTTTGAATTTTCTCTTTTGAATAGTTCCATTTGAATAACTCCTTTTGAATAACTCTTTTGAATAACTCTTTTGAATAACACTTTTTGAATAACTCTTTTGAATAATATTTTTTTCTATTTGTTTACTTAACAAATAACTATTTCCTTTTTACTTCTACTTATTTAACAAATAATTATTACTTTTAGCTTTTCCATTTATTCTCTACATAAATATCTCTTTTAACTTTCCTTTATTCCCTAAATGAAAATTTGCTTTTCAATTCCATTTGTAATCGTTTTACAAATGATTCCCTTTTGATTTCTATTTGTAAAGGTTTCACAAATAGCTACTTTTTCCCTATTCTATTTGATTTGTAAATATTTTCCTTTACATTTGTTTTACAAATGTATTTCCTCTATGTTTGTTTTTCTTTTCAAATCTTCTCCTTTATATTTGATTTCACAAATATTTTCCTTTACTCAATTTCTTTGATTCTATAATTATTTTCCTCTATGAAACTCTTTTCCTTTTATATATAAAATCTATTGATTTTATATAAATAATTTATTTTCAAAATATACTTTGAAAATCTCTTTTCACTTCCCGTTATCATTTATGGTATAAAAATACCAAATCAAAAGGTTTGATCATCATCCAAACACACGGGTTCAGCGACAGATGATATAACACATCATATAACAGAATATATGAAAAACGGTAAATAAATGTTGAGGAATCCAGTTGGATCCCTCCGACCTATTTCCCTGCATCCACAGATGTTACACAATATAATTCACATCAATTTCATTTCAATATGAGGTATGCTGATAAACAAAATCAACATCGGTTAACGATATATATAACTATATCGGTATTTTCAATCAATTGACTAGCAGTTCAACCAAACAATCAACACTCAGCAATTCAACCAATATTTATCAATTCTAAAAATACTTTATAAAAATATAAAGTGTTCAGAGTTAGTGAGATTTACTCACATTGGACGGTTTATCGTTGAATAACGATAATCGGTCATTGATTTGGTTCAGACGTTAAATTTCACCATAAATCCAAACGAGCTCCAATCCACTTGCGGTCACTTTCCTTGCGTAGTGCTCATCCATACGATCCCAACGGATCCTGTTTCGTTAAATTTCGTTAATGTATGCAAAGGTTATGCTATTTACAATATTTACCTAATTTAAATGGATATATATTTAATTAAATTAATTAAATTATTTTTATCTTAATTAATTTCAAATTGCGTTATTAGCCAAATTACCTTCCCTGCCCTTCTAAAAAATCCTACTTTCCCATCTCTAGCCATATCCAATTTTTTTTTTTAAATTGAAAAACCATTTTAATATTAATTAAATTTAATTTTCAAATAAAATATTTAAAAATATTCATTTAATTATAACTTAAAAATTTTAACCTGGATCAAAAATCTGCTTCCACTCATTTTAAAGTATTTTTCGATAAGAATCCAACGGTCCTTGTTTCGTGAAAATCCGACTTGTTTTGAAAAAGTTATGAGCTTTTAAAGTTTATGGTTAAAAATTACGAAAATGCCCCTGGTCTGTTTTAAATTCAAATTAAATTCAAATTAAATTTTAAATTTAAATTTAAATTAATCATCCCATCCGTCGGATCAGTTAGGGATAGCCAGGGAGAGCAGGAAACTATATTTTCCAAACTCAAGCCTTAGACACTATCCTCTCTGTCACCCTTAGAATGTTCTGATATTTATTTTTACAAATTCTATTTTAATTATAATATATATATATATATATTACAAAAATAAATAAATAAATAAATATTATTTAAAAACTTACCCCGCGAAGCCCAAGCCTCTGCCCAAGAGTCTCTAGCTCCCCGTCTTGCCCTCCTTTCTCCCTTCCTCCCTTTTCCCTATTTCCTATTATTTTATTATTATTTCTGTCATTGCCAAAGCTTGAAAGAGGAGGAGGAGGAGTGAGTTTAAAATGAAGGGGGGGGGGCTATTTATAGCCGAAGGAGTCACATGGATTGCTGAGGTGGCGCGAATCCAACGGTCGAAAATGGATGGCTAGGATAAATCCTTCAATTAATTAAATTATAAATAAATTTAATAATTTATGAATAGTAAAGTGTGTTTTCTCAACCCTATTCGGACGTTAATTTGACTTACTTATTGATACCTTACCCGAAATCTTTTTCAACCATGTTGTTCAATTTTTCTTGCTCTTCAATACTATATAAAAATATATCAATTTTGAATTTGTTTGAACTTTCAAATACTTTAAATTCAAAATAGTGTTTTGTGTTAGTTTCAACACCTTCCGGTCTCATGTTGGAGTATCAAACGATAACGGTTTTCAGAAATTCTTCCACCATCTGGTCCGGTTTTTAACGTACTTCAATCCTATGTATTCAAATCAAAAATTGGAGTTCGTTTAGATTTTCAAATAATTTATTTAAATTTTGTTTCCTTAATAACTTTCTATATCCGTTATAGGATTTTCCCAGATTTCATATATAGCTAATATCCTATGTTTAGAATTTTCCTGAATAGGTCTCAGGTTCCAGTTTTGTCGTTAGCATTAGCAAATTCCAATTACCGTCAAAATTTAGTTCAAATTTTGGCCTTTTATTTTTTCTTTTCCACATACGGATGCCATTTTTGACGTAACTTGGTTGGTTACCTAATTTCATCCCTTCGGATTTAATGAAACTGATTTCATCGAAATCCGAGTTCGTTAGCTACTACATCCTTTGTAAACGTACTATTTTAAATTAAAAATTATCCTTTTATACTGCCAGTTCACATTATATTGCAGATCCACTAAATTTCTACCATTTCGGAATAAAATAAAATATTCAAAATTATTGAAATTAAACCATTTAAAATTCCAAAAAAATAAAACATTTTTAAATATTAAACAAAATGGTCAAAAAATCTGGGTCGTTACATAAAGGGTGCGATGCAGGTTCTGGTGGTTCGACGGTCAGCAACAGGCCGAGATCGAGTTCTGGAAGGGGCGTCGAGTTGGGTGTTTTAGTGGTGGATGTGAAGAGCTTGTGAAGAGGAATGAAATGGTGGTGGTCTCGCTCGGGGTTGGTGGACAAGGCAGCGGAGGAAGGAGGTCAACAGCGAGGTCAAACGGTGAGGTAATATCTGAACTCGCGAATTATAAATTGGGGAAGAACATTTGTTTCGGGTTTTCCATGAAAGGACCGAGTCCTTTGAGTGGGGTATGAAATGAAAGAGGAGAGAAAGGAGGTGAATGTGGTAATTCCAGTTTAACGATTCATGAAGTAGAAGGGAGGATATATGGCGGAAGAAGGACTGGAATTTGCTGTGAACCGATTTTGGGAGTAGCGAATTGTAAGGGGAAGGGAGGAAGAAGGGTCAGCCGATTTTTAAGTGTTCATGGGCCAAGAAATTTGAGGGTGAGGCCCGTTAAAGAAAACCAAATGCTTGGTTTAAATTTGATTTAAATATTGTATTAACGATAAACTTTAATATCTCGATCATACATTATCAGATTTTCGAACGGTCAGTCGCGTTAAGATCGTATTGACGAGAGCTTCAAAATGGAACTGGTTTGAAGTGGATTGGAGCTCGTCTGAATTTATGGCAAAATAAACTGTTTGATTCAAATCAAATAACGGTTTATCGTTCTTTAACGATGATTGTCCAATGTGAGTAAATCTCACTAACTCTGAACAGTTTATAATTTCATGTTGTATTTTTAGAACTGTTAGAAATTGTCTGATTGATTGTGTGTTGACTGTTTGATTGAACTGCTAGTAAGTTAGTTAAACTTCTATATTGATTCTGTTTAACAGAATATATCATATGGAACTGAAAAGTGATGTTATCTATAATGTTTAACATCTGTGATGCAGGGAAACAGGTTGGAGGAATCCAACTGGATTCCTCAACATTTATTTTACTATTTTCATATATTGTGATATATGATGTGTTATATAATCTGTTATGGATTATATGTGTTGGAATGATGTTGATCATTGTTATTCGATATTTTGAATATCATAAAAGTCCCTGGGATGTAAAAAGAATTATTTCAATGTATATTGAAATAAAGGGAGTTTATAAAATCAACAGATTTTATAAAAGGAAATATTTCGAAAGTAAATAAAAAGGGAAAAAAAAAAATAAAACGAATAGATTTTTATAAAAGGGAAATCATTTGTAAAGTGAAGAACTGTTACTAAAAGTAAATCTTTATAAATGAATAGTTTATTCGAATAGAAGCAAAAGAGTAAATCGAATATAGTTTATTCGAATAGAAGCAAAAGAGTAAATCGAATATAGTTTATTCGAATAGAAGCAAAAGAGTAAATCGAATATAGTTTATTCGAATAGAAGCAAAAGAGTTAATAGAATATAGTTTATTCGAATAGAAGCAAAAGAGTTAATAGAATATAGTTTATTCGAATAGAAGCAAAAGAGTTAATCGAATATAGTTTATTCGAATAGAAGCAAAAGAGTTAATAGAATATAGTTTATTCGAAATAAAGTAAAAGGAATTAATCGATGTTAGTTTAATCGATTAGAGTTAAAGTAAAAGGAATTAATCGATGTTAGTTTAATCGATTGGAGTTAAAGTAAAAGAAATTAATCGATGTTAGTTTAATCGATTAGAGTTAAATTTAAAAGGAATTAATCGATGTTAGTTTAATCGATTAGTGTTAAAGTAAAAGGAATTAATCGATGTTAGTTTAATCGATTAGTGTTAAAGTAAAAGGAATTAATTGATGTTAGTTTAATCGATTAGAGTTAAAGTAAAAGGAATTAATCGATGTTAGTTTAGTCGATTAGAGTTAAATTTAAAAGGAATTAATCGATGTTAGTTTAATCGATTAGTGTTAAAGTAAAAGGAATTAATCGATGTTAGTTTAATCGATTAGAGTTAAAGTAAAAGGAATTAATCGATGTTAGTTTAATCGATTAGAGTTAAAGTAAAAGGAGCTAATCGATGTTAGTTAATCGATTAGAGTTAAAGAAAAAGGAGTTATCGAATATAGTTTATTCGAAAGGAGTTAAGTGAAAGGAGTAAATCAATAGCGTTAGTCAAATAGAGTTAATCCAATAGCGTTAGTCAAATAGAGTTAATTGATATGGGTTAATCGAATAGAGTTAAGTCAAAGAGTCAATCGAATATAGCTATTCGAAGGAGGGTTAAGTAAGGAAGTTAGTAAAAGGAATAAAGTGAACTTTGCTAATTTCAAAGTTAGAAATGTTGTTCAGTTAAGGTCTGAGAGGTAGTTCTACCCCAACTTGATTGGCTTCGTTTTTAACTAAGGAATAGTTAAGGTTCGGCAGTAAAGGAAAGGGTTTGAGTTGGCATAGCGATGTTTGTTTAAACATCTGTCTAAGTCCAATGAAGAGGCTTTGGAAATGTTTTCCAAATAAGAAACTAGAAATGTTTTCTAATAAAGAAAACAAGAAATGGAAATGTTTTCCATTTGTTAATAATATATATTTTCCCAAATTAGAAAATAAGAAATACTTAATATAGGGAAACAGGAGATAAGTAAATTAATAAAGAGATAAATGTTGAATGATGTTTTTTCGATATGATTTCCATTTGGAAATAATATCGTTGTTTGCACATCTGTTTTTATTCGATAGTTAAATCACAGACTATCGAAGTTTTGACCATTTTAACGTTGTTAATATGGAGAGACCGGTTGGATTATTATCCAAAGAACCACTCTGTATTGGCATAAGCGTTGCGAATCATATATGCCAAAAGAAACTGAAGACGGAGTTCTGCAAGGGCTATCCTGTTTACAGAATAGTGCCTTCGGTTCATCCTGTTCTTGGATGACTTGTATGGACGGACGTCCGACAGAGTATTTCCTGACGATCACGTATATTGATTTCTCCAACCGTACCAAGAGTGGAAGCAAGGAAGGAAACTTCTTTTAGCTAACACATAATGTATTGTTGAGAACGTCAATTGATGATTGGTTGGATTTGATGATGTGGCATTCAAAGTGAATCTGATGTGATGATAAAGCGTAGCTTCTAGCCTCATCATCCGGTAAATGACAGAAATCGGGCTGGTAGCATGGCTAAGTCGGTCGCACCGAAGTAGGGTGTATAATCACCTGATCTAGAGTTTCATTTACTTCTAAAAATCTATTGTAGATGCTGTCCCATTCGGGAAACGGTTGCTGATCCCAACTGTTGGTGATATACATTCGATACACTCAAGCGAAATGAGTGGTCGGTCATGTGTGGCCAGGTTGCAAGATGTTCTTGTTAAACCCAGTGTATTCCTCTCTAGAGGTACACTAGCGAAAGGTGGTTCCATACCTTGTCATAGTTGGAAATCCATTACCCAATACGTGCTTGCGGTTTTGATTGTATACTATATATGTAGAATGTGAGATGAAAGCGTTTCTGCTAGATGATTATATATACTGTGGGTGTTAGACATTATTATAATATCAAAAGGTTTTTGATATAAAGATATTTTGGATTCTCATAAGGGAAAAACCCGTTCCGTTATGCGGCGTGGTCTTATGAGATATTGTGTACTTGTTCGAACTGTTTTTAAACTGTTTTACTCACACCAGTCCCATGACTGACCCGGAGTTTATTTTGTTGTCTTCCGTAAACTCTTGGGTGCCTAAATTTGTATGGGCAGTCAAGTAGTCGGGATTTTACAGATATAGTTGAAGAGCTGGAGCAGGAGGCTTCAGGATCATATAGCTATAGTTATTTCCGCTATGTTGTAAGTGCTGTACTTTGATAATGATGTATATTCAAATACAGATGTATATTTCAAAGTTATGTTACATATATTATATGTTATTCGTTCCGCTGTGAGATTCGTGTTACTCTGATGTTGTGTTCTTCTTCTTCTATTCTAAATTTCTATCTTATCTATCCTCACCCTCTAATTTCTTTCACTAATTACCAGGATTTTTTGATGTTTTGGTTATCGACATCGTGCTTATGTCGATAACCAAAGCCGCTCAAAATCCGGGTCGTTACAGTTGGTATCAGAGCTTAAGTTAAGAATTACTCGGCTCTGTGGCGTGACTCAGTAGAGATAGGGTTAGTAATACCCTAGACTGAGATTGAGTGTATATATACGAGTGGACGTATTTGTTATTGATATAAAATTTTGTTTTATATTGTGGAGATTCATTGGTTGAGTTGTTTATAGGTTCTGGTCGATCAGTTTAATCCACTGTATCGGTAGCGATTTTGTAAACACTTGAATACGATGAACCATCATGGTATGTTTTGAAAAGAGGGTAAACGAAATAATTTTACCCAAATTATATTTTGATATATATTGGATATATTGGTTGTTATTGTAATCGAGTAGGATTATAAGTTAAATGGTTATGTAAATAACCAATCAGAATTCATATAAGTGAAATACGTGAAATCAGATGAGTTAAATCTGAAATTTAAACCAGAAATGGAGTTAAAATTCTGGAGAATTGGATAAGTGTTTGTAAATGGATTTGGATTAAAAGTAAGGAAAATTTAAGATCCGGGGAGATTTTAAATTGTTTTACAAGCAGTGTGAATTATATTTTGAAATGAATTTCAAAGCGGCGATGTTTCGAAATGGTTTTATAGTATTGAACTCACTTCGATCGCTGGAAAATAGATTCTGATGATGACATCTGCATCATCAGTATTCATTTTCGAGTTGTAAGTGACGAATTACTACCAGAGATACTGTTTTGAAATTGTTTTGGGAAAGACAAGTTGTGTTGAATTTCAAAATGGGGTTTCAAATATAGAATTTGAATTTTTAAATAGATTTGAAATATTAACTTGTTTTAAAAGAAATAAAACTAGAAGTTCTGTCATAAACGAAATTTATAAATAGTTCTTTTATAAACGAAGCTTATAAATGAAGTGAAAAGAATTATCATTGGATAATTCAGAAATAAAAATACAAGTGTGAAATTGAAAGGGGAACCTATTTTCCAAAGGTAGTAATATCGATTTCAAAAGGAATTGAAAT
Organism: Allium sativum; assembly: GCA_030737875.1. Classification (NCBI taxonomy): domain Eukaryota; kingdom Viridiplantae; phylum Streptophyta; class Magnoliopsida; order Asparagales; family Amaryllidaceae; genus Allium; species Allium sativum. The sequence continues at coordinate 464,380,418 of CM060915.1, read as the reverse complement.
CGAGACTTATGTAAAGAATGAGTAAAGAAAGTTTGAAAAGGAATGAGAATAAAGGAAGTTCAAACATAGAATTTGAATAATAGATTTGAAATGAAATTCAAATATGGGATTTGAATAAGAGATTTGAAATGAAATTCAAGTATAGAATGTGAATAAGAGAATTGAAATGGAATTTGAATATAGGAAATTCAAATAGAATTGAAAAGGAATTCAATTAGTTGATAAACAAGTTAAAATATATTTGAACATGTTATACTCAAATATGAAGGTGAAATGGGCAAACCAATAATTTGAAAATCACTTAACGAACTAAGTGAAAATGATTGGATTAAGTTGAAATGAATTAGAAATATATAAATATACATGAGATAGGTATGGATATGGTATGAAGGTATATAAATAGAATGCTCGACGAAAAGGTATGTATTTGATTCATATATGAGATTTTATGCGCCGTATCGGCTAGCCGCTTGGCTTTTTCTTTTTCTTTTGGATTGGTAAGGGCCATGGGAGGCTATTTGAAATATCCCGATGCTCCTAGTACAAAGGAGGTTATAGCAAATTTTTCCGGGAATTTAAGGAGTTAAAATATTTTTAAGATAATTTGATAGTTAGAAATCAACGTATCGATATATACATAGAAGTCGATAAGAAAACGAACTTAGAAATAGAATAGTAAAATCAAAAAGGAAGACTAAGAATAAAATCTAGTAAGAATAGAAAGAGGAAGCGTATACGTGTTTAAAAGTGAATAAGTAGTTGTATGGTATTGATTATTCGAGTAAGTAGTCATATCTGTTTTGACATTATAAATGTTATTCAGTCAAGGTCTGAGAGGTAGTTATACCCCAACTTGATTGATTTCATTATTAACAAATAAATAGTAAGATTTCAGGCTCGAAGATCAATGTTGAATAAGAGTTAGTTGAATATAGTATTTGGGTTGTCGTAACGATGTTTTACACAACATCCGTTTTAACCCAAATAAGTGTAAGCTTGGAAATAGAATGAAGAATATTTCCTAAGTATAGAAATAAACGAGACCGGAAAAGAGATAAGTAATTGGAATATTTTCCAATTATAAATAGCATGTATTTTCTAAAGTTTAGAAAATAAAGGAAGGTGATATTCGGAAATGTTCTCCAAATAACATAAAAGGCCAATATGGTTATTGAAAATATTTGGTTAACAAATATTGATAAAGAGATAGAGAAGTGATTTAACTAATGGAATATTGATTTTGGGCTCAGTTGAGTTTCCAAAAGGAAAATCTGATTTTTGAAAAGAGTAAACTGTTTGAAAACTCCCTGGAAAAGACCGTTGAATTAAAAACAAATTTAACAGAAATTTGTGAAATCAGATTTGAATTAAAGTAAAGTCAGTTAAGTGGTAACTGAAGTTGAATTGAAATCGAATAAATTGGATTTGTGAAATTAGAATCTGAAATGGTATTGGATTGAGGACTTAAGGAATTGAAAATCAAGAATTGAAATTGAGTTTGAGATGAAAATTTGGCTTGGTAAAAGCGAATGGTTGTGTTGGAGATAAAAGTAATTTCAGAATTTGATTGGGATAACATTGGTATATGCTGAGTGATAGCATATGGAAGTGATAGAGTTGGTATGCCCGACAAAAAGGTACAAGTTTATATTTCTATTGGATATAAGATTTATGAGCCAAATTGGCAAGCCGCTTGGATGTTTGATTTTCTTTTGGGTTGGAGATGGCCCAGAGAGGCGAGTTGGAGTTTGACCTATTGACCAGTACAAAGGAGGTGCTGGCGAAATTTTTCGAAAATTTAAAGTGTTAGAAAATTTTCAGAATTTTTGAAAATTTTAGTTAGTCGGAAGAATTAATATTTTAGTCAATATTAATTGGTTCTGTTGAAATCAGAAATAAGGGGTAAACAAATCTTAGGAGTTCCAATATATAGGGTCGTCCTCTAACTTAGCAATTTCGAGGACGAAATTATTTTAAGTGGGGAAGAATGTAATGACCCGCACTGTCAGGGGTATTATAATTAATTTATTTAATTATATATATCGTGATGTAGTGAATTAAATAGAGGTTTAATTAAATAATATGGAATAATTAATTTAATTAAATAATTAAATAATATATTTAATTCAAAAATAATCAAAAAATATTGGAAATCACAATATTCGATGAACTGGGTCGTCACTTAGATTCAATTCAGCTTAGAGTTGAATTATATTGACGAATATACTCAATCGACGACAGTTTGAACGTATAATTTTATTATAATTAAAATCGAGCTTGAAATGGCGCTGCAGTTCGCTATTTGGCGATTTGAACTTCAACTGAATGTACAGGATTCGTTTTAAGCCGGATTTCTGTGAAACAAGAAACATGTGGAGCTGGTGGAGTATATCTTTCTAGTGGAAGAGAAAAATCGGGATTTCGTCGTGTAGGTTTTGATGTACGTCCAAATCAAATTTCAGAAAAGTCGTTGTAGAATTCCTTTATAATTTGCGACGCTTTATATACGTTATAAAAGGATTTTCGATATAAACTGAATACCGAGATAATCTGAAATCTGAAATATCAAACTGTATATTCTGATATGATATTCTGGAGCTGTACAATATCATATGTGAAGATATACGATAATATTAAATTATTTAATTTAATTTTATTTAAATATATTTATATATTTAAATGGGCTATTCAAAGCGTTAAAAATAGCCACTTTTGCAAACGGAGCCGGAATTCGACGAAACTAGTTTTGTTGGATCCGCAACATCATATTATTGCTAGATTCCAAGTTCCGTGATTTTTGAAGTCAGTGTGTGGCCGTACGGATTTTTAGAGTGAGAAACAGTCAGTATTTCGACAGTTAAAAATACGCTGTGTGAGCAAACGGAGTCGGAATTCGACGAAACCAGTTTCGTTGGGACCGTAATATCGAACTGCAGCTGCATGCCGGTTTTCGTGATTTTTGGGTATTGTGTGTGACCATGGGGATTTTTAAAAGACAGATATAAACAGCGTTGGATTAAAATTGAATATAAAATTCAATATAAAAATAATATAAAATTCCTATATAAACCCCCCAACATTCCTAAACCCTAAAATATCTCATCTCAAAGTCAACAGACAAAACATTCCGCCGCTTATTCTTTTCTCAGTAAAAGTTTCGACCTTCACCAAAAAGAAAATCAAAGAAAACAAATCAAAATAAAATGCTAAAAACAAATTCGGTTGATCTCCATTGGGTATGAGTTGACCTTCATATGGTTTGTGTTGAGTTCGACGATCGTTTGGGGGTTCACGGTTTTATCACGCGGGATTAGGGTTCGACATTTGAGGGGATTGAAGCATTCGAGCGAGGTTCTAATGTCGGATTTGGATTCGTGGAAGTTGATACCACTGGCTCGCTGAGTTCTAAAGGGTGCGATGCAGGTTCTGGTGGTTCGACGGTCAGCAACAGGCCGAGATCGAGTTCTGGAAGGGGCGTCGAGTTGGGTGTTTTAGTGGTGGATGTGAAGAGCTTGTGAAGAGGAATGAAATGGTGGTGGTCTCGCTCGGGGTTGGTGGCCAAGGCAGCGGAGGAAGGAGGTCAACGGTGAGGTCAAACGGTGAGGTAATATCTGAACTCGCGAATTATAAATTGGGGAAGAACATTTGTTTCGGGTTTTCCATGAAAGGACCGAGTCCTTTGAGTGGGTTATGAAATGAAAGAGGAGAGAAAGGAGGTGAATGTGGTAATTCCAGTTTAACGATTCATGAAGTAGAAGGGAGGATATATGGTGGAAGAAGGACTGGAATTTGCTGTGAACCGATTTTGGGAGTAGCGAATTGTAAGTGGAAGGGAGGAAGAAGGGTCAGCCGATTTTTAAGTGTTCATGGGCCAAGAAATTTGAGGGTGAGGCCCGTTAAAGAAAAACAAATGCTTGGTTTAAATTTTATTTAAATATTGTATTAACGATAAACTTTAATATCTCGGTCATACATTATCAGATTTTCGAACGGTCAGTCGCGTTAAGATCGTATTGACGAGGGCTTTAAAATGGAACTGGTTTGAAGGGGATTGGAGCTCGTCTGAATTTATGGAAAAATAAACTGTTTTATTCAAATCAAATAACGGTTTATCGTTCTTTAACGATGATTGTCCAATGTGAGTAAATCTCACTAACTCTGAACAGTTTATAATTTCATGTTGTATTTTTAGAACTGTTAGAAATTGTCTGATTGATTGTGTGTTGACTGTTTGATTGAACTGCTAGTCAGTTAGTTAAACTTCTATATTGATTCTGTTTAATAGAATATATCATATGGAACTGAAAAGTGATGTTATCTATAATGTTTAACATCTGTGATGCAGGGAAACAGGTTGGAGGAATCCAACTGGATTCCTCAACATTTATTTTACTGTTTTCATATATTGTGATATATGATGTGTTATATAATCTGTTATGGATTATATGTGTTGGAATGATGTTGATCATTGTTATTCGATATTTTGAATATCATAAAAGACCCTGGGATGTAAAAAGAATTATTTCAATGTATATTGAAATAAAGGGAGTTTATAAAATCAACAGATTTTATAAAAGGAAATATTTCGAAAGTAAATAAAAAGGGAAAAATGTTTTTAAAACGAATAGAGTTTTATAAAAGGGAAATCATTTGTAAAGTGAAGAACAGTTACTAAAAGTAAATCTTTATAAATGAATAGTTTATTCGAATAGAAGCAAAAGAGTAAATCGAATATAGTTTATTCGAATAGAAGCAAAAGAGTAAGTCGAATATAGTTTATTCGAATAGAAGCAAAAGAGTAAATCGAATATAGTTTATTCGAATAGAAGCAAAAGAGTAAATCGAATATAGTTTATTCGAATAGAAGCAAAAGAGTTAATAGAATATAGTTTATTCGAATAGAAGCAAAAGCGTAAATCGAATATAGTTTATTCGAATAGAAGCAAAAGAGTTAATCGAATATAGTTTATTCGAATAGAAGCAAAAGAGTTAATAGAATATAGTTTATTCGAAATAAAGTAAAAGGAATTAATCGATGTTAGTTTAATCGATTAGAGTTAAAGTAAAAGGAATTAATCGATGTTAGTTTGATCGATTAGAGTTAAAGTAAAAGAAATTAATCGATGTTAGTTTAATCGATTACAGTTAAATTTAAAAGGAATTAATCGATGTTAGTTTAATCGATTAGTGTTAAAGTAAAAGGAATTAATCGATGTTAGTTTAATCGATTAGTGTTAAAGTAAAAGGAATTAATCGATGTTAGTTTAATCGATTAGAGTTAAAGTAAAAGGAATTAATCGATGTTAGTTTAGTCGATTAGAGTTAAATTTAAAAGGAATTAATCGATGTTAGTTTAATCGATTAGTGTTAAAATAAAAGGAATTAATCGATGTTAGTTTAATCGATTAGAGTTAAAGTAAAAGGAATTAATCGATGTTAGTTTAATCGATTAGAGTTAAAGTAAAAGGAGCTTATCGATGTTAGTTAATCGATTAGAGTTAAAGAAAAAGGAGTTATCGAATATAGTTTATTCGAAAGGAGTTAAGTGAAAGGAGTAAATAAATAGCGTTAGTCAAATAGAGTTAATCCAATAGCGTTAGTCAAATAGAGTTAATTGATATGGGTTAATCGAATAGAGTTAAGTCAAAGAGTCAATCGAATATAGCTATTCGAAGGAGGGTTAAGTAAGGAAGTTAGTAAAAGGAATAAAGTGAACTTTGCTAATTTCAAAGTTAGAAATGTTGTTCAGTTAAGGTCTGAGAGGTAGTTCTACCCCAACTTGATTGGCTTCGTTTTTAACTAAGGAATAGTTAAGGTGCGGCAGTAAAGGAAAGGGTTTGAGTTGGCATAGCGATGTTTGTTTAAACATCTGTCTAAGTCCAATAAAGAGGCTTTGGAAATGTTTTCCAAATAAGAAACCAGAAATGTTTTCTAATAAAGAAAACAAGAAATGGAAATGTTTTCCATTTGTTAATAATGTATATTTTCCCAATTTAGAAAATAAGAAATACTGAATATAGGGAAACAGGAAATAAGTAAATTAATAAAGAGATAAATGTTGAATGATGTTTGTTCGATATGATTTCCATTTGGAAATAATATCGTTGTTTGCACATCTGTTTTTATTCGATAGTTAAATCACAGACTATCGAAGTTTTGACCATTTTAACGTTGTTAATATGGAGAGACCGGTTGGATTATTATCCAAAGAACCACTCTGTATTGGCATAAGCGTTGCGAATCATATATGCCAAAAGAAATTGAAGACGGAGTTCTGCAAGGGCTATCCTGTTTACAGAATAGTGCCTTCGGTTCATCCTGTTCTTGGATGACTTGTATGGACGGATGTCCGACAGAGTATTTCCTGACGATCACGTATATTGATTTCTCCAACCGTACCAAGAGTGGAAGCGAGGAAGGAAACTTCTTTTAGCTAACACATAATGTATTGTTGAGGACGTCAATCGATGATTGGTTGGATTTGATGATGTGGCATTCAAAGTGAATCTGATGTGATGATAAAGCGTAGCTTCTAGCCTCATCATCCGGTAAATGACAGAAATCGGGCAGGCAGCATGGCTAAGTCGGTCGCCCCGAAGTAGGGTGTATAATCACCTGATCTAGAGTTTCATTTACTTCTAAAAATCTATTGTTGATGCTGTCCCATTCGGGAAACGGTTGATGATCCCAACTGTTGGTGTTATACATTCGATACACTCAAGCGAAATGAGTGGTCGGTCATGTGTGGCCAGGTTGCAAGATGTTCTTGTTAAACCCAGTGTATTCCTCTCTAGAGGTACACTAGCGAAAGGTGGTTCCATACCTTGTCATAGTTGGAAATCCATTACCCAATACGTGCTTGCGGTTTTGATTATATACTATATATGTAGAACGTGAGATGAAAGCGTTTCTGCTAGATGATTATATATACTGTGGGTGTTAGACATTATTATAATATCAAAAGGTTTTTGATATAAAGATATTTTGGATTCTCATAAGGGAAAAACCCGTTCCGTTATGCGGCGTGGTCTTATGAGATATCGTGTACTTGTTCGAACTGTTTTTAAACTGTTTTACTCACACCAGTCCCATGACTGACCCGGAGTTTATTTTGTTGTCTTCCCTAAACTCTTGGGTGCCTAAATTTGTATGGTCAGTCAAGTAGTCAGGATTTTACAGATATAGTTGAAGAGCTGGAGCAGGAGGCTTCAGGATCATATAGCTATGGTTATTTCCGCTGTGTTGTAAGTGCTGTACTTTGATAATGATGTATATTCAAATACAGATGTATATTTCAATGTTATGTTACATATATTATATGTTATTCGTTCCGCTGTGAGATTCGTGTTACTCTGATGTTGTGTTCTTCTTCTTCTATTCTAAATTTCTATCTTATCTATCCTCACCCTCTAATTTCTTTCACTAATTACCAGGATTTTTCGATGTTTTGGTTATCGACATCGTGCTTATGTCGATAACCAAAGCCGCTCAAAATCCGGGTCGTTACAAGTATTTTTAGTTGTTGTAACGATGTTTTGCACAACATTCGTTTTAATCCAGTTAAGTGGAATTTTGGAAATATTATAATAAATATTTCCTAAGTATAGAAATGAATGGTCGTGAAAGAGATAAGTAATTGGAATATTTTTTCAATTATAAATAGAAGATATTTTCTAAGTACAGAAAATAAAAGAAGGTGATATATGAAAATGTTTTTCCCAATAGCGTAGGAGGCCAAGATGATTATTTAAATTATTGGGTTAACAAATATTGATAAGAAAATGGAGAAGTGATTAATTAATTAAATATTAATAAAGGGGCCCAGTGGTTGTTTGAAGTTTTGTATGGATGTTTGTTTTTCATTCGATAGTTAAATAACCGACTATCGAAATTTTTGACCATCGTTGTCAATATGGAGTGACCGGTTGGATTTATATCCGGGAACCACTCTGTATCGGCAATAGCGTTGCGAAGCAGATTATATGAAGACAAATCAAAGACGGAGTAAATCCTTTTGCTTATTTATTCTATCGCTGCTGTTGCTTCGGAACGGTTGCTGATCCCAACCGTTGGTGGCAATACATTCGGTACTCTCAAGCGAAGTGAGAGGCCGGTCATGATTAGCCTGGGTTGCAAGATGTTCTTGTTGAACCCAGTGTATTCCTCTCTAGAGATACACTGTCGGAAGGTGGTACCATACCTTGCCAGTTGGAATCCATTATCCAATAAGATCCCGTGGTTTTGATTGTATATTATATATGTAGAGCGTGCGATGCAAGCATTCTACTAGATTTCTATTTATTTGTATTTAGACACTATTATAATATCAGACTAAGATATGATTTCCAGAAACTATTTTGTGTTATCGTAAGGTAAAAACGGTCCATGTTTATGTGTGGATCGGTCTTATGGTTATCTTTTCTTTCGAAAAGAAATTTTTAAAAGTTAAACCAATGATTGGAGTTTAATCACACTAGTCCCATGACTGACCCAGAGTTTATTTTGATTTATTTTACCGTAAACTCTTGGGTGCCCAAATTTGTACGAGCAGTTAAGTAGTTCAGGTGTTTACAGATATCTTGAAGGAGCTTAGAGCAGGAGGCTTCAACGTTAGATATATAATGTGTATTTTCTGCTGTATTGTACTATACTCTGATGATGGTGTGTATATGTATAAACAGTTAAATTTTGTATTCCAAAGCTGTTATATATTATATTTTATTCCGTTACGATATGAAATTATGTGTTTTTGTTCGATTCTATTTTCTTCTATTCTAATATTTCTTTCTTTCTATTTCTCACCCTCTAACTTCTTTCTATTTATGATCTGGAAATTTCTGGTGTTTTGGTTAGTCGATATGGTATTTTTATTGATAATCAAGATCGTAAAAATGACGGTTCGTTACATCATATTTCTCTCCTCAATAAGTTTACATCATCGGAGAGAATACAATGCTATCGATTAGTGCCCTGCCACAACTTTGTATATGGTTGCAACATTGTGTCATCTGTATATACAAGGTTGCTGCATCATTCTCGAACAGGCACTGCTGTATTTGATAAAGATCAAGAGTTAAATCAAGAAAAGGAGGAAAATTCACATTAAACCTTACTGAGCTGTCCAAAGATTCAATCAGAGAAAATCAAGAAAGTTCACTATCATTTCGAATCATCTGGTTGCTTCAGCATATCTTTAGAGATTCTTCTTGCATCCCCTGACATTTGTTCTCAATCTTTATCTACATATGTTTTGTTCTCAGTTGTTCATCATGTCGAACAATAATTCATTAGCATCATCTAATCCTTCGATTGGCTCAAATACAACCAACACTCCTACATACAATTTGATCAAGACTATTGTTAGTCCACAATCTCAATTGGTAACAATTTAACCCAATGATAATAATTATATGTTGTGGAGACTACAAATTGAAACTTCCATACAAGGCTACAGTCTTGAAAGTTTTATCGTGGGGACAGTGAATATTCCACAAAGATTCATCACTGATCAAGATAACAATGTTATTCCTAATGAAGAATTCAATAAATATCATAAGCAAGATAGATTTATCAGTGCATGGCTCCTTTCATTAATTAGTGAAACGCTTCTACCCCAAGTTATAGGTTGCAAAACTGCTAGTGAAATTTGGAATGCAGTGGAAAAATCTTTCAATAATAAATCATAGGCCAAAGTAATGTTCTACAAGAGACAACCACAAAAAATCAAGAAAGAGAACATCACCATAAGAGACTATCTAAGCAAAATCAAATCTATATGCAACACATTGGAGGCCGTTGGTCATAAATTACCAGATTCAGAGCAAAATATTGTCATTTTAAACAGTTTAACTGAAGAACATGAAGTGGTGGAAACAGTTATTGCTTCTGTAATAACCCGGAAATCTGAGCCAATTTAAAATTTTTATTTTGGCAATTTTAGTGAATTTTGATTATTTAAAATGAATTATTTTAAATAATATGGACAAGAAATTTATTTTGAATAAAAATAGATTTTTATCGAAATGAACTAGTTTTGAACTAGAATAATAATTTATTTATTTTTAAATAAATAAATTGGAGTTGAAAGGGGTTTTAAAAACAACCAGAATTTCCAATGATTGAATTGGAATGGATTTGAATCGAAATTATCTTTGGAATATTTCGATGTTGGATTTTGTGATTATACAGATATTGTTATGGAAATTTGAAAGATATATTTTTATCGTTATTTCCAACACGATATTTGTTGGTTGTAGAATTTGATATTGAATATAAGCCGGTATATTTTCTATTCAGAGCCTTGTATTTAATATCAAATGTGATTTGGGTTTGTCGTGAATGGTGTCTTCATTAACGCTATTCTTAAACCCAGTTAAGAAAAAGATTAAATCTTTTTATTTAGATTTAATGAAGTGTACCAATTAAATGGAATTTAATTGGAATTGAATTTGAATTGAGATTTGGGTTTATCGTGAACGGTGTTTTAAATAACACTTGTTCTTTAACCCGATAATTAATAGAATGTGATTTTGGGTTTATAGTGAACCGTGTTTTAAATGACATTGGTTCTTTAACCCAGTTAAAGACAGGAGGTGATTTCCCAAGTTAAATAATCATTGATATTGATTTTTGGGAAGATTAAAACCAAGTGGAGTTTTAATGAATCTTTAATTAGATTGAAATAATCGAGAATGGAGTATCACCAGTTTTGCTCTAGGCAATAGTTAAATCAATAATTAGATTTGAACGTGAAATGGTAATTGAATTTATCGATAACACCGTGGTGTTAGATATGAAGTATGACCAGTTTTACTTCATGGGATGAATAGGTTGGGATTGGGAAATAAAATAAAATAAATATCTCCTGATTTGTTTATAGATATTTATTTTATTTTATTTCCCAATCCCAACCTATTCATCCCATAAAGTAAAATTGGTCATACTTCATATCTAACACCACGGTGTTATCGGTAAATTCAATTACCATTTCACGTTCAAATCTAATTAAAGATTTAATTATCGCCTGGAGCAAAACTGGTGATACTCCATTCTCGATTATTTCAATCTAATTAAAGATTCATTAAAACTCCACTTGGTTTTAATCTCCCCAAAAACCAATATCAATGATTATTTAACTTGGGAAATCACCTCCTGTCTTTAACTGGGTTTAAGAACCAATGTCATTTAAAACACGGTTCACTATAAACCCAAAATCACATTCTATTAATTATCGGGTTAAAGAACAAGTGTTATTTAAAACACCGTTCACGATAAACCCAAATCTCAATTCCAATTAAATTCCATTTAATTGGTACACTTCATTAAATCTAAATAAAAAGATTTAATCTTTTTCTTAACTGGGTTTAAGAACAGTGTTAATGAAGACACCATTCACGACAAACCCAAATCACATTTGATATTAAATACAAGGCTCTGAATAGAAAATATATCGGCTTATATTCAATATCAAATTCTACGACCAACAAATATCGTATTAGAAATAACGATAAAAATATATCTTTCAAATTTCCATAACAATATCTGTATAATCACGAAATCCAACATCAAAATATTCCAAAGATAATTTCGATTCAAATCCATTCCAATTCAATTATTGGAAATTCTGCTTATTTTTAAAACCCCTTTCAACTCCAATTTATTTATTTAAAAATAAATAAATTATCATTCTAGTTCAAAACTAGTTCATTTCAGAAAAAATCTATTTTTATTCAAAATAAATTTCTTGTCCCTATTATTTAAAATAATTCATTTTAAATAATCAAAATTCACTAAAATTGCCAAAATAAAAATTTTAAATTGGCTCAGATTTCCGGGTTATTACAGCTTCACAAATGGAATTTTCATCCACTGATGATGTTCATGCAATTCTATACTGTCATGAAGCAAGACTTGTGAGTAAAAGATCTCAAGACTGTGGCATTAATGTTAATTACACTGCTAGCAGCAACAAAAATAAGAATCAGAAAAACAAAATTGAACAAACCTTTCAGAGAGGGGGTCAACCATCTAAGGGACGAGGCAGATGGAACAACAATAGTAATCGACCAAAGTGCCAGATTTGTGAGAAAATTGGACATACTGCAGTAAGATGCTTCTTCAGGTTCAATGCAAATTATTCGATGAACCAAAATTCAAGCAATCAAAAGGGATTATATCCCAGTGCCAACTTAGCTCAAGCACAAGGTAATGTTGTTCCACCTGAATTATTAAGAAATCAAAGTGAAAGCGCAAGAATCGATCATATTAATGATGATATCTAGTACCTAGATTCTGTATCAACAAATCATCTCACCAGTAATCTTGAAAAACTCAATTTAGGCAACAGAGACTACCAAGGTAACAAATCCATTTGTATGGGTGATGGTAAGCACATACATATTTTTTATATAGATAAAGGCAGTATTAATGGTAAAAGATAATCATTTCTCCATAATTTACTAAGAGTTCCTAAAATCAAGAAGAATTTAATAAGTGTATCTCAATTTGCTCGAGATAACAATTATTCTTTGAATTCTTCCCTAATTACTGTACTGTTAGAGACATAATAACTAAAAATATTTTTTTGTAGGGTGATGTAGTAAAAGGGTTGTATAAGTTCAATTTGCAAATCTGCAATAAAACTAATAGTAATGCATCACATTGCAATGTAACTAAAGTTAATAGTTCTAGTAATAGAAATGTATCTGATGATAATAGAACTAGTAATAGAAAATCTGCATTTGACATTTGGCATTATAAACTTGGTCATCCCAATGCTAATGTAGTTAAGAAAATTCTTCTTCATAACAAGATACCCTTTGATAATGTACGATTACCAAACAATTGTGAGTATTGCCAAAAAGTCACAAACTGCCTTTCGACTGATTTTATGACTGTTTATACTAAACCACTTGATCTTATTACCACTGATCTATGGGGTCCTGCACCCACTAATTATGATCTTGGATTTAAGTAATGTATATCTTTTATCAATGCAAATTCTAGGTACATATGGCTATATCCACTTAAATCCTAATCTGATGCTACTAGTGCAACTCTAAATTTTATTAAAATGGTTGAAAAGCAGTTTAGCAACAGTGTTAAAAAAATTCAATCTGATGGTAGGTCTGAGTTTAAACTTCTCAGCAAATTTTTCCAAAACAAGGGCATTATTCATAGAATAACTAGCCCTTATACCTCTGAACAAAATGGTCTGATCGAAAGAAAACAAAGACATGTTGTGGAAACTGGATTAACTCTACTAGCTCAAGCTGCTCTACCTTTAAAGTTTATGCCAGAATCATTTAATTTTGCTGTATTTTTAATAAACAGGATGCCAACCAAAATTTTAAATGGTATGAGCCCACTTGAAAAATTCTATGATGTCAAACCTGATTACAAAATTTTAATTTTTTTTGGAAAATTGTGTTATCTATATTTAAGACCATACAACACAAACAAACTTGATTTTAGATCAAGACCTTTTACTTTCATAGGTTATTGCAATCATCCAAAAGGATACAAATGCTTAGACTCTAAAGGGAAAAAAAATTATACGTAGGCATGTTATTTTTTATGAAAATATTTTTCCATACAAGCAGCAAAATAAGAAAACAACAAAGAAAGTATACAGTAAAAAGTTTTAATCCCTAAACTGCCCGATATCAATGATGTATAGGAGAAAACCAGTTTTACTGAGGCTGCTGAACCTCATAATGATCATCAAAATCATGCTGATCACCACTATGAGTTATCCAGCCCCACCAATCTGCAACCTGAAGCAACAAGTATCAGCAGAAATCAAGTCAATAATGATCAAACTTATGACAATATTGTTAACAATGAAGGGAATGGTGCAAACACTGAAACTACTCAAGAAGATCAAGCCAACTACCAGTCTATACTTAGCCCAATCAACCTAGCCATCATATGATGACCAGAGCCAAAAGTGGCATCTTTAAGCCAAAAGCATACACTGCAAGCGTCAATACTGATGAACCTGACTATTTCAACCAAGCAATTAAAGACAAGAACTGGAGTGCTTCTATGAAAATAGAACACAATGCTCCAATCAGAAACAATACATGGGAGCTAGTCAATCCATCAAGCAATAAAAATATAATGGGTTGCAAGTGGACCTTCAGGTTAAAAAGAAATGATGATGGTTCAATCAATAGATACAAAGCAAGGCTAGTTGCAAAGGGATTCACTCAAGAATATGGTTTTGATTTCAGTGAAACATTTTCACCAGTGGTGAAACCATCCACTATTAGACCCTCTCTATTGCATAAATAAAATTGGATTATAAATCATTTAGAAGTGAATAATGCCTTTTTGACTGGTTACTTGTAGGAGGAAATATACATGCAATAACCTCCAGTATTTATTCAAAATGAAAATCAAGTCTGCAAGCTGAATAAGGCAATCTATTGTCTCAAACAGGCACCACGAGTGTGGTTTATCAAACCAAAACCAAACTCAACTCTATGGGCTAAAACCCAACTAAATATGATACCTCACTATTTATAAAAATCAACAACTTATCTTCTACTAACATACTAATTTATGGTGACAATCATATCATTATAGGAAATAATACTGAGGAGATCAAAAAGCTAACTGAATATCTGAATGATCAATTATCAATAAAGAATCTTGGTAGTGCTTCATATTTTCTAGGGATTAAAAAAAACTATCTTCTACAGAAATGCATTTAAGTTAACGGAAATACGTCTTAAAATTACTTACTAGACCTAATTAAATTCATGAAGCAAAGCCACAACCTACACCTATGATATCAAATCAAAACTACAGTAAAAATGGGGGAGAAGCCATAGATAACATAAAACAATACAGAAGTGTAGTAGGAGCATTACAATATGCAACCATCACATGACCTGATATATCATTAAGTGTTAACAAAGTATCTCAATTTTTGCAGAATTCTCTTGACGAACACTAGAAAATATCAAAAGAATCCTACGATACTTAAAGGGAATAATCAACTATGGCTTATCTCTCAAAGCTTGCAATAGTTTCAACATAATAACATAAAGTGACGCAGATTAGGCTACAGAAAAAGATGACAGAAGATCAATAACTGTTTACTGTATATATGTTGGTGACAGCTTAATTTCATGGTGTTCAAAGAAGCAGACAACTATTTTTAGATCTAGTACAGAGGCTTAATACAAAAGTGTGGCTAGCTGTACTGCAGTAATATTGTGGTTGCAATCATTACTAAAAGAGCTAAAGATTTCATCAAGTAAAAAACCTACTTTATGGTGTGACAACAAGTGCATGATATATATGGCTGCTGACCCAATTCAACATGCATGAACAAAACATATAGTGATTGACTTATACTTTATGCGTGAAAAGGTACGAAAGAAGAATTTACAAGTGAATTATGTGCCTTCTTATCATCAGAAAGAAGATATCTTCACTAAATCTCTATTGTCCAAAAACTTTGTTAGACTTAGAAATGAACTCAAAATAGTGGAGCAATACAACCTGTCACAAGATCCAGAAGCCAATGGAAGCACACAAAAGACAGATCTGAAGGATGGAAACTAACCCTCTTAAAGCTCTCAAATTTCTCACTCGTTCTTCCTCATTCGCCTTCTCTTGCTGTTATATTACTAAAGATCACCATTTTCCTTTTCTCTCTGCTGAAGATGGAGGCTGTATTCCTCCGAGTTGTTGCTTCAAACCAGGGTTCGACTTAGAAACCCTAACCCTAGATTGAGAGAAGGTATTAAGAGAAATGAGGAATGCAGCCAACAGATGTTATTTTAGATTTTACTTTGTGTATTTGGGCTATTCCATATTTTGTACATATGCCGAACTATTTATGCCCAACTGTTTTTAGACCATTATTACCGTGTATTATAAATACACGTTCAGCTGTACAATTTCCATCAATTCAATAATACAAAAATCATTATTTTCTCCAAATACATCTTTTACACAATTCTAATTCCCATTGACATTGCCTTCAGAACAATATAGCTCTCTATCTTAATAAATGCACCTACTATGCAAACTTGGATGCAGTAGTTAACTAGTTATCTACAAAAAAATATAAATGCACTAGAAGACAGATATATTTTTATAACCAACTACTCTCGATGTCTTGCTTTCTTTTTGGTTAATAACACACTTTGTTATGTGGAAAATGATAGAGTTGGTGGTATGCCTTTGGAACAATTATATACTTTAGTACATTTTTTGTTCAAATCAAACAGGTTTTCTTTCTAATATATTCTGATGTAACTAATTAACTAAAGTATATTAAATAGAATATTCTTAAATTTTACATGACGATAATTATAAGATATTGTAATCATGAAATTTTATTACATTGAAAATAATATGTAATTATAAATATTAATAGTCAAGATATTTAAGGAGGTGATATCAATCATTCTATTGAGAGAAGAATGTGTAACGCTCCAAAAAGGTTAAATAGTGTATTATTCATGGTTGTTGGGAGCACCATAAGGTTAAGGTTATGTAATAACTGCTAGATAACCCTGAAGGAACAATCACAAGTTCTTCGTTATTTAATATAACAAAGGCCAAACACACGACCTCTAGTAGTAATGTTATACAGTTCCATCAACTTGAGAATGCCATAAGACTTCAGTGTATGCACTTCACTTTAATTATAGTTAACTCATGACGTGACTTCAAATAGAAATCAGAGAACTTGTAATTTATTTATTGTGAAAGAGACTGGAGAGAAAGTTATGAATTATATTATTTCAGAACTAATTCAAATACAATGTGACGTTGTATGTTTATAGTTGTACAACGCAAATGGGTCAACAGGCCCAAAAGCCCTAATAAAAAGAGAAATAAAAGACAATGTAAATGATTGCCTTCCTCATTATGTATGTATTGCATTCTATCTTCTATTACCCCTCTCAAACTAGGATTAGGGTTTTCGATATCGAACACTAATTTGAAGCTTCAACTTGAGGAAAAACGGCCACCATCAGTCAAATAAACGAAGTATGCAGAAAGAAGAAGTGGAAGCTAGTTTATCATCAGATCTAGATATTCAACAATTATAGAAGATTCGAGAGAGAAATCTGAGTAATCATCTATAGATCTGGTTTTTTTGCTTCAGATCTATCATCAGTAGGTTCTCTCTGTCTTTCGGATTAGCTTTCAAGTTGTATTGTTCCATTATCTTTAATTCATTTCTGAGTCATGAGAAATATTTTGCTGCTAGTGCTTTGGTGAATATATCTGCTTTCTGATGATAAGTAGGAATATAATTAAATTGCAAAATTTTCTTCTACACTTGTTCATGCACGAAGTATATATCAATTTCAATATGTTTGGTTCATGCGTGTTGTATTGGATCTGCTATCATATAGATTGTGCTTTGATTGTCACACCAAAAGATAGTCTTTCTGTTTGATGATATTTTAAGTTCCTTAAGGAGTGACTGTATTTATAGTATTTTAGTTATAGTACTTGAAACACTTCTGTATTCAGCCTCTGTGCTAATATGGGTATTGTTGTTTGTTTGTTTGAACACCATGATATTAGACTATCACCTATGTAGACACAGTATCCAATAATAGATCTTCTGTCATCATTGTTAGTAACCCAGTCAGCATTACTGTAGGCAGTAATGTTGAAGTTGTTGCTGGCTTTGAGAGTCAGGCCACATTTGATAGTTCCCTTTAAGTATCTTAAGATTGTAATGGCGCGTTTTGTAAGGTATAATAATTAAGTTATTTAATTATTTAAATAACGAATATATTAAATAAACGATAGTTGAACGTATAAATTATAATAATTATTATAATCGAGCCCGTAACGACGCGGCAGTTCGTTATTTGGCGAGTTGAACTTCAACTGAATGTACATGATTCATTTTAAGCCGGATTTCTGTGAAACAAGAAACGTGTGGAGCCGGTGGAGTATATCTTTCTAGTGGAAGAGAAAAATCGGGATTTCATCTTGTAGATTTTGATTTACGTTCAAATCAAATTTCAGAAAAGTCGCTGTGGAATTCCTTTATAATTTGCGACGCTTTATATATGTTATAAAAGGGTTTTTCAATATAACTAGATATCGGGTTCGAATTTAGACAAGGTTCTTTTGGGAAGTAGCGATAATTTAATTTTTAGGATTTTAATGTAATTTTTAATTAATTAAATAAGCAACTTTTTATTTGAAGTATTTTGCACCCTGTAATCAACATTTTGAGGTTTCACAAAATGAGGTAATCTACCGATATTATTATATTTTTGGGATCGTGGGACATTGCTCGTCACAATGGTATTTTTAATTTTGACCATAGCAACTCGTATGGGGTAATTTTGCGTGTTGGTTCATGCACAAGTTTCATGAGAATTTCAGAGTAGATCACATAAAAATCTAATAAAATCCTATATATTTTCTAATTAAATTTATACAAGCCTTCCATCTATATAATCCCACGCAAGCAGGTAGCCGTGGCCTCTTTTCTCCCAGTATAATAAAACAAGCAACTTAATGTTCCTCGATCAAAATTTGTACACGCATTTGTCTATGCAGCCACAAACCTTAACAACCTCTAGTATAAACACCAGAACAATGAAGCCGCCGGTTGTTTTCATTCTCAAACAAAAGAGACCGATCTACTAAATTCATTCTAAAATCAAAGAAAAACTTGTCAAAATCCAAAGCAAGTTATTTAGCTTCCTGGTGAGCTGCACTTCTCGTTGATGGTTGTTTTCTTGAGTCCGATATCATTCTTTACGTATTGGGTTCTCACGAAATACCCAGGGTTCGAAATCAGTTCGGTAATGGTGATTGTTGTGGGTATTTGAGGTTTGTATTTGGGTTGAGAGCATCAAATAGGAGCTGTGCATGTATTTTGAGGATGTTCGAACCCCAAATTGCTTCGCTGCGTGTACTTGAAGGTCAGGCGACGCACTGAAGATAGCTAACCCGAGTTCGACAGTAGGTAGGTAAGGTGAAAGAGGACGGGAAGATGTGAATTGTGGTGATTTTCTGCTGATTTGTAATGGACAGAAGGAGGAGTTGGGATGTAAGGAAGTCGGCTTGGTGTTTACATTTGCCTGGAGATCGAATTTCGGTATTGGGGAAGAAGGTATCGTGAGGATATGAGTGATGAACGGGTTTGGGCCTTGTGCCAAAGGGTGAGCCCACTAATAACATATAATCCATGTTTTATTTAATCGATAAATGTATTCCATCTTGTAAATGCGATAACTTCCTCATATATTATCGAAATTCAGCGAAACAAGATCCAACAGGATCGTAGGGACGGACACTACACCATGGAACTGACTGGGAGTGAATCCGAGCTCGTTACAAGTTATGGAGAAATAAATTGTCCGTCGAAGTCAAATAAACGCAAACCGTTATTAAACGATTAACGCGCCAAAGTGAGTAAATCTCACTAACTCTGAACAGTTTATAATTTCATATTGTATTGTTAGAACTGTTAAAATTGTCTGTTTGACTGTGTGTTGATTGAACTGCTAGTCAGTTAGTTAAATTTCTATATTGATTCTGTTTAACAGAATATATCATATGGAACTGAAAGTGATGTTATCTATATTGTCTAACATATGTGATGCAGGGAAACAGGTTGGAGGAATCCGACTGGATTCCTCAACAGTTATTTTATTGTTTTTCATATATTGTGATATATGATGTGTTATGAAATCTGTTATTGATTTCATATGTTTGAATGATACCGATCATTGTTATACGACACGTTAAACACCGTAGGTGGAACTAGAATGTAAAAAGGGAATTTTCAATGTTTATATTGAAAATAAATCTTATTTATAAAATCGATAGGATTTTATAAAATGAAACCGTTTATTTATTTGGGAAATAAATAAAGGAACATTTATTTAGATTATAAATAAATGGAATAAAGGAATATTTATTTAGGAAATAAATAAAGGAACATTTATTTAGGTTATAAATAAATGGAATAAAGGAATATTTATTTAGGGAGTAAATAAAGGAACACTTGTTCGGAAAATAAATAGAATTATACAAGGATAGATTTAAACACGTGCTTCGCACACGGTATAACCCGATATGGATTTAAATGAGATATTAAATAGGAAATCTGTTTTAAACAGATAAATTGAAGTAGATTAATTTATAAATAATGTTTTATAAATTAAATAAATTATTTATCGTTGATAAATGGAATGTATATAAGTCTGGACTTATATAGAGAAGCAGAAACGTCATTAAAAGGACTTTTATAAAGTGAAGAACCGTTACTAAAAGTAAATCTTTATAAATGGATAAACGTTGTAAAAAGTAAATCTTTATCAATGGATAAACGTTGTAAAAAGGAAATCCTTTGAAATGAATAAACGTTAATAAAAGGAGTTAATCGAATTTAGTTATTCGAAATAAGTTATTCGAATTACTTATTCGAATAGAGTTAAACAAAGTAATTTGTTAGGTTAACCAAAGTAAATTAGTTAAGATAAACTAAGCGGTTAATCGAAGTGAATTAGTTAAGTTAAACTAATTGGTAAATCAAAGTGAATTAGTTGCGTCAAACTAAGTGACTTAGTTAAGTTAAACTAATTTGTAAATCAAAGTGGATTAGTTGCGTCAAACTAAGTGAATTAGTCAAGTTAAACTAATTGGTTAATCGAAGTAAATTAGTTGGGTTAATCAAAGTGAATTAGCTGAGTTAAACTAAGTAAATCGGTTAGAGTTAATCAAAGTGAATTAACTAAGTTAAACTAAGTGGATTAGTTCAGTTAATCGAGACAAGTAAATCAAGTTAGGTTAAACCATTTGAGTTAACCAGTTAGGTTAAACCATTTGAGTTAACCAGTTAAAATTTACCAGTTAAAGATAAACAGTTAAAGTTGACCAGTTAAAGTTGACCAGTTAAAGTTGACCAGTTAGAGTTGATCAGTTAAAGTTACTCAGTTAGAGTGACCAGTTAGAGTTGACCAGTTAGAGTTATCCAAGTGGAGTTAATCGAGTAGAGTTGCCGAATATCACTTATTCGAAGTAGAGTTATCGAATATAGTATATTCGAGGGAAGAGTAATCGAATATAGTTTATTTGAGTGGAGAAATCAAATGTTATTCATTTGAGAAGAGTTACCGAATATTATTTATTCGAAGAGTAGTTATCGAATATTGGTTATTCGAAGTTAGTTAATCCAAAGGAGTTATTCGAAGTTAGTTAATCCAAAGGAGTTATTCGAAGTTAGCTAATCCAAAGGAGTTATTCGAAGTTAGTTAATCCAAGGGAGTTAGTCGAAGAGTTAATCGAATATAGTTATTCGAAAGAAGGTGTTAATCGAATATAGTTATTCGAGTAAAGTTAAAAGAGTAAATCGAATTTAGTTATTCGAAAGGAGTTAATCAATTTGAGTTAAGTTAATCGATTTGAATTAAGTTGAATCGAAATGGAGTAAATCGATTAGAATTTAGTTAATCGAGTTAGAGTAAATCGAATATTGGTTATTCGAAGGTAAGTTATTCGAATTAGTTATTCGAAGGAGTTAATCAAATGAGGCGATCCAAAGGAGTTAGTCGAATATTAGTTATTCGAATAGAGTTAAAGGAGTTATCGATTTTAGTTTGATCGAAAGGAGTTATCGATTAGTAAATCGAAAGGAGATTTTCGAATATAGCATATTCGAAAGAAAGAGATCGAATATTGTTTATTCGAAAGAGAGAGATTTCGAATATGAGTTATTCGAAGAGAGATAATCGAATATAGGTTATTCGAAGAAGGGTTAATCGAATAGAGATTACTCGAAAGAGAGTTATACGTCGAATTCGATTATAGCGAATTCGGGGAAGTACTATTTACTTTCCAGGGTTTAAATCAAGATTTAGTTATTGATTTAGAAATTAGGTGTCTGTCAAATTATCCGAGTTAGGAGATAAAGTTATAATTTAGGTTAGACATTGCAGAAGTAGGAATTATAACGTTATAGTTATAATCAAACGTTGTCATATAAGAAGTGGATTCGTAACCTGAATCCGAGAATTTGCGTAAAACAGATGATTGTAAAAAGTGAGTGACGAGCTTCATCTATTTCACAGTAAAGGACGTTGTTCAATTAAGGTCTAAGAGGTAATTATACCCCAACTTGATTGACTTCAGAATTGACAAAGGAATAGTTGTGGTTCGATAGAAAAGGTTGATTTGAAATATAGTTAAGTAATAAGCGATTAATGGATTAAGCGAAACGATGTTTTATACAACGTTCATTGGAAATCCGTAAATGAGTTTTGGAAACGTTTTCCAAATATAGTCAGATATGTTTTCTAAACATAGAAAATGAAATGTTTTCATGATAAGAATTTAAGAAATAGAGTTAAGCAAATTCAGAAACTGACTGGAGAGGGTAAGTTGAACGGTTTTCTAAGTGACGATCTGATGTTGGTTTCGACCTTCCGAATTAATACTTAGAGAATTGTTTTCATACTAGTTACAGTTAGGGACTGATAGTTGCGAAATAATAGTGATGTGAAAATAAGCTATGGAAACGTTTTCCAATGATTAATAACATATATTTTCTAAATATATGAAATAAGGAAATATGAACATATGATGATTGATCGATCGAATTTCCATTTGGAAATAAGATCGTTGTTTGTACACCGACATGTTTTCATTTGATAGTTGAATCACAGACTATCAAAGTTTTTACCATTTTAACGTTGTTAATATGGAGAGACCGGTTGGATTATTATCCAAAGAACCACTCTGTATTGGCATAAGCGTTGCGAGCAATATATGCCAAAGATAAATTGAAGACGGAGTAAAATGCAAGGGCTGTTGTATAAGTCTTAGATAACAGTGACTAAGATGGATATACTGAATAGTGCCTTCGGTTTGTCCAGTCCCAGGACAACGTATATGGAAGAAGGTCTGACAGAGTATATCCAATGGATCGCGTAAGTTGATCTGTTCAAACGTATTCACGTTTGGTGGCGGAGGAATTCGTTTCTCTTAGCTATATACCCATGTTATTTTTGGATAAGTCAATTTGTGATTTGGCGGGTATGACGATGTGGCATTCAAAGTGAATGGTGATCAGATGTTCTGAAGATAGACGTAGCTTCTAGCCTCACACCGGGAAGTAACAAAAGTTGGGCTAGGCAGCATGGCTAGTTGGGTCATCCCCAAGCAGGGTGTATTGTCACCGATCTAGGGAATATCCATATTTATACTTCTTTTTGATTCTGTATCTTCGGATGACGGTTTGATGGCCTATAACCGTGGTGGCAATATATTCGCGACACTCAAGCTAAATGAGTGAGCGGTCATGTGTGGCCGGGTTGCAAGACGTTCTTGTTGAACCCTGAGTGTATCACCTCTAGAGTACACTATTCAGAAGGTGCTCCCATACCTTGTCTGTTGGAATCCATTCTTCGATAAGCGCCCTGCGGTTTATGATTTTATACTATGTATGTAGAACGTGAGATGCAAGCGTTTCTGCTAGATTGATACCTATTTGTACTTAGACATTATTATAATATCACAATGATATTGCTTGTCAAAGTTGTTCAGATACTCATAAGGGAAAAACCCATTCCGTATTCACGGCGTGGTCTTATGAGATATCCTATACCTGTTTTAAACTATTTTACTCATACCAGTCCCATGACTGACCCGGAGTTTACTTTGTTGTTTTCCCTAAACTCTTGGGTGCCTAAATTTGTACGGGCAGTCAAGTAGTCGGGATTTACAGATATACTTGGAGAGCTTGGAGCAGGAGGCTGCAAGATTTTATAGCTATAGTTATTTCGGCTGTGTTATAAGTGTTGTACTCTGATAAGTGCTATTGTATATATATAACTGTTTACTTCAAAGTTATGTTATATATTATATGTTATTCGTTCCGCTGTGAGATTCGTGTTACTCTGATGATTCTGATGTTTTCTTCTTCTTCTATTCTATTAGTTCTATCTTTTCTTTCTCACCTTCTAAATTCTTTCACTAACGTTCCCGGAATTTCCGACTCTCGAGGAGTCGGAAATTTCCAGCCGTTACAGTTGGTATCAGAGCTTAAGTTAAGTGATTACCTTGGCTCTGTGGCATAACTCGATAGAAATGGGATTAGAAATATCCTAGATTGAGTTGAGTGTATATATATGAGCGCGTAATTGTTATTCAATATAAAATGGTTTTATACTGTGGAGACTCATTGGTTGAGTGGCTTATGAATTCTGGTCGATCAGTTGATCCACTGTATCGATAAGGGTTACTAAACACTCGAATACGATGAACCGTCATGATATGTTTTGAAAGAGGGTAAATGAAATAATTTTTCCCAAAATATATTTGTTTATAGAAAAAAAATATATATCTTGAAATTATTATAGTATATTGATTGTGTTGGTTGTTATTATAATCGAATAAGATTATAAAAGGGTGAAATGGTTATAAATGACCAATCAGAGTTCATATGAATGTAATATATGAAATAGTTGGAACTAAATATGAATTTAAATCAGAATTTGGAATTTAAAATAAGGAAATTTTAAGTTCCTGGGAGATTTTGAAAATGTTTTTCAAATTGAAAATGATATAGTATTGAACTCACTTCGATAGCTGGAAAATAGATTCTGATGATGAATCTAGACATCATCAGTGTTCATTTTCGAGTTCTAAGTGACGGATTACTACCAAAGATTTTGTTTTTGAATTGTTTTGAGAAAACAAGTTGTTTTAGACATTCAAAGGTTTTGAATTGGCATGTGGTTTCAAATTAATTTGAAAGAAACCCAGGAACTTAAGTTCTGGAATTAAAATTTAACTAATGAAGTTAAATAAAATGAGATGGTAAAAATAAATTGAAATTTAACTTGAACCGAGTTAAATAAAATTGAATTGGAATTAGAGATAATCTAGAATGGAACCAAATTGATAAGTCAATAATTTGGAATTTGATATTAGAGTTCGAATGAAATTCGATTTGGTTTGAGGATATAAACTGAGTGGAATGACCATGATATATGCAGAAGTGATAACAGATCAAAAGGATATAATGATACGACCGACAAAAAGGTACAAGTTTATATTATATATGAGTTTGGATTTTATGAGCCAAATTGGCAAGCCGCTTGGCTGTTTGATTTTCTTTTGGGTTGGAGAAGGCCTAGAGAGGCGAGGGGTGGTTTGTCATATTGACCAATACAAAGGAGGTTATGGCGAAATTTTTCGAAAATTCCAGGCGTTAGAACATTCTCATGATTTATGGAAATTCAGTTAGCCAGAATGAATTAATAATTTAATTGAAAATTTAATGGTTCAGTTGAAACTGGAGTTGAGAAGTAAACTAAAAGATATTTGAATCTAGTTAGTAAAGTTGGTAGCATTTTCCTAGCTTAGCAATTTCGAGGACGAAATTATTTTAAGGGGGGAAGTCTGTAATGGCGCGTTTTGTAAGGTATAATAATTAAGTCATTTAATTATTTAAATAACGAATATATTAAATAAACGATAGTCGAACGTATAAATTATAATAATTATTATAATCGAGCCCGTAACGACGCGGCAGTTCGTTATTTGGTGAGTTGAACTTCAACTGAATGTACATGATTCATTTTAAGCCGGATTTCTGTGAAACAAGAAACGTGTGGAGCCGGTGGAGTATATCTTTCTAGTGGAAGAGAAAAATCGGGATTTCATCTTGTAGATTTTGATTTACGTTCAAATCAAATTTCAGAAAAGTCGCTGTGGAATTCCTTTATAATTTGCGACGCTTTATATATGTTATAAAAGGGTTTTTCAATATAACTAGATATCGGGTTCGAATTTAGACAAGGTTCTTTTGGGAAGTAGCGATAATTTAATTTTTAGGATTTTAATGTAATTTTTAATTAATTAAATAAGCAACTTTTTATTTGAAGTATTTTGCACCCTGTAATCAACATTTTGAGGTTTCACAAAATGAGGTAATCTACCGATATTATTATATTTTTGGGATCGTGGGACATTGCTCGTCACAATGGTATTTTTAATTTTGACCATAGCAACTCGTATGGGGTAATTTTGCGTGTTGGTTCATGCACAAGTTTCATGAGAATTTCAGAGTAGATCACATAAAAATCTAATAAAATCCTATATATTTTCTAATTAAATTTATACAAGCCTTCCATCTATATAATCCCACGCAAGCAGGTAGCCGTGGCCTCTTTTCTCCCAGTATAATAAAACAAGCAACTTAATGTTCCTCGATCAAAAT
Organism: Allium sativum; assembly: GCA_030737875.1. Lineage (NCBI taxonomy): Eukaryota > Viridiplantae > Streptophyta > Magnoliopsida > Asparagales > Amaryllidaceae > Allium > Allium sativum. The sequence goes on along the minus strand of CM060915.1, from coordinate 464,354,185 downwards.
TTGTACACGCATTTGTCTATGCAGCCACAAACCTTAACAACCTCTAGTATAAACACCAGAACAATGAAGCCGCCGGTTGTTTTCATTCTCAAACAAAAGAGACCGATCTACTAAATTCATTCTAAAATCAAAGAAAAACTTGTCAAAATCCAAAGCAAGTTATTTAGCTTCCTGGTGAGCTGCACTTCTCGTTGATGGTTGTTTTCTTGAGTCCGATATCATTCTTTACGTATTGGGTTCTCACGAAATACCCAGGGTTCGAAATCAGTTCGGTAATGGTGATTGTTGTGGGTATTTGAGGTTTGTATTTGGGTTGAGAGCATCAAATAGGAGCTGTGCATGTATTTTGAGGATGTTCGAACCCCAAATTGCTTCGCTGCGTGTACTTGAAGGTCAGGCGACGCACTGAAGATAGCTAACCCGAGTTCGACAGTAGGTAGGTAAGGTGAAAGAGGACGGGAAGATGTGAATTGTGGTGATTTTCTGCTGATTTGTAATGGACAGAAGGAGGAGTTGGGATGTAAGGAAGTCGGCTTGGTGTTTACATTTGCCTGGAGATCGAATTTCGGTATTGGGGAAGAAGGTATCGTGAGGATATGAGTGATGAACGGGTTTGGGCCTTGTGCCAAAGGGTGAGCCCACTAATAATATATAATCCATGTTTTATTTAATCGATAAATGTATTCCATCTTGTAAATGCGATAACTTCCTCATATATTATCGAAATTCAGCGAAACAAGATCCAACAGGATCGTAGGGACGGACACTACACCATGGAACTGACTGGGAGTGAATCCGAGCTCGTTACAAGTTATGGAGAAATAAATTGTCCGTCGAAGTCAAATAAACGCAAACCGTTATTAAACGATTAACGCGCCAAAGTGAGTAAATCTCACTAACTCTGAACAGTTTATAATTTCATATTGTATTGTTAGAACTGTTAAAATTGTCTGTTTGACTGTGTGTTGATTGAACTGCTAGTCAGTTAGTTAAATTTCTATATTGATTCTGTTTAACAGAATATATCATATGGAACTGAAAGTGATGTTATCTATATTGTCTAACATATGTGATGCAGGGAAACAGGTTGGAGGAATCCGACTGGATTCCTCAACAGTTATTTTATTGTTTTTCATATATTGTGATATATGATGTGTTATGAAATCTGTTATTGATTTCATATGTTTGAATGATACCGATCATTGTTATACGACACGTTAAACACCGTAGGTGGAACTAGAATGTAAAAAGGGAATTTTCAATGTTTATATTGAAAATAAATCTTATTTATAAAATCGATAGGATTTTATAAAATGAAACCGTTTATTTATTTGGGAAATAAATAAAGGAACATTTATTTAGATTATAAATAAATGGAATAAAGGAATATTTATTTAGGAAATAAATAAAGGAACATTTATTTAGGTTATAAATAAATGGAATAAAGGAATATTTATTTAGGGAGTAAATAAAGGAACACTTGTTCGGAAAATAAATAGAATTATACAAGGATAGATTTAAACACGTGCTTCGCACACGGTATAACCCGATATGGATTTAAATGAGATATTAAATAGGAAATCTGTTTTAAACAGATAAATTGAAGTAGATTAATTTATAAATAATGTTTTATAAATTAAATAAATTATTTATCGTTGATAAATGGAATGTATATAAGTCTGGACTTATATAGAGAAGCAGAAACGTCATTAAAAGGACTTTTATAAAGTGAAGAACCGTTACTAAAAGTAAATCTTTATAAATGGATAAACGTTGTAAAAAGTAAATCTTTATCAATGGATAAACGTTGTAAAAAGGAAATCCTTTGAAATGAATAAACGTTAATAAAAGGAGTTAATCGAATTTAGTTATTCGAAATAAGTTATTCGAATTACTTATTCGAATAGAGTTAAACAAAGTAATTTGTTAGGTTAACCAAAGTAAATTAGTTAAGATAAACTAAGCGGTTAATCGAAGTGAATTAGTTAAGTTAAACTAATTGGTAAATCAAAGTGAATTAGTTGCGTCAAACTAAGTGACTTAGTTAAGTTAAACTAATTTGTAAATCAAAGTGGATTAGTTGCGTCAAACTAAGTGAATTAGTCAAGTTAAACTAATTGGTTAATCGAAGTAAATTAGTTGGGTTAATCAAAGTGAATTAGCTGAGTTAAACTAAGTAAATCGGTTAGAGTTAATCAAAGTGAATTAACTAAGTTAAACTAAGTGGATTAGTTCAGTTAATCGAGACAAGTAAATCAAGTTAGGTTAAACCATTTGAGTTAACCAGTTAGGTTAAACCATTTGAGTTAACCAGTTAAAATTTACCAGTTAAAGATAAACAGTTAAAGTTGACCAGTTAAAGTTGACCAGTTAAAGTTGACCAGTTAGAGTTGATCAGTTAAAGTTACTCAGTTAGAGTGACCAGTTAGAGTTGACCAGTTAGAGTTATCCAAGTGGAGTTAATCGAGTAGAGTTGCCGAATATCACTTATTCGAAGTAGAGTTATCGAATATAGTATATTCGAGGGAAGAGTAATCGAATATAGTTTATTTGAGTGGAGAAATCAAATGTTATTCATTTGAGAAGAGTTACCGAATATTATTTATTCGAAGAGTAGTTATCGAATATTGGTTATTCGAAGTTAGTTAATCCAAAGGAGCTATTCGAAGTTAGTTAATCCAAAGGAGTTATTCGAAGTTAGCTAATCCAAAGGAGTTATTCGAAGTTAGTTAATCCAAGGGAGTTAGTCGAAGAGTTAATCGAATATAGTTATTCGAAAGAAGGTGTTAATCGAATATAGTTATTCGAGTAAAGTTAAAAGAGTAAATCGAATTTAGTTATTCGAAAGGAGTTAATCAATTTGAGTTAAGTTAATCGATTTGAATTAAGTTGAATCGAAATGGAGTAAATCGATTAGAATTTAGTTAATCGAGTTAGAGTAAATCGAATATTGGTTATTCGAAGGTAAGTTATTCGAATTAGTTATTCGAAGGAGTTAATCAAATGAGGCGATCCAAAGGAGTTAGTCGAATATTAGTTATTCGAATAGAGTTAAAGGAGTTATCGATTTTAGTTTGATCGAAAGGAGTTATCGATTAGTAAATCGAAAGGAGATTTTCGAATATAGCATATTCGAAAGAAAGAGATCGAATATTGTTTATTCGAAAGAGAGAGATTTCGAATATGAGTTATTCGAAGAGAGATAATCGAATATAGGTTATTCGAAGAAGGGTTAATCGAATAGAGATTACTCGAAAGAGAGTTATACGTCGAATTCGATTATAGCGAATTCGGGGAAGTACTATTTACTTTCCAGGGTTTAAATCAAGATTTAGTTATTGATTTAGAAATTAGGTGTCTGTCAAATTATTCGAGTTAGGAGATAAAGTTATAATTTAGGTTAGACATTGCAGAAGTAGGAATTATAACGTTATAGTTATAATCAAACGTTGTCATATAAGAAGTGGATTCGTAACCTGAATCCGAGAATTTGCGTAAAACAGATGATTGTAAAAAGTGAGTGACGAGCTTCATCTATTTCACAGTAAAGGACGTTGTTCAATTAAGGTCTAAGAGGTAATTATACCCCAACTTGATTGACTTCAGAATTGACAAAGGAATAGTTGTGGTTCGATAGAAAAGGTTGATTTGAAATATAGTTAAGTAATAAGCGATTAATGGATTAAGCGAAACGATGTTTTATACAACGTTCATTGGAAATCCGTAAATGAGTTTTGGAAACGTTTTCCAAATATAGTCAGATATGTTTTCTAAACATAGAAAATGAAATGTTTTCATGATAAGAATTTAAGAAATAGAGTTAAGCAAATTCAGAAACTGACTGGAGAGGGTAAGTTGAACGGTTTTCTAAGTGACGATCTGATGTTGGTTTCGACCTTCCGAATTGATACTTAGAGAATTGTTCTCATACTAGTTACAGTTAGGGGCTGATAGTTGCGAAATAATAGTGATGTGAAAATAAGCTATGGAAACGTTTTCCAATGATTAATAACATATATTTTCTAAATATATGAAATAAGGAAATATGAACATATGATGATTGATCGATCGAATTTCCATTTGGAAATAAGATCGTTGTTTGTACACCGACATGTTTTCATTTGATAGTTGAATCACAGATTATCAAAGTTTTTACCATTTTAACGTTGTTAATATGGAGAGACCGGTTGGATTATTATTTAAAGAACCACTCTGTATTGGCATAAGCGTTGCGAGCAATATATGCCAAAGATAAATTGAAGACGGAGTAAAATGCAAGGGTTGTTGTATAAGTCTTAGATAACAGTGACTAAGATGGATATACTGAATAGTGCCTTCGGTTTGTCCAGTCCCAGGACAACGTATATGGAAGAAGGTCTGACAGAGTATATCCAATGGATCGCGTAAGTTGATCTGTTCAAACGTATTCACGTTTGGTGGCGGAGGAATTCGTTTCTCTTAGCTATATACCCGTGTTATTTTTGGATAAGTCAATTTGTGATTTGGCGGGTATGACGATGTGGCATTCAAAGTGAATGGTGATCAGATGTTCTGAAGATAGACGTAGCTTCTAGCCTCACACCGGGATGTAACAAAAGTTGGGCTAGGCAACATGGCTAGTTGGGTCATCCCCAAGCAGGGTGTATTGTCACCGATCTAGGGAATATCCATATTTATACTTCTTTTTGATTCTGTATCTTCGGATGACGGTTTGATGGCCTATAACCGTGGTGGCAATATATTCGCGACACTCAAGCTAAATGAGTGAGCGGTCATGTGTGGCCGGGTTGCAAGACGTTCTTGTTGAACCCTGAGTGTGTCACCTCTAGAGTACACTATTCAGAAGGTGCTCCCATACCTTGTCTGTTGGAATCCATTCTTCGATAAGCGCCCTGCGGTTTATGATTTTATACTATGTATGTAGAACGTGAGATGCAAGCGTTTCTGCTAGATTGATACCTATTTGTACTTAGACATTATTATAATATCACAATGATATTGCTTGTCAAAGTTGTTCAGATACTCATAAGGGAAAAACCCGTTCCGTATTCACGGCGTGGTCTTATGAGATATCCTATACCTGTTTTAAACTATTTTACTCATACCAGTCCCATGACTGACCCGGAGTTTACTTTGTTGTTTTCCCTAAACTCTTGGGTGCCTAAATTTGTACGGGCAGTCAAGTAGTCGGGATTTACAGATATACTTGGAGAGCTTGGAGCAAAAGGCTGCAAGATTTTATAGCTATAGTTATTTCCGCTGTGTTGTAAGTGTTGTACTCTGATAAGTGCTATTGTATATATATAACTGTTTACTTCAAAGTTATGTTATATATTATATGTTATTCGTTCCGCTGTGAGATTCGTGTTACTCTGATGATTCTGATGTTTTCTTCTTCTTATATTCTATTAGTTCTATCTTTTCTTTCTCACCTTCTAAATTCTTTCACTAACGTTCCCGGAATTTCCGACTCTCGAGGAGTCGGAAATTTCCAGCCGTTACAAAGATTCACTTGACCTCCTTCCAATGTTCATCCAATGGATTCTGCAAAAATTGAGAAACTTTGTTAACATTGAATGCTATGTCAGGTCGTGTTATAGTAGCATATTTGTCAACGCCATTGTGAAACTCGATATAAAAACAATGTGTTAAAAGCGTATATCATGGATCAGTCAACATTGTTATAAGTGATGGACTGGCCAGTTTTTAACCCTATGGACAGGGCAGTTCTATGGACAGGGAAGTTCTCGAGTTTATGGATAGGGAAGCTCTTGAGTTTATGGACAGGGAATTTCCCGAGTTTATGGATAGGACAGTTTTTATACCATGGACTGGGCAGAAATCTTGGACCAATGCATACAAAATTACAGCTTTTCCACTCCCTTCGAACTTCGCCTATAAATATGATATACACGTAAATGTTTATATTTTATCCGCTTATTTATCTTGTTTTACCTTTAAAATAATTGATATTGTGTATTTATAGTTGTGTTTTCAGATTGTTGATAAAAAGCATGGTTTAGAGCGTTTGATGGATAAAGCATGAAGAATTCAACTAAAAAGAGTGAAGTTTGAAATTACCAAAGCATGAAGAGCTTAAATCTTGAAGAATGGTTGCAAATAGAGTTCAGCTTGGTAGATTTGGCTCATTGAAGACTCATGCTTATTCATATAACTCATTTGCAAGGCCTCTCACTCTACAGCTGCGTTCACACTGCCTTATGTGTTATTTGGGCTAAATCTTTAGTCCTACATAGTGTAATTAGCCAATTAGTCTTTGTCATATCAACTATAAATACACTTGTATCTTGTTCATTTAGAATTACATTGGGTTTTATTCCGTATAGCTTCTCTTGGAATAAAATTCTTCTCCTTCTCTTCTTAGTTGTATTTTTTATATATATGTTTATATTTTTTATTTCCTTTTTCTCTTCTTTTCTTTTAGCTATGTCTAGCTAGTCCCCTTTGATTAGGGGGTGATGATGCTTATAGATAGGATTCAATATGAATCACATAGCCAAAACATGAAGACTTTATGTATATAGATCTAGATCTGAATGAAGAGTTAGATCTAAACTTCATATTCTGTGCCGTTTAAGAGCTATGCTCCTTCATAGGGTATATTCGAGTTCGATTTAACACTTATCAGATTTAGATCTATTTTTTAGGGTTTTAGAAATAAATTAGTGAATCTGTCCTTATAACCTATGGTGGTTTAAGAGCCCAGCTCCTGCATAGGCTATGTTTGTTGTTATTCACATATTTGATTCTAAAAACCTAATTATCATTGATTCATGTTTGTGATAGAAACCTGAATTAGATCTATAGTTATTTGTTGGCTCTCGATGAGTATTAATCCAATCTATGTCATTATTCCCTTATTGCTTTCATTTATTGTAAAAACTCTCTTTTTAATTATTATCTATAATTTTCAAACAATCAAAATTTTGGAATAACTTGATTGGATTTATTAATTAAATATTTTTGGTCCCAGAGTTCGGCACCCTTTACAACAACCCTTGTTGTTTAGGAAAATCGAACAAATTAAATAGTTATTTTTCAATTGTTTAATTTGTTCACATACAAAATACCCTACTTCTCCACCATTCAAGGGAGGGATTTCTTCAACCCTGAAGGGCCGCCAAACCATTTCTCCAACACTCCAATCTTCATTACTAGCTCCATTAATGGCATCCAGGATCAACTACCTTCATGCAACATCAAATGGACCAAATATCCTTCAAACTACATTAGAAATATCTCCAACACAATTCATGTGATCTCTAATCTCCGCTAATCCTCTCTAAAGCATAGATCCAACATTAAATCACCATGAAATCCATGAAGATCATTCAATTGCTAAAGTGATCGAAGATTCATACATCCACCATCACAAAGCAAGAGATCCCATCAATTCCTTTGCAAATTCAAGTGAAATTTAGATCATAAAGAGATAGAATGAATGTAATGAGGGAAAATCCATATTTTATAAACTTGTGCATAATAATGAAGTCGCCTCCAATAGTGGACGTAGGTCTAAATTGACCGAACCACTCTAAAAATCTCTTGTTTTTACTTTTCGCTCTTTATTTTGAATTACATGGATCCATTTTCTAATCTAACCATTTAGTGAAGAGCTTTAAAAGCAACTTTGGTGTTGAAATCAATTTTTTGGTTTTAACATTTGGCTCCCACCGTGGGGCTACGTCCGCACTTCCTTCTCTCACACTTCTCTCAAGTTTAAGAGCCTTGCATTGAAGTTCTAAGCCTACTTCTACCATAGATTCTACAAAGTCAAAGATCTAGGCCAATCGATGAACTCTCCTCCAAATTCAAATCCTTTTCCGAGATAATGGTTAAGTCTAAGAAGACTGCAAGTAAAACCATTGGAGAAACCGATATTGTGGCTAATGACGAAGCTACACCACTTACCAACCGCTTTGAAGTTGAAAAAAACTCAATAGGTGGAGCCGGAGTAACTAGAGTGGAACTAAACGTCGTTGTTTCCAATTTAAGTCAACGCATGGAAACTTTAAATAAAGCTTTGATGGATGCTAATGATGCTTTAATGGAGAAGATGAATGCTCTTCTAAATGCTCAAGCAAATCACGCTCCTCCTCAAACGGTTCATGTCAACCTCGAAGAGAACACAAATTCAGTAGCTTCTGATCATCATCGTAATTATAATATGAAAGGCCTCGATGGATGGGAAAGCGATAGAAACGAAGCTGAGATTCAGGATTCAGAGCCGAAAGCTAAACGCCATTTCAACCGAAATACCCAATGAGTTACATGTTCGGCCATGGGGACACCTCCCCGCAGTGGAGGTAAAAGGTCTAGGCCCTCTAATCGCGATCGCTCTCCAAGATGAGCATCCAGAAAAGAGATCGAAGTCCTCTCTCCAGAACAACACAACTCGAAGGAATATATCGTAGATATGGTAAAACAAATCATGAACGATAGCATAGCTCGCAACGACAGTGAAAGAGAATGGGACTTCTCCCCCAGCAAAAAACCATTCAAAAACAGGATCCGCAAAGATGATTTCCCTAAAAAGTTCACTCATCCTTCCATGCCTCCGTAAAACGGGACTTCTGATCTGAATAACTGCCTGTATAGACATAAATGGTACATGAATGCAGCCAAAGCAATGGACGAGATCAAATTCTTGTGCTTCCCTCTCTATCTAGAAGGTATCGCATCATTATGGTTCACAAGGCTGCCACCCAAATCCATTGATCAATTCGATGATTTGATTCAGAAACTCAAGGGGCAATTCAGGCTACAAGCTAAAAAGGTAAAGGAAGTTATTTCTCCGACATCAATGAAGAAGAACCCGGGAGAATCTGTTAAAGCATTCCTCAAGAGATTCCATACAGCTTTGTCCAAAGTGGGAAATCCTGAGCCCCGCATGATCCTAATGTCTCTAATTGGCACCATAGATGAGAAGAGCGACTTTGGTAGATGGATCAAAATGAAAGAGCCAAACATGCTTGAAAAAATCAATAAAAAAGTAGATGAGTATATGAGAGTGGACAATAGTCCTGTGCCTCTTAAGATTATTAATGCTAACCCACTTCTTGAAGCTCCCAAAAATGCTGCTACTTAATACAATCAGAAAAATCCAGGAGGTCAGAAAAGAGGAAATGACGGGAAATATAATCGAGTTGGAAAGAAAACTTGCTTCTTTACACCCACTGAATTTACCCCTCTAAATAATACTCTAAAAAACATCTACCTCGCTACCAAAGATACAGAACACTATCCAGAACTGTCGTCGCTGAATATTTCTAAGAAAGCAGCGAATTCTGGAAAATTATGTCGCTTTCATAACTAACCTGGGCATGACACCAATGAATGAGGACACTTGAAGAACCTCATATAGGAGCTGATCAGGAAAAACAGGCTAGAGCAGTACGTAAAGGATCCGCAAGCCTCAAATTTTGCTCTAGCGCTTCAAGGGAAAAGTGCACCAATGAATCAAACTGGTCCAAGTAACGAAACTCCAGTACGAGTTAACACAAGGCCGATCATTAACTGACTACCGTTGATTGGCACTTCAATCTAAATTGCTCAGAATAAGCGATCATCATCGCCACCACTTTATTCCATGCTTTACTTCATGTTGTATTTGAATTTCATGTAACAGTCTGTAATCTTTTAAAAATGTGGTACGGAACAATTGTCTCTATGATTAAGAGCATATCTACCTGAATTAGTTTCTTGCTTGCAAAATTTTATGTCAAATCAAAACTTTCCTAAAAGATGATTTCATATTGTAGGCCATCTGCCGAGTGCTCGTTCCTTTAAAATCTGACGAAACATGGCGACCCCAACAACACTAATTCAAGCGTCAAATGTTGTAAATATCAACATGCACAAATGCGGAAATATAAAAACACCGCTTTGAAAAGTGAATGGGAAAAGTCACTAAGATTCAAATAGCAAGCAAGCGTCACGACAAGCAAATAAGAGGGTTGTAACTTTTGTCGAAAGGGCATTCTCCCGAATTAGAGAAATCTCTCTATTCGCATTCTAGTAGCAATTCTATCGAATCATCTTCTTCTAATACTCTTCTATGTGCCATATTGAACGCTGTTAGAACACACACTCAGTCTAATAACACTTCTCAAGCCATGTGCCACATATGTCTTAACTCCGATCATATGGCTAATGATTGTCCCCCCCCCCCCCAATCCCTTGAGCAAATGAATGCTTTCAACAGTCCCAACAACCACCCAAATCTTTCTTATGGTCCAAATAAGCCCCTAATGAATAGACCTTCGAATCAAGCATTTCTAAACAATGCTTCGCACAATCCCTTTTGGCAAAATCAATGCAATTCGAACCAGGCGTCAGTCCATAGATCTCATCAAACGGTTTAACTCTAAGATGAAAATCACGTTTCTACGATTGAGGAGAGTTTATCTAAGGTGGGTAAACTATTAGAGCAAATGATTGAGCAAAGTATTGAAAATAAAAACTCGTTACACTCATATATGCAAAACATGAATCAACAAATGAGTGAACTTCAAAAACAAACGTCTTAACTTAACGCTAGATTAAGTGAAAGGGAAAAGGGTATGTTTCCAAGTCAACCCATCCAAAAGACTAGAGGACAAAATTCAAATCCCAACCAAATTCACATCATTCAAGTTTCAAACGATAGTCACTTGAATGTGGTCATGACACTTAGATCAGGAAAAAAGATTGACAACCAAATGATTTACCAAACGATCTTCCAAACCGAACCAAAAATTCATCCAACTCGGATCAAAACATTGAGCCAATTTTTTATCAGGACCATCCTCAAACTCAAGTAGCCCAATCTACTAAGTTGTCTACTCCATTTCCTCATAGGCTTCGACCAAGGAAAAAGACGGGTCAGCTAGAAAAGATCCTAGAAATATTTAAGTAAGTTAAAGTGAACATTCCTCTTTCAGATAATATACAACAAGTTCCATGGTACACGAAGTTTCTAAAAGATTTGTGCACTCAAAAACGTCATACACATTCCTCTTTTAGATATTACTAAAGCTTGAAGAACGGTTGCAAATAGAGTTCAACTTGGTAGATTTGCCTCAATGAAGACTCATGCTTATTGATATAACTCATTTGCAAGGTCTCTCACTCTACAGCAGCATTCACATTGGCTTATGTGTTATTTTGGCTAAATCTTTAGTCCCACATTGTGTAATTAGCAATAAGTCTTTGTCAAATTAGCTATAAATACACTTGTATCTTGTTCATTTAGAATTACATTGGGTTTTATTCTGTATAACTTCTCTTGGAATAAAATTCTTCTCCTTCTCTTCTTAGTTGTTATTTTATTTTATTTGTGTTTATGTGGTTTATTTCCTTTTTCTCTTCTTTTCTTTTAGCTTTGTCTAGCTAATCCCATTTGATTAGGGGGTGATGACGGTTTTAGATAGGATTCAATATGAATCACATAGCCAAAAGATGAGGATTTTATGTATATAGATCTAGATCTGAACGAAGAGTTAGATTTGAACCTTCATATTCTGTGTCGTTTAAGAGCTATGCTCCCTCACAGGGTATATTTGAGTTCGATCTAGCACTTATCAGGTTTAGATCTTATTTTTAGGGTTTTAGAAATAAATTAGTGAATCTATCCAGATAGCCTATGGTTGTTTAAGAGCTTAGCTCCTGCATAGGCTATGCTTGTAGTTATTCACATATTTGTTTCTAAAAACCTAATTATCGTTGATTCATGTTTGTGACAAAAACATGAATTAGATCTATAGTTATCTTTGGCTATCGACGAGTATTAATCCAATCTATGTCATTATTCACTAATTTCTTTCTTTAATTATAAAAACTCTCTTTTTAATTATTTTCTTTAATATTCAAACAATCAAAATTTCGAATAACTCGATTGGATTTATTAATTAAAATATTTTTGGTCCCAGAGTTCTACACCCTTTACAACAACTCTTGTTGTTTAGGAAAGCCGAATGAATTAAATAGTTGTTTTTCAATTGTTTAATTTGTTCGTAAACAAATTTTGGCGCCGTTGCCGGGGACCAAAATAATTTCTATTTTTAAATCCATCAGGTTATATTTTATTTTCTTATTTTTTCATTAAAAAAACACAAAATATTTTATTTACCGAATATTATTAGTTTTATTTTTTTCCTTGTAGTTTCTTTGGTATATAGAAAAGATTCTTGATTGTTAGATTGGGAATTAAAACATTGATACGCTAATCTTCTAAATCTAGAGAAAAAAATTACTTTCCTAAATTCGTTGATTTTGTTTCCCCTTTCTTTAATTTATTTCCTTCCAATTTCTTTCCTTTTGACAATTATTTCAAAAAAAAATCTCTACAAATTTTCTTTTCTGCAAACTTCTTTCTCTTGTCTGATATTTCTCTTCTACCGCATATCAGACTCAACAGAACGTCATTTCCACCTTCATTCACAAGCCAACAAAATCCATAAACATTCTTCCCTCCTTGCATTTACATAAATCCATTTACTACTCCATCACATTACCACATCGCCATACCACGTCACAAACACCATCCTCTTCATGTCAAATACAACCTACATCAGCCATAAAATAATCAACCTCCATCCTTTAAACACAACACCATAATCCCAGCATTAGCATCCCTCAACTTCACAAGCTCCTCACGTAAACTTCCACTCAAATCCTTATGAAGTTCACAGACAATCACCCTTCATCCTCGTACAGCAATTCAAGACAAAACTGCAAATTTCCAGAATCCCTTGCCAAAAAACCACTTCTGCCATTGACAGACTCACCGAATCGCCACTAAATCCCACGCATCAAATGTTCTTTCCCTTCTGTCGTATACTCTTTACCAACCCCTTTGTCACCACCTTACGGCACCACTCTTCTCCTAAACCCCAGCGTCCTCACTACCCCCAACATCATCTGTAGAGCTGCACCAAACCCGATTCAAACCCACTCCACCATCTTCTCTTCAGCCTCGAAACCACCCTCTTCGTACATAGTATCAAACGTAACCCACTTCTCACTTCTCCAAAACAAATGTGACCCACTTCCGAATCCTCGCCAAACCAGAAAATTCATGATTTTATCACATCAACCAAATTCAAAAATTCAAAGAAGCCTATTAAACTAAACAAAAATATCTAAAAATCTGAACCAAAGATCCAAAATTTTAAATCAATTTTGTCTTTGAACCAACTTCGAAAAAAATGGGGTGCGAGTAGTGGAGATTTTTCCGTTCAATTTTTCCATTGAACTAGGAAAAAGAAATTTCTTTTGAGTTGTATTGTTTTTGTGACTGCAATGTATTTTGGGAATTATTTAAAGGTTGAGACGGTGAATTGTATTCGGGTTTGATTGAAAAGAAATGAGAATTGGTCGGTGCATAATTAATTTAGTGCGTTCGTGGTTTGATTTTTACTTGGGCAAGATTTATTTAGTTTTCTTTTCTTTTGCCATTTAGTTAGTTTAGTTTAATTTTTTTATTTTCTTTTTCTATTTGTTTTCATTTTCCATCTTTCAAAAAATAAAAAATCGATTCCTTTGATAGTTTCTTTTGTTTAAAAAAACAAAACAAAAAGATGATTTCATTTCCTTTTTTCTTTTATTTTTATTTTTATTTTCTTTTGATTTTCACTCATCTTTCATCTTGTTTTCATTGTTCTTTATTTTTAGTTTCATTTTCTTTCTCCTAAAAAAATCAAATCAATAGCCAGAACAAATTCAAGCAACCGAACAAAGAATTCAGAGGTCAAACAATTTGCAATTAGCAGAATTTGAATTGTTGGAGCGGTTGCACACCAAGTGGTGTTTGAACACGCTAGCGCTACTCAGCTGCACTGAACGGACTGTCGATCTAGTTGAAACTTGTATAAACTCTATAGGGTCTGCTGCTGCTTGGAAAATATAGAAATTGCTTGTAAAAATCTTCTATAGGGGCAGCGGTTTGCTTGTAAAATCTATTAATTTCTGTGATTTTTATTTCAGCATCTTTATTCATTCTATTAAGGGCACAACCCAATTCACATAAGGTGGGGAAGTCATTACTCTTCCTTGGCCCATAAAATTGCATTCATGCTATGAAAAAGCTGCATTAACAAATAAAAATTGTAGACTCTAGAATTAAGGGTGTCACGGGCTCAATTAGGGTAAAGTTTATTCTCTTAATACTCTCGGTGTCTAAGAAAGGGTGGAGTTTCAATCAGGTTCTTAAACCTTCAATTGCATTGCTACGGTGATTTTTGGTGCACTGATAAATCCTATCCTGATATGGTTGAGACTTGTTACTTGTGTAGTTTGAAATTATTAGGATTATAAATTTTTAGTTAGGAGCTATTAAGGACAGAAAATTTTATTGTAGCTAATTTCTATATGTCTGATTATTTGTAAATTGAAAATTAAATATAAAAAATTTCAAAACTCCTCAAAAAAAAAAAATTGAAAAAAATTAACTTCTTTGTTTTTTTAACCCTCATTAGTTCTATAGGTCGTACTTTTCTAAAACTTCCTTTTTTAAAAACTTTTTTCTCTCTCTCACTTCTTTTCGAATGTCTCCATTGTCTAAATTTCTTTGGCGAACTTTTTTCTTCTTCTTTCTGGTGCATGCAAACTTGGACCCGTGACCAAGAATCTCGCGTTTAGTTAGAACCAGACCACCTTCCCTTTCCTCAAAACCCAGTTTACTCGAACAACCCTTAGAAATGGCTAACGAACCCGCACCTCATACACTGATGGACAGATTCCTTCCCGATAGAGTTTCTGTCCATTCTTGCATTTAGTTACCCGATCCTGTGGGTAACCACTTCGAAATCCATCCGAGTCAAATAAAAATCCTTCCCAAATTTGGTAATCTTTCTCATGATGATCCATATAGTTTCTTAATGAAATTTGAATATGCTTGTGCAACCTTTAAATTACAACAGTTATGTGAGGTTGATATTAAACTTCGTTTGATTCCATTCGCACTAACTGACTCCACAAAAATTGGTTTCTCAGCTTACCTTCAAATTCAATAGGAAAATGGGATGACTTTACAGCAGTTTTCCTTAAAAAAAATCTTCCTCCTAGAAAAAACAGCTAGAGTCAGAAACGAAATCACTATTTACCACTAAAAAGGGGGTGAATCTTTTTGGCAATGTTTTGAAAGATTTAAAGAACTGTTGTTAAGTTATCCCCATCATGATTACGAAACATGGTCGTTTTGTCAAACTGTATACGATGGACTCGATAATGGTTCTAAGCAAATGTTATAGTCTATGTGTCAGGGAAATTTCCTAAAACAGGCTAATATATAAGCTTGGGAATTTCTGGACGACTTAGAAGAAAAATCGAAACAGTGGAAACAAACAAATGAAAAATCTCTCTATTCGCATTCGAGTAGTAATTCTATCGAATCGCCTTCTTCTAATACTCTTCTACATGCCATACTTGTAACACCCCACGTCCATTAATGTCACTCACGAAGGGAATGCATTAACTTCCATGGAGGTTATAAGTGAATATAGAACAGAAAAATTACAACAAGACAGATAATAAATAGTACTTGGAAATCTAAAACTTCATTTTATTGCAGCGGAAATTAAACATGTTTGTTACATCATAAAACCATAGATCATAACCAAGTACAATATCCATCTTCATAAAAAAAATACATAATCCAATTACATAAATAGCCATTAAAAAGATAACAAGCTGGACTTTACTTCAATGGTCCAAGCTTTCCAAAGAGAGATGAAGCAATTCAATCAAACTCCACTAGAGCTGGGCCCAACCTGAGGACCTGGAGGGGGAAAAGGATAGAAATAGAGGGGGTCAGACATAAAGTCTGGCGAGTATGATAATTCTAACAATACTATTATCAAAATAACTAGACAAAGGCATAAGCTGGAAGACAAGTAAATGTCTATGAACTCTTAGGAAGATAAAGATAGCGTTTAAGATAACGTTAAATATAACGGTAAAGGCACACCTAATTACTAACGAATGATTACTACACTGCACCGCACATGTCACCCTTTTGTTTGATCCCACTTGCTTCACACAGAAACTTTATAAATAGCCTTACGTACCCCTAGCTGACTACATAGGCGTACTCTGCCCCTATCTATACTAGGTGTACCCCACTACCCACTTTCGATCGGCTCCCTACTAGTAGATACCCATGCTGGCCCCACAGTGGGGTGTATCACTCCCCTAAAGTGGCAACCCGATACAACTTGAGAATGTACGGCTTATACCTACACGATGCAACAACGTCTTACGTACCAGCCCGGGTCCACACACGCATATGAAACCCGTTGGACTTGCGTTGTCACCGCTCCCCGTTTTGGCCTCTTAGAGTCGAACCCAGCATGCGTGTCCCGTCCTCGACTTGGGTCGAGCCCACAAAGATACATTTGGGATACTGGTCGAAATGGGCCCCCACAAGCTGCCCACCTAAGCTTGTCACTAGTATATCCCACTTAACCCTCTTAGTCATGTTCATTTACATGTGTGTTTGGTTAAGTCTTACTAATCGTATTTCACATGCCACTAAGGGCACCCCCTAGATTCCTCATGCCACCCAAGGCACCTACTTAACCCCCATGTCCCACCTTACATGTTTATCTGGTTAACTATTTCTTAATTCATTCAGGCCATAACCTTATAAAGGCCTCTCACATTAGACTGGCATTTATGGCAGCTGGATTTGCCGGGCGGGTCCGGGCAGTCTTACACCATAAAAGAGTCTAACCTCGTGTCTTTACAACCGTTATGCTTTAGTTTAGGCCTAGGACCTCTCACATTGGGATGACATTTGTGACCACTGGATTTGCCGGGCAGGTCCGGGCAGGTTTACGTCACAAATGAGTCCAACCTCGTGTCCTAAGCATTGATTAACACTTAAAATCTTTTACCCCAGTTTTAATAATTCCCTATTCAAATTATTAATTAAGTCAACTTTTAATGATGTCCATAATTGACTCAATTATGGCCATCCACTTATGGCATGCAAAATCATATCAATTGCACCCCAACTTTTTAATATTAAATCCTTAATATTACCCCTACCCCACGTTTATACGTTCGCTTATTCAACGCATAATATAGGCTAGACTTGTATAGTCTAACACCTAGCACAAAGATAAATTATCACAACATATAGACAATTAAAATAAATCTAATCATAATAGGGGTGAAGCTTGCATAAACTACACATGTTAAGGATCAAAAGGTGTCAACTTGTTAAATGTCTCAATTTACATGATATGATCATAGCCCAAATCTATACATAAACTTGCATATGGGGTTTTTAGGCAACATAATGATGGTGTGATCTAGCATAGGATATCACATATGTCATAGCATAATTCTAGATGTCATAATAGATTTCATGGCATATGTTCATAGCTTTTCTAATCAATCTAACTTGCATATGTAACTTGTCGTATAGATCAACATAGCCCAAACATGATGATTTAATTAATATGAACTAACTAGCATAGATGGTAACATCATGGCCTTTTTAACATGTATGATTTATCACAACTTAGCATAGAAACTTTCAACATACATAACATCACCATAGCATGATTTACAACATATAAGATATCATCATCACATAACATTGGATTTACAACATACATGATAGCAAAAGGGGTTTACAACAACATATATGATAATTCACATCATCTACTCATAATCCATTCATAACTCAACCTAATTAAAATGATAATAATCTTGTTAAGATCATCATACTCACAATTTAGAGAAGAAAAGAGAGAGTTTTACTTTGCTTTAGGGTTGAGAGAATTAGAAATGAATTCGCTTTTCTTCTTTCTTAGTTGGCGGCGGCTCCATTGATTTCGATGGCGACGGTAACTATTCTATTTTAATTAGGTTTAGGGTTAGCATTAGGATGTATTTATAGGTGTAGGAAGTTATTTAGGACCATTAGATTAACCCTGAACCATGAGAACCAATCAAATGCAAAATCTGCCTTTGAGCGAATCGGCCCACGGGTTGATAGCCAAACACCCTGGATTAACCCCTAGTCGACCCAGCAGAGCTCGGGTCGACCTCAAAAATGGCCGGTCCGGTTATTTCCCCTCCCAATTCGCTGTTTTGAACTTTTTTGCATATTTATTTATTTAATTTTTAATTTATATATATATATATATATATATATCAATATATATATATATTTCTCTGCGCAACCCATTTCACTTAATTCTTTTCTAAAAATTAAGTATACTTTAATTTGTGAATTTTAATGTTATAAAATTACGGGGTGTTACAATACTGAACGTTGTTAGAACACACACTCAGTCTAATAATGCTTCTCAAGCCATGTGTCACTTATGTCTTAACTCCGATCATATGGTTGATAACTATCCCCAATTCCTTGAGCAAGTGAATGCTTCTAGCAACCCAACAACCACCCAAATCTTTCTTATGGTCCAAATATCCCCCTGATGAATAGACCTTCGAACCAATCATTTCCGAACAATGCTTCGAACAATCCCTTTAGGTAAAATCAACACAATTCGAACCAGGCGTCTTTCCATAGATCTCATCAAAGATTGAACCCCAAAATGAAAATTGCCTTTTTACGATTGAGTGGAGTTTATCTAAGGGGGGTAAACTATTAGAGCAAATGATTGAGAAAAGTTTTGAAAACAAAAACTCGTTACACTCATATATGCAAAACACGAATCAACAAATGAGTGAACTTCAAAAACAAATGTTACAACTTAACGCTAGATTAAGTGAAAGGGAAAAGGGTAAATTTCCAAGTCAACCCATCCAAAAGCCTAGAGGACAAAATTCAAACTCCAACCAAATTCACATCATTCAAGATTCAAACATTAGTCACTTGAATGTGGTCACAACTCTTAGACCAGGCAAAATGATTGACAACCATGTGGTAAACCCAAATGATTTACCAGACGATCTTCCAAACCCTACCAAAAATTCGACCAACTCGGATCAAAACATTGAGCCAATTTATGATCAGGACCATCCTCAAACTCAAGTAGTCCAACCTACTGAGTTGTCTGCTCCATTTCCTTATAGATTTCGACCTAAGAAAAAGACGGATCAGCTAAAAAGATCCTAGAAATATTTAAACAAGTTAAAGTAAACATTCCTCTTTTAGATATTATACAACAAGTTCCAAGATAAGCGAAGTTTCAAAAAGATTTGAGCATTCAAAAACGTCATACACAAGTACCAAAGAAAGTGTTCCTAGCACAAACTCTAAGCGAAGTCTTGTCCCAATCAATGCCACTGAAGTACAAAGATCTTGTATGTAGTATCTGCTGAAAACCATCACGAGACAACACTCACCCTACTAGGGACACCCAGAGGTTTAACAGCTTGTTGCATACGCTAAATGCAATCGTGTTTCCTGCGAAAGTGTGACATATCTTAGTTTATTTCATTCGAGGACGAATAAAAAGACAAGTGTGGGGGTATTTGATATACACGTAAATGTATATTTTATCCGCTTATTTATCTTTTTTCCCTTTAAAATAATTGATATTGTGCATTTATAGCTGTGTTTTCAAATTATTGATAAAAAGCATGGTTTAGAGCATTTGATGGATAAAGCATGAAGAATTTGGTTAAAAAAAGTGAAGTTTGAAATTACTAAAGCTTGAAGAACGGTTGCAAATAGAGTTCAACTTGGTAGATTTGGCTTATTGAAGACTCATGCTTATTCATGTAACTCATTTGCAAGGCCTCTTACTCTACAGCTGCGTTTACACTACTTATGTGTTATTTAGGCTAAATCTTTAGTCCCACATTGTGTAATTAGCAATTAGTCTTTGTCATATTAGCTATAAATACACTTGTATCTTGTTCATTTAGAATTACATTGGGTTTTATTCCGTATAACTTCCCTTGAAATAAAATTCTTCTCATACTTTTCTAAGTTGTTATTTTATTTTATTTATGTTTATGTTCTTTATATCCTTTTAACTTCTTTTCTTTTAGCTATGTCTAGCTAATCCCCTTTGATTAGGGGGTGATGACGCTTATAGATAGGATTCAATATGAATCACATAGCCAAAAGATGAGGATTATATATATATATATATATATATATATATATATATATATATATATATATATATATATATATAGATCTAGATCTGAACGAAGAGTTAGATTTGAACCTTCATATTCTATGTCGTTTAAGAGCTATGCTCCTTCACAGGGTATATTCAAATTTGATCTAACACTTATCAGATTTAGATCTAATTTTTAGGGTTTTAGAAATAAATTAGTCAATCTATCCTAATAGCTTTTGCTTGTTTAAGAGCTCAGCTACTACATAGGCTATGCTTGTCATTATTCACATATTTGTTTATAAAAACGTAATTATCGTTGATTCATGTTTGTGACAAAAACATGAATTAGATCTATAGTTATATGTTGGCTATCGACGAGTATTAATCCAATCTATGTCATTATTCCCTAATTGCTTTCATTTATTATAAAAACTCTCTTTTTAATTATTTTCTGTAATTTTCAAACAATCAAAATTTCGGAATAACGTGATTGGATTTATTTATTAAAATATTTTTGGTTCCAGAGTTCTACACCCTTTACAACAACCCTTGTTGTTTAGGAAAGTCAAACGAATTAAATAGTTGTTTTTCAATTGTTTAATTTGTTCGTAAACAAATTTTGGCGCCGTTGCCGGGGACCAAAATAATTTTTATTTTTAAATCCTTCGGGTTATATTTTATTTTCTTATTTCCATTAAAAAAACACAAAAATATTTTATTTACTGAATTGCGTTATTTTTTTCCTTGTAGTTTCTTTGATATATAGAAAAATATTCTTGATAGCTAAATTGGGTATTAAAACATTGATACGCTAATCATCTAAATCAAGAGAAAAAATTAACTTTCGCAATTTCATTGATTTTCTTTCCCCTTTCTATAATTTATTTCTTTTCAATTTTCTACAAATTTCTTTCCTTTTGACAATTATTTCAAAAAAAATCTCTCCAAATTTTTTTTTTCTGCAAATTTCTTTCTCTTTTCTGATATTTCTCTTCTACCACATATCAGATTCAACAGAACTAATTTCCACCTTCATTCACAAGCCAACAAAATCCATAAACATTCTTCCCTCCTTGCATTTACATAAATCCATTTAGTGCTCCATCACATTGCCACATTGCCATACCACGTCACAAACACCATCGCCTTCATGTCACATACAACCTACATCAACCATTGAACAATCAACGTCCATCTTTCAAACGCAACAACATAATCCCTGCATTATCATCCCTCAACTTCACAAGCTCCTCATGCAAACTCCCTCTCAAATCCTTATGAACTTCACAGACAACCACCCTTCATCCTCATATAGCAATTCAAGACAAAACCGCAAATTTCCATAATCCCCTTGCCAAAAAACCATTTCTACCATTGAAAAACTCACCGAATCACCACTAAATCCAATGTATCAAATGTTCTTTCCCTTCTGTCATATACTGTTTACCCACCCCTTTGTCACCACCTTACGGCACAACTCTTCTCCCAAACCCTAGCGTCCTCTCTTCCCCCAACACCATCTGCAGAGTTGCACCAAACCCGAATCAAACCCACTCCACCATCTTCACTTTAGCCTCGAAACCACCCTCTTCGTACACAGTATAAAATGTGAGCCACTTCTCACTTCTCCAAAACAAACGTGATCCACTTCCGAATCCTCGCCAAACCAGCAAATTCATGATTTTATCACATCAACCAAATCGAAAATTCGAAGAACCCTATAAAACCGAGTAAAACTATCTGAAAATCCGAACCAAAGATCAAAAATCTGAAATCGGCTTCGTGTTTGAACCAACTTCGAAAATTGGGGTGCGAGTATTGGAGATTT
The DNA here is from genome assembly GCA_030737875.1 of Allium sativum. NCBI lineage: Eukaryota > Viridiplantae > Streptophyta > Magnoliopsida > Asparagales > Amaryllidaceae > Allium > Allium sativum. The sequence goes on along the minus strand of CM060915.1, from coordinate 464,332,303 downwards.
TCCTGTTCGATTTTTCCATTGAACTAGGAAAAAGGAACTTCTTTTGAGTTGTATTGTTTTTGTGACTACATTGCAGTTTGGGCATTATTTAAAGGTTGAGATGGTGAATTGTTTTCGGGTTTGACTAGAAAGAAACGAGAATTGGTCGGTGCATTAATTTAGTGGGTACGTGGTTTATTTTACCTCGAGCAAGATTTATTTAGTTTCTTTTCTTTTGCCATTCAGTTAGTTTAGTTTAATTTTTTTATTTTCTTTTTGTTTTCGTTTTCCGTCTTTCAAAAAACAAAAAAACAAAAAAAATTGATTCCTTTGATAGTGCTTTTGTTAAAAAAACAAGACTAAAAGAAGATTTCATTTCCTTTTTTTAATTTTTATTTTCTTTTGATTTTCACTCATCTTGTTTTCATTTTTCTTTATTTTTAGTTTCATTTTCTTTCTTTAAAAAAATCGAATCAATAGCCAGAACAAGTTCAAGCAATCGAACAAAGAATTCAGAGGTCAAGCAATTTGAATTTAGCAGAATTTGAGTTGTTGGAGTGGTTGCACACCAAGTGGGGTTTGAACACGCTAGTGCTACTCTGTTGCACTGAACAGACTGCCGATCTAGGTGAGACTTATCTAAGCTCTACAGGGTTTGCTGCTTGAAAAATATAGAAATTGCTTTTAAAAATCTTCTATAGGGGAAGCGACTTGCTTGTAAAAACTTTTAATTTCTGTGATTATTATTTCTGCATCTTTATTCATTCTGTTAAGGGCACAACCTAATTCACATAAGGTGGGGAAGTCGTTATCCTTCCTTGGCCCAGAAAATTGCATTCATAATAGGAAAAAGCTACATTAATAAATAAAAATTGTAGACTCTGGACTTAAGGGCGTCACGGGCTTAATTAGGTAAATTTATTCTCTTAATAACTAGGACTATACTAGCTAAATCTCTCAGTGTCTAAGAAAGGGTGGAGTTTCGAACTCAATCAGGTTCTTAAACCTTCAGTTGCATTGCTACGGTGATTCGTGGTGCACTGATAAATTCTGTCCCGATCTGGATGAGACTTGTTACTTGTGTAATTTGAAATTATTAGGATTATAAATTTTTAGTTAAGAGCTATTAAGGACAGAAAAATTTATTGTAGCTAATTTCAGTGTGTCTGATTATTTTGTGAAATGAAAAATGAATAAAAAAAATTCAAAACTCCTCAAAAACAAATAAAAATTTGAAAAAAAAATTAACTTCTTTGTTTTTTAGCCTTTATTAGTTCTGTAGGTCATAATTTTCTAAAACTTCCATTTTTCAAAACTTTTTTCTCTCTCTCACTTCTTTTTGAATGTCTCCATTGTCTAAATTTCTTTGGCGGACTATTTATTTCTTCTTTCTGGTGCATGCAAACTTGGACCCATGACCAAGAATCTCGTCATTTAGTTAGAATCAGACCACCTTCTCTTTCCTCAAAACCCAGTTTACTTGAACAACCCTTAGAAATGGCTAACGAACACGACCTCGTACCATGATGGACAGATTCCTTCCTGATAGAGTTTCTATCCCTTCTTGCATTCAGTTACGCGATCCTGTGGGTAACCACTTCGAAATCCATCCGAGTCAGATAAACATCCTTCCCAAGTTCGGTAATCTTTCTCAGGACGACCCATATAGTTTCTTATCGAAATTTGAATACGCTTGTGCAACCTTTAAATTAGAACAGTTATGTGATGATGGTATTAAACTTCGTTTGATTCCATTCGCACTAACTGACTCCGTAGAAAAATGGTTTCTTAGCTTACCTTCAAATTCGATAAGAAAATGGGATGACTTTACAACAGTTTTCCTTAAAAAGGTCTACCCCCCAGAAAAAATAGCTAAAGTCAAAAACGAAATCACTAATTCCCACTAAAAAGGAGGTGAATCTTTTTGGCAATATTTTGAAAGATTTAAAGAACTGTTGTTAAGTTGTCCCCATCATGGTTACGAAACATGGTCGTTATGTCAATCTGTATACGATGGACTCGGTAATGGTTCTAGGTAAATGTTAGAGTCTATGTGTCAGGGCAATTTCCTAAAACAGAATGATGTAGAAGCTTGGGAATTTCTGGACGATTTAGCAGAAAAATAGAAACAGTGGGAACGAACCAATGAAAAATCTCTTTATTTACGTTCGAGTAGCAATTCTATCGAATTGTCTTCTTCTGATACTCTTCTACAAGCCACACTGAACACTGTTAGAACACACAATCAGTCTAATAACGCTTCTCAAGCCATGTGTCACATATGTCTTAACTGCAATCATATGGCTGATGACTGCCCCAATCCCTTGAGCAAGTGAATGCTTTCAACAGACCCAACAACCACCCAAGTCTTTTTTATTATCCAAATAACCCCCTGATGAATAGACCTTTGAATCAAGCATTTCCGAACAATGCTTCGAACAATCCCTTTAGGCAAAATCAATACAATTCGAACCAGGCGTCTTTCCATGGATTTCATCAAACGGTTGAACCCCAAGATGAAAATCGCCTTTCTACAATTGAGGGGAGTTTATCTAAGGTGGGTAAACTATTAAAGAAAATGACTGAGCAAAGTATTGAAAATAAAAGCTCATTACATTGATATATGAAAAACACGAATCAACAAATGACTGAACTTCAAAAACAAATGTAACAACTTAACGCTAGATTAATTGGATAGGAAAAGGGTACGTTTTCAAATCAATCCATCCAAAAGCCTAGAGGACAGAATTCAAACCCCAACCAAATTCACATCATTCAAGATTCAAACGTTAGTCACTTGAATGCGGTCACGACTCTTAGATCAGGCAAAAAGATTGACAACCATGTGGTAAACCCAAATGATTTACCGGGCGATCTTCCAAACCCTACCGAAAATTCGACCAACTCGAATCAAAACATTGAGCCAATTTCTGATCAGGACCATCCTCAAACTCAAGTAGCCAACCTACTGAGTTGTCTGCTCCATTTCCTCATAGACTTCGACCTAGGAAAAAGACGGATCAGCTAGAAAAGATCCTAGAAATATTTAAGCAAGTTAAAGTGAACATTCCTCTTTTAGATATTATATAACAAGTTCCACAGTACGCGAAGTTTCTAAAATATTTGTGAACTCAAAAACATCGTACTCAAGTACCTAAAAAATTGTTCCTAGCAGCAACTCTAAGCGAAGTCTTGTCCTAATCAATGACAGTGAAATACAAAGATTCTGGCTGCCCCATAATGTTGGGGACAAGAAAATAGATAGATGTCTGCTAAACTTAGGTGCTAGTGCTAACTTGCTTCCACATTCCGTCTACCGCCAATTAGGACTAGGAGAACTAAAACCCACCAAGGTTACCCTTTAGCTTGATGACCGTTCAATTAAGATACCTATTGGCGAAATCGAGGAAGTTTTGATAAAAGTAGGTGAATTTATCTTTCCAGTTGACTTTATTGTCCTAGAAACTCAACAAGTAAGCAATCTTACGAACCAAATCCCTTTGATTTTAGGACAACCCTTCTTAGAAACTTCTAATGCACTTATAAAATGTAGAAATGGGTCTATAAAACTTTCCTTGAGTAACATGACCATCGAACTAAACATCTTTAGAACCAAAAATTCTCCTAACTTTTATGTGTTCTAGTTTCCCGATAATCATGCTGTCCACAACAATGAACCTGAGCTCAACCATCTGAACAACGAAATTGAATCGAGTTATGAAACTTTATTTCAATATATTCCTGAAAATGTCTCTGATTCAATTCCTGTCGAGCCACTCACAACTGAGCTTATTCCTCAACCAATTTCTTCGGTTGAGTCGTCCCCCAAATCCGAACTCAAAATGCTTCCCAGTCATCTTAAGTACGCTTACTTAGAAGACAATGAAACTCTTCCTGTCATTAATGCTTCTGATCTTACTAGAGAGCAGGAAAAATTGCTCCTTCCCATCCTTAAAAAAATAAGGAAGCAATTGGTTGGTCTATGGATGATATTAAGGGGATTAGTCCTTCGATAGTCCAACATCAAATCCACCTTATAGATGATGCCAAATCCACTCGTGATCCCCAATGTCGACTAATCCCCATCATGAAAGAAGCATTTTGGGCTAAAATCCTTAAATTCTTGACAATGGAATCATCTACTCAATTTCCGATAGTCAATGGGTTAGTCCGATTCATGTCGTACCTAAGAAATCAGGGATAACCGTGATCCAAAATGAAGCTAACGAGCTTATCCCAACCCGAACCCAGACGGGTTGGCGTGTTTGCATTGATTATAGGAAACTTAACACTGTAACATGTAAGGATACTTTCCCTCTGCCATTTATCGATCAAATGTTAGAACGACTAGATGGTCTCGAGTACTATTTTTTTCCTTGACGGGTACTCGGGGTATAATCAAATCCCTATCGCTCTTGAGGACCAAGAGAAAATCACTTTCACTTGTCCATTCGATACATTTGCATACCACCATATGCCTTTTGGTCTCTATAATGAACTTGCAAACTTTCAGAGGTGCATGATTAGCATTTTTTCTGATATGATCGAGCGATTTTTGGAAGTTTTTATAGATGACTTTTCCATATTCGGGAACTCTTACACTGAGTGTTTACATCACCTTGATCTTGTTCTTAACCGTTGCAAAGACAAATACATAGCGCTTAATTAGAAAAAGTGTCACTTCATGGTCAAACATGGCATTGTTTTAGGACATGTCATCATTAATAAAGGAACTGAAGTAGACAAAGCCAAAATCGAAGTTATCTCTAATCTTCCCATTACCAAATCCATTAAGGACATCCGATTCTTTTTAGGTCATGTTGGCTTTTACCGTCGCTTTATAAAGGATTTTAGCAAAATCAATCGACCTTTAAGTAATCTTCTTGGTAAGGATGTTACTTTTGACTTCAATTTTGACTGCATTTCATCTTTTGAGCATCTCAAAAATGAACTTGTCTCTGCCCCTATCATCTGCTCTCCCAATTGGAAGCTTCCTTTTGAAATCATGTGTGATGCCTCGAATTTTGCCGTAGGCGCTATCTTAGGACAACGAATCGATAAAATTCTTCATGTCATTTACTACGCGAGTAAGACTTTGAACGATGCTCAAATCAATTATACGACCACTAAAAAAGTACTCTTGGCAGTCGTTTTCGCTCTAGAAAAATTCATACCTTATCTAGTTGGCTCACACATCACTGTTTATATCGATCACTATGCACTTAGGTGCCTTTTCTCTAAAAAGGATGCTAAGGCTCGTCTCATTCGTTGGATCCTTCTACTTCAAGAATTCGACATTACCATTAAGGATTAAAAAGGATCCGGCAACTTTATTGCTGACCATTAGTCTTGTCTTCCAAATGCCCCATCTTCTTCTCTTCCGATCAACAAGAATTTTCCAGATGAACCGCTCTTTTCTTTATCCATTGATCCTTGGTTTGATGACATTGTCAACTACTTAGTTACCAAGCAGACCCCTTCTTTTTGGTCTAAGAAGGATAAATAAAAATTCTTTTCCCAACTGAAACATTTTTATTGGGACGACCCTTATCTTTCCAAGTATTGTCCCAACCAAGCCATTCGAAGGTGTGTTCCCGACACTGAAACTCATAGTGTCCTCTCTTTCTGTCATGACCAAGCCTGTGGTGGTCAGTTCGGTCCCAAAAAGACAGCCGAAAAGGTTCTCCAATCGGGTTTCTACTGGCCCAACCTTTTCAAAGATGCTTACAAATTTTGCAAAACATGCAATCGATCTCAATTCCTAGGGAAAATTGGAAAACGAAATATGATGCCCCTAAACTCCATTCAAGAAGTTGAAATTTTTGATGTTTGGGGTATAGACTTCATGGGATCCTTCCCTAATTCTTTTGGGAACCTTTACATTCTCTTAGCTGTCGGTTATGTTTCTAAATGGATCGAAGTTGTTCCATGCAAAACAAACGATAACAAGATTGGTATGTGCTTCTCAAAAGAAAACATCTTTTGTAGGTTTGGCACACCTCGCACAATAATCAGCGGCAACGGGACGCACTTCTGTAATCGTTATTTTGAAGCCCTCATGAGAAAGTATTCAATAACCCACAAGTTATCCACTCCTTACCATCCTCAAACTTGTGGGCAAGTTTAAGTATCTAATAGGCAGATTAAACAAAATCCTTGAGAAAACTGTGAATCGAAATCGGAAAGTTGGTCCCAAAAGTTAACCGACGCTCTTTAGGCTTACCGCACCGCTTTCAAAACAAACTTGGGTATGTCCCATTATCAGTTGATTTTTGGTAAGTCATGTCACTTGCCAGTATAATTATAACATAGGGCGTTATGGGCAATAAAAACTCTAAATCTTGACTTAGAGCAAGTAGGTGAACTTAGGAAGCTTCAACTTAACAAACTAGATGAAATTTGAAATGTTGTCTATGAAATTGAACGAACTTATAAGGACAAAACGAAAGGTTTTTAATGATAAATCAATTTTACGTAAAACTTTCATGCCAAGTAAAAAAGTTCTATTGTATGACTCAAGATTATATTTATTTCCGGGTAAGTTAAAATCTAGATGGACAGGACCTTACACTGTGCGGACTGTTTTTCCGTATTGTGCGGTAGAAATTGAAAATCCAACCAATGGATCATCCTATAAGGTCGATGGTCAATGCCTTAAACTTTACTTGGAACCAATACCTAACCAAGAGGAAGAGCTCATGGTCCTCCATGAGCCACATTACAATCGGTAAGATGCACTAACCCTCTTTTGTACATATGTAAATAGTCTCCTATTTTCTTTCCCTTTCACTAAGATATGTATGATTAACGACTTTGAGGACACAGTCACACTCAAGTGTGGGGGGGATTTACATTACATCAGCAATCAAATTTTATGAATTAGGTCATTCGTTGAACAAGGACTAACTTAAAATTCATAAATAATACCTTGGTTCTTTATTGGTAAGTTGAATTGTTGGGTGATGGGAATGAACATTATTTATTCATTGAGTCGTAATGTATTTTTTAAGATGCTAGCTTGAGACTGTGTAGACGTTAGTCGTGTTCTGGAGTAAGTGTGTCAACCCTTGTTATACATGTTAGAATGTGCAAGTAAAAATAATCAAATAAAAAAGATTTTGCACCTACATTTGTTGGATTTTCTAAGTTCATTTTCATGCATAATATTTTTTCACTCAAATTTGTAAACCCGTAAGTTCTAAATTCCACTTGGCCCACTTAAGGAGAAATGACCCAGTGTAGCGTTCTTCTTTGATACCCCACATTGTTCAAACCCAAGTTTTAGTCAATTTACATCCATGTTCCGACAAGTTTTTCTTATATTGGTATACTCAAGAACCTTTTTACTGATTTATTGTTAAAGGTTAAAAAACGTCACTTCTTATACCAGTATTACACTACCCACTCCGTTCTTGTTTTAAGGTACGATAACTATATACCACATCTTATTTTATATGGGTTATCTATCTTACGAAACTTTGCTTATCATTCCTTTCAGCATTTTATATAACATCAATCCAGACTTGTGTGTTGAATTAGGGTTATAGAAGTAGAGTAACTAGGGCATAAAACTTTCCTTTCATGAAGTGTTGGAGGAGGAATCAAATGAAACAATATACGGTATCATCCATTCCATCTGCAATCATTATTCATCATGCATTTAAGAAAAAAATATAGAAAAAAAGGAAAAAGAAATGAAAAAAAATGCAATAAAGAGAAAATCTATGAGAATAAAATAGTCATTCATCATTCTTGACTATAAAGCATTTCCATTCCATCCACATCCATCTTGCCGTACGTAGAAGCGAGGATTGTAGTAGAGGAGATGAAAGGAAACAAAATGTCCATATGTTCCTTAGTATTACTTTATCTTTTGTAGCCCGAAGTTCAACTAATACATTTGCCCTCTTATCTACTATATTTTTAGAACTTACAAAATTTGCCTTTATCTATCCATAACTCACACCCAATACATTACAGTTACACTGGTGCAAAATTATTCAAAAAAAATGAATAAATGATTGGGTGCACATTGTCAACATGTAGAACTTTGGTTGACACCATGCTCTTAACCTTCAAGGCAATTACAGTGTTATCAAGGAATTACGATTCATCTTGAAATTTTTTATTCATTTTTGCACCAATAACAGGATGGACAATTTAGGACTAAACCATTATTACTGAAGTTAGGTAAAGTCCTTGGAATTTGAAAGACCTTAAATATATTATTTGATTAATCCGTGTATATAAGACGCTTTGGATTTTGTGGGTAGTATCTGCTGAAAACCCTCGTGAGAGAACACTCGTCCTACTAGGAATACCTAAGGGTTTAATGGCTTGTTGCATACGGTAAATCAAATCGTGTTTCCTATGAAAGTGTGACATATCTTAGTTTAGTTTATTCGAGGACGAATAAAAAGATAAGTGTGGGGGTATTTGATATACATGTAAATATGTATATTTTATCCACTTATTTATCTTGTTTTCCCTTTAAAATAAATGATATTGTGTATTTATAGCTATGTTTTCAGATTGTTGATAAAAAGCATGGTTTAGAGCATTTTATGGATAAAGCATGAAGAATTTGGTTAAAAAGAGTGAAGTTTAAAATTACTAAAGCTTGAAGAACAGTTGCAAATAGAGTTCAACTTAGTAGATTTGGCTCATTGAAGGCTTAGGCTTATTCATATAACTCATTTGCAAGGCCTCTCACTTTACAGCTGCGTTCACACTGGCTTATGTGTTATTTGGGCTAAATATTTAGTCCCACAATGTGTAATTAGCAATTAGTCTTTGTCATATCAGCTATAAATACACTTGTATCTTGTTCATTTAGAGGTTACATTAGGTTTTATTCCATATAACTTCTCTTGGAATAAAGTTCTTCTCCTTCTCTTCTTAGTTGTTATTTTATTTTATTTATGTTTATGTTGTTTTGTTCCTATTTCTCTTTTTTTCCAGCTATGTCTAGCTAGTCCCCTTTGATTTGGAGGTGATGACGCTTATAGATAGGATTCAATATGAATCACATAGCCAAAAGATGAGGACTTTATGTATATAGATCTAGATCTGAACGAAAGTTAGATCTGAACCTTCATATTGTGTGTCGTTTAAGAGCTATGCTCCTTCACAGGGTATATTCGAGTTTGATCTAACACTGATTAGATTTAGATCTAATTTTTAGGGTTTTAGAAATAAATTAGTGAGTCTGTCCTGATAGCCTATGGTTGTTTAAGAGCTTAGCTCCTGCATAGGCTATGCTTGTCATTATTCACACATTTGTTTCTAAAAACCTAATTATCGTTAATTCATGTTTGTGACAGAAACATGAATTAGATCAATAGTTATATGTTGGCTATCGATGAGTATTAATCCAATCTATGTCATTATTCCCTAATTGCTTCCATTTATTATAAAAACTCTCTTTTTAATTATTTTCTGTAATTTTCAAACAATCAAAATTTTGGAATAACTTGATTGGATTTAATACTTAAAATATTTTTGATCTTAGAGTTCGACACCCTTTACAACAACCCTTGTTGTTTGAAACGACCCAAACTTCCCCGTAAAGGAAATCCGTATTGCTTTGAGAACAATACTCATCAGAAGCCAAACAATAGAACATTTTATTGCTTTTACAACAATTACATCAGAGTACAAGAATATAACAGAGTATGAATAAATAATATACATGGGAAATACAATATCAGAGATTTAAATTACATTTTAAATAGCAGCGGAAAAATAATTCAAAATACAATTGAAAGAAATACACGGCTACAGAGCTTTCCGAATATCGCTTCAGCTGTAAACTGGATCCTGTGAATATAATATCTGCAAAACCAAAACTACTAGCTGTCTGTCTTGAAAATATGGGCACCTAGAGTTTAAGTTAAAACAATAAACCCCAAGTCAGTCATGAGACTTGTGTGAGAACTAAAACAGTTATTAACTTGATTTTAAAGTTAGGTAAATCACGGGACCACGCCGTATAACATGGAACGGGTTTACTCCGCATGGCCCCTATCTTAAAAGAAAACAATGCAATGCTTTTTGGAAAAATGAAGCTATTATAAGAATCAGGTCCCAGCACACAATGCAACGCAAGCCGGAGGATAGAGTTTTCCCTTATAATAGCCAAAAATGCTTGATACGCGAAATTTCATCTTTTAATATTACTATAAGTGAAGAAATCAACATCGAATATAAATGTATCAATCATAGGCGACATGGGTACCATATATCATGTCGCCATACAAGTTCTACAATCAAAACCGCATGATGTCGTATTGGAAGTTGGATCTCCATGTATGAACCAAGGCAAGGGATCATCCTTACCGAATTCGAGACACTCTAGCCCGTGCCTCAGCACTCAGCCACAACTGCACCTAGGGGATCCAGGGTCGGTCATCTGTCGATGATTAGTTATACCATAAACTATATGTTAGCCTGTCCTATGGGGCATAAACTAATTTGGTCAGTAATGTCGACTAGACCACTATCAATATATATATCCGAGGTGCCTCTGTATCCATCAAGTAATAAGCAACATCCACATGAGTAAAATGTCAGGGCTTGTAAAACGCTGACATCCCTCCTAGCTAGAAACTAACATATGTCCATTTCCCTGGGGTCCTTCTCCCGTTTCTTTTTCATACCGGGGTGTGAGTGTAACAACCCGTAAAATGCGAGCCAGTTTGAAATTTTTATTTTTTATTTTTTTTGGCAATTTTAGCGAATACTGATTATTTAATAAGAATTATTTTAAATAATATCGACGAGAAATTTAATTTGAATATAATTCGAACGTATATATTTATACGCGTCGTCGTTAGAATATAAATAATTATATATAATTATAAAAGGAATTGAAAATGGCGCGGTAGTTCGATAATTCGATTTCAAACTTCAATTGAATGTGCCGGGTGCAAAACAATCCGGATTTTAGTGAAACAAAAAAATATGGAATCTAATTGATAATATCTTTCCAACGAATCCGAAAAATCAAGATTTCATATCGGGAATCAAAAGATATGTCCAGTTGAAAATTCTGAATAGTCGCTATGGAATTCAGGCCCTTAAAAATGGACATTTTGCAAATGACCTCGGAATTCGACGAAACCACTTTTGTTGGGTCCGGGATGTCAAACTATTGTTAGATTCCAAATTTCATAATTTTTCGAATCAATATGTGAGCGTGGAAAAAGAAAACGCGTTTGACCAGTTTCCGTTGATTTTAATCGACTGGAAATTGGCCTTTTTTCAAACGATCTCAGAATTCGACGAAACTAGTTTTGTTAGGAGCGTATCGTCAATACGAAGCTAGAAAATATTTTTCTGGAATTTTTCTAGTCAGTATGTGGCCCCGGTAATTTGAAATGTACGTTTAAAATTCAATATAGTGATTTAAATGAAAATTCAAAAGGAAACCGATTGTAACGATCAAATCAGCTTGCGATACATATCCCATTGTGTTCGGAATGGGGGTGAAACGCTATGGGCGACAGGCGGTGGACCTCGTTTCGAGGTCGTATGTAAAAGTCAACCTTTTTACAAATTAAATAAAAAAAAATATATATATTATTTTAATTTCCCTCCCTCCCTCCTTATCTCCCGCTTGGCCCCCCCGTTCATTACCGATTTCATTTATACAAAAAAAAAAAAAAAAAAAACGAAAACCTAAATCGCCAGCGCCGCCGCCCCCCCCCGATCCCTCGAGCGCCGACGAAGAGCCGCCCCCCCCCCCCCCCCTCCCTCATCTCGACGTCTGCGAAGCAGTCGCGACCCCCCCAGAAGTCCTCGACCTCGCGACAGTCGTCGCCCACCCCCTTAACCGCCTAAGCCTAACCGCCCCCCCCTCGCCGATCTCCTCCTCTGTCCCTCTTCTTTTTACCCGAAGCCCCCCTCTCTGTAAGTCTTCCTTTTTCTTTTTATTTTTTTTATTTTTATTATTTTATTTTGTTTATATAAACTGAAGAAATAAGTAATTTAAAACTGTTTTTATTTTAAGGAATTTTAAAAACTGAATTTTAATAAGTAATTTAAAACTGTTTTTATTTTAAGGAATTTTAAAAACTGAATTTTAATAAGTAATTTAAAACTGTTTTTATTTTAAGGAATTTTAAAAACTGAATTTTAATAAGTAATTTAAAACTGTTTTTATTTTAAGGAATTTTAAAAACTGAATTTTAATAAGTAATTTAAAACTGTTTTTATTTTTAATTAGTAATTTAAAACTGTTTTGATTTTTCTATTAGCATTTAAAAACTGATTAAAGATTTAGATTTTAAAAAGAGAAAAGATTTAAACTTGAAAAGGTAAAAGAAAAGATTTGATCTTTAAAATGGAAAAGGCGGGATCTATATTTTTGTAAAAATATGATCTTTATATTTTTAAAGTATTAAAAATATGATTTTTATATTTTTAAAGTATTGAAAATATAATCTTTATAGGATAGAGAATATAAAGATATCATCTTTGTGTATGTAACGAAATAAAAATCTGATTTTTATTTTTTATTTTATATATGAAGCGACAGAGAAGATTGAACTTCGATAGAAAAATATGATTTTTATATATTGAATAGCGAACTAAAAATTCGATTTTTATATATTGAATAGCGAACTAAAAATTCGATTTTTATATATTGAATAGCGAACTAAAAATTCGATTTTTATATATTGAATAGCGAACTAAAAATTCGATTTTTATATATTGAATAGCGAACTAAAAATTCGATTTTTATATATTGAATAGCGAACTAAAAATTCGATTTTTATATATTGAATAGCGAACTAAAAATTCGATTTTTATATATTGAATAGCGAACTAAAAATTCGATTTTTACATATGTAGAGGATCCGGGCAACGAAGGTGACAAAGATGCGATAGCGATGAAGATTTCTATCAATGAAGTGCCGTGGAGCTAGGATAGCTATAAGTGAGAATTTCTCACCTTTCAAATTTATTTTCTAGTTATATATATATACTAGGATGCAGACGGTGCTTAGTAGCACCCGACACAATCGTCCACAGACCATGGACTTGTTTGTTTGACTGTTTGGTGATTGATTGCGATATTGGTTTGAATGTGGTTTGTGGTGTGAAAAATCGAATCGATAAATTGGTTAGGATTAGACGTGCGCCGTTATAAGGCGAAGGAGTAAGGCTAGGTTAGACGCTTACTCCAAACTTTGTGGTTTGCATAATGAAATTGATTTGATTGATGTGTGAATGGCGTGGGCCTTCACTAGACCGGGGATAAGGCTAGGCCTTGTCCCGTTTCTAGTATCGTGCCGTTATGCCGCCGAAATTTTCTAAAATATGTTAGAAAAATGAAAATATCATTTTATTTAAATAATGAACTGAATAGAAATTCATATGTTAGAATAAAATGTTTTGTCGTTAAAAATATAATTTTTAACGTGAATGTGAGTAAATAAATATTCATTTACAAACCAGACGGTTTGTTTATGTACACTTATTTGAATGACATTGATTGGGACGATAAATTTTACACATCGCCCAACTGCACAACTAAAAATCAGTGTTTGATTGTTTGAAACCCCACACGGGTGTTAGGATGAAATTTGAAGTTCACTCATCCTGATTGATTAAACATGTCGATCGATTGATTGACAGGCTGTTATAAGCGTTGAATATCTATATTTGATGCTTATACAGTGTAGTGCACTTTGGTTGATGGTTGATTATTTTCAATGCTATTATATACATGTGTTGTATGCAAATCCATATAATTAATTTTATATGGTAATTGATTGGGCCTCATTCCAGTTTTGAAAAAGAAATATTTGAAATAGACTATTTGAAAATAGAAATTTATGAAGCCGTGTTGATTAGATTGACGCCATTTTGACGTAAACGATATTTATATCGATTTAAACGATTTCGAATAGAAATGAATTGAAAACGATTTCGAATAGAAATGAATTGAAAACGATTTCGAATAGAAATGAATTGAAAACGATTTCGAATAGAAATGAATTGAAAACGATTTCGAATAGAAATGAATTGAAAACGATTTCGAATAGAAATGAATTGAAAACGATTTCGAATAGAAATGAATTGAAAACGATTTCGAATAGAAATGAATTGAAAACGATTTCGAATAGAAATGAATTGAAAACGATTTCGAATAGAAATGAATTGAAAACGATTTCGAATAGAATTGAATTGAAAACGATTTCGAAATGAATTGAATTGAAAACGATTTCGAAATGAATGGAATTGAAACCGATTTCGAAATGAATTGAATTGAAAACGAATTCAAATAGAATTGAAAGCGAAGTGAAATGAATTCAAATTGAATTGAAATTTGAATTAAATAGAAATGAATTTTAAAACGAATTTATAGAGAAGAATTCAATTTTGATTTGAATTGAAACGGAAGTTGAAATTGCTTTTGAAACGAATTTAAAACTATTTATATAATTCGTTTTAAATAGAAATCGACGAAATATATTATATATATATTATATATATAATATAATGGCCTGAATAGAACGCGCCGCGCCGCGGCAGTTCGTGAATTTCGACCATTTATTTCAAACGGACATTGCAGGAGATCCGACCGTCGGATTCTCCTAAAACCGGAACCGTTGGGTTCGTATCGAAAAGAGCTTTCTAACGAATATTAGAAATTTGAAATCTAACGATTGGATTTGGAATTATGTCCAAATCAAATTCGAAAAAGGTCGCTGTAAGTGCAGTTCGATGGCCGTTGATGGAAATCGACTGTACGGGCCTTGATAAAATTATTAAAAATAGTAATAATTTGTGTAAAATCATAAGAAATGATTTAGAAAGAATTGGGATGAAAAACTCCCTATTTGAAAAGATAAAAATAGATTTTTATCGAAATGAACTAGTTTTGAACTAGAATTATAATTCTATTTATTTTTAAAATAAATAAATTGAATTTGAAAAGGGTTTTGAAAATAACCAAAATTTCCAATGATTGCATTGGAGTGGATTTGAATCGAAATTGTCTTCGGAATATTTCGATGTTGGAATTCGTGATTATACAGGTGTTGTTATGGAAATTTGAAAGATATATATATTTATATCGTTATTTCCAATACGACATTTGTTAGTCGTAGAATTTGATATTGAATATAAGCCGATATATCTTCTATTCAGAGCCTTGTATTGAATATCGAATGTGATTTGGGTTTGTCGTGAATGGTGTCTTCACTAACACTGTTCTTGAACCCAATTGAGAAATGATTAAATCTTTTTATTTAGATTTAATGAAGTGTACCAATTAAATAATATTTAATTGGAATTGAATTGATATTGATTTTTGGGTTTATCGTGAACAGTGTTTTAAATAACACTTGTTCTTTAACCCGATAATTAATGAATGTGATTTGGGTTTGTCGTGAATGGTGTCTTCACTAACACTGTTCTTGAACCCAGTTGAGAAATGATTAAATCTTTTTATTTAGATTTAATGAAGTGTACCAATTAAATGATATTTAATTGGAATTGAATTGATATTGATTTTTGGGTTTATCGTGAACAGTGTTTTAAATAACACTTGTTCTTTAACCCGATAATTAATGAATGTGATTTGGGTTTGTCGTGAATGGTGTCTTCACTAACACTGTTCTTGAACCCAGTTGAGAAAAGATTAAATCTTTTTATTTAGATTTAATGAAGTGTACCAATTAAATAATATTTAATTGGAATTGAATGGATATTGATTTTTGGGTTTATCGTGAACAGTGTTTTAAATAACACTTGTTCTTTAACCCGATAATTAATGGGATGTGACTTTGGGTTTATCGTGAACCGTGTTTTAAATGACACTGATTCTTTAACCCAGTCACAGATTAAAACTAAGTGGAGTTTTAATGAATCTTTAATTAGATTGAAAAGATCGAGAATGGAGTATCACCAGTTTTACTCCAGGCGATAGTTAAATCTTTAATTAGATTTGAACGTGAAATTTAGAAACTAACTGTCGGTTAGCTAAGTAGAATGGTTTTCTGGATATTGATCTGATGTTGGTTTCGGCCTTCGGGGTTAATATTTGGGGAATTATTCTCTTGATTAATTTACGGTTAATGACTAATGAGTTGGAATGAGGCGTATGTTGTGTTTGTGTAACACTTTTATAATATATACGCGAGTTATTCGGAAAGACCGGGTTTATCCCATTCTGAATAACTGATACGACGATAAGTCGAAGATGAAGACGATGGTCGAAGACCGGAGGTCTTCACGTCGTTTGGGTGATAACTGATGATCTTGATTGGGCTGTACACCCAAGAAGATGGAAACAGTTAGTGATCGTCCAGACGTACTTGGAGATCGATGGATATGCGGGGTACTAGGTGCCTCCGGTTTTGTTCAGACCCAGAACGGACTTGTAAACGGACTGTGTGTCTGACATCGGATTTCATTCTGTGTGACTGATATCGGTTGCATAGGATGGTTTGCCTGTGTGGCATGCTAAGATGCAAATGATCAAGGCTTCTGTTGAAAAGCAAAGTCTTGTGGTGATGATCAAAGCACGGCCTTTGTGGCGTAGCTTTGTGTAACGGTTACCTCGCGTGTTTCACACCAGGTATGAACCAAAAACGGGAGACGGACCTCAGGGGGGACATGCGTTTTCTTTCTAGCTAGAAGTGGCGTCAGTGGTTTTACACGCCCTGACGAGTTTGACTCATGTGGTTGTTGCTGTTGCGAGGCGCCTCGGATTGATCGGTCGTTCTCGAACCGATGGAGTCATTTAGTTGGCTCATTTACGCCCCAAAGGGCGGAGAGACGTATTGTTCAGGCATTATAATCCACTTCGTGTGGACCGGCCCTGACGATCCAAGGGGCAGTTGCGGCTGTTCCTAGACATGGGCTAGATTGTCTAAAATCGGTTGAGGACTATCTTTTGCCTCGGTTCATAGACGGAAATCCAATTTCCAAATACGTGACATTTGCGGTTTTAATTGTAATCCTATATATGGCGACATAGTGGGATGGGGCGCTTATGCCGCCTATGATTGATACTTATGATTTGAAGTTGTTTTATACACTATGCACTTATTATAGTATCAAATGATTTGTTTTAACCGTATCAAGCATTCTTTGGCTGTTATAAGGGAAAACCCTATCCTCGGCTGCGTTGCATTGTGTGATGGGACCTGGGTCTTATAACAGCTTCATTTTTCTTTATTTAGCATTGCGCTGTTTGTTTTATGCACTGGTATCCTTGGGAGGAAACCCGTTCCGTGTTATACGGCGTGGTCCCTTGTTTTACCTAATGATTTAAAATAAAGATTAATAACTGTTTTAGTTCTCACACCAGTCACATGACTGACCTGGAGTTTATTGTTTTAACCTAAACTCTGGGTGCCCCTATTTTGACACGGGCAGCTAGTAGTTTTGGTTTTGCAGATTTATATTCACAGGATCCTGGTTTTCAGCTGGAACGATATCCGGAAAGCTTTGTATCCGTATATCTCTTCTAGTTGTGTATCGTATTATTTTCCGCTGCTATGTATTTAAATGTAATTTAAATCTCTGATATTTCTGTGTAATATTCTTTTATACTCTGTATATTCTTGTAATCTGATGCATTGTTGTAATATACAGTGAAATGTTCTTCTGTATGCGTTCTATTTTGTCCTGTTCTCAAAACGATAGGGCATTTCGACCGGTCTGGGTCGGTTTAGCGACTGGTTCGGACCGAGCGAAATTCCTTGCCGTCACATTTGGTATCAGAGCTTTGGTTTACAAAGCAGAGAACAAGGCACATTAGAACCGTACGAAAGAATTCATCAGATATTGGATTAGTAATATCCAATGGAATGACTCGTTAGAAATGGGATCAGTAGTATCCTAAGAACGAGTGTGAAGAGTATATTTTTGAAAATGAAAACAAATTTTTGTTTTGAAAATTTAAATCAATTATTCGTATTTGATTATTTATATGGATGTGGACAATCGAGTATATATAGATTTCGCGTATACGCGTCATGAACGTATATTCGAAGTTTTAATATATTGGATAGATATAGCATCACACTCTAGTCGCCCGGAGATATTATTGATGATAGCGATCGCATCATCCACATTTATGTTCGTGTTTCGAAGGTGTGATTTTCTATATATTTCCATTAGGCTGGTGTGAGAACCAAAACTTATATATAGCTAGAATACATTGTTGTGAATTGGCATCAAAAACATGATTTTTGTATATGTATCAAAATTATGAATTTCAAACTCTAATCAACTAATTGATTGATGTTTGTGTTGTTTGTTCATTTGTTTGCTAATTTTGAACCTTTATGCCTAATTAAACACATATTGAATTGTATTGAAAATTGGTTGCATCTGTTTGCATATACATATATATCATTGAACAGGTCATAGCAAGGAGGCTAGAGCCAGAGAATAAAATTTGTTTGCCCGACAAATAGGTACATGTTTACTACATAATTTCCTGTTTTGTTTGGGTGATGATGATTTTGTGAGCCTATTGGCTAGCCGCTTGGCTTTTTCTTTTTCTTTTTGAGATCTGAAGGACCGGGGAAGCTATTTGAAATTCCCCGATGCTCCCATTGCAGGGGAGGTTATGGCGAAATTTTTCGAAAATTTAGGGTGTTAGCCAAATTTTTGAAATTTTGAAAATTCTCAGAAACTAAAGAGTTGGAGAATGGAAGCCAGATCGAACGTAGTGTTGATTAATCAAACCACTTTCGACTTTGTTCCTTTTCGGGGACGAAAAGTTTTAAGTGGGGGAGATTGTAACAACCCGTAAAATGCGAGCCAGTTTGAAATTTTTTTTTTTTTTTTTTGGCAATTTTAGCGAATACTGATTATTTAATAAGAATTATTTTAAATAATATCGACGAGAAATTTAATTTGAATATAATTCGAACGTATATATTTATACGCGTCGTCGTTAGAATATAAATAATTATATATAATTATAAAAGGAATTGAAAATGGCGCGGTAGTTCGATAATTCGATTTCAAACTTCAATTGAATGTGCCGGGTGCAAAACAATCCGGATTTTAGTGAAACAAAAAAATATGGAATCTAATTGATAATATCTTTCCAACGAATCCGAAAAATCAAGATTTCATATCGGGAATCAAAAGATATGTCCAGTTGAAAATTCTGAATAGTCGCTATGGAATTCAGGCCCTTAAAAATGGACATTTTGCAAATGACCTCGGAATTCGACGAAACCACTTTTGTTGGGTCCGGGATGTCAAACTATTGTTAGATTCCAAATTTCATAATTTTTCGAATCAATATGTGAGCGTGGCAAAAGAAAACGCGTTTGACCAGTTTCCGTTGATTTTAATCGACTGGAAATTGGCCATTTTTCAAACGGTCTCAGAATTCGACGAAACTAGTTTTGTTAGGAGCGTATCGTCAATACGAAGCTAGAAAATATTTTTCTGGAATTTTTCTAGTCAGTATGTGGCCCCGGTAATTTGAAATGTACGTTTAAAATTCAATATAGTGATTTAAATGAAAATTCAAAAGGAAACCGATTGTAACGATCAAATCAGCTTGCGATACATATCCCATTGTGTTCGGAATGGGGGTGAAACGCTATGGGCGACAGGCGGTGGACCTCGTTTCGAGGTCGTATGTAAAAGTCAACCTTTTTACAAATTAAATAAAAAAAAAATATATATTATTTTAATTTCCCTCCCTCCCTCCTTATCTCCCGCTTGGCCCCCCCGTTCATTACCGATTTCATTTATACAGAAGAAAAAAAAAAGAAAACGAAAACCTAAATCGCCAGCGCCGCCCCCCCCCCCCCGATCCCTCGAGCGCCGACGAAGAGCCGCCCCCCCCCCCCCCCCCCCTCATCTCGACGTCTGCGAAGCAGTCGCGACCCCCCCTAGAAGTCCTCGACCTCGCGACAGTCGTCGCCCACCCCCTTAACCGCCTAAGCCTAACCGCCCCCCCCCCTCGCCGATCTCCTCCTCTGTCCCTCTTCTTTTTACCCGAAGCCCCCCTCTCTGTAAGTCTTCCTTTTTCTTTTTATTTTTTTTATTTTTATTATTTTATTTTGTTTATATAAACTGAAGAAATAAGTAATTTAAAACTGTTTTTATTTTAAGGAATTTTAAAAACTGAATTTTAATAAGTAATTTAAAACTGTTTTTATTTTAAGGAATTTTAAAAACTGAATTTTAATAAGTAATTTAAAACTGTTTTTATTTTAAGGAATTTTAAAAACTGAATTTTAATAAGTAATTTAAAACTGTTTTTATTTTAAGGAATTTTAAAAACTGAATTTTAATAAGTAATTTAAAACTGTTTTTATTTTTAATTAGTAATTTAAAACTGTTTTGATTTTTCTATTAGCATTTAAAAACTGATTAAAGATTTAGATTTTAAAAAGAGAAAAGATTTAAACTTGAAAAGGTAAAAGAAAAGATTTGATCTTTAAAATGGAAAAGGCGGGATCTATATTTTTGTAAAAATATGATCTTTATATTTTTAAAGTATTAAAAATATGATTTTTATATTTTTAAAGTATTGAAAATATAATCTTTATAGGATAGAGAATATAAAGATATCATCTTTGTGTATGTAACGAAATAAAAATCTGATTTTTATTTTTTATTTTATAAATGAAGCGACAGAGAAGATTGAACTTCGATAGAAAAATATGATTTTTATATATTGAATAGCGAACTAAAAATTCGATTTTTATATATTGAATAGCGAACTAAAAATTCGATTTTTATATATTGAATAGCGAACTAAAAATTCGATTTTTATATATTGAATAGCGAACTAAAAATTCGATTTTTATATATTGAATAGCGAACTAAAAATTCGATTTTTATATATTGAATAGCGAACTAAAAATTCGATTTTTATATATTGAATAGCGAACTAAAAATTCGATTTTTATATATTGAATAGAGAACTAAAAATTCGATTTTTACATATGTAGAGGATCCGGGCAACGAAGGTGACAAAGATGCGATAGCGATGAAGATTTCTATCAATGAAGTGCCGTGGAGCTAGGATAGCTATAAGTGAGAATTTCTCACCTTTCAAATTTATTTTCTAGTTATATATATATACTAGGATGCAGACGGTGCTTAGTAGCACCCGACACAATCGTCCACAGACCATGGACTTGTTTGTTTGACTGTTTGGTGATTGATTGCGATATTGGTTTGAATGTGGTTTGTGGTGTGAAAAATCGAATCGATAAATTGGTTAGGATTAGACGTGCGCCGTTATAAGGCGAAGGAGTAAGGCTAGGTTAGACGCTTACTCCAAACTTTGTGGTTTGCATAATGAAATTGATTTGATTGATGTGTGAATGGCGTGGGCCTTCACTAGACCGGGGATAAGGCTAGGCCTTGTCCCGTTTCTAGTATCGTGCCGTTATGCCGCCAAAATTTTCTAAAATATGTTAGAAAAATGAAAATATCATTTTATTTAAATAATGAACTGAATAGAAATTCATATGTTAGAATAAAATGTTTTGTCGTTAAAAATATAATTTTTAACGTGAATGTGAGTAAATAAATATTCATTTACAAACCAGACGGTTTGTTTATGTACACTTATTTGAATGACATTGATTGGGACGATAAATTTTACACATCGCCCAACTGCACAACTAAAAATCAGTGTTTGATTGTTTGAAACCCCACACGGGTGTTAGGATGAAATTTGAAGTTCACTCATCCTGATTGATTAAACATGTCGATCGATTGATTGACAGGCTGTTATAAGCGTTGAATATCTATATTTGATGCTTATACAGTGTAGTGCACTTTGGTTGATGGTTGATTATTTTCAATGCTATTATATACATGTGTTGTATGCAAATCCATATAATTAATTTTATATGGTAATTGATTGGGCCTCATTCCAGTTTTGAAAAAGAAATATTTGAAATAGACTATTTGAAAATAGAAATTTATGAAGCCGTGTTGATTAGATTGACGCCATTTTGACGTAAACGATATTTATATCGATTTAAACGATTTCGAATAGAAATGAATTGAAAACGATTTCGAATAGAAATGAATTGAAAACGATTTCGAATAGAAATGAATTGAAAACGATTTCGAATAGAAATGAATTGAAAACGATTTCGAATAGAAATGAATTGAAAACGATTTCGAATAGAAATGAATTGAAAACGATTTCGAACAGAAATGAATTGAAAACGATTTCGAATAGAAATGAATTGAAAACGATTTCGAATAGAAATGAATTGAAAACGATTTCGAAATGAATTGAATTGAAAACGATTTCGAAATGAATTGAATTGAAAACGATTTCGAAATGAATGGAATTGAAACCGATTTCGAAATGAATTGAATTGAAAACGAATTCAAATAGAATTGAAAGCGAAGTGAAATGAATTCAAATTGAATTGAAATTTGAATTAAATAGAAATGAATTTTAAAACGAATTTATAGAGAAGAATTCAATTTTGATTTGAATTGAAACGGAAGTTGAAATTGCTTTTGAAACGAATTTAAAACTATTTATATAATTCGTTTTAAATAGAAATCGACGAAATATATTATATATATATTATATATATAATATAATGGCCTGAATAGAACGCGCCGCGCCGCGGCAGTTCGTGAATTTCGACCATTTATTTCAAACGGACATTGCGGGAGATCCGACCGTTGGATTCTCCTAAAACCGGAACCGTTGGGTTCGTATCGAAAAGAGCTTTCTAACGAATATTAGAAATTTGAAATCTAACGGTTGGATTTGGAATTATGTCCAAATCAAATTCGAAAAAGGTCGCTGTAAGTGCAGTTCGATGGCCGTTGATGGAAATCGACTGTACGGGCCTTGATAAAATTATTAAAAATAGTAATAATTTGTGTAAAATCATAAGAAATGATTTAGAAAGAATTGGGATGAAAAACTCCCTATTTGAAAAGATAAAAATAGATTTTTATCGAAATGAACTAGTTTTGAACTAGAATTATAATTCTATTTATTTTTAAAATAAATAAATTGAATTTGAAAAGGGTTTTGAAAATAACCAAAATTTCCAATGATTGCATTGGAGTGGATTTGAATCGAAATTGTCTTCGGAATATTTCGATGTTGGAATTCGTGATTATACAGGTGTTGTTATGGAAATTTGAAAGATATATATATTTATATCGTTATTTCCAATACGACATTTGTTAGTCGTAGAATTTGATATTGAATATAAGCCGATATATCTTCTATTCAGAGCCTTGTATTGAATATCGAATGTGATTTGGGTTTGTCGTGAATGGTGTCTTCACTAACACTGTTCTTGAACCCAATTGAGAAATGATTAAATCTTTTTATTTAGATTTAATGAAGTGTACCAATTAAATAATATTTAATTGGAATTGAATTGATATTGATTTTTGGGTTTATCGTGAACAGTGTTTTAAATAACACTTGTTCTTTAACCCGATAATTAATGAATGTGATTTGGGTTTGTCGTGAATGGTGTCTTCACTAACACTGTTCTTGAACCCAGTTGAGAAATGATTAAATCTTTTTATTTAGATTTAATGAAGTGTACCAATTAAATGATATTTAATTGGAATTGAATTGATATTGATTTTTGGGTTTATCGTGAACAGTGTTTTAAATAACACTTGTTCTTTAACCCGATAATTAATGAATGTGATTTGGGTTTGTCGTGAATGGTGTCTTCACTAACACTGTTCTTGAACCCAGTTGAGAAAAGATTAAATCTTTTTATTTAGATTTAATGAAGTGTACCAATTAAATAATATTTAATTGGAATTGAATGGATATTGATTTTTGGGTTTATCGTGAACAGTGTTTTAAATAACACTTGTTCTTTAACCCGATAATTAATGGGATGTGACTTTGGGTTTATCGTGAACCGTGTTTTAAATGACACTGATTCTTTAACCCAGTCACAGATTAAAACTAAGTGGAGTTTTAATGAATCTTTAATTAGATTGAAAAGATCGAGAATGGAGTATCACCAGTTTTGCTCCAGGCGATAGTTAAATCTTTAATTAGATTTGAACGTGAAATTTAGAAACTAACTGTCGGTTAGCTAAGTAGAATGGTTTTCTGGATATTGATCTGATGTTGGTTTCGGCCTTCGGGGTTAATATTTGGGGAATTATTCTCTTGATTAATTTACGGTTAATGACTAATGAGTTGGAATGAGGCGTATGTTGTGTTTGTGTAACACTTTTATAATATATACGCGAGTTATTCGGAAAGACCGGGTTTATCCCATTCTGAATAACTGATACGACGATAAGTCGAAGATGAAGACGATGGTCGAAGACCGGAGGTCTTCACGTCGTTTGGGTGATAACTGATGATCTTGATTGGGCTGTACACCCAAGAAGATGGAAACAGTTAGTGATCGTCCAGACGTACTTGGAGATCGATGGATATGCGGGGTACTAGGTGCCTCCGGTTTCGTTCAGACCCAGAACGGACTTGTAAATGGACTGTGTGTCTGACATCGGATTTCATTCTGTGTGACTGATATCGGTTGCATAGGATGGTTTGCCTGTGTGGCATGCTAAGATGCAAATGATCAAGGCTTCTGTTGAAAAGCAAAGTCTTGTGGTGATGATCAAAGCACGGCCTTTGTGGCGTAGCTTTGTGTAACGGTTACCTCGCGTGTTTCACACCAGGTATGAACCAAAAACGGGAGACGGACCTCAGGGGGGACATGCGTTTTCTTTCTAGCTAGAAGTGGCGTCAGTGGTTTTACACGCCCTGACGAGTTTGACTCATGTGGTTGTTGCTGTTGCGAGGCGCCTCGGATTGATCGGTCGTTCTCGAACCGATGGAGTCATTTAGTTGGCTCATTTACGCCCCAAAGGGCGGAGAGACGTATTGTTCAGGCATTATAATCCACTTCGTGTGGACCGGCCCTGACGATCCAAGGGGCAGTTGCGGCTGTTCCTAGACATGGGCTAGATTGTCTAAAATCGGTTGAGGACTATCTTTTGCCTCGGTTCATAGACGGAAATCCAATTTCCAAATACGTGACATTTGCGGTTTTAATTGTAATCCTATATATGGCGACATAGTGGGATGGGGCGCTTATGCCGCCTATGATTGATACTTATGATTTGAAGTTGTTTTATACACTATGCACTTATTATAGTATCAAATGATTTGTTTTAACCGTATCAAGCATTCTTTGGCTGTTATAAGGGAAAACCCTATCCTCTGCTGCGTTGCATTGTGTGATGGGACCTGGGTCTTATAACAGCTTCATTTTTCTTTATTTAGCATTGCGCTGTTTGTTTTATGCACTGGTATCCTTGGGAGGAAACCCGTTCCGTGTTATACGGCGTGGTCCCTTGTTTTACCTAATGATTTAAAATAAAGATTAATAACTGTTTTAGTTCTCACACCAGTCACATGACTGACCTGGAGTTTATTGTTTTAACCTAAACTCTGGGTGCCCCTATTTTGACACGGGCAGCTAGTAGTTTTGGTTTTGCAGATTTATATTCACAGGATCCTGATTTTCAGCTGGAACGATATCCGGAAAGCTTTGTATCCGTATATCTCTTCTAGTTGTGTATCGTATTATTTTCCGCTGCTATGTATTTAAATGTAATTTAAATCTCTGATATTTCTGTGTAATATTCTTTTATACTCTGTATATTCTTGTAATCTGATGCATTGTTGTAATATACAGTGAAATGTTCTTCTGTATGCGTTCTATTTTGTCCTGTTCTCAAAACGATAGGGCATTTCGACCGGTCTGGGTCGGTTTAGCGACTGGTTCGGACCGAGCGAAATTCCTTGCCGTCACAGTGAGGCTTGCGAAGTAACACTGTACACAAAGCTATGCCTAAAATGGGCTATTCTTTGATCATCTACCACAAGGCTCTGCTTTTCAACAATAAGCCTTGATCATTTGCATCTTAGCATGCCACATTGTCAATTCATACCATGCCATTGATTTCTGTCAATATATAACCTCTAAGCTCGTACGTCTCAGAGAAGGGTGTTAAGCAAGAGAATAAATTCTCCGCCACCAAACAGATATATATTTAGCAGAGATCAACGAATACAGCATAAAGGAATACAACGTCAGACATACTGTAACAACCCGCAAAATCAGAACCAATTTAAAAATTTTATTTTAGAAAATTTTAATGAATTTGGACAATATAAAATAATCTATTTTAAATAATAATGATCACAAATTTGATTTAAATCGAAGTTAGAATGAATGATTTAATTTTAATTAACAAAAGAGTTAGAAATAACGAGGTAGTTTGAAAAGTCAAACTGGAACTTTGACTGACCGTACAGGATGCAAAATTTAATGGATTTTAGTGAAACCAAAAATATTAGAATCTATTTAAAAATATCTTTCCAACAAAACCGAAAAATTGAAATTTCATAGCGGAAATCAAAAGTTATGGCCAATTCAATATTTAGAAAGGTCGCTATGAAATTTATAAGGGCCAAAATGCTATTTTTTGCATACGAAGGAATTTGAACTCGAAACCACTTCCATTGAGTTCAGAATGATGTTTCTACATTGAAAAACAGTAAACACTTATATATTTTGAGTTTTGGGATTTATTTGTTTAAAAATGTATTTTTAATATTAAATATATTGGCCTTAAAAATAGTCATTTTTCAAACGACCTCGGTTTTCGACGAAATCACTTTTGTTGCAACCGGAATGTCAAATTATTGCTAGGTTTCAATTTTCAGAATTTTTCGAATTAATATGTGAACGTGGGAAAAGAAAATGTGTTTTGACTATTTGAGTTAAATTTAAACGACTTAAAATGGCCATTTTTCAAAAAGTCTCAGAATTCGACGAAATAAATTTTGTTAGGACCGTATCATCATAAGAAAGCCAAAAATAATTTTTCTGGATTTTTCTGAGTTAATTTGTGTCCCTAGTAAAATTATTTGTACGGAAAAATTAGAAATAAAGGACTTAAACTTTAAAACTAAAAAACGGAGGCCTAGATGACAGTTTGGGCTGATGAGACATGTCTAGATGAGTTCGAAATGGGGGCTAAATGGTAGGAACGACAGTCGTTGGGCCTAAATCGGAGCTCGGACCAAAACGGGCTTAAACGGGCTAATTAAATAATAATTAGATTAACCTAATATAATAATATAAATTCAAAGTCGGGCTTCTTCTTCTCCTCCAACGTGTTTCAGCCGCACCATCTAACCCATCATGGCCGAAACTTCTCTCCTCCCTATCTCTCAAACCACTAAGAATTAGATCGTGCCGTAGTGAAACTTTTAGAAGCTCTTTTCTTCCTCTTTCTTCTCCGACAAGTCTC
The DNA here is from genome assembly GCA_030737875.1 of Allium sativum. Taxonomy (NCBI): domain Eukaryota; kingdom Viridiplantae; phylum Streptophyta; class Magnoliopsida; order Asparagales; family Amaryllidaceae; genus Allium; species Allium sativum. The sequence continues at coordinate 464,305,018 of CM060915.1, read as the reverse complement.
ACATCAAACCGTTGCCCGTAGCTATCGATTCACCTCCGCAAAGTTCGGCCAAACATGCTCCCGCCGCACCTCCTCTTTGCAGCCGCACCTCCCCATCTTCCCGGTGAAGATAGCCCTCTCGTAGCTCTTCAATCTCCCGCAAACCGTTCGTAAAACCGTCGACTATAGCTCCTGAAATCCGCATTCAAAGTTTTGAACAATTCTGAAATTTGAGGTAAATAGCTTCAGATTTTGTCACGCTTTTAAGCGTCACTGTGTCAGTTGTTAAAGGCCAGAATTCTATTTTTTACATAAATTTCAATTTGAAATCTTTTAGATCCGTAACCGCTGTGACTCCAAACACGAGATCTGATTTAAATCACTTCATTTCAGAAACAAGCAAGGTGAGATTCTATTTTTTATATATATAATTAATTTAATTTAATTATATTATCATTATACAAAATGAATGTTGTATGGATTGAATTGTTGTATGGTGGAAATTGATGTTTGTGGCCTATATTGTTATTGATGTGTTGTATGATTGGTGTTAGAATTGATTGTGGGAATTGTTATTCGATGACGAGTAGAAAGATTATAATAAAAAGTTTAATCTTTGGTTTTTGATTTATAAATAAAGTTTAATCTTTTATCATGATTGACAAATCAAAGTTTTGATTTTTATTTTGAAATGAATAACATTAATAAAGATTCGATCCTTATTTTTGATTCATTAAAATGAATCTTTGTTTTTTGTTTGTATAAAATGAATCTTTGTTTTATTTATAAAACATGAAATCTTTTTGTTTATTTATAAAGATGAAACCTTTTTTTTATTCATAAAGACTAATTCTTTGTTTTTTATATTTTAAAGGATGAAATTTTGTTTCGGTTACAAAAGAACAAATCTTTGATTTTGTTTACAAAGAACCAATCTTTGTTTTTGTTTATAAAAGATTAAATCTTTGTTTTTGTTTATAAAGCTTGAAACTTTATTTTTGTTTATAGAGATTAAAACTTTATTTTTATTTATAAAAATTGAACCTTTTGTTTTGTTAACAAAGATTATACCTTTGGTTTTGTTAATAAAGATTATACCTTTGGTTTTGTTAACAAAAGTTACAACTTTGATTTTATTTGCAAAGTTACAACTTTGATTTCGGTTACAAAAATTACAACTTTGTTTTTGATTATAAAAAGTCGATCTTTTTGATGTTGAAAATGAAAAGACGATCTTTTTATATTTAAATAAAAAGACAATCCTTTTATATTGAAAAGGAAAAGATGAAATTTTGACGATAGGAGTAAAAAGACGATCTTTTTATATTTAAAATAAAGAAGTTATTATTCTTACATTGTAAAATAGAAAAGATTATATTTTTACATTGAGAAATATAAAAAGATGATATTTTTACATTGTACATAAAAAAAAATGTTTTTACATTGTATGAAATAAAACATATTTTATTATGGAATTTATGAGTGAATTTCCACAGCATGAAATAAATAACATTTTTATATGTTATTTATGAATGAATTTTCATCGCATGAAATAAATAACATTTTTATATGTTATTTATGAATGATTTTTCATCGTATGAAATAAATAACATTTTTATATGTATTTATGAATGAATTCACACTGTATGAAATAAATTACATTTTTTGTATGTATTTATGAATGAATTTCCACCGTATGAATAAAATTACATTTTTATACGTAATTAAAAAGGTGAATTTACTTTGCATAACAAAAGTTACATTTTTATATGTAATTTATATATGAATTTGTACCGTATGACAAAAATTGCATTTTTCTATGATATAAAAATGTAAATTTACATTGCATGATTAAAATTACATTTTTCAATGTAATTTAGAGATGAAAAATAACGATAGAATGAAAATTACATTTTACATGTAATTAAAATGTAAATTTGCACTATAGGATAAAAACTACATTTTTAGATGTAATTTAAATATGAATTTATGTCGTATGATAGGAATTACATTTTTTCTATGTAATTAAAATATGAATTCCCATCGCATAATAAAGATTACATTTTTCTATGTAATCTAGATGTGAATTAGAATGATAAGATAAAAATGACATTTTTCTATGTAATTTATATATGAGTTATAACGGTATGATAGAAATTAAAATATGAATTTGTATTGTATTATGAAAATTACATTTCTTTATGTAATTGGGACATGAATTTATAATGTAAAATAAAAATTACATTTTTTTTTACAATGTAATAAAGAAGTAAGATTCATGAATAAATTAAATTACATTTTTATGTAATAAGATAAGAGAATTTGCATCGTGAATTAAAAAGTTACATTTTATGTAATTAGAAATGAGGATTTTCATTGTAAATTAAGAATTACACTTTTATATGTAACTAGAAATTTGAGAATTCGCATGATATGGAAAATTACATTCTTATGTAATTAAAAGACGTGAAATTCGCATCGCATATACAATGCAATTATTTAAATTCTCTTATGTATATAAAATTTAGAAATATATTTGTTTACATTCTCTTATGTAAATAAAAAGAATAAAATTTAGAAATATATTTGTTTACATTCTCTTATGTAAATAAAAAGAATAAAATTTAGAAATATATTTGTTTACATTCTCTTATGTAAATAAAAAGAATAAAATTTAGGAATATATTATTTACATTTTCTTATGTAAGTAAAAAGAATGAAATTTGAAATTACAATTATTTACATTTTCTTATGTAATAAGAAGAATGGAATTTAGAAATACACATATTTACATTCCCTATTGTAAATGAAAAAGAACAAAACAATGTGAATCCTTTAATTTACATTTTCTATTGTAAAGAAAAAGAACAAAATTGTGTTAACCATTTTATTTACATTTTCTATTCTAAAGAAATAAAAAAAGAGTTATATTTCTTATTTGCATTTTTAGATGCAAATAAAGCATAGAAAGAAAATTATACTTTTATTTGTCATTGTTTTGTTAAATAAAACTAAAAGAGTTAAAAAGACATTTTATTTACCATTGTTTTGTTAAACAAAAGTACAAGATATAAAAGAACATTTTTATTAACATTGTTTTGTCAAATAAAAAGACAAATACATGAGATACACTTTTATTTGTGTTTTATGTACAAATAAAAGTGCAAGATTAGAAATACACTTTTATCTACACTGTATTTGTTGAAATAGAATTGCTAACAAAATGAGTGTATCACTTTACTCATCTTTGTTGAAAACAGAAATTATGTGAAAATATAAGAATCACTTTTATTTGCATAATATATAGTAGAATTTATACGCAAATATAAAATCCAATTTTTATTTGCAAAACTTGCATTAGAATTTATATTCTAATATACAATTGTATTGTTGGTCAAAATATACTCTGAAAGGTATTGTTAAGAAACTTCATACAAATAAAGAATAATGGAAATTATATCCCATTTGTCATCCACAATAAAGCTATATAAATAAATTGCCCTTTTTGTAACTTTAGGAATATATAGTGAGATCATACGAGTAAAATACATTCTTACTCGATATAAGTGACATGTTTAGTGAAAATGAAATTGGTTAAACCTATTAACCAATTCTGTATTTATTTATTTATATGAACTGTTGTTGGCTGAAAACCCCACATGGGTATTGGGACGATACTTGACTGACACAAATCCCAATGTTTAATTATATGTCTATCGATTGATCGACAGGCTGCTATGAGCGTTATTGTTTCATTTTAATGCTCACACAGTTGACATTGTCACTTTGGTTGTTAATGGATGGATTGAGGATTATTTCCTATTATTACCCTATACATGAAATGTATGAAACCCATATGACCCAAATTATATGGTACATGGTTGAGTCGCATACCAATGCAGAATTTCTTTTTTTTAATAAAGAATTTTTATATAATAAAAGGATTTTTGTAAAATAAAAGATTTTGTATTATAAAGAATATTTTACATTCAGAATTTTTATATATAGAATATTTTATTGATTATTTTAAAATATGTTTTTTTATATAGTAATGAATTAATATCTTTAGGATAAACCTTTTATTTAAGATTATTAGATCTTAACAATTATGTTTGGTGATTGATATGTGAATTGGATTTGCAGTGGACGATGTTTTAAATAACATTTATCCTTTAATCCAATTTACATTGAAATTACTATTTGAAATTTATAAATCTATTTTATAAATTTAAAAGAAGATTTTCTAAAATCAGACTTTTCCAAATTAATATATTAAATTGGAATTAAGTGGAAATTCGATTGATAATAATCGAGATGGGCTTCTGTAAAAAAAGACCGATAGTATATATGGAATTTAAGAGTCTTTGTCGTTATTCCATTTATAATGTTAGTCCGGTACAGAAATTTATAACGATTATTTGTTGATTTGGTTTATGTAGAAATTCCATATTTTGGAAATTGGTTTTGGGTTTATCGTGAACTGTGTTTTAAATGACACTAGTTCTTTAACCCAATTTAAGACAAGATTGGTTTATTGAAATTAATAATCTTGTAATAATGATTCTTATATTAAAAATCAAAATTGGAATATTAATAAATCTTTTTAGAAAGATTAAAAATTTAATTTATTTTATCTTTGATAAATTTAATGAGAATCTTTTAATATAAATAATATTTTTATTTAAAAAAGAATGTTCAGAGTTGGAATGTGGCGTATGGTTGATTTTAATTAAGAATACGCGAGTTATTCAGGAAGACCGAGTATAACCCATTCTGAATAATCATCACGACGATCAAGAGTCGAAGATGAAGACGGTGACTGAAGACCGGAGAGCTTCACATCGTTTGGTTGATGGTGACTGATATCTTGAATTGGGACTGATCCCCCAAGGCAAGGTAAAAAGTGATGATCTTCCAGTCGTACTGGAGATCGACGGATACGTTGTTTCGTTCAGACCCAGAACGGACTTGTAAATGGATAGCATGCCTGACATTGAAATTTATTCCATGTAATTAAATTGGTTTTTATTTAATATATAAATGTATGGTGGCGGAGGATTTATTCTCTTGCTTAACACCCTTTTGTATGTTAAATAATTACCGATCGCATGATATGAGTTGTTGATGTGGTATGCCAAGTTGCACTTGATCAAGGCTTATTGTTGCAAAGCAGAGCCTTGTGGGATGATCAAAGCATAGTCTATTTAGGCATAGCTTTGTGTAACGTGACTTCGCGAGCCTCACAGCCCGGTAGAGTCTAAAACGGGAGAAGGGAACGCAGGGAGTGCACACGTTTCTCTCTAGCTAGAGTGGTGCCAGGGACCTACCAGCGCTGGCATTTATTCATTGTGGTTGTTGGATTTTTCGAGGCCTCGGTTTATGCGGTCGCCACTGGCCGTATTATAGGTCCAAAAGGACCGGGGAACGTGTGTTCAGGCATAACTAATCCAAAAAAGTAAGTGTGGACCGGCCCTGTAGGATCCAAGGGTTGGACAGAGTACCAATCCTGGGGCATTTGCTAGAGTGTCTCGAATCGGTAAGGATCTCCTCCCTAGCCTTGACTCAGATGGAAACCCAAATTTCCAATACGACATCACGCGGTTTTGATTGTATACCTATATATGGCGACATAGTGGGATGGGGCACTCATGCCGTCTAGGATTGATACATTTACTTTGATGTATTTCAAATTGGTTGCACACTATTTGTAACAACCCGAAAATCTGGGCCAGTTTAAAATTTTTTATTTTGGCAATTTCAGCGAATTTTGAATATTTAAAATGAATTATTTTAAATAATATCGACGAGAAATTTATTTTGAATATAATTAGAACGTATATATTATATACGTCGTCGTTAGAATATATAATAATTATATATAATTATAAAAGGAATTGAAAATGGCGCGGTAGTTCGAAAATTCGATTTCTAATTTCAAATGAATATACAGAATTCAATATAAGTCAGAATTGAACGAAACAAGAAATATTTGAATCTGTATAACTATATCTTTGTAACGAAGTTAACAAACTGGGATTTCATCTTAGAAATGATAAGATATGTCCAGTTTAAAATTAGGAATTGACGCTGTGGAATTTATATATATTTTTGTATATATAAGGCCCTTAAAAATAGCAATTTTGCAAACGACCTCGGATTTCGACGAAACCAGTTTTGTTAGGTCCGTGATGTCGAATTATTGCTAGATTCCAAATTTCATAATTTTTCGAATCAATATGTGAGCGTGGCGAAGGAAAGCGCGTTTGACCAGTTTCAGTTGATTTTAATCGACTGGAAATTGGCCATTTTTCCAACGGTCTCAGAATTCGATGAAACTAGTTTTGTTAGGACCGTATCGTCAATACGAAGCTAGAAAATATTTTTCTGGAATTTTTAAAGTCCGTATGTGACCCCGGTAATTTGAAATGTACGTTTAAAATTCAATATAGTGATTTAAATGTAAATTTAACGGAAACTGATTCAAACAGTCGAATCAGCTTGCGATGCATATCCCATTGTGTTCGGAATGGGGGTAAAACGCTATGGATGACAGGCGGTGGGCCTCGTTTTGAGGTCGAAAATAAAAGTTGCTTTTTGGTAAAAAAAATAAAAATAATATTAAATAATTAACTTACCTCCTCTTCCCCTTATACTCTGGCTCCCCCTTATTAATCGAATCAGATGAATAAAAAAAAACCCCGACTTTTCCCCCCTTTCAATTTTCTCTGATCGACGCCACCTCTCCCAGGCGGGCCACCGCGCCTCCTACGACAGCACCGCCCCGACGCAGGCGAACCCCCCCTCCTTCTCCTCCAAACCCCTCTCGAACCCCGTGCGCCCCCGCCCCAGCCCTACAACGCGAGAATCCGGCCATCACCGCAGGGGGGCCGCCGATCCGGCATCCCGACCCTCCGACCTCCGCCTGTTTCCCCTGGAGGCCGCCACTCTCCTGCGCCTCCACCTGCAACTCTTCCCCGACACCTCGCGCACCACCTCGAGCACCTGAATCGCGCGAGACAGTGAACCCTAGGCGCTGAGCAAGAGTCCAAACCATTCGTGAGCTTCCAAGAAGGTAATTAACAGCTTAATTAATCAGTTTATTAATTTAGTTAATTAAAATCTGAAATTTTATATTGTAGGAGTAATAAAAATATAATCTTTCATATTGTAGAAGGATAAGAATATGATTTTTACATTTTTAAAGTAATAAAAATATAATCTTTCATATTGTAGAAGGATAAGAATATGATTTTTACATTTTTAAAGTAATAAAAATATAATCTTTCATATTGTAGAAGGATAAGAATATGATTTTTACATTTTTAAAGTAATAAAAATATAATCTTTCATATTGTAGAAGGATAAAAATATGATTTTTATATATTGAACTTCGAAAGAAAAATAGAATTTTTATATATTGAACTTCGAAAGAAAAATAGAATTTATATATATTGAACTTCGAAAGAAAAATAGAATTTTTATATATTGAACTTCGAAATAAAAATATGATTTTTATATATTGAACTTCGAAATAAAAATATGATTTTTATATATATCGAACATCGATGTAAAAATATGATTTTTATATATGTAGTGGCTACGGGAAAAGAAGATGACGAAGATGCGATAGCGATGAAGATTTCTATCAATGAAGTGCCGTGGAGCTAGGATAGCTATTTGTGAGAATTTTTCACCTTTCAATTTCATTTCTATTTATATATATATACTAGGATGCAGACGGTGCTTAGTAGCACCCGACACAATCGTCCACAGACCATGGACTTGTTTGTTTGGTTGCATAGATTAGTCAGATTATTTGATTTGAATTTGGTTGTTTGGTGAATTTGATTGATGTGTGAATGGCGTGGGCCTTCACTAGACCGGGGATAAGGCTAGGCCTTGTCCCGTTTCTAGTATCGTGCCGTTATGCCGCCGAAATTTTCTAAAATATGTTAGAAAATAAAAATATCATTTTATTGTGTAAATGAATTGAATAGAAATTCATAGGTTGAAATAAAATGTTTTATCGTTAAAAATATAATTTTTAACGTGAATGTGAATAAATAAATATTCATTTACAAACCAGACGGTTTGTTTATGTACACTTATTTGAATGACATTGATTGGGACGATAAATTTTACACATCGCCCAACTGCACAAATAAAATCTGTGTTTGTTTGTTTGAAACCCCACACGGGTGTTGGGATGAAATATGAATTTCACTCATCCTGATTGATTAAATATGTCGATCGATTGATTGACAGGTTGTTATAAGCGTTGAATATCTATATTTGATGCTTATACAGTGTAGTGCACTTTGGTTGATGGTTGATTATTTTTCAATGCTATTATATACATGTGTTGTATGGAAATCCATATAATTAATTTTATATGGTAATTGATTGGGCCTCATTCCAAGTTGAAAAATAAAGAAAATTTGAAAATAGAAATTATGAAGCCGTGTTGATTAGATTGACGCCATTCTGACGTGAACGATATTTATATCGATTATATTCATTTTAAAATGAATATTGAAAAGTGATTTCGAAATCGACGATTTCGAATTGAATTGAATTGAAAACGATTTCGAAATGAATTGAATTGAAAACGATTTCGAAATGAATTGAATTGAAAACGATTTCGAAATGAATTGAATTGAAAACGATTTCGAAATGAATTGAAAACGAATTCAAATTGAATTGAAAGCGAATTGATATGAATTCAAATTGAATTGAAATTTGAATTGAATAGAAACGAATTTATAAAGAAGAATTCAATTTTGATTTGAATTGAAATGGAAGTTGAAATTGCTTTTGAAACGAATTTAAAACGATTTATAAAATTCATTTCGAAAGGAAATCGACGAAATATATATTATATATATTATATATATAATATAATGGCCTGAATAGAACGCGCCGCGGCAGTTCGTGAATTTCGACCATTTATTTCAAACGGACATTGCGGGAGATCCGACCGTCGGATTCTCCTAAAACCGGAACCGTTGGGTTCGTATCGAAAAGAGCTTTCTGGCGAATGTTAGAAATTTGAAATCTAACGGTTGGATTTGGAATTATGTCCAAATCAAATTTGAAAAAGGTCGCTGTAAGTGCAGTTCGATGGCCATTGATGGAAATCGACTGTACGGGCCTTGATAAAATTATTAAAAATAGTAATAATTTGTGTAAAATCATAAGAAATGATTTGTGAAGATTTGGGATGAAAAACTTCATGTTTGAAAAGATAAAAATAGATTTTTATCGAAATAAACTAGTTTTGAACTAGAATTATAATTCTATTTATTTTTAAGTAAATAAATTGAATTTGAAAAGGGTTTTAAAAATAACCAGAATTTCCAATGATTGCATTGGAGTGGAATTGAATCGAAATTGTCTTCGGAATATTTCGATGTTGGAATTCGTGATTATACGGATGTTGTTATGGAAATTTGAAAGATATATATTTATATCGTTATTTCCAATACGACATTTGTTAGTCGTAGAATTCGATATTGAATATAAACCGATATATTTTCTATTCAGAGCCTTGTATTGAATATCGAATGTGATTTGGGTTTGTCGTGAGTGGTGTCTTCACTAACACTGTTCTTGAACCCAGTTGAGAAAAGATTAAATCTTTTTATTTAGATTTAATGAAGTGTACCAATTAAATGATATTTAATTGGAATTGAATTGGTATTGATTTTTGGGTTTATCGTGAACAGTGTTTTAAATAACACTTGTTCTTTAACCCGATAATTAATGAAATGTGATTTTGGGTTTATCGTGAATCGTGTTTTAAATGACACTGATTCTTTAACCCAGATAACGATTAAAACTAAGTGGAGTTTTAATGAATCTTTAATTAGATTGAAAAGATCGAGAATGGAGTATCACCAGTTTTACTCCAGGCGATAGTTAAATCTTTAATTAGATTTGAACGTGAAATGGTAATTGAATTACCGATAACACTGTGGTGTTAGATATGAAGTACTACCAGTTTTACTTCATGGGATGAATAGGTTGGGATTGGGAAATAAAATAAATGATTACTTCGGTGTGGTTCGCTAATCCCGACTAGTTTGAATTGATATTCAAAGGAGATTAAAGAATAAATTTAAAGAATTTATCTTGGATAAAATTAATGGGAACTTTTCCCAAAGTATAGGAATATTTGAATAAAAGAATATTCTGAATTGGAATGAGGCGTATGTCGTGTTTGTGTAACACTTTTATAATATATACGCGAGTTATTCAGAAAGACCGGGTTTATCCCATTCTGAATAGCTGATTCGACGTGGTGTCGAAGATGAAGACGATGGTCGAAGACCGGAGTTCTTCACGTCGTTTGGGTGATAACTGATGATCTTGATTGGGCTGTACACCCAAGAAGATGGAAACAGTTGGTGATCGTCCAGACGTACTTGGAGATCGATGGATATGCGGGGTACTAGGTGCCTCCGGTTTCGTTCAGACCCAGAACGGACTTGTAAATGGACTGTGTGTCTGACATTGGATTTTAGTCTGTGTGATTGATTTCTATTAAATATATATCTGTTTGGCGGCGGAGAAACTCTTGCTTAACGCCCTTCTCTGAGACGTACGAGCTCAGGGGTTATATATTGATGGATATCAAACGCATGGAGTGAATTGCCTGTGTGGCATGCCTAAGTGGCAATTGATCGAGGCTTCTGTTGAAAAGCAAAGTCTTGTGGTTGATGATCGAAGCACGGCCTTTGTGGCGTAGCTTTGTGTAACGTTTACTTCGCGAGTTTCGCACCCCGGTTGTGAACCAAAAACGGGAGACAGACCTCAGGGAGGGCATGCGTTTCTTTCTAGTTAGAAGTGGCGTCAGTGGTTTTACACGCCCTGACGAGTTTGACTTATGTGGTTGTTGCTGTTGCGAGGCGCCTCGGTTTGATCGGACGATCCGGGTCCGATGGAGTCATTTAGTTGGCTCACCTACGCCCCAAAGGGCGGGGAAACGCAGTGTTCAGGCATTTTAATCCACATCGGTGGACCGGCCCTGTCGCTCCAAGGGACGATGCGTTCTGTTCCTGAGACACGGGCTAGAGCGTCTCGAATCGGTTGAGGACTATCTTTTGCCTCGGTTCATAGAGGGAAACCCAATTTCCAAATACGTGACATTTGCGGTTTTATTTGTAGAGCCTAGTATGGCGACATAGTGGGATGGGGCACTTATGCCGCCTATGATTGATACTTATGATTTAAAGTTGTTTTATACACTATGTACTTATAACAGTATCAAATGATTTGTTTTAAACGTATCAAGCATTCTTTGGCTGTTATAAGGGAAAACCCTATCCTCGGCTGCGTTGCATTGTGTGATGGGACCCGGGTCTTATAACAGCTTCATTTTTCTTTATTTAGCATTGCGCTGTTTGTTTTATGCACTGGTATTCTTGGGAGGAAACCCGTTCCGTGTTACGGCGTGGTCCCTTGATTTACCGAACTTTAAAATAAAGATTTATAACTGTTTTAGTTCTCACACCAGTCCCATGACTGACCTGGAGTTTATTGTTTTAACCTAAACTCTGGGTGCCCTTATTTTGACACGGGCAGCTAGTAGTTTTGGTTTTGCAGATTTATATTCACAGGATCCTGGTTTACAGCTGGAATGATATCCGGAAAGCTTTGTATCCGTATATCTCTTTCTAGTTGTGTATTGTATTATTTTCCGCTGCTATATATTTAAATGTAATTTAAATCTCTGATATTTCTGTGTAATATTTATTTATACTCTGTATATTCTTGTAATCTCATGCATTGTTGTAATAACAATGAAACGTTCTTTTGTCTACGTTCTATTTTGTCGTGTTCTCAAAACGATAGGGCGTTTCGAACGATCTGGGTCGGTTTAGCGACTGGTTCGGACCGAGCGAAATTCCTGTTCGTCACATTTTGGTATCAGAGCTTTGGTTTACAAAGCTTAGAGAACAAGGCACATTAGAACCATACGAAAGAATTCATCAGATATTGGATTAGTAATATCCAACGAGAATGACTCGTTAGAGATGGGATCAGTAGTATCCTAGAACGAGAGTGGAGAGTATATTTTTCAAATGAAAACAATTCTGTTTTGAAATTTAGATCGTTTTACACGTATTTGAATTATTTATTCTATATTGATTTGGACAGTCCAGTATATAAAGATTTTGCATATACGCCTTGCAAACGTGTATGTGAAGTTTTAATATACTGGATAGATATAGAATTACACTCTAATCGCCCGGAGGTGATTTTGATGATGGAGCTCCATCATTAGAATTTATATTCGAGTGACGAACGTGTAATATCTATATATTTCCTGTTGACTGGTGTGAGAACCAAAATTAGATAGGGCCTATTGTTGTGATTTGGCATCAAAAATCTGATTTTTGACTATATATCAAAAGTATGAATTTGAAACTCTAATCCACTAATTGAGTGATGTTTGTGTTGTTTGTTTACTTGTTTGGTAATTTTAACCGTTTATGCCTAATTTGATCGAATATTGAACTGTATTGAAAATTGGTCGCATTTGCTTGCATATACATATATATCATTGAACAGGTCATAGCAAGGAGGCTAGAGCCGAAGAATAAAATTTGTTTGCCCGACAAATAGGTACATGTTTGATACATAATTTACTGTTTTGTTTGGGTGATGATGATTTTGTGAGCCTATTGGCTAGCCGCTTGGCTTTTTCTTTTTCTTTGTGAGATCTGAAGGACCGGGGAAGCTATTTGAAATTCCCCGATGCTCCCATTGCAGGGGAGGTTATGGCGAAATTTTTCGAAAATTTAGGGTGTTAGCCAAATTTTTGAAAAGTTCTTAGAAACTGAAAAGTTGAAGAACTTAAGCCGTAATCAAAACAATGGAAGTTGAGCTGAATAGTCAAACCACTTTCGACTTTGTTCCTTTTCGAGGACGAAAAGTTTTAAGTGGGGGAGATTGTAACAACCCGAAAATCTGGGCCAGTTTAAAATTTTTTATTTTGGCAATTTCAGCGAATTTTGAATATTTAAAATGAATTATTTTAAATAATATCGACGAGAAATTTATTTTGAATATAATTAGAACGTATATATTATATACGTCGTCGTTAGAATATATAATAATTATATATAATTATAAAAGGAATTGAAAATGGCGCGGTAGTTCGAAAATTCGATTTCTAATTTCAAATGAATATACAGAATTCAATATAAGTCAGAATTGAACGAAACAAGAAATATTTGAATCTGTATAACTATATCTTTGTAACGAAGTTAACAAACTGGGATTTCATCTTAGAAATGATAAGATATGTCCAGTTTAAAATTAGGAATAGTCGCTGTGGAATTTATATATATTTTTATATATATAAAGCCCTTAAAAATAGCAATTTTGCAAACGACCTCGGATTTCGACGAAACCAGTTTTGTTAGGTCTGTGATGTCGAATTATTGCTAGATTCCAAATTTCATAATTTTTCGAATCAATATGTGAGCGTGGCGAAGGAAAGCGCGTTTGACCAGTTTCAGTTGATTTTAATCGACTGGAAATTGGCCATTTTTCCAACGGTCTCAGAATTCGATGAAACTAGTTTTGTTAGGACCGTATCGTCAATACGAAGCTAGAAAATATTTTTCTGGAATTTTTAAAGTCCGTATGTGACCCCGGTAATTTGAAATGTACGTTTAAAATTCAATATAGTGATTTAAATGTAAATTTAACGGAAACTGATTCAAACAGTCGAATCAGCTTGCGATGCATATCCCATTGTGTTCGGAATGGGGGTAAAACGCTATGGACGACAGGCGGTGGGCCTCGTTTTGAGGTCGAAAATAAAAGTTGCTTTTTGGTAAAAAAAAATATAAAATAATTAAATAATATTAAATAATTAACTTACCTCCTCTTCCCCTTATACTCTGCCTCCCCCTTATTAATCGAATCAGATGAATAAAAAAAAAACCCCCCGACTTTTCCCCCCTTTCAATTTTCTCTGATCGACGCCACCTCTCCCCGGCGGGCCACCGCGCCTCCTACGACAGCACCGCCCCGACGCAGGCGAACCCCCCTCCTTCTCCTCCAAACCCCTCTCGAACCCCGTGCGCCCCCGCCCCAGCCCTACAACGCGAGAATCCGGCCATCACTCCATCACCGCAGGGGGGCCGCCGATCCGGCATCCCGACCCTCCGACCTCCGCCTGTTTCCCCTGGAGGCCGCCACTCTCCTGCGCCTCCACCTGCAACTCTTCCCCGACACCTCGCGCGCCACCTCGAGCACCTGAATCGCGCGAGACAGTGAACCCTAGGCACTGAGCAAGAGTCTGAACCATTCGTGAGCTTCCAAGAAGGTAATTAACAGCTTAATTAATCAGTTTATTAATTTAGTTAATTAAAATCTGAAATTTTATATTGTAGGAGTAATAAAAATATAATCTTTCATATTGTAGAAGGATAAGAATATGATTTTTACATTTTTAAAGTAATAAAAATATAATCTTTCATATTGTAGAAGGATAAGAATATGATTTTTACATTTTTAAAGTAATAAAAATATAATCTTTCATATTGTAGAAGGATAAGAATATGATTTTTACATTTTTAAAGTAATAAAAATATAATCTTTCATATTGTAGAAGGATAAAAATATGATTTTTATATATTGAACTTCGAAAGAAAAATAGAATTTTTATATATTGAACTTCGAAAGAAAAATAGAATTTATATATATTGAACTTCGAAAGAAAAATAGAATTTTTATATATTGAACTTCAAAATAAAAATATGATTTTTATATATTGAACTTCGAAATAAAAATATGATTTTTATATATATCGAACATCGATGTAAAAATATGATTTTTATATATGTAGTGGCTACGGGAAAAGAAGATGACGAAGATGCGATAGCGATGAAGATTTCTATCAATGAAGTGCCGTGGAGCTAGGATAGCTATTTGTGAGAATTTTTCACCTTTCAATTTCATTTCTATTTATATATATATACTAGGATGCAGACGGTGCTTAGTAGCACCCGACACAATCGTCCACAGACCATGGACTTGTTTGTTTGGTTGCATAGATTAGTCAGATTATTTGATTTGAATTTGGTTGTTTGGTGAATTTGATTGATGTGTGAATGGTGTGGGCCTTCACTAGACCGGGGATAAGGCTAGGCCTTGTCCCGTTTCTAGTATCGTGCCGTTATGCCGCCGAAATTTTCTAAAATATGTTAGAAAATAAAAATATCATTTTATTGTGTAAATGAATTGAATAGAAATTCATAGGTTGAAATAAAATGTTTTATCGTTAAAAATATAATTTTTAACGTGAATGTGAATAAATAAATATTCATTTACAAACCAGACGGTTTGTTTATGTACACTTATTTGAATGACATTGATTGGGACGATAAATTTTACACATCGCCCAACTGCACAAATAAAATCTGTGTTTGTTTGTTTGAAACCCCACACGGGTGTTGGGATGAAATATGAATTTCACTCATCCTGATTGATTAAATATGTCGATCGATTGATTGACAGGCTGTTATAAGCGTTGAATATCTATATTTGATGCTTATACAGTGTAGTGCACTTTGGTTGATGGTTGATTATTTTTCAATGCTATTATATACATGTGTTGTATGGAAATCCATATAATTAATTTTATATGGTAATTGATTGGGCCTCATTCCAAGTTGAAAAATAAAGAAAATTTGAAAATAGAAATTATGAAGCCGTGTTGATTAGATTGACGCCATTCTGACGTGAACGATATTTATATCGATTATATTCATTTTAAAATGAATATTGAAAAGTGATTTCGAAATCGACGATTTCGAATTGAATTGAATTGAAAACGATTTCGAAATGAATTGAATTGAAAACGATTTCGAAATGAATTGAATTGAAAACGATTTCGAAATGAATTGAATTGAAAACGATTTCGAAATGAATTGAATTGAAAACGATTTCGAAATGAATTGAAAACGAATTCAAATTGAATTGAAAGCGAATTGATATGAATTCAAATTGAATTGAAATTTGAATTGAATAGAAAAGAATTTATAAAGAAGAATTCAATTTTGATTTGAATTGAAATGGAAGTTGAAATTGCTTTTGAAACGAATTTAAAACGATTTATAAAATTCATTTCGAAAGGAAATCGACGAAATATATATTATATATATAATATAATGGCCTGAATAGAACGCGCCGCGCCGCGGCAGTTCGTGAATTTCGACCATTTATTTCAAACGGACATTGCGGGAGATCCGACCGTCGGATTCTCCTAAAACCGGAACCGTTGGGTTCGTATCGAAAAGAGCTTTTTAGCGAATGTTAGAAATTTGAAATCTAACGGTTGGATTTGGAATTATGTCCAAATCAAATTTGAAAAAGGTCGCTGTAAGTGCAGTTCGATGGCCATTGATGGAAATCGACTGTACGGGCCTTGATAAAATTATTAAAAATAGTAATAATTTGTGTAAAATCATAAGAAATGATTTGTGAAGATTTGGGATGAAAAACTTCATGTTTGAAAAGATAAAAATAGATTTTTATCGAAATAAACTAGTTTTGAACTAGAATTATAATTCTATTTATTTTTAAGTAAATAAATTGAATTTGAAAAGGGTTTTAAAAATAACCAGAATTTCCAATGATTGCATTGGAGTGGAATTGAATCGAAATTGTCTTCGGAATATTTCGATGTTGGAATTCGTGATTATACGGATGTTGTTATGGAAATTTGAAAGATATATATTTATATCGTTATTTCCAATACGACATTTGTTAGTCGTAGAATTCGATATTGAATATAAACCGATATATTTTCTATTCAGAGCCTTGTATTGAATATCGAATGTGATTTGGGTTTGTCGTGAGTGGTGTCTTCACTAACACTGTTCTTGAACCCAGTTGAGAAAAGATTAAATCTTTTTATTTAGATTTAATGAAGTGTACCAATTAAATGATATTTAATTGGAATTGAATTGGTATTGATTTTTGGGTTTATCGTGAACAGTGTTTTAAATAACACTTGTTCTTTAACCCGATAATTAATGAAATGTGATTTTGGGTTTATCGTGAATCGTGTTTTAAATGACACTGATTCTTTAACCCAGATAACGATTAAAACTAAGTGGAGTTTTAATGAATCTTTAATTAGATTGAAAAGATCGAGAATGGAGTATCACCAGTTTTACTCCAGGCGATAGTTAAATCTTTAATTAGATTTGAACGTGAAATGGTAATTGAATTACCGATAACACTGTGGTGTTAGATATGAAGTACTACCAGTTTTACTTCATGGGATGAATAGGTTGGGATTGGGAAATAAAATAAATGATTACTTCGGTGTGGTTCGTTAATCCCGACTAGTTTGAATTGATATTCAAAGGAGATTAAAGAATAAATTTAAAGAATTTATCTTGGATAAAATTAATGGGAACTTTTCCCAAAGTATAGGAATATTTGAATAAAAGAATATTCTGAATTGGAATGAGGCGTATGTCGTGTTTGTGTAACACTTTTATAATATATACGCGAGTTATTCAGAAAGACCGGGTTTATCCCATTCTGAATAGCTGATTCGACGTGGTGTCGAAGATGAAGACGATGGTCGAAGACCGGAGTTCTTCACGTCGTTTGGGTGATAACTGATGATCTTGATTGGGCTGTACACCCAAGAAGATGGAAACAGTTGGTGATCGTCCAGACGTACTTGGAGATCGATGGATATGCGGGGTACTAGGTGCCTCCGGTTTCGTTCAGACCCAGAACGGACTTGTAAATGGACTGTGTGTCTGACATTGGATTTTAGTCTGTGTGATTGATTTCTATTAAATATATATCTGTTTGGCGGCGGAGAATTTATTCTCTTGCTTAACGCCCTTCTCTGAGACGTACGAGCTCAGGGGTTATATATTGATGGATATCAAACGCATGGAGTGAATTGCCTGTGTGGCATGCCTAAGTGGCAATTGATCGAGGCTTCTGTTGAAAAGCAAAGTCTTGTGGTTGATGATCGAAGCACGGCCTTTGTGGCGTAGCTTTGTGTAACGTTTACTTCGCGAGTTTCGCACCCCGGTTGTGAACCAAAAACGGGAGACGGACCTCAGGGAGGGCATGCGTTTCTTTCTAGTTAGAAGTGGCGTCAGTGGTTTTACACGCCCTGACGAGTTTGACTTATGTGGTTGTTGCTGTTGCGAGGCGCCTCGGTTTGATCGGACGATCCGGGTCCGATGGAGTCATTTAGTTGGCTCACCTACGCCCCAAAGGGCGGGGAAACGCAGTGTTCAGGCATTTTAATCCACATCGGTGGACCGGCCCTGTCGCTCCAAGGGACGATGCGTTCTGTTCCTGAGACACGGGCTAGAGCGTCTCGAATCGGTTGAGGACTATCTTTTGCCTCGGTTCATAGAGGGAAACCCAATTTCCAAATACGTGACATTTGCGGTTTTATTTGTAGAGCCTAGTATGGCGACATAGTGGGATGGGGCACTTATGCCGCCTATGATTGATACTTATGATTTGAAGTTGTTTTATACACTATGTACTTATAACAGTATCAAATGATTTGTTTTAAACGTATCAAGCATTCTTTGGCTGTTATAAGGGAAACCCTATCCTCGGCTGTGTTGCATTGTGTGATGGGACCTGGGTCTTATAACAGCTTCATTTTTCTTTATTTAGCATTGCGCTGTTTGTTTTATGCACTGGTATTCTTGGGAGGAAACCCGTTCCGTGTTACGGCGTGGTCCCTTGATTTACCGAACTTTAAAATAAAGATTTATAACTGTTTTAGTTCTCACACCAGTCCCATGACTGACCTGGAGTTTATTGTTTTAACCTAAACTCTGGGTGCCCTTATTTTGACACGGGCAGCTAGTAGTTTTGGTTTTGCAGATTTATATTCACAGGATCCTGGTTTACAGCTGGAATGATATCCGGAAAGCTTTGTATCCGTATATCTCTTTCTAGTTGTGTATTGTATTATTTTCCGCTGCTATATATTTAAATGTAATTTAAATCTCTGATATTTCTGTGTAATATTTATTTATACTCTGTATATTCTTGTAATCTCATGCATTGTTGTAATAACAATGAAACGTTCTTTTGTCTACGTTCTATTTTGTCGTGTTCTCAAAACGATAGGGCGTTTCGAACGATCTGGGTCGGTTTAGCGACTGGTTCGGACCGAGCGAAATTCCTGTTCGTCACACTATTATTATATAATACCGTGTTTATCGTATCAAGCATCTTTTGATCATTATAAGGTAAAAACCCTATCCTCCGGTTTGCGTTGCATTGTGTGATGGGACTTGGGTCTTATAATGGTTTCATTTTTCTAAAAAGCATTGCGTTATTTTGACGATTTACTTTAGTCATGCACTGGCAATCTATAGGAGAAAACCTGTTCCGCGAAAGTGGCGTGGTCCTGTGGTTAGCCTTATTATATTTTATAGGTTAGGTAGAATTCTCACACCAGTCCCATGACTGACCTGTAGTTTGTCCACTGGCAAACTCGGGTGCCCATATTTTCCACACGGGCAGTCGAGTAGCTATTTTTGCAGATATATTAAACATGATTCTGGGTTGAAGCTTAAAGCTGTGTCCAGAGATAGAGAGTCTTCCGCTGTGATCTTCCGTTGCAGTACATTACATTTTTCGTATTTATCTTCCGATGTAATTATATTCCAATGTACTCTGATATGTATATTCTGTACTCTGATGTAACATTATATGAGATGTTATAAAAATCTTCTGTTGTTGTTTTAATATGTTGTATTCCCAAAGTTAAAGTATTCGTAGATTTTCACTTTTTGGGTCAGACCTGTGTGGTTTATGGTTGATCCAAAGGGCGGGGATTTTTTGCATACGAAGGAATTTTGAGTTTCGGGATTTATTTGTTTAAAAATGTATTTTTAATATTAAATATATTGGCCTTAAAAATAGTCATTTTTCAAACGACCTCGGTTTTCGACGAAATCACTTTTTTTGGAACCGGAATGTCAAATTATTGCTAGGTTTCAATTTTCAGAATTTTTCGAATTAATATGTGAACGTGGGAAAAGAAAATGTGTTTTGACTATTTGAGTTAAATTTAAACGACTTAAAATGGCCATTTTCAAAAAGTCTCAGAATTCGACGAAATAAATTTTGTTAGGACCGTATCGTCATAAGAAATCCAAAAATAATTTTTCTGGATTTTTCTGAGTTAATTTGTGTCCCCAGTAAAATTATTTGTACGGAAAAATTAGAAATAAAGGACTTAAATTTTAAAACTAAAAAACGGAGGCCTAGATGACAGTTTGGGCTGATGAGACATGTCTAGATGAGTTCGAAATGGGGGCTAAATGGTAGGAACGACAGTCGTTGGGCCTAAATCGGAGCTCGGACCAAAACGAGCTTAAACGGGCTAATTAAATAATAATTAGATTAACCTAATATAATAATATAAATTCAAAGTCGGGCTTCTTCTTCTCCTCCAACGTGTTTCAGCCGCACCATGTAACCCATCATGGCCGAAACTTCTCTCCTTCCTATCTCTCAAACCACTAAGAATTAGATCATGCCGTAGTGAAACATTTTGAAGCTCTTTTCTTCCTCTTTCTTCTCCGACAAGTCTCACATCAAACCGTTGCCCGTAGCTCTCGATTCACCTCCGCAAAGTTCGGCCAAACATGCTGCCGCCGCACCTCCTCTTTGCAGCCGCACCTCCCCATCTTCCCGGTGAAGATAGCCCTCTCGTAGCTCTTCAATCTCCCGCAAACCGTTCGTAAAACCGTCGACTATAGCTCCCGAAATCTGCATTCAAAGTTTTGAACAATTCTGAAATTTGAGGTAAATAGCTTCAGATTTTGTCATGCTTTTAAGCGTCACTGTGTCAGTTGTTAAAGGCCAGAATTCTAATTTTTACATAAATTTCAATTTGAAATCTTTCAGATCCGTAACCGCTGTGACTCCAAACACGAGATCTGATTTAAATCACTTCATTTCAGAAACAAGCAAGGTGAGATTCTATATTTTTTTTATATATATAATTAATTTAATTTAATTATATTATCATTATGTAAAATGAATGCTGTATGGATTGAATTGTTGTATGGTGGAAATTGATGTTTGTGGCCTATATTGTTATTGATGTGTTGTATGATTGGTGTTAGAATTGATTGTGGGAATTGTTATTCGATGACGAGTAGAAAGATTATAATAAGAAGTTTAATCTTTGGTTTTTGATTTATAAATAAAGTTTAATCTTTTATCATGATTGACAAATCAAAGATTTGATTTTTATTTTGAAATGAATAACATTAATAAAGATTCGATCCTTATTTTTGATTCATTAAAATGAATCTTTGTTTTTTGTTTGTATAAAATGAATCTTTGTTTTATTTATAAAACATGAAATCTTTTTGTTTATTTATAAAGATGAAACCTTTTTTTTATTCTTAAAGACTAATTCTTTGTTTTTTCTATTTTAAAGGATGAAATTTTGTTTCGGTTACAAAAGAACAAATCTTTGATTTTGTTTACAAAGAACCAATCTTTGTTTTTGTTTATAAAAGATTAAATCTTTGTTTTTGTTTATAAAGCTTGAAACTTTATTTTTGTTTATAGAGATTAAAACTTTATTTTTATTTATAAAAAT
This sequence comes from Allium sativum, assembly GCA_030737875.1. NCBI lineage: Eukaryota > Viridiplantae > Streptophyta > Magnoliopsida > Asparagales > Amaryllidaceae > Allium > Allium sativum. The sequence continues at coordinate 464,283,393 of CM060915.1, read as the reverse complement.
TGAACCTTTTGTTTTGTTAACAAAGATTATACCTTTGGTTTTGTTAATAAAGATTATACCTTTGGTTTTGTTAACAAAAGTTACAACTTTGATTTTATTTGCAAAGTTACAACTTTGATTTCGGTTACAAAAATTACAACTTTGTTTTTTATTATAAAAAGTCGATCTTTTTTATGTTGAAAATGAAAAGACGATCTTTTTATATTTAAATAAAAAGACAATCCTCTTATATTGAAAAGGAAAAGATGAAATTTTGACGATAGGAGTAAAAAGACGATCTTTTTATATTTAAAATAAAGAAGTTATTATTCTTACATTGTAAAATAGAAAAGATTATATTTTTACATTGAGAAATATAAAAAGATGATATTTTTACATTGTACATAAAAAAAATGTTTTTACATTGTATGAAATAAAACATATTTTATTATGGAATTTATGAGTGAATTTCCACAGCATGAAATAAATAACATTTTTATATGTTATTTATGAATAAATTTTCATCGCATGAAATAAATAACATTTTTTTATGTTATTTATGAATGATTTTTCATCGTATGAAATAAATAACATTTTTATATGTATTTATGAATGAATTCACACTGTATGAAATAAATTACATTTTTTGTATGTATTTATGAATGAATTTCCACCGTATGAATAAAATTACATTTTTATACGTAATTAAAAAGGTGAATTTACTTTGCATAACAAAAGTTACATTTTTATATGTAATTTATATATGAATTTGTACCATATGACAAAAATTGCATTTTTCTATGATATAAAAATGTAAATTTACATTGCATGATTAAAATTACATTTTTCAATGTAATTTAGAGATGAAAAATAACGGTAGAATGAAAATTACATTTTTACATGTAATTAAAATGTGAATTTGCACTGTAGGATAAAAACTACATTTTTAGATGTAATTTAAATATGAATTTATGTCGTATGATAGGAATTACATTTTTTCTATGTAATTAAAATATGAATTTCCATCGCATAATAAAGATTACATTTTTCTATGTAATCTAGATGTGAATTAGAACGATAAGATAAAAATGACATTTTTCTATGTAATTTATATATGAGTTATAACGGTATGATAGAAATTAAAATATGAATTTGTATTGTATTATGAAAATTACATTTCTTTATGTAATTGGGACATGAATTTATAATGTAAAATAAAAATTACATTTTTTTTTACAATGTAATAAAGAAGTAAGATTCACGAATAAATTAAAATACATTTTTATGTAATGAGATAAGAGAATTTGCATCGTGAATTAAAAAGTTACATTTTATGTAATTAGAAATGAGGATTTGCATTGTAAATTAAGAATTACACTTTCATATGTAACTAGAAATTTGAGAATTCGCATGATATGGAAAATTACATTCTTATGTAATTAAAAGACGTGAAATTCGCATCGCATATACAATGCAATTATTTACATTCTCTTATGTAAATAAAATTTAGAAATTTATTTGTTTACATTCTCTTATGTAAATAAAAAGAATAAAATTTAGAAATATATTTGTTTACATTCTCTTATGTAAATAAAAAGAATAAAATTTAGAAATATATATGTTTACATTCTCTTATGTAAATAAAAAGAATAAAATTTAGGAATATATTATTTACATTTTCTTATGTAAGTAAAAAGATTGAAATTTGAAATTACAATTATTTACATTTTCTTATGTAATAAGAAGAATGGAATTTAGAAATACACATATTTACATTCCCTATTGTAAATGAAAAAGAACAAAACAATGTGAATCCTTTTATTTACATTTTCTATTGTAAAAAAAAGAAAAAAATTGTGTGAACCATTTTATTTACATTTTCTATCGTAAAGAAATAAAAAAGGAGTTATATTTCTTATTTGCATTTTTAGATGCAAATAAAGCATAGAAAGAAAATTATACTTTTATTTGTCATTGTTTTGTTAAATAAAAGTAAAAGAGTTAAAAAGACATTTTATTTACCATTGTTTTGTTAAATAAAAGTACAAGATATAAAAGAACATTTTTATTAACATTGTTTTGTCAAATAAAAAGACAAATACATGAGATACACTTTTATTTGTGTTTTATGTACAAATAAAAGTACAAGATTAGAAATACACTTTTATCTACACTGTATTTGTTGAAATAGAATTGCTAACAAAATGAGTGTATCACTTTACTCATCTTTGTTGAAAACAGAAATTATGTGAAAAATATAAGAATCACTTTTATTTGCATAATATACAGTAGAATTTATACGCAAATATAAAATCCAATTTTTATTTGCAAAACTTGCACTAGAATTTATATTATAATATACAATTGTATTGTTGGTCAAAATATACACTGAAAGGTATTATTAAGAAACTTCATAGAAATAAAGAATAATGGAAATTATATCCCATTTGTCATCCACAATAAAGCTATATAAATAAATTTCCCTTTTTGTAACTTTGGAATATATAGTGAGATCATACGAGTAAAATACAGTCTTACTCGATATAAGTGACATGTTTAGTGAAAATGAAGTTGGTTAAACCTATTAACCAATTCTGTATTTATTTATTTATATGAACTGTTATTGGCTGAAAACCCCACACGGGTATTGGGACGATACTTGACTGACACAAATCCCAATGTTTAATTATATGTCTATCGATTGATCGACATGCTGCGATGAGCGTTATTGTTTCATTTTAATGCTCACACAGTTGACATTGTCACTTTGGTTGTTAATGGATGGATTGAGGATTATTTCCTTTTATTACCCTATACATGAAATGTATGAAACCCATATGACCCAAATTATATGGTACATGGTTGAGTCGCATTCCAATGCAGAATTTCTTTTTTTTTAGTAAAGAATTTTTATATAATAAAAGGATTTTTGTAAAATAAAAGATTTTGTATTATAAAGAATATTTTACATTCAGAATCTTTTATATATAGAATATTTTATTGATTATTTTAAAATATGTTTTTTTTTATATTGTAATGAATTAATATCTTTAGGATAAACCTTTTATTTAAGATTATTAGATCTTAACAATTATGTTTGGTGATTGATATGTGAATTGGATTTGCAGTGGACGATGTTTAAAATAACATTTATCCTTTAATCCAATTTACATTGAAATTACTATTTGAAATTTATAAATCTATTTTATAAATTTAAAAGAAGATTTTCTAGAATCAGACTTTTCCAAATTAATATATTAAATTGGAATTAAGTGGAAATTCGATTGATAATAATCGAGATGGGCTTCTATAAAAGAAGACCGATAGTATATATGGAATTTAAGAGTCTTTGCCGTTATTCCATTTATAATGTTAGTCCAGTACAAAAATTTATAACGATTATTTGTTGATTTGGTTTCTGTAGAAATTCCATATTTTGGAAATTGGTTTTGGGTTTATCGTGAACTGTGTTTTAAATGACACTAGTTCTTTAACCCAATTTAAGACAAGATTGGTTTATTGAAATTAATAATCTTGTAATAATGATTCTTGTATTAAAAATAAAAATTGGAATATTAATAAATCTTTTTAGAAAGATTAAAAATTTAATTTATTTTATCTTTGATAAAATTAATGAGAATCTTTGATAAAAAGAATGTTCAGAGTTGGAATGTGGCGTATGGTTGATTTTAATTAAGAATACGCGAGTTATTCAGGAAGACCGTGTCTAACCCATTCTGAATAATCATCACGACGATCAAGAGTCAAAGATGAAGACGGTGACTGAAGACTGGAGAGCTTCACATCGTTTGGTTGATGGTGACTGATATCTTGAATTGGGACTGATCCCCCAAGGCAAGGTAAAAAGTGATGATCTTCCAGACGTACTGGAGATCGACGGATACGTTGTTTCGTTCAGACCCAGAACGGACTTGTAAATGGATAGCATGCCTGACATTGAAATTTATTCCATGTAATTAAATTGGTTTTTATTTAATATATAAATGTATGGTGGCGGAGGATTTATTCTCTTGCTTAACACCCTTTTGTATGTTAAATAATTACCGATCGCATGATATGAGTTGTTGATGTGGTATGCCAAGTTGCACTTGATCAAGGCTTATTGTTGCAAAGCAGAGCCTTGTGGGATGATCAAAGCATAGTCTATTTAGGCATAGCTTTGTGTAACGTGACTTCGCGAGCCTTACAGCCCGGTAGAGTCTAAAACGGGAGAAGGGAACGCAGGGAGTGCACACGTTTCTCTCTAGCTAGAGTGGTGCCAGGGACCTACCAGCACTGGCATTTATTCATTGTGGTTGTTGGATTTTTCGAGGCCTCGGTTTATGCGGTCGCCACTGGCCGTATTATAGGTCCAAAAGGACCGGGGAACGTGTGTTCAGGCATAACTAATCCACAAAAGTAAGTGTAGACCGGCCCTGCAGGATCCAAGGGTTGGACAGAGTACCAATCCTGGGGCATTTGCTAGAGTGTCTCGAATCGGTAAGGATCTCCTCCCTAGCCTTGACTCAGATGGAAACCCAAATTTCCAATACGACATCACGCGGTTTTGATTGTATACCTATATATGGCGACATAGTGGGATGGGGCACTCATGCCGTCTAGGATTGATACATTTACTTTGATGTATTTCAAATTGGTTGCACACTATTATTATATAATACCGTGTTTATTGTATCAAGCATCTTTTGATCATTATAAGGTAAAAACCCTATCCTCCGGTTTGCGTTGCATTGTGTGATTGGACTTGGGTATTATAATGGTTTCATTTTTCTAAAAAGCATTGCGTTATTTTGACGATTTACTTTAGTCATGCACTGGCAATCTATAGGAGAAAACCTGTTCCGCGAAAGTGGCGTGGTCCTGTGGTTAGCCTTATTATATTTTATAGGTTAGGTAGAATTCTCACACCAGTCCCATGACTGACCTGTAGTTTGTCCACTGGCAAACTCGGGTGCCCATATTTTCCACACGGGCAGTCGAGTAGCTATTTTTGCAGATATATTAAACAGGATTCTGGGTTGAAGCTTAAAGCTGTGTCCAGAGATAGAGAGTCTTCCGCTGTGTTCTTCCGTTGCAGTACATTACATTTTTTGTATTTATCTTCCGCTGTAATTATATTCCAATGTACTCTGATATGTATATTCTGTACTCTGATGTAACATTATACGAGATGTTATAAAAATCTTCTGTTGTTGATTTAATATGTTGTATTCCCAAAGTTAAAGTATTCGTAGATTTTCACTTTTTGGGTCAGACCTGTGTGGTTTATGGTTGATCCAAAGGGCGGGGTTTTGTGGGTCTTTACACATACCATCCATTTACAAGTCCGTTCTGGGTCTGAACGAAACCGTAGGCACCTTATTCCTCATCCCATATGTCCAATACAGGAGAGAGGTCCTCGCATATCCGTCGATCTCCATGTACGTTTGGACGATCGCCACTTATTACCTTGTCTTGGGTGTACGGCCCGATCAAGGCATCAGCAATCACCCAAACGATGTGAAGACCTCCGGTCTTTCCGAATAATTCGCATATTTTATAATCTAGTGCTATAAAAACAATAATACGCCTCATTCCAATTCAGAATATTCTTTTAACAAAATATTCATATTATTAGGGAAAGGTTCCCATTAATTTCATCAAAGATAAATCCTTTTAAATTTATTCTTTAATCTTCTTTTGAATATCATTTTCAAAAGATTTATTTAACTAGTCGGGATTAGCGAACCTTACCGAAGTAATCATTTATTATTGATCGCATTCCCAACCTATTCATCCCATGGAGCAAAACTAGAAGTACTCCATATCTAACACTCACGGTGTTATCGGTAAATTTAATTGCCATTTCACGTTCAAATCTAATTAAAGATTTAACTATCACCTGGAGTAAAACTGGTGGTACTCCATTCTCGATCATTTCAAGAATTTGATAAATCTAATTATCTCATTTCCATTTCAATCTAATTTAGTAAAACTCCAATTTGGTTTTAATATCAAACATCATTACTTTATGATTATTCAATAAGAAATTAATCTTATCTTTAACTGAGTTAAAGAACCAATGTCATTTAAACACAGTTCACGATAAACCCAAAATCATCTTCCATTAAATATGGAATCTTCACATAATTCAGATCAATATATAATCGATATAAATTTCCATATCAGACTAATAATATAAATGGAATAACGACAAAGCCTTTAAAATTCCATATATATATATAACGGTCTTCATTCACAAAAGCTTATCTCGATTATTACCAAATCGAATTCAATTCAATTCCAATTTAATATACTAAATTGGAAAACTTTACTTTGGAAAAGTTTTCCATTTAAATCTTAATAAAAGATTTATAAATTCCAAATTATATTTTCACTGTACATTGGGTTAAAGAACGAATGTCATTAAAAACACAATTCACAATAAACCCAATTCACATTTCATTTTATTTCAATTAGTAAATATAATTGGAAACTCTAATAACCTTAATTAATAGATTTATAAATTCCAAAATTATATTCTATTTAATTCCAATTAATATTAATTGGAAAACTTCATTAAATCTTATTTAAAAGATTTATTCTTTTCTAATCGGGGTTTAAGAACAATGTTATTAAAGACAACGTTCACGACAACCCAAAATCCAATTTATTCTCTTTAATTCCAATTAAATATTAGTTAATTGGATTTTTATTCTAGTTAATAACTAGTTCATTTTTGATGAAAACATATTTTTTATCTTTATAAAATTGGAATTTTCATCCAAATTCTTTCCAAATCATTTATTATGATTTTACATAATTTTTCCATATTTTTAATAAATTTAATATCGCACATTCAGTCGGTTTCCAATAACGGTCACCGAACTGCATCCATAGCGACCTTTTTCATATTTTATTTCGACATAATTCCAAATCCAACCGTTAGATTTCAAACTTCTTATATTCATTGCAAAGCTCTTTTTGATTCGAACCCAACGGTTCTGGTTTTAGGAGAATCCGACGGTCGGATCTCCCGTTACATCAATTTGAAGTTAATGGTTGAAATTTGCGAACAGTCACTGCGCGGCGCGTTCTATTCAGGCCATTAAATATATATAATACATATATTATATTTATTTCGTCGATTTCCAATTAAAATGTATTTTATAAATCGTTTATAAATCCATTTCAAAACGATTTCAAATTCATTTTCAGTTTTAAATAAAAATTGAATATTATATATCTTTATCGTTTTAAAATGATAATATTTTCAAAATATTAAATTTTGAAATCACTTCTTTTTTGTATTCGTTATAAAATGAATAAAATCGTTCGATAAACCCATTCGGGTTAAAATGGCGTTTGTTACGTAACTCGGCTTCATATTTTTATATTTTTGTGTCCATCCAAGATCGGACATCGAAATCATGATTTTATTCTTTACTGCATATTATTTTAAAATATTCATTATTTTAAAATATTCTTAATTTTTAAAGATTCCTTATTTAAAATATTCTTTATTTGAAAATGTTATTTATATTAAAATGATCTTTTACATATAAATGTTCTTTTTCATATAAATGGCCTTTTTCATATACATGGTCTTTTTTTCATATAAATGGTCTTTTATATGTAAAAGTTTCTTTTACATTTAAAAATATATTCTCTGCATTAAAATGTATTTTATATATAAATGTTTCTTTACATTAAAATGTAAAACATATTCTTTACATTAAAATGTATTCTTTACTTTAAAAATGTATTCTTTACATTAAAAATGTTCGATTACATTAAAATGATTCTTTTATTTTGTTGACAATTCTATTTCAACAAATGAAAAAAAGTGAAACTTCATTTTGTAAACAAATCTATTTTAACAAAATAAATCAAAATGATAACTTCATTTTATTTACAATAATCTAATTCAACAAAATTGACATTTTTGTTTTAACACAAATCTTTTTGACAAAATGTTATTTTTGTTTAAACACAAATCTGTTTAACAAAAATGTTATTTTATTCTAAAATGATATTTATTTTAAAATGTCTTTTTATTCTAAAATGATATTTATTCTAAAATGCCTTTTTACATTATAATGTTATTTTATTCTAAAATGTACTTTTTGTATTATAATGTCTTTTTCATTCTAAAATACTGTTTTATTCTAAAATGTACATTCATTTGTAAAAATTGTCCTACTACATTATTTACATTTAAAAAGTCCGATTACATTATAAACATTAAAAATGTTCTATTACATTATAAAATGTTCTGAATCGGAATGCGACTTAATCAATTACCATATAATCACGATTATATGGATTTCATACATCGCATGTGTGCACAATAATGATAAATCATCAACAAACAGTTCATTCACAACCAGAGTGAAATTTACAATTGTGTGAGCATTAAAATAAATAAATAAATAAATAACGCTCATCACAGGCTGTTAGTCCATTGATTGACATACAACTAAATATTGGGACTAGTGTATGTCAAATATCGTCCCAATACCCGTGTGGCGTTTTCAAACAACAGCTTATTTAAATAAATTATTGGTTAAGAAATTTAACCAATTTTTTACTGTTCAAATTATAAATGGATATTTATAATTAAATTTCACTATCCTATTAATATTAACGTTTTTATGTGTTAAACATTTCACATCACAAACAACAGGCAATACAGTCAATTTAAATCGTCCATGGTTTATGGACGAGGGAGGTGATCTAGTAGTACAATTTATAATGATTAACTGATAATCAAATCTACACTGGCAATTCTATATATTTTTCAGTTTTGAAAATAAATAAATAATCGTGCAAAAATTTTGGTGAGGAGTTCTCACCTTCGTTTCCACTCCGTCAGTCTCTAACTGATGATTTTGGTACTGATTGGATTTGAAATTGCCCCAAAATCCAACTTGCTCTATATTGGACCTAGTTAGTGTCGTTGCGAAGCTCTCGACTCCACAATCGCAACGGATCTGAAATCGTCAGGTTTCGACCTCGAACATGAAAGATATTGCATTACGAAAATTGATTACTAAATTAAATAATTAATTAATTAACCCATCACCTTCAAAATCACATTTTCATGTTGCTCCCCCTTCCTGGATGGTCAGCGTCGCCGCTAGATGCACCCAGACCGTCGGCTAACCACCTCCTTGCTTGGCGCGCCATCGCCTGAGGTTGCGTGGCCCCTCCTACCGCCGATCACCAGAAATTGGGTTTACCCCAATTCGACTTCGTTCGAGATTCTGACGCCGTCCCGCCACCAAGGGATCGCGGACCACCATGGTTGGCTGCGCCGTGCCACCGTCGTCCATCTTCCTTCAGGTGCGTTGGCCACACGATGACGATCTTGGCCGGAATCCGTTGATGATTGTTTACAACTTTCGAAAATCAATCCCCTCCGATCATCTCCAATTTCCTGCTACCACGAGCACTTTCAGATTGAACAACCAAAGACAAAGTTGTAGCCTTAACTGTCCTCTACAATTTCTTCAACTGGCCATCACTTAATTCTCGACGGTTTGCGTGTAATTCACCAAAATCCGAAAGTCATATTCTGGCTTTGATCATCGATTCCTGCGAATCCGTGCGATGATAAGCAATGGAATTTTTGTGGTAGGTAGAGATCATCATGATCTACAATACCCAGAAACAGTTTGGGTTGATTGTGTATGGATTGAGAGATATAAATTATTTTGTTTTCAGGGGCTTATTTGCAAAATTTCGAGAGAAAAAGAGAGATTGCTGCTGTAAATTTTTGTAGAAGAAGAATAATGAGGGTTTGGGAAGGGGGAAAGATATTATATAGCCGTGGGTTAAGATTTATTATTTTATTATTAATTTTCTAGCTTTATTATTAATTCTTTAGTTCGCGCTCTCTTTATTCGACAGTTATTGATGCCACGATCACTTACGAATTCCGTTGGAAATGAAAATTGACGTGCTGCTATATCTTGACGATACGGTTCTAATAAAGTTGGTTTCATCGAATTCCGAGTCTGTTTGCTCATAAAGTCCTGTTTTTGTCCTTATATGGCTGAACGATTCACAATTAATTTCTCACGGCCACATACTAGCTCTAAAAAATTACAGAAAAATTGTTTCTAGCTTTGTTTTGACGATACGATCCTAACACAACTAATTTCATCGAATTTGAAGACCGTTTGAAAAATGGCCATTTTCTGGTCGATCCAATTTGACAGAAATTGACAAAACACGTTTTCTTTTGCCACGGCCACATATTAATTCCAAAAATTATGAAAATTAGAATCTAACAATAATTTGACATTATGGATCCAACAAAATGGTTTCGTCGAAAACGGAGGTCGTGGGTAAAATGGCTATTTTTAATAAAAATAAAAATATAAATTCCATAACGACTATTCTGAATTTTAAACTGGGCATAACTTTTGATTCCCGTTATGAAATTTCAATTTTTCAGATTCGCTGAAAGATATTTTTAAACAGGTTTAAATATTTCTTGTTTCACTAAGATCCGCTTTATTTTGAATCCTATACATTCAATTGAAATTTGAAATCGAATTATCAAACTACCGCGCCATTTCAGGCTCGTTTTATAGTTTTAAATAAATTTAAATATTCTAACTTCGATTTAAATAAATTTTTCGTCGTTATTATTTAAAATAAATTATTTTAAATATATTAAATCCATTAAAATAGTTGAAATAAAAATTTAAATTGGTTTAGAATTTCTGGGTTGTTACATTGTTTAGGAAAGCCGAACGAATTAAATAGTTGTTTTTCAATTGTTTAATTTGTTCGCAAACAAAGTGCAAACAAAGTACGCCACTTCTCCACCATTCAAGAGAGGGATTTCTTTAACCCCGAAGGGCACCAAACCATTTCTCCAACACTCCATGCTTCATTACAGGCTACATGAATGGCTTTCAAGGATCAATCTACCTTCATGCAACATCAAATGGATCAAATCTCCTTCAAACTACATAAGAAATCTGTCTAACATAATTCAAATGATCTCTAATCTCCGCAAATCCACTCTAAAGCATAGTAACATTAAATCACCATGAAATCCGTGAAGACCATTCAATTGCTAAAGTGATCGAAGATTCATACATCCACCATCACAAAGCAAGAGATCCCATCAATTCCCTTGCAAATTCAAGTGAAATTTATATCATAAAGAGAGAGAATGAATGTAATGAGGGAAAATCTATATTTTGTAAACTTGTGCATGATAATGAAGTCGCCTTCAATAGTGGACGTCGGCCTAAATTGACCGAACCACTCTATAATTCTCTTGTTTTTACTTTTCGCTCTTTACTTTGTATTACGTGGCTCAATTTTCTAATCCAACCATTTGGTGAAGTGCTTTAAAAGCACCTTTGGTGTTCAAATCAATTTTTTGGTTTTAACATTTGGCGTCCACCATGGGGCCACGTTCACACTTCCTTCTCTCACACTTCTCTCAAGTTTAAGAGCCATGCATTGAAGTTCTAAGCCTACTTCTACCATAGATTCTACAAGTCTAAGATCAAGGCCAATCGACGAACTCTCCTCCAAATTCAAATCCTTCTCCGAGATAATAGTTAAGTTTAAGAAGACTGCATGTAAAACCATTGGAGAAACTGATATTGTTGCTAATGACGAAGCTACACCACTTACCAACCGCTTTGAAGTTAGAGAAAGCCCAATAGGCGGAGCCGGAGTAACTAGAGCTGAACTAGATGTCGTTGTTGCCAATTTAAATCAACGCATGGAAACTTCAAATAAAGCGTGTATGGATGCTAATGATGCTTTAATGGAGAAGATGAATGCTCTTCTAAACGCTCAAGCAAATCCAGCTCCTCCTCAAAAGGTTCATGTCAACCTCGAAGAGAACACAAATTCGGTAGCTTCTGATCATCATCGTAATGATAATATGGAACGCCACGATGGATGGGAAAGCGATAGGAACGAAGTTGAGATTCAGGATTCAAAGCCGAAAGCTAAAATCCATCCTGACCGAAATACCCAACGAATTGCAAGTCCGGCCAATGGGACACCTCCCTATGGTGGAGGTAAAAGGTCTAGACCCTCTAATAGCGATCGCTCGCCAAGATGAGCATCCGGAAAAGAGATCGAAGACCGCTCTCCAGAATGACACAACTCGAAGGAATATATTATAGATATGGTAAAACAAATCATGAAAGAAAGCATGGCTCACAATGACAGTGAAAGAGAATGGTACTTCTCCCCCAGCAAAAATCCATTTACAAAGAGAATCCGCAAAGCTGAGTTCCCTAAAAAGTTCACTCATCCTACCCTGCCTCCGTACAACAGGACTTCTGATCCGAATCACTTCCTGTATAGATGTGAATGGTAAATGAATGCAGCCAAAGAAATGGACGAGATCAAATTCTTGTGTTTCCTTCTCTATCTAGAAGGTGTCACATCATTATGGTTCACAAAGCTGCCACCCAAATCCGTCGACCAATTCGATGATTTGATTCAGAAATTCAAGAAGCAATTCAGGCTACAAGCTTAAAAGGTTAAGGAAGTTATTTCTATGACATCAATGAAGCAGAATCCGGGAGAATCTGTTAAAGCATTGCTCAAGAGATTCCATACTGCTTTGTCCGAAGTGGGAAATCCTGAGCCTCGCATTATCCTAATGTCTCTAATTGGCGCCATAGATGAGAAGAGCGATTTTGATAGATGGATCAAAATGAAAGAGCCAAACACGCTCGGAAAATTCTATAAAAAAGCAGATGAGTATATGAGAGTGGACAATAATCCTATGCCTCTTCAGATTATTGACGCTAACCCACTTCTTGAAGCTCCCAAAAATGCTGCTATTTAATACAATCAGAAAAATCCAGGAGGTCAGAAAAGAGGAAACGACGGGAAAGATAATTGAGATGGCAAGAAAACTCGCTTCTTTACACCCGCTGAATTCACCCCTCTAAATAATACTCCAGAAGACAACTACCTCCCTACCAAAGATACATAACACTATCCAGAACCGCCATCGCTGAATATTTCTAAGAAAGCAGCGGATTCTGGAAAATTCTATCATTTTCATAATCAACCCGGGCATGATACCAATGAATGTCATCACTCGAAGAACCTCATCAAGGAGATGATCAGGAAAAATATGCTACACCAGTACACAAAGGATCCGCAAGCCTCAATTTCTGTTCCATCGCTTCAAGGGCAAAGTGCACCCACGAATCAAACCGGTCCAAGTAATGAAACTCCAGCACGAGTTAATACAAGGACGACCAATAAATGACTACCGTTGATTGGCACTTCAATCTAAATTGCTCAGAATAAGCGATCATCATCGCTGCCACTTTATTCCATGCTTTACTTCATGTTGTATTTGAATTTCGTATAACAGTCTGTATTCTTTTAAAGATGTTGTACTGAACAATTAGCTCTATGATTAAGAGCATATCTACCTAAATAAATTTCTTGATTGCAAAATTTTATCTCAAATCAAAACTTTCTTAAAAGATGATTTCATATTGTAGGCCATTTGTCGAGCGTTTGTTCCTTTAAAATCTGACGAAGCATAGCGACCCCAACAACACTAATTCAAGCGTCAAATGTTGTAAATATCAACACGCACAAATGCGTAAATATAAAAGCACTACTTTGAAAAGTGAATGGGAAGAGTCGCCAAGATTCAAATAGCGAGCAAGCACCACGACAAGCAAATAAGAGGGTTGTAACTTTTGTCGAAAGGGCATTCCCACGAAATAGAGATCCAAGGCCTCAGTTCCTAAATTGAGATAGCCTGCCAAGTCAAGCATCCGACAAAGGAACTGGCACTAGCCCTATGAAATGATATAACGAGAAAAACCCTCCACAATAAAGTGAACGCTTCCCTAGTGAAGCACAAAGACCTCCCCAAGCAGGGGCACTAAATCCAAAAACCTCCCCTGGCGAGGGCACAAAATATAAGACCTCCTCGAGCGGGGGCACTAAATCCAAAGTCCTCCCCTATCGGGGGCACAAAATATAAGACCTCCCCAAGCGGGGGAACTAAATCCGAAGACCTCCCCTAGCGGGGGTACAAAATATAATACATCCCGGAGCGGTGGCACTAAATCCAAAGTCCTCCCCTAGCGGGGCACAAAATACAAGTCCTCCCCAAGCGGGGGCACTAAATCTAAAGACCTCCCCAAGCGGGGGAACAAAATCCAAAGACCTCCCCAAGCGGAGGCACTAAATCCAATGACCTCCCCTAGCGGGTGCACAAAATATAAGACCAACCCATTCGAGGGCACTAAATTCAAAGCTCTCCCCTAGCGGGGGCACAAAACATAAAGACCTCCCAAAGCGGGGGCACTAAATCCAAAGATCTCCCCAAGTGGGGGAACTAAATCCAAATACTTGCCCTAGCGGGGGCATAAAACCCAAAGACCTTCCCTAGCAGAGGCACAATATACAAGTCCCCTCTAGTAGTGGCACAAAGATATAAAATTACTCTAAGTAGAAGTGCTTAATCGATTAGCAAAGTCGAAATTCCTATTAAATTGACAAGCTCAGGGACTCCATGCATGATTGGCGAGTTTAAATAGCTTTGGCCAATAAAGCAGAAGCTCCCAGCACGTCAATTGTAATCAAGGAAACTTAACGAGTTGATCACATCAAGCTCTTGCGATTCGTGATGACCCATGATATAAAAGCAACACAACCACATAAGAGTTGGATAATGCCAGGGAAAATACCACGGGTCCTCACGACATTGTAACAAGCTAAAAACCAGTTCTTTCCTTCAAAATGGGGAATTTGGAAAACTCGGCAAAATTGATATACTCGATATATCGATAAAACTCACTACAACAATAAGGATCAACATGGGGAAACCCAATTAGAATTTTGTAACATAAAGGCTTCCTCGTCTACAAAGCTCCAACTATCAATATCTCACATTTCAACACGAGATATAAAAAAGAGATGAGCAATAATTGTGCACTGGGGAAGTCGTTGTGAAACAGAGATTCAGAATTTTATATATCCAGGATGATCCATGGTGTCAAAGCAAATTCATATTTCTACATCTAACTGAGCTAATGCACCAGGTCTAAAAATAGAAAGTCAGCAAACTCTCCTTTCCCGAACAATCCTGCGATAAATTCGGGAATGCTAAAATAAGTTCACGCTTGATAAATAATAATAATAATAATAATATTGAGTTAGCACAGAATGGAATCTTCCCGGCTAATTGTCAAGAGGACAAGAAATAACCAAAGACTGATCTTCTTACAATCCAAAAGCTGTACTCTAGCCACAGAAACTCAAGTTGGAATTCCAATTTAAACAGTCGATAGCAGAATATTCGCCCAAAAACATGCAATGTTTATCTATTATTACAAAACAGGGCATAGCATTAGAAAGAAACATGCCTGGGTTATCTATTACAAAAACAAATCATTATGGATTGCCTTCAAAAAACGTGCATTGATTCATAAGAGGTTCAGTGGACAAGCAAATTCTCAAAAAACATGCAGCCAATACTATGGCATGAACCAGCGTCAGGGATAACTCTAAGACCCATGCTTTCATACTCTAAACCGACAAAGTCGAGATCTGGTTTCAACTGCAAAACATTGAGATCGACCATTCAGTTAATCACACAACAAATCCTTCTGGTTAAAGGAAAGTTCTCCAACAAAACTAGTTTGTTCGGTCCATCACTCAACAATTCCCTTCTGCTCCATGCATAGTACTATTTCTGTATCCATATTGAAACAAGGCTCCATCCATAGTGAAACAACATTCTGATCCATATAAAACACTTACTAACGATCCATCGATATGTGTTGACATAAATTATATTAAAGGCAGTCACTTCAAAGTTTACATTTTTCATAAGCAAAAATATAAATTTCGAGGGGAAAATGTTAACCCAGTTGTGAAACGCTATATAAAAACAATGTGTTAAAAGCATATATCATGGATTATTCAACATTGTTATAAGTGGTGGATAAGCCAGTTTTCAATTCTATGGACATATCAGTTTTCAATCCTATGGACAAGGCAGTTCTATGTACAGGCCAGTTTTCAATCCTATAGATGAGGCAGTTCTATGGATAGGCCAGTTCTCTGGACAGGGCAGTTCTATGGATAGGCCATACCTATGGACAAGGAAGTTCTATGGACATGCCAGTTTTCAATACTATGGACAGGGCAGTTCTATGGACAGAGCAGTTTTTAACCTATGGATAGGGCCGTTATATGGACATGGAAGTTCTCGAGTTTATGGATAGGGCAGTTCTATGGGTAGGGCAGTTCTTGAGTTTATGGATAGGGCAGATCTATGGACAAGGCAGTTCCCGAGTTTATGGACAGGGCAGTTTTTATACCATGGACTTGGCAGAAATCTTGGACCAATGCATACGAAATTGCAGCTTTGCCACTCCCTTTGAACTTCGCCTATAAATACCCCACTTCTCCAACATTTAAGGGAGGGAATTCTTCAACCCCGAAGGGCCGCCAAATAATTTCTCTAACACTCCAAGCTCCATTAATGGCTTCCAAGGATCAATCTACCTTCATGCAACATCAAATGGGTCAAATCTCCTTCAATCTACATTAGAAATATCTCCAACACAATTCAAGTGATTTCTAATCTCCGCTAGTCCTCTCTAAAGCATAGATCTAACATTAAATCACCATGTAATCCATGAAGATCATTCAAGTGCTAAAGTGATCGAAGATTCATACATCCACCATCAAAAAGCAAGAGATCCCATCAATTCCTTTGAAAATTCAAGTGAAATTTAGATCATAAAGAGAGACAAAAGATAGATAATGAATGTAATGAGTGAAAATCCGTATTTTGTAAACTTGTGCATGATAAAGAAGTCGCCTTCAATAGTGGAGGTAGGTCTAAATTGACCGAACCACTCTAAAAATCTCTTGCTTTTACTTTTCGCTCTTTATTTCGAATTACATGGCTCCATTTTCAAATCTAACCATTTGGTGAAGTGCTTTAAAAGAACCTTTGGTGTTGAAATCAGTTTTTTTGTTTTAACAATATTGTAATGCTCCTACAATACTTCTATATTGTTTAATATTATCTATGACTTCTCTCTTGTTTTTACTATAGTGTTGATTTGATATCATTGGTGTAGATTGTGATTTGGCTTCATTCATGTTAGCTTTATTAAGCAGTTCTTAAATGTATTTTCTTTGACTAAGCTGTATTTCACTATCTGAATGCCTCTTAACCTCTACACCCAGGAAATATGAAATGTTGCCTAGATCTTTGATTGAGAACTACTTATGTAAGTATTCAGTTAACCTTTTGACTTCTTCTCTATTGCTTCCTATAATGATCAAATCATCAACGAAAATTAGTATTTATATAGTTGACAATTCATTGATTTTAATAAACATTGAAGAGTCAGAATTCGTAGGGTTGTATACCATATCCTTGAGTGTGGATATTATTCTATCAAACCATACTCTAGGGGCTTGTTTGAGTCCATAGATTTCCTTTCTTAGCTTGCAGACTTGATTTTTATCTTGTATGAACCCTGGTGGTTGTTGCATATATATCTCTTCCTGCAAATAACCATTCAAAAAGCATTATTCACATCTAAGTGCTTAATATTCCACTTATTACGCAAAGCTAATGTAAGAATTAACATGATTGTAGATGAGTTTACTACTGGTGAAAAGGTTTCACTAAAATAAAAACCATATTTGTGTGAATCCTTTTGCAACCATCCTTGCTTTATATTTATTTATTAATCCATCTGCATTTCTATTTAGTTTGAAAATCCACCTACATCCTGTAATATTTTTATTTTCTAGTATATTAACTAGTTCCTAAGTGTTATTTCTAATGAGGGCATCATCATCTTTCATGGAAGCTCTCCAGTTTTCATCTATGATGGCTTTATTAAAGTTTTCTTGTTCATTACTGTTGATGCTGGTATTGTAGGTCTTTGGCTTAAAAATGCCACTTTTTGCCCTAGTTACATATGATGACTAGGTTGCTTTTGTGGACGATTGACAGGTAAGTCTTGTTGGGAACTTTGAGTCTTTTCATTGTTAGTACTGATTTCATCATTTCCTTCAGTTCCTTGAATAGTTTAATCATGATTTGATTGATCTCTGAGATTGTTGCTTGCACACGATTGCTAATTGGCGGGGTTGAGTGGCTCAGTGTGGCCATTAATTAAACTTTATTAATCATATTGAGCATCAGCACCTCAGCAGTTCTAGTCTTCTCCCATACATCCATGAATGTAGGTGGTTCAGGTAATATAACCTTTGGATTGTATACTTTCATAGAAGTTTTTATGTTGTATTGTTTATGTGGAAAAGTGTTTTCATCAAAGACTACTTGCCTACTTATGAAAATTTTACCATTAGAATCTATGCATTTATATCCTTTATGATTTGCACAGTAACTAATAAATGTGCATGGTTTTGATCTAAAATCGAGTTTATTGGTATTATATGGCCTTAAATGTGAAAAACACAAACAACCAAATGTTTTAAGACTACTATAATCTGGTTTAACATTGTATAATTTTTCTAGAGGACTTATACCACCTAAAGTTTTGGTTTGCATTCTATTTATTAAAAACACAGCTGAGTTAAGTGACTCAGGCCAAAACTTTAGGGGTGTAGTAGCTTGTGCTAACAATGTTAAGCCTGTTTCAACTAGATGTCTGTGTCTTCTCTCAGTTAAGCCATTATGTTCTGATGTATAAAGATATGTTATTCTATAAATGGTTCCTTTTTTCTGAAAATACTTGCTGAGTGGTTTAAACTCAGCTCCTCCATTAGATCGGAGAATTTTAATAGTGTTGCTAAATTGGGATTCAACCATCTTGATGAAGTTTTGTACAACATTAATGGTGTCAGACTTTGATTTTAAGAAATACAGCCATGTGTACCTAGAGTATGCATCAATAAAAGATATATAGTATTTGAAACCAAAGTCTGAACTAATTAGGGCAGGTACCCATAAATCTATTGTAATAAGATCCAAAGGTTTAGTGTATTTTGTTGTGGAATCTATAAAAGGCAGTTTGTAACTTTTTCCCATTTGACAAAATTCACAAATGTAAGGTAATTTCACATCATCAAAGGGTATCTTGTTATAAAGGAGAAATTTCTTTACGATGTTGTCATTTGGATGACTAGTTTATAATGCTAGAAATCAAACACAGATTTTATATTGCTAGCACTATTTGTTTCAATAGAATTGCAACATGATGCAATATTAACAAACTTGTTATAGTTTTCTAGATTAAACTTGTATAAGCCTTTTTCTGCACCACCCTGCAAAAGAATTGTTCTAGTCAGTATGTCTCTAACAAGACAATAATTTGGAAAGAATTCAAAAAATACATTGTTGTCTCTAGCAAATTGTGAGACACTAATTAAATTCTTCTTGATTTCAGGACCTTTAGTAAATCTTGCAGAAATAATTTTCTTTTACCATTTATACTGCCTTTACCAATATGAGAAATGTTAATTAATATGCTTACCAATTTTCATTGAGATTGAATTGTTACCTTTGTACTCTCTATTGCCTAGATTAAGATTTTCAAGACTGTTTGGGAGGATGATGGATTGATCCTGAATCTGGATACCAGCTATCATCATTGATGTGCATTCTGGCACTTTCACTTTGATTTCTTGATGATTCAGGTGGAAGAACAACATCACTTTGAGTCGGTGCAAGGTTAGCACTGGGATTTTGTCCTCTCTGGTTATTTGTATTTTGATTCACTGCAAAATTGGCATTGAATCTGTAGAAACACCTGGGGCTGTATAGCCAATCTTTTCACAAACTTGGCACTTTGGTTTGTTGTTGTTATTGTTGTTGTTCCATCTCCCTCTGCATCTTCCTCTTGAAGCTTGACAACCTGGTTGAAAGGTTTGATCATTCTTGGTATGATTTTTATTTCTATTACTATTTGCAACAAAATTGACATTAACGTCACCTTCTTGTGCCCTTTTACTTTCTAGTCATGCTTCATGAGATAATAATATTGCATGAACATCGTCTATGGATGAAAACTCTTTCTGTGAGGTAATTATTGCTTCAAAGGCTTCATATTCCTCCCTTAAGCCATTTAGAATAACAAGTACATGCTCTGATTCTGGTAAATTGTCACTTGCAACATCTAAAAAGTTACAAATTGATTTTATCTTGCTCAAGTATTCACGCATTGAAATGTTATCCTTCTTGATTTTCTGAAGTTGTCTTCTATGAAACATTACTTTGGCATAGGATTGGTTGTTGAACGATTTCTCTATGGCTTGCCAAATTTCATTTGCTGACTTACATTCAATAACTTGTGGTAATAATTTTTCACCAATTGAAGATAGGGTCCATGAACTAATTAGTCGATCTTGTCTATGAAACTTGTTGTATTGTTCATTGGGAACTATATTATTTGTCTGGTCAGCAATGAACTTTGGTGGTGTTATGTTTGTTCCCATTATAAAGCCTTCAAGACCATAGCCTTGTATTGTTGTTTCAATTTGTATTTTCTACATAGGATAATTGTTCTCATCAAGTTGCACTGCTATCAATTGTGACTGAGGACTAACAATGGTTTCTGTCAAATTGTCTGTTGTAGTTTTAACATTCACAGAGCCAACTGATGGATCTGATGATGCGGATGTTGAATTATTGTCCATGATGACAAGCTATAAAGTAGCAAAAATCAATGAAAAACAGTGGGGAAAACGATCAAGAAAATGATCCAGATTGGTAAAGAAGGTTATCAGAATCTTCTCTTTGCTACCATTGGATCCAAAAAGATGTAGAAGCCTGATTGGATCACTGGAAGGTAATTGCATGTATTCTGATTTCTTTCTGACTTTTCTTGGAAGTTTTTATTGATTTTTTTAGAGAAATACATCAGCTATAGTTAATTACAAAGTTGCAGCCCCCATGTATAGGGGCATGGCACTCAATTGATGCCGTGTATGTGGTCAGGCAAGGCAATGATGATCAGCTTCTGCAAAATTCTCCGATGATGACACTTTGTTGAGGAGAAGAAATTCTTCACACACACACTGATATAGTGGTGATGGGAAGAAGATATCAGGATCGAATTGGTGATTAAGCCATTAGGATGTTAATGCTTTCGCTCTAATACCATAATAGAAATCGAAGAACTTGTAATTTGTTTATTGTGAAAGAGAGTGGAGAGAAAGTTATGAATTGTATTATTTCAGAACTAATTCAAATACAATGTAATGTTGTATATTTATAGTTGTACAAACACAAATGGGTCAACAGGCCCGAAAGTCCAAATACAAAAGAGAAATAAAAGACTATGTAAACGGCTGCTGTAACACCCCATGATTTTAAATATTAAAATTAAAAAATTAAATAATACTTAATTTTAAATGTGAGAATTAAGGGAAAGGGGTTATGCCATTGCGTTCGTCTCGAAATTCTGCTTGAGATAGAGTCCTAGTTTGCGTGAATTGGACTCCGTATGAAGAAGTTATGGCCCTCAGAACTTTCAAAAATTTATATAAAACAATTCAGAAAATTAAATACCAAGGCAGGTCGACCTAGGGGTCGACATACCCCAGGCCAGGCCGACCAAGGGGTCGACCTCCCTATATACAGGTCGACCTGGGGGTCGACCTACCCTCCCGGGCAGATCTGAAATGTGATGATGTTTTGACTCACTACTGAGCCATTAGGGCTGAGGTGGTTATTCTATCTTGTCTGGATAGTCTTGATTTCTTCTAGGTTAATCTGATGGCTCTTAATTAATTAAAATTTTATATAAGAAATCTAACCCTTAATCTAAAATCACACTAATTCATACCAAGAGCCATCATGCTGTCAATGGTGAACCTAGAGTAGTCGTCGTTCTCTTTTAACTCAAAAGCAAGATAGAAGCAAGAATCAAAATCAAATCTATTCTAAATTAGAATAACAATTAGTCTACATCAAAGGTGAGCAATTCAGTTTCAGAATACAGATCCTAGAAAAACAAGACTGTTCTTTTGGTTGTGAATACTATTTCTTTCACAATATAATTATTAAATTAATTATGATGAGTTGTAATTGGATTATGAGAACATGTCTGTTGAATCGCATGATGTTGTTTAACTTTGTAGATCTATTTCATATTTAACTTGATTCATTTTATGCAAGTTTGAGTTGTTAAATCATATGTTAATTCATATGTGAATCTTATGCAAGTTTGGGTTGTTATATCATACGTTAATTCATATGTGAATCTTATGCAAGTTTGGATGTTAAATCATATGCTAATTCGTATGTGAATCTTATGCAAGTTTGGAATGTTAAATCGTATGTTAGTTTGAATAATGAATCTTATGTAAGTCTATGTGTGAATTGTACACAAGTTCATATATGAATCAAGTATATACAGATGCTAGTTTATATGCAAAACATGTGACACTAATTTACATATTTAGATCCATACGCAAGTTTATAGGAATCTATATGCGAGTTCACAATTTATGTAAGTTTAGGTGAAAAACCATATTTATGTGCAAGTTCACATTTTTATGTTTAGATCTATAATCAGATCCATGATAGTTTATGCAAAATTATGTATGTTCATTGCCTATGCAAGTTCTTGGCTATGCAAACTTATGCTATAGTTCTTAGATATATTTTATGTGTTATGCAAGTTGTGATGTTGCTTTTCTCTTTATAAGTTAGACTATTTGCGAGTCTAACATATTTCATGTTAAAATGTACGAACGACGTGGGGATAATGGGAAAATATTAATTATGTAAATTGTGAATTGGCATAAAATGGCTTTAAAGGCATATAAATTAATTTGAGACAT
This sequence comes from Allium sativum, assembly GCA_030737875.1. Classification (NCBI taxonomy): domain Eukaryota; kingdom Viridiplantae; phylum Streptophyta; class Magnoliopsida; order Asparagales; family Amaryllidaceae; genus Allium; species Allium sativum. Next base: position 464,260,599 of record CM060915.1, on the reverse strand, counting down.
TAATTGGTATAATTTTTATACCTAAAGAGTATGGACATGATTTAGGTGACAATTATGGACATAATTTGGAAATTATTGGAAATTTGAATAGGGATAATTAGTTCATATTGGGGTGAAATAATTTGTAATAATAAATGCCTAAGACACGAGCTTAGACTCGTTTGTGGTGTAAGACTGGTCGGACCCGCCCGGAAAATCCAGCAACCACAAACGGTAGTTTAATGTGAGAGGTCGAAGGCATAAATTAAATGCGTAACAGTTGTAATGACATGAGGTTAGACACGTTTGTGGTATAAGACTGCCCGGACCCGCCCGACAAATCCAGCAACCGCAAACGGGAGTCTAATGTGGGAGGTCTTACAAGGTTACAGTTATAATGAATTAAGTAACACTTAACCAAGAAAAACATGTGGTGGGACATGGGGGTTAAGTGGGTGACATGGGTGGCATGTGAAATACGATTAGAAACACTTAACTATATTGAAACATGTAAAGAAGACATGAATAAGAGGGGTCAAGTTGAAAATTCTAGTGGGGACCAGGCATAGGTGGAAAGCTTGTGTCAAGCATGGGGGACCCATTTCAAACCAGTAACGCATTAAGTATCTTTGTGAGCTCGAGTTAGATCGAGGACGGGTCACGCTTACTGCGTTTGATTGTAAGAGGTCAAAACGGGTTAGCGGTGGCAACGCAAGTCCAACGGGGTCATGTGCGTCACTACAACAAAATCAGCTTTTAGTTACGGCAATTGGTTGTGTTTCAAGCTATATGCATCCGTTTGATCATTCTAACTCCTAAAGGTAAATGGATGAACGCAACCAAATGGTTCCCGCCACTTGTCACGAAAATTTCCTTAAAATTTTCAATGGCCGCTTAAATTTTAATTGGCCATTCAAAGACTGGTTTCTCTTTATCTTCGTCTTGTAATTTTCCGATCTTCATCCTCCATTTCCAGCGCTGCTCACCGAAACCCTAGTCCTGAAATATCATTCCACGCAACCTCCATAAAATCCCTAATCCTCGTCTCCATGACATCGAGGCCGTCAAATTCAGTACCGTTACCATGAAATCCGGCATCATCTCTCCTATCTACATCGACCTCTGCTCATCCTCTCTTGCCCATCTATTTTAACATGGATTTCCTCACTTCCCTACTCTCAAATCTCCACTTCGGCATCTTTCACTCTCTTTTATGGCATCCCACGCACTACTCTCCCCATTGCCACTGTCCTCTTCTTAATGTACTCCACTCCAGTGCCCATTCGCCAAAAAGAGGTAAAAAGCCTCAGCACCACTAAGGTTATTGAAGTTGCTTTTCTAAAGGTTAGGTATGCTTGATTGTGGAAGATTTGGTCACCAGTGGTGCCTTGGTGCTAGAAACTGCGGCATTAATTAAGGAGTTGGGGTTGGAGGTGAGAGACGGAGTACTATTAATTTTTGGTTAGTCTTGTTTATTTATCTTTTCTAACTGTATTCACTTTAGATATTTTTTTAAGCTACCTATCGATGAAACTGTCAAGAGTTATCTGCACTTTTAGTTTGGTGATATTTTTGTATTTTAAGAAACATAGATTTTGGAGAGAAAGCGGTACTGTTAATTTTATCCATTTTAGGTTTAATAAACAAGCTCCTGCAATGAAATACAATCATCATCTATTCATCTGCTCGATTATATTCAAAAATAAGGAACATATCGCAGGAATTCATGATCAGTATTAATAATTGTAAGAATTGAAAAAGGGTAATAACTAACTCAACTCTTTCACCTGTCTTTTATTAAGTTGACTGTAAATATTACTTATAGGATATTAACAGAAGTAGCTTGTAAATTATAAGTACATAAAAAAAAATTAGTATTAGTAGGTTGGCAGAGCAGAAACATGAAGAGTGGGATGTAATTTATATGTCAATAGGAACTATGAATACACAGCTTTGTTTGAATTGTGGATAACGAGTGTATGCGAGTTGATAGAACAACTAGAAGGACAGATTAATGAATAAATTAGATTTGTTTTTGTTTTTTGAATAATATAACTTCAATAGAAACCACATGTGCTTTTAGTTATGTTCTTCCCATCAGGAAACCGAATGATCTTCTAGCACAACTAAACCTCACCGAACACATCATAATATCTAACCACAGAAGAAAAAAAACAATGCACATAATAAAAATCTGGCAAATAAATCATCAGCATCAAACAACATCATCATTATATCTCTAGCCGCTTCAGTCGCTCGATATCTGCAGATTCACTGGCCTCCTCCTTTTTCTCTTCCACATTCTGTTCATTCTTCTCAACTCCATTCACGTCCTTCTCTTCTTCCTTTAGCTGAACCGCTTCTGTCTTAACACCATCAACAGTGTCTTCTTTACGACTACAACTGGAGGAGGAACTACAACTTTATGATGTTGTTGTTGTTGCACTGAATGAGCCACCACATTTGGAGGAGCAGAAAAAATAGGCACTGCTTGCCTTATATGGACTGGACTTGCCATTCTTATGGGTTATGGGCCCATCATTGGTTGAAAGCAATGCCCAGCTGGCCCAGGAATGAGTGGAGCTGAAAAGCAAGGCACAATCGTCCTTATCGTTATAGGAAGTGCCAATCTGTACTGATGACTACTCGGTACATAAGGTGGTGCCCGTATACCAAGAATTTTGGCTGCAGGTGAAGGAGAAGTCATTCTGTTGTATCTTGAATTGCTGCTATTACTATTATTATTTGGTCTTGGATGGATCATAGGAAGTATCTTCGATCCAGACTGTTGATGTGGTTGCATAAGAGAAGAGGATTGTCTCTTATCGAGCTACATTGGGAATTCCTTTGGAAATGGATTTGCGTTGGGAATATGGGACATTGCCATTTTCTCTTTCAGACGATAGTTGAGGAGCGCACGATCTATTTGGATCTGTTTTTGTTCGTCGTTGTTTTCTAGATCGCTTGACTAGCTCACGACTTCTCTTGCCAACTGCTTTAGTGCTAACCAAGCTACCATGGCAACATTTTTCTCTGCCTGCTTCTTGTTCTTAGATGGCTCGCCTGTGAATATGATTCATGCAAGCTCCACCGTGCATGTGAAGACAAGTAAGTGACCAAGCCTAGAGTGAGAGGTTGTGTATGATGGTAATGATGCTCCTACCCTCTGAGATATTTCTTGCAAAAGGTTTTTGTAAACCCTTGTTTCATTGAGAATACGAGCGGTAAGAGAGTGAGATGGCCCTCGATTAGAGAGAGAATTAAGCGCCACTTCAGCAACAAAATGCTCCGCTTGCCTCAACGCGGTGTAAAAAAGTAGGACCCTTGAAGACTTCGCCATTGAAGTTAGCGGTAGCCCTATATCTGGGAGCATGGTCAGGCCCTTCTCATATGAATGTGTAAGATGGGAGGTTGAAGCAGCTGCGTTGAGCTGGTTTTTACACATGCTTCTTAGTTCACCGGACAGTGACCAAATTCAGATCGGATCACTGGATGGTGAGCAAATTGTCACTTCCGCTCTTTACTTCTGCTGAAGTTTCCATTTGGTTCATATGTAAAGAATAATTATGGGTTTTGTGGGTTTTTGATTTCAAGAAGAAAAGAACAGAGAGATCTGAGAAAGTGAATAGAGAAGAGAATAAATTAGATTGCTGAAGTAACTCTTTGGAAGAATATTACAATTTTTCATAGATAGTTGGATATGATATAAGATTGTTAGAAATTTATGCTGGCCATAGGTCTGACAATAATTTGCATGGATTTTACACTATGTTCTCACAAACTATATATAGTGGAGGATGAGGTTGGTTACATTCAGCCATACGGGAATCCCTGTGTTTTGGCATAATGAACTACTAACATTTTGTTGAGTTTATTTTGATATTACTGTAGGCTGAAGTAAAAATATATTGGTATCTTGTTATGAACATTTTTTTTCCATCATGATTACTGGCTAACTTGTTACAATAATGATTAAATATGGCATTCATAAGGAAATTTTGGTGCATTATGAGAACTGGTTTACTAATATTTCAGTCAATTAAATGTAATTTATTTCTTGTATGTTGATTGGTTTCATTTCCATTTCATGTGCTAATTGTTTTGCAATTTGATTGCAGTCATTCCATTATTGCAAGTACGGATGAGATGAAAACCAACTGTATATATTTGCAGATGACTCTATTCCAGAATGGTTGATTGCAGCATATTACGTTGATTTCGACACCATGGACGGTGCTGACAAGTTTGGTAACAGGTCTGAAATGTCTTAATGATAAAATGTTCTTAATGATATAATTGCTATCCTTATCCATCGAGGATCTCTTAGTAAGTTGGTGCTCTTGGACTGCTGTAGAGCATGGCTTTTTCATCAGGTATTCTAATTATTCATCAGGTATTCTAATTTTCAGGTGTGTTTAAAAGAGGCACCAAATTCATTGTGTATCAATTATAAAAATGTGTATTTGTGCAGTATTTATTACATATATTATAAATTTAAGTTCACACCATTTCATATCATTATTTTAATATACCTACCATGCTAAAAGCATAATAATTTTTGTGAACTAAAAATAATAATCTACATATACGAAACATCAATATAAAAAGTAGCAGTATAGAACGAACTATGAAGTTATATATCTTGTTAGAAATTTGAAATTCAGGATAGTGGGTATTTCATTGTTTAAAAATGACATTAATTCGTATGAAATTTAATGTCTAAAATATGTTCATAGATTGGTACGATTGCAACTGCCAAGAGGTTAGTTTTCTTAATTATGTTGTTGTAATATGTCACATCTCTTTAGCTATCTAACAGATCACCAATTGGTTAAGAATTATCTCAAACAGCATAAGTATATTCTTGTCAATTGAATATAAGAGTTGTGCGGGGTTAATTTACTTTCATTGAAGTGTTCATTTCCCACAAATATAAACAATATCAAAGAAACATGGTTATCTACCGAAAAGTTTACAAAAAGCAAGAGAGCAACAAATAGAAAAAGGCTTAGATTGAGAAATTTATGGCACTGGTTTTGAACATTTTTGGCTGTGTTAAAAAGAGGCATCAAATTCATTGTGTATCAATTATAAAAATGTGTATTTGTACAGTATTTATTATATATATTATAAATTTAAGTTCACACCATTTCATATCATTATTTTAATATACCTACCATGCTAAAACTATAACAATTTTTGTGAACTAAAATTAATCATCTACACATAATCTCCATATTTTCAAGCAAGATTCTCCAACTTCACACCATATACTGATATGAAAGGGATACGACAGGCGAGAACAAGTTGGCTGAGACCCTCTTGTTTTAGCAAGTGGGCCTACGGCTCTTATGGTAACTAGGCTGGGCTTATTTAGGTCCAGCTATATGTAGGGAAGATACATACATACATATATACATATACATACATATATACATATATACATACATACATACATACATACATATATATATATATATATATATTAGTAATAAATCTATATAAATGTATTTTTTTTGAAAAACAAAAAAAATGTGTGATCTTCCTGGGAGAAGAGAGCACACATATATATAATAAAAACAAGTGATACAGTATCCAAATACATACATCAAAAACACAGACCCAAAAATAACAATAGACTCCACAAAGAATGTAAGGGAAAAGTAGATAGATGAGTTCCGGCAAAGACACCACCCATCATACATCGTTATCGAATTCCTGCAAGGCCACCACCCGATAAGAAGTATATCTACACCCATACATATAATAAACTAGAAAAACAAATGGTGAAATAGATCACCAAAATATACAGACACTCCTACTCCTCATACACCAATATAATCAAAACAAAACGAGAGTGATCAAATCAGAACAGCATAATCCATAAGCTCCACGACTTCATCAGAAAGTTATCCATATAATTCTCCTATATGATCTTCCACCTAAATACCTGAATAATGACTAGAACACCCATCATTAGTAACCATCGCATATATATATGGATGTATATTTATATATATATAGATATAATTATATATATATATATATATGTACTCCTACACATATATATATAAATATACTTGTATATACACCATTATATATCCATATATATATGCAACATAAGAAAGGAGAAAGTACTTTAAAGATTGACTCACGTAATCAAATCTACCATTACTATAAACAAATACGATAACTATTGTTTCTATAGTATCTATTAATACTCATAAATAAACCCAAATTGTACCTAACTTTATGCAAACAGTTACCAAATCTCGAGTCTTTGAAGTACTTATTACTAGAAGTGGACATCCAGTCCAAACAGAAATACACTATCTTTATGATTAATTTATCAGGAGATACAAAACTAAAATTAAAAAATCTCTGGTTTCTTTCTAACCAAATGTACCAACTAATTATGGTAATTAATGAATCTATAACATACCTATGGTTAGATTTATAGTTAAGTCTAAAATGATTCCAATATTCCTCACAATTATTAAATGTATTCACACTAGACATAACAAAAATCCTTAGTACCATGGTTAAAATATAATTGGGAAAATTACAAGAAAAGAAAAGATGATCAACATCCTCCTCTGAGCTATTACAAAAACTACATTTAGCATCAATCAAAATATTCTTCTTCTTTAGAAGCTCCACTTTATTAAGCTTCTTATGGACAATCAACCACATAAGGAACTTAGCTTTAGGAGGAGAATTTGAACTCCATATGAACTTAAAAGGAAGTAGTGACATACCAGGAAAATTGATAAGTTTGTACATTGAATTAACTGAGTAAACTAGACTCTTATCCAGTCCCCAACTAATGGTATCCCTATTCTCATCAAGATGGTATAAGGTTAACTTTGCTTTCAATAAGGCTAGTTGTCTTAGCAATCTCCCCTCTAAAATATTAACGAATGAAAACTCCCATGGTGGTTCTACGTCACTTCTATAAACATCCGCTATAAAAGAATTCTTAAAGTCACAAACATTAAAAAGTTCCTCAAATTCTATTTTTAAAGGTATACTGGAAATCCAGGCATCGTGCCAAAAAAAAATTGAGTTACCTGAATGAACTGTCATCCTACACCCTAGCTTGAAAAAGTCAAAACAGTTTAATACTTCTTTCCAAAAGTGAGATAATCTATTAGTCCTACTAACACTAGATCCCACAAGAAACTCTCCCCTAGTGTAATAAGATTTTAAGACTATATTCTTCCAAGTAGCCACTGTATCTGAACTTCTAAATTTCCATAACCATTTAGTTAATAAAGATGAATTAAAGTCGATAAGATTAATAATCCCTAACCCACCGTCTCGCTTGGCCTTGCAACACAAATCCCAATTAACTAAACATTTATGACTACTACAATTGATGTCACCATTCCAAAGAAAATTCCTTCTAATTCTATCAATTTTCTTAATAACCCACTTAGGAAAACGATGAACCGTCATCCAATAAGTGGGAATGGCAGATAAAACTGAATTAACTAAAACTAATCTACCTGCTCTGGAAAGAAATTTATTATTCCAACTCGATAATCTATTACTGATTTTATCAATTATACTTATCCAATCAATCTTTTTAAGCTTGTAAGGTCTAATTTTGAAACCTAAATAGTCAAACGGGAATTTCATGATAGAACAGTTTAGAGTATTGGCCACTAAGGACGTCACATTACATCTATCATTCAGGACCATGACTGCACTCTTATCAAAATTAATTCGAAGCCCAGACAGCGACTCGAAGCAATACAAAATACATTTAAGAGTAATAATATGTTTAGGTAAATGAGATGAAAATAATAGTGTATCATCTGCAAATTGAAGGATTGATAATTCACTATGGAATTCATCATTCCCCACATTACCTAAGACACCTAAATTTCCAGCCCTCTTGATAATTCTAGAGAAAACATCAACCGCTAGATTAAATAGAAAAGGCGAGAGAGGATCACCTTGTCTGAGTCCTCTTTTTGACTGAATCTTTTTACCAACTACTCCATTAACCACAATACTGGAACAACCCGACTTAAGTAGCAACATAATCCAGTTGGTCCACCTAACACTAAAACCCCTAGCAAGACAAAGCTCACAGATAAAGTCCCAATCAACCGAGTCAAAAGCCTTCTCAAAGTCTAACTTCAAAATGGCACATGTAAAATTATTTTTAACACAAACATTTATATACTCCTGTACTGCCGCTACCCCATCCACTATATTTCTACCTTTAATGAATGCTGTTTGTGAACAGTCTATTAAATCATTCATCTTAGTGCTTAATCTGTTTGCAAGAACTTTAGAGATAATCTTTACCGATACATTGATTAACGAGATAGGTCTGAAATCCTTAAGTGAATTCGCTCCAACTCTCTTATGTATTAGAACAACATTAGCAAAATTAAAATTCCCTAAACTTAGGTTACCATTATAAAAGTCATTAAAAAGATTAATTATATCAACCTTTAAAATCTCCCAAAATTGTTTATAAAAAAGAACTGAAAAACCGTCAGGTCCTGGGGCTTTGTCGCTAGGCATATCACATATTGCCTTCCATATCTCTCTCTCAGTAAAAGGACTATCTAAGCCCGTTAAATCAGTACTAGTGTCAGACGGATATATATCATTCCATCTAACATTAATCCTTCTATTTAACCTAGTTCCCAAGATCTGCTTATAATACCCAGTAAAAGCTTCATTTAAATCCTTCTGGGCAGACACCTCAATATCATTAATAACAATGGAATGAATCAAATTTTCACGTCTCCTTTTATTGGCTATACTATGAAAAAATTTCGTATTATTATCACCTTCTCTTATCCATTGAATTCTGGATCTTTGCCTCCACATGACCTCCTCTTTCTCTATAATCAACTTAAGATCATTTCTTAAAGTACTAAGTCTATCCCTCTCATTCATATTAAGTGCTCTAATTTCACTAACTTTATCTATATCTAGCATTTCACATAAAATTTTATCTTTTTTGATTCTGACATTACCAAATACAAACTTGTTCCAACGTTTAAGGAAAAATCTTAGTTTTCCTAATTTTGCAACAAAAATCTTAGTTGAGTTATCTTTATACAAATTATTAAAATAAAATAAAGAATTCCATTTAACGGCAACCAAATTACTGAAACTACTATCTAATAACCACATCTTCTCAAATTTGAAATTTCTACTAATTATTAAATTCGAATCACATGATAAAATGATAGGACAATGATCAGACAATAAAAAAGGTAAACCTTTTACTCTACATATCGAAAATCTATCTTCCATCTCAGTATTAATGAAAAATCTGTCTAACAGGGGGAAGGATGGACTATCTCTAACATTGGACCAGGTAAACATTCTATTATAAATCGGAATCTCAATCAGATTATTTTCTAAGATAAAATCGTTAAATTCCTCCATGTCGGAGAATCACCTTCTCTAGGTGCTCTCTCTCCTAAAAATCTGGTGACATTAAAGTCTCCCCCTACTACCCATTGATTAAACGATAGTTTCCTAAAGTCAGCACATTCTATCCATAATCGTCTTCTCTCTATTTTAGTATGTGGACCATACACATTTGAAATGCCCAAAAGGGAATTGTCTATTGTCGAAGCTAATATAATATGTAACGAATGCAACATAGGTAACTCCTGTACGATCCTAAATTGGTTGTCTTTCCAACCAATCATAAGTCCACCGGCAGAACCAATTGCCGGTAGACACGACCAGTTACGAAAAGAGGACCCTCCTAATCTTTTGAAAAACCTAGGATTAGGATCATCAATCTTAGTTTCTTGAAGTATAACTATATCAAGATGAAACATTTTAAAAAAATTCCTAACTTTATCACATTTTGTAGGTTCATTTAAACCTCTAATGTTCCAACTACCAATCCTCATCGACTTATAGATGAAGCTCTTTCTAGTTCTCTACTCCTAATAAAATCAGCATCTAACTCTAAATCAGTAAAGATGAAACCTGTGTCACTAGCAAGCTGAAACAACTGATCAGTGGAAAGACTACCTAAAGCATACGGAGAATAATCACTACCGTAAACAGAAACCATACCTGGGCCCAAGTTCGCGTTACTTCTACCAGCAACCGAACTCTGAGACCTACCATGAGATGACGCTGATCTAAGTCTCAACCTTGCACTGCGTCTAACCACTCCAATTCCGCGCTCCACTCTCCTTCTTCTTCCCCTCCTTGCTGAATGAGAAAAGCTACCAACCCTTGGTGTTTCACCACTGCTTTCAGTTTCACCAACCAAGCACATGTCCCCCATCTGTACTGTAGTCACAAAACCCAAACTGGATAATACACAACCTGTCTGAAATTCACTAAGATTCGGCCACAAAATCAAATGAACCGCTCTTTCAAATGACTCCTCCAACCATATCATAACACCTGACATACCTAGACCCATCACTCCACCGTTCGATCTTGAACCACCCAACAAGTTTACCCTCCTCCAGTCCTTCCAATACTCCCTGTTCCCCTCAAAGATACCATTACAGTCAACTTCTTTTGACTGTCCACTCAAACAAACTATCAATGATCTTCTGTCACCAAAATTATGCCCATAATCGCCTTTCCATACACCTACCTCTTCCATCCCCTCACAAACCCGATCCACACAAACACTATCTGCCAATTTCTTCTGTATCCTACCAACTTTAACTCTACCTACTTTAAATCCTCTTTTAAACTTTAATGAAGAAGGAGCAATCCCCTTATCCATACCCGCTTGTGCATTCAAATCATCCCCATAATCTGTCAGTACCTCAAAAGCATTTGATAATTCCACTTCATCATTCACACACCAGTCATGTATCCCCTTCATCCCATGAAACTGATTATATGCCTCCTTGTCCATCAGATCAATGCCCATCATCTCCTCTTTTCCATTACCAAACCTCCCAGTCTTGCCATAAATCGTCTCATGGCCATGCCAGTATAATACGAATGGATCAAACTTCATCGGATCAGACTTATAATAAACAGTCTCCTCCTTATAACGATCTTCCATGACTGGTATAAACTGATCGAAAAGCCTTGAAACTGAGTGCATGCTACATCCAACAGGAGTCTCCTTAGCTTGATCCTCCTCACCCATTGTAACATTTCTACCCCTCCCCTTTAGAAAATCAGACCCACCTTGCCGCGATTCCTTCATGAAAGCCGCATCCACAGCTTTATACGATGCCTGAAAGTCGACCACACAATGTTCACAATTTACTGCTGTGTTGATTACATCGAAATGTGACAATATTCCATCCATCAGCAACAAAGCTGTCGCCTTATGCCTCACCTCCGAATCAGTGTATACTCTCCTTAATTTCAACAAGTTTAAACTGAAATGAAATGCATGCTCCACTCTATTCATTGCCCTTGGCAAAGGTGGATAAACCATCGCCTCTGTAGAGCTACTGCACCACAGTATGCCCTCGACTAGCCCTTCTAAGTGCCAACCCGTCAACAACAACCAATACGCCCCATCATTATCAAGTTCTGAGAAATCCATGGCATAAACTTCTATGAGCTCCGATATTTTCAGGCATAATCTCGAGCAATTGAAATGCATAAGATCATATACTGTTTTCCCTTTAAATGAAACTGGACAAATGTTTGATCGGTGTCCAATTCCTCTACAATTAAAGCAACGAATACCATTTCTACACACCTTTGCCAAATGATCAGAATCACCACATTTCAAACAAAATTTACCCTTAACAGTTTTATCTATTTGAGGCCGAGAATCAGTATTCCAGATATTATGTATACTGGAATTCTTAACGACATTTGCATAAGATCTCTGAGATGCAAATGATTCTGATATAAAATGAGTATCTATGGTTGGATTAACCTCATGTGATCCCTGCATTGAACTCTGTCTGAACGTGAGGTTCAATCTTCCTGTTTTTAGATAAGGCTTTATCCATTCAGGAGCAGATTCACTGACAATGCCCGAAATTCCGTGAAATATTTGTCTTGATTTACCACCAAATATTAATACATCACCAGATTCTATCAACACCTTCTTCACAATTTCTTTATCGCCTATGTCCTTATATATGAATTTAGCCGAGTCTCCGATTGAGAAGGACACCACTGGAAGACCCGCCATTATGCTTTCTTTGCTTTCATCAATGTCCTGATGCAGCCCCAATTTACCCTCATTGTTATAGAAGTTAACGATGCAAATGTCTGGGCTCATATAAGGGATACCCTCAGAACTCCCCCCAAATTCCTTCATAGCTGCATCAATCGAAGTCCCCACCAGATCTTTAAAATACTGAGGGATATCTGGTGGAACAATACCATCTCTAACACGCCTATCATCATATCCCTTAATCATTGGATTCCAAAACTTTCCAAGGCATAACATGTAGAGATTTAATTTTGCCCCGTTATCATACTCTGGTCTGTGAAAACCCCCATTACAACTCTCAAGATCTTGAACTTTCCTCACGATACTAATCTGATCTTGGATACTAAGAAACTTCTTTAACAACAACATACCCAGTCCCAAGATTTGGTAATGAATCTCAACATTCCTATTAAGCATAGAACTTGCTTTAAAAAAATCCGCACAGTTAAAACTTCTATGCCCATCTTTACCACATCTGAAACACTTGATTTGATTCTGACAACTACTCACCAAATGACTTTGATCGCCACAACGATAGCATCTTCTACATCGGTTCTGAGATTCAATTGTACGCTGCCCTAAGAAAAACCCCTTATTCGTCTGATCTACCTCTCAAGAAGACCCAGAATAAGGTTGATGAATCGATGGATTAGTTCGAGAAGAAAGAGGGAAAGAAGCGTCCGCCATTTTTCCAAATCTATATAAATGTAACAAATATATTTTTGTGTAAAAGAATTAATTTCTAGGCTATAATATGGAGCAGTCACTGCAGATGGGAAATAGCTAGGAACATGTATAATTGGAAAGTTTTTGTGAAATTGCAGTCCTATTCCATTATATAATTTGATAAGATGTATTGAATTTTTCATTTTGTATTTATTTGTCATATGATTCTTCCATCTGTTGCATCTGTATCATTTCTAGTCACAATTATTCATACGTAAATACACACATAACACTATTACTTTGATCTACTATAAATCTGGCTCACACTTTTGTCGACTTTCAATGAATAAAATCAGGTTTTTTCCCTGAAGAATTTCGGTAAACTTCAAAAGATAAATATTCATCTATTTACCTCTATTATAGTACACTGTACAAATGTGCATGTGTATTCTTATTAAATTCCCTTAAATTTGAGGCATTTTAGTTAAAATACCCATTGTAGAGGGAAGTGGGGAAATCACCAGTTAGGCTTTTTTGGTTGCTGTAATTTAATTTTGGCAGTTATTTTCATGATGCTCGGTTTCCTGTTTTTGGTTTGGATACCGTAATTTGATGCCTTGCTTTGTCATGCTTATGAGATCCGTTATTGTTGTGGTAAGCCCTGCCTTGGGTCTTTTCCTGGTGATGTTTGGTTTATGCCTGGGTTATGGTGGATTCAGTTTTCAGTTCAGCCATTTTAGGCTTTAGTTTCACATGCTAGTAAGAAGATTGGGTTTGTAATTCTTTGTGATGTGAGTTAGTTTGCCCATGTGCAACTTGATTTTTTTTAATAAACATCTAATTGGAATTAAGGAACTTACGTGATGGCTGAGAAGAAGATAGTTGTGGTGTTTGCATTTTCTTCTTCGTCACTATCGTTGATTTCCGCACTGTAAACAATAGCCACCTTCTGAAAAGAACAACAAAGGAGAGTTAAAATTAGTGTTTTTTTTCGGTAGAAGTAGAAGTATTTATTTGGTGGTAAAAAATTAGCATATACATTGTTTACCATATGTGCTGTCTAGTAGAAGAACATTGCGATGTAAAAAATTAGCATATACATCGTCATGTTTGAAATTTTAATTGTTTAAGTCACCAGAGAAAAAAAAAAGATTGTGCTCAAGCTAGGAGAGAATGAGATGATGACTTGTGTGGCTTGGCTTTGTTCAATTCGGACAAGAAGGTTTGTTTTTTTAGATATTTAATTAGCATTGGTTAAGAGAGGTATCAAGTTGCCATTGCGATAAAATGTGCATGATGATTTGTTTATCATGGCTTTATAGGTGACATGGTAATGTGCAAATTTATGAGTTTCCAAAAGGAAGTAGGAATATTTGCTTTATTCATGGATACTCAAATACACTAGAAGCAGTAAATTCATCATCTGGAGCTTGGGATCTTGGATGCTTCACTTATATGTGAGTCTCAGGATTCCTCGTTGGAACCTTTAAAATTGGTGCACCTCTCTGCTTGGAGGGGAGAATTTTTCTTAGCCAAATTATTTCTCCCCAATTCCGAAAATCATGGCCACTCCACTTCGTCAAAATCAAAGTCTTCCTCCCCTCCGCCTGTTCACGGTAGACCGTCACCGTGTTCATCTCCATCAAGCCGCGACCACTAGCTTCCATCGTCGACCGCCTTTTTCTTACAACCATAACTTCACCGCATCGGCCCACCGCACCCAAGGCGTTTTCATTCTCGAACGTCGGCCCAGGCCTTTGCCAGTTGTGATGCCGAACTCGAACCCGTGAGGAAAACAGAGCCACCGCGTCGAACCACGGTCTGCGCCTCCTAGCTGTCAAGTACCGAATTAGCCTTCGGCGAATCCATATAGTTTCTCTCGGCTATGTTCTCCTTCATCCACTGACGATCCATGACATTGTAATTTTACCTTTTTCCCCTGTTTTGCTTTTATTTTACTCTCCTTTTAGTATTACTAGGCTATGCAGAGTTCTCAGTCCATTTGCCGGTTTATAGTTCATGTTTGATTCTGTGTTTTTGTTTTGTATCTGTTATGCAGTTTTGATGTTTCCCTTTTTTTCAAAAAAAATTTTATATATACCCTTCAATTCTCCTTCGTTCCACTTTTCCATGCTTCTCAACCCAACAATGAATTTCTGGGAGGGGATGGAACGCAATTTGTTAAAAGGGGCATCATATTGAAACTTTCATGTAGATTTGTTAAGGGATTGTAAACTCAAATTTTACTTCTCATCTACATCAATGGAGATGTAATCTTGTGTATCTACCAAAGCATTGGCAATTAGAAAAGGTTAGGTACAAAAATTGACTGCTTGGCGCGTGCTATTAGATTTTCTCCATATTTCAGACTGCTTTAGAGTATTTCCTGATCATCGTTTTTTCATTAATAAATGTGAATGTACAATATAGAGTCTTTTTTTTTGTTTTGATAGAAAGCCTTCTTTCATATCATTTTTGCAGTATTCAATATGAGTACAAAGTGCATGGCTTCTCTAAGCAATGCGTGATTGCATGGTGTCTTGGCTTCTGTCGAAATGCATACCTAACATGTGAATGTGATTGTGTGGCTTGAAATTCCTTTAGGATTTGTGAACTAGTGCCATGAAGCCAAAATATTTCCATAAACTGTGCAATAAGTTAAACTTCATTCATGTTTAAAAAGTAAATTACACCATGATGCTCCAATCATAACGAGAAAATTAAGGATTTTGTTTTTTTTAATCAAATAACCTGGTACATAAATTTCTAAGGGTGGTCACATAGATTATCAAAGCTAATTGATATACTAAATATTTCATTGCAACTCTAAGATGCTTGACCCATGCGAACCTGCACATTCTATTACGTAGGAAAGGTATATGAGTTGTAGTAGGAATTTGGACAGATGTCTACTGAAGGGAAAAATGTGATAATCTTACAGTGTAGAGTATTAGTTCAAAACTACATGTATAATTTATCATAGATTATTGTCTTTCAGTTAGAGATAATGAACATGGAGCATCATGTCGCTAGTTAATAGAAATTATTGGGTTGGTTATTGTAGAAAGGTAATAATCCATTCTGTTGTTACATTTAGTATTAGGGCTTTTATATGGAAATTTCAAAAGAAATTTATATAAAAAAATTATTTATTTTATTATTATTTTTCTTCTAGGATCTCTTCAAAATAATTTACTTTTCCCGTTTTAATTTAAATATCCAACAAATAGAGTTTGAAATTCCTATAATCATCTCCAATCTATTTAGATTATAACAACAAAAATCTCAAATTTGATTACTTAATTGTAAGAATTTCAACCCTTATCCTGGATAAAATGCATACTCTGGGACGCCTACCCTCCGTTTTCGATATTAAAAAAAAGGCATCGTATATAAGTCAATACGATTTCGACAATAATAATTCTAGAAAGTGTGATTAAATTAGACAGAGTATATAAATACCAATTTGATACCCATAACAAATGCCACGTAAAATATAATAAGGAATCAATTCAAAGTATTATGTATAAGCCAGTAAATCCTCACATTTATCATATATAAGAACGATATGATAAAATAAATTGGTGAGGGGCCGATAAAATCTTCGTGGCATTTACCATATGTAAAAACAATATAATAAATTAAATCTAGTTGGAGTATTACATATAAAATCAATAAAATTTCTTCACTGCTTTTATTATTTGTAAAAGCAATATGATGAAATAAACCAAATATGAGTACCATATATAATATGATACTTGTAACATTTATGAAATAATATGACAAAAATGAATTAGATCAGAGTATCATTTCTAAATCAAAACGATACTCATAGCGAATACAACCAGATGGTAAAAGTAACAATAGTAAAGTAGCTTATTAAACATTTCATGACATTTATCATATATAAAGCAATATGATAAAATAAACCGAGCTGAAATACCATATATAAACCAATATGATATTTATAATATATCTAACCAGAGTACCACACATAAATCAGTGCGATGCTCCTAACAAATATCATATATAAATCAATATGATAAAATAAATCAAAACAGAGTATCGCATATAAATCAATGCAAAGCTCTCAACAAAATCACATATAAATTAATAGGATACTCATAATAATTAAGTCAAGGTACCATAAACTAATGATATCCACATGACATTTATCATATATAAAAACAATATGATAAAATAACCCAAAACAGAGTACCATATATAAATCAATATGATACTCATAACAAATATATATACAAAACAATAAAATACATATAATAAATATTTTATGATAATTAATCAAGTTAATAAAATCTTCCTGGCATTTATCATTTGTAAATCAAATCAGAGTATCGTATATAAATCAATACGATAATATAAATCAAATCAGAGTATCATATATAAATCAATACGATACTCATAACAATCATCATATATAAATCAATATGATAATATAAATTAAATCAGACTACCAGCTTGTCAGAGTGATGCGATTCACTTCCAAGCTGATGCATTTGTTTATTTTGATGCCTTAAAACAATTATGACATCCTTCTATTTCGTAAACTATGGATACCATGTGACTAACCATTTTCTAATGTAGGTACATGCAACTAACTGTTTTCTTAAAAAACAATACAAATATAGGTTTATTTCTGAAATTTTAAAGCATTCGGACTAAGAAAAATGTCATGCAATCTGCCTTTATTTGGGTTTGTGTCTGCACCATGAAGTGATCTTCATGCATAGGTATCATCCTTCAACTGTGTATGACAACCTGTATCATGAATTACTTACTTGTCACAAAAACCAAATGATTATATTTGTATGATACAAGTAGTTGTTTTGAGCTTCAAGAAATTGTACCTATTAATCACAACATGCATACATTATTTGAAGGCAGACAACATCTGATCATATTTATCTTTTTTGTTTATCTTATTTGGTGTTTTGTAGATGCATAGGAACACCATATTTTAAATGCACCATATCTATCGTCATAATGTACACTATTGTTATTTGATATTCAGCTTAATTATTTATGTGTTTGTTTTAATAACAATCAATTAACATTATTTGAATGTTATTTGATAATTCATGATAAATACTTTTTGTTGATTATTGAATGTGTTTACAGGTAATTAGCTTTTCAGGAGTAAAGACCATCACCAACAATGGACGTGACTTCAATTATTATATGTATTATGATATTAGTCGGTATTTAAGTAAAACTCTTTGGGAATGTTTGTGGTATGTGAACTTGCAATTTTGTCAAACAACTATTATCTAAATGGCTATGGATAGTACTTATGTAATTGCGTGTTTTTAGTTATTTAAATATGATGATTATATGATTGGTTGATTGTTGGTTTGAATATGATAATTATATGATTGTTGTTGATTTTGGTATGATTATTACAAAGAGGTTTCTGGAAACAATGTAAGCCATTAACAGTATATAATAGCATTTAAAATATGCTACAAAACAATTAATACATTTCAGCAGCGTTTCTGAAACGTTACTGAAACAAACATAAAATATTATTTGAATTTATAGTGGCATAAATTAAATGCAACGAAAATTTTTTAGTTACATAAAATAAACGCTACAGAAAATCAAAAAAAGGGCCAAGCACAAACGTAACAAAAAAATGTTAGCTTTGGTTGGATTTTTTAAACGCTGCAGAAATTTTTTAGTTGCTTTAGTTTGGCAGCGTTTATGGAAACGCAACCCAAAAAAACAGACTTTTAGTTGCGGGACCTGTAGTAGCGTTCTCTAAAACGCTACCAAAGGCTTTGGTAGCGTTTTTTAAACGCTGCTAAAGGAATTTTTTGGTGTAGTGCGTGCATAGGCCCGGGCTGGTAGGTAAGACTTTGTTGCATTGTATAGATATAAGTCATGCATCTTTAGTGGTATCGGGTTGCCACTTTGGGGAGTGATACACCCCACTTTGGGACCAGCACGGGTATTTACAAGTTAGGGAGCCGATCGCATGGGGGTAGTGGGTACAACTAGTGGAGATAGGGGCAAGCGGCACCTATGAAGGCAGCTAGGGGTACACGAAACTACCACTATGATTTTTATGTAGGTGGGATCAACTCTTAGGGTGACTAGTAGTGGTCAGTATAGTAATTATCCTATAGTGATTAGGAGCGAGATTAACGCCAGAATATTCCTCCTGTTTGTTTTGTCTGGCCCACTTGTTTCACAGTCATTCCTTATTTTACCAGTTTATGCCTTATCCCAATTACTTTAATAATTGTATTGTTAAAGTTATGATACTCTAGACTTTATGTCTGATCCCCTTTGTTTTCGCCTCTTTTCTTCCTCCCCCCCTCCCCCGGTTCTCAGGGTGGGACTAGTACTAGTGGAGCTTGATCAGGATCTTCCTCTCTCTTTTGGAAGTGATTGGATTGCTGAAAGTAAAGTTCAGCTCATCTCTTACATGGCTAATTATGTTGGGGTTATACTTTTTATTTTATGTACTCAAAAAACAATTTGTCAAGATGGTTACCAAGTGTACTTGGTTTTCTGTTGGTGTATGATGTTGTTGTGATCAAACTATTTCTCCGCTGCAATAAATGTTGTTTTGAAAATTATCAAGTACCAATATATGTATCTGTCTCATTATATTTTGTTCTATTCACCAATAATACTCCATGAAAGTTAATTCATTCCCTTTGAAAGTGACATTAACGGACGTGGGGTGTTACATGTGGTATCAGAGCGAAGGTTAACAGAACAAATAAGAGATTTTGAAAAACTGTTTTTCAAAAACATTTTATAAAGAAATACTTTCAAAAGTATGTTTTAAGGAGAGTATTTTCAAGAGAAAAGTTTGTTTTAAAAACATAACCCCCAAGAACCATATATCTTTCTTTTGAATTCTTCGTTTTAAATCTCTTCATTTTCTTTTCAGCATGTCTGGGTTACCCGAGATACCCGAGGGAATACCGATACCAACCTGGTTCAGAAGGTATCTGGAGGCTAGGGCCACCGCCGCAGGCCCAGCAGACATCCCTCCTCCCCCAGCTGCAGCCGCTCCTCCCCCTCCCCATGTTGATACTTTTTCAAAGATATGCAAAGGCTTTCGAGCAATGGGCGGAAAACCTTTTCATGGATCAGAGACGTTTGTTGAAGCTCGAAATTGGCTTAAGGAGGTAGAAGACTTGTTTGGTATCTTCGAGATAGAAGATGGAAGGAAGGTCCAATTGGCCGCTTGGTTAATGAAGGACGAAGCCTCATTTTGGTGGGAGGTCACGAATGGAGAGCGTCCAGTAGAGACGTGGATTGATTTCAGACATAGGTTCGAGATGAAATTTCTCTCACGAGCAGAAGAGAATTTATACATGGAAAGATTCTTGGCATTGAGGCAGGGGAATTTATCAGTAAAAGAGTATGTCAACAAGTTCAATCAGTTGGCGAGGTTTGTCTTAGACTTGGTGAACACACCTGAAAAGAAGGCCCTGAGGTTCGTTAAAGGTTTGAATGAGCCGCTACATGGGTCAGCTATGACCCACATTCCTATGGGGGCTACCTTTGAGAAACTAGTTGACATGGCGCTTATGCATGAAGAGGAGAAAGGCGCTAATGCTAATAAGGCACCAGAAAAGAAAGGGGACCAAAAGAAGTCACAAGAACAACCTAAGAAAGGTGGTAAGGACATTAATAGCAAAGGAAAGAAAAGGTGCTTTAATTGTGGAACACCAAGTCAGTTGAGCAAGGACTGTAGGAAGAAGAAGAAGAAGACTGGTCGTTTCCACTGTGGAGAGGCAGGACATCTAATTAAAGACTGCCTGAGGAAACAGGGACAAGGGCAAAGAACTGGGTCTACTTATGGAGGACATATTCAGTCTCTCATGGCACCCAGGCAGGCAAGAGGGCAGGTTCACGCTCTCATGGCACCGGGACAGGAAAGAGGTAGAAACATTTCTGTTGAAAGTTTGGTTTTTCTATTTGATCATCCTATTCGTACTTTATTTGATTATGGTGCTTCACACTCGTTTGTGTCTGCTTCGTTAGTTGAAACACTGCACTTAAATACTAGTCTAGTTACGGATCCCATAGTAGTCTCAAATCCTATTGGTGGTTCGGCTCATCTTTCAATGATTTGTCGGGATTTGAGAGTGTCAATCTTGAGCGTTGAGTTTGAATGCAATGCCTTCGTTCTTGGCTTCACGGGCTATGGATTGATTCTAGGCATGGATTGGTTATCCAGTGTAACACCCCGCCTCCGCTAGGGTCACTCGCAAAGGAATGCACTAGCTTTAGAGGGGCATTATTGGTAAACATGCACAGAAATATCACAAGACAGAACATATAAAATAGCGGAAGTAAAATCAAACTTTCATAACATGAATAAATAAGGTCTAAAGCCTTTTACATCAGAGTACATCAAAACCTGTCTTGCAATAGTAAAGAAGCATAAAGACATTTTCATAAATTATTCCCCAAGTAAAAACAGTAAAGTAGCCATTAGCCAAGAAAAGTCCAAGCCATCCATGATGACCTTCAAGCAGAAGAAGTCCGAACTAAACAACAGTATTTCCTCCTTGTAACCTGGGGGGAAACGGAAGAAAAGAGGCGAAACAAAACGGGTCAGTCAAAAAGACTGAGTAAGCCCTATCTACTATTAGCATAAAAACTAGTAAAGTTAACTGACATGAGAAACTGAGATGAACATAAGCATGATAACAAGATAGATAAGCTAAATCAAAATAACAGGATGAACTACTGAACTCATATAAACTAAGGTGTCATGATAAATTACGATGTCAAGATAAAACAAGGTATCACATCGTCAGGTTTCTATCAAGTATAATATCCCCAAGATATCTGTCACGTATAACGCCCCGTGATATCTATCCTGTATTTTAGCTCTGCACCTACCGTACTAGTATCCCCACCGTGTCATGTGCTAACCAAGAATGACCCTCACTCAAAAGTCGTGTAATGGTCCATGTCAACCTAATATATCGCATATATAGGTTACTCAACTTGTATGTTTTATTCCATGTAAATGTTCAGTCCCTTGCCGTAGACCATACGGGCTTTCCCATGAGATTCTATATTACTTTAACATAGTTCCATGATCCTTAAGATCGGTTTGGACTGTTACCCTAAACCTAGCTAGGGTCTTCCAACATGAATTATTGTTTGTACAACTAGGACTTATGCTACCTAGGGCTGCTAGGGATTATGCTTACCTATTGCACGTTTTCGTATCTCGGTTTGGGTTCAACCACCTAGGGCCACTAGGGATTACGCTAACCGCCAACCGCGCCCTTTTTTCCCACGCATTCATCGTGAATCGCTTTTCCATGACTGTATGCACATGTATCACATCGTGCCATCCGAGTCCTGTCACAGGGCAAATCAAGAAATACAGGACTCGGTCGGGAGCTTTCGATTTATCTGCCGATGCAGATGCTAAGGTCTGTTTTTCTTATACGTGGCTATGGTCCCACGAGACCACTCCCTCAACTAGTGAAAGACAAGACAGGATAAATCCTGTATGAGAACACAACACTGGCCAACCCACATCCAAGCCTTACCGCAACCATAATTAGATAGCAATTATGGTCTTTTGGGTGTTCTCTGCCTTTCCGTACATACACGCTTGACCAAAGATGGTAGGTAGCCTGACGAAATGCTATCTAGGGTACGACCGTGTATCGTCGACTATCCCCTATCCATCCCCGTCTTTAGGTCGCTCGTATAGCAACCAAGGCATACTCTTGGTTCTTCTAACGCAGACCTTAACCTCTCATGAGCCTAGTATAATCACCTGGCAGCTCATAGAGGGATACCAAGAATATCCTCACGTTCCCCGAAGCCGCTGCTTCTTTACCCAGTTCGCTGGAGCCTTTATCTAAATCAGATACTTGCTCCTACTCGTATACTTAAACGATGACCTACCGTATCATGTTACTCATCTATCTATGAACTGGTCTAAATTTCCTTGACTAAGAATCATTACTTAGTTATTCTTCAACTAAGGTTTACCACTTAGCATTGTTCCCGTTATCCTTGTTAACTACGGTTATCCACCTAATCCTCAGAACTAGGGTTTACATAATGGATTAAGTGTCACTTAAGTTCATGACTTAACCCGTCTACAAATCCTGTCAAAATTGGCTAAGTATCCAAGTTCAAGGCTTAACCCTACAAACCATGCTCAAGTTGGTTAAGTATATTAAGCAATTCACGACTTAACCTCGTCCAATTATCATTCTAGATTGGTTAAGTATATATTAACTTGACCCTATCAATTTACTTAGTCAAATCGGTCAAGTGTATTCAAGCGATTTGTGACTTAGCCTTATCATGTTTTCACGTTATATTGGTTAAGTATTGGTTAACTTAACCACAATAAATTAACGAGTTAGATTGGATAAGTATAGGTCACTTAACCACATCAATTCATCATGTTTAGATTAGTTAAGTGTTTAACTTAACCCCATTAAACTACCAAGTGGGATTAATTAAGTCTAGGCTAACTTAACCCCATCCAATTTCCATGTTTAGACTAGTTGAGTCTAATCTTAACCCCATTCGTTAACCGTATTTTTCGGTTAAGCGTCATTAAGAAAACTTACTTAACCTTACCAAGTTATCGCGTTGGATTGATTAAGTGTTGGTTAACTTAACCCCATCCACTAGTCATATAAAAATGGTTAAGTGTCATTAGGCAAATCAAGTTACTTAACCTACCCAACCTTGTCATGTTTTGTTAAGTATCATTAGCCTAATCAAATTACTTAACCCATTTGTCCATGTCATATTTGGTTAAGAGTCATTAATCAAATTAACTTAACCCTATCATGTGGCATTAATTACTTAATGCACCTTCACCTCTCACATTAGACTTTGTTGTGGTTACTAGTTAAGCCGGTCGGTTCCGGGTAGCTTTACACCACAACTTGGTCTAACCTCGGGTTCAAGCACAACATGACCAACTTCTCACATTGGGTCCTATTGTTTTCAACTACTAGTTAGGCCGGTCGGTTCCGGGTAGTTTTACATTGCAAACTCAACCCAACCTCGAGTTGGCCACACTTATATTATCTAAGTGTCATGTCCATCATGTTTCCCAAAACATGTTACAAGTTTTCAAGCATTTGGGTAGACCTAACTTAATAGGTAAATTCCCAAAGGGTAGACCTAACTTAATAGGTAAATTCCCAAGCTTATGTTTTTATGCATACTTACATGTCAACTTCCATGTTATATTTCAAGTCATGTTTTCAAGTTGTATTTTCATGTCATTAGAAATTACCCATAACATAACCCAACGCTTTTAAACTCTCATATACGTTCGCGACAACGTAATGGATTAAAAGAAGAGACTTGGCAAAGGCATGACAAAAATGGATATTAAGCCACAAGTTAATCATGGTGGAAAATGAGGCACAAATGTGTTCATTAACTTGCATGTTACATTCTAAAGCCTCAAAACGTGCATAAACCCAAACTTGGCACATAAGCGAATCATGGTGACAAAAGATATGGAATGATGACTAGTAACTCGCATATATCATCATATAAGGGTTATGAGTTCATATGCAAGTTGACATAAAGGTTATGAGGGTTCTCATGTTGCCTAATGCAACATTTCAACATAAAGGTTGTAGCTTTTAGCTCACAAGATCAAGATAATGACTTCATAAACTTGCATGACATGATAGCATGTATCATACTCAATGATCAAACCCAAACTTGCAACATGAACATTTAACTTCATAGTTAATATCTAAGAGTAGGGAAAGGGCTTACATTGCTATGAAGGCACAAAAGATATGACAAAGCCCTTATGCAATCAAATAGACCCAAAATGCAAGCTCTAACATAAAAACCCTTGAGCCAAAATGATCAAAACCCTTGCTTTATGATGCAAAGATAGAAACTTGACTTGAATGCAAGCTAATGACACTCATACAAGCTTGAAAACACTTGTATGCATGGAAAATCTCTCATAGAAACCATTTAGAAATTTTATGAAGAGAGTGGAGGCCATGAGAGGTAAAATTTTGCCATAGTTTAGTTGCATGAATGAATAATGAGGATTTAGGATAGGTTAGGGTCTTATTTATAGATTAGGCAAGTGTTTTAGGCCATAGGATTAAACCTAGATTCAATCCAAGCCATCAAAGCATGTCTTGGGGAAGAAGTCAAGTGTAGGAACCATCTAGGGCCTTTAGATTAAAGATGAACCATGAGAACCATCCAAATGCAAAATCTGCATTTGAGCGAATCGGCCCACGGGTTGACAGCCAAACACCCTGGATTAACCCCTAGTCGACCCAGCGGGCTCGGGTCGACCTCAAAAATCGGCCGGTTCGGTTATTCCCCTCTCCCAATTCGCTGTTTTGAACATTTTTGCATATTTATTTATTTAATTTTCAATTATATATATATATATATATATATATATCAATATATATATATTTCTCTGCGCAACCCATTTCACTTAATTAAGTATACTTTAATTTGGGAATTTTTCGTGAAACTTCGCGAGGCCATATCTTGGTCATACGGACTCCGATTTTCGAAAACTTGGACTCTATTTCGCGTATTTTTCCGAGACGAACGCAATGGCATAGCCCGTTTCCCTTGATTCAGAATTTACAGTTTAATTCTGCCTCCATTTATGTTATAACAGGTTATTGAAAATACGGGTTGTTACATCCAGTAATGGTGCCATCCTCGATTGTGAAAAGAGAGTGGTTAGACTTATGACTCGCCTTGGCAACACTCTCAAAATCTCTTGCAACCCCACACATTCTGTTATGCTTAGTTACCTAGAATCTCTTGATGCATCTGTTGAAAACCTACAGTCTATTAGAGTAGTCCATGAATACTCGGATGTATTTAAAGAGGTGAAGGGCTTACCTCCAAAGCGGGATATAGACTTCCACATATACCTTGTTGATAATGCAAAACCCGTAGCTCTACCGTTAGACACATGACTCCTATGGAGAGAAAAGAGCTCAGTAAGCAAGTCAAAGAGCTACTCGAAAAGGGGTTTATTAGGCGGAGTATTTCTGAATGGGGTGCTCCAGTAGTATTCGCAACCAAAGCGGATGGTTCACTTCGCCTATGCGTTGATTATAGGGAGCTAAACAAGCTGACCAAGAAGAATAGGCACCCACTTCATAGAATAGATGACTTGTTTGATCAGCTTGTAGGTGCGTCTGTTTTCTCCCAACTAGATTTGGCAATCGGGTTCCATCAGCTAAGAGTGGCTGAAGACAGCATTGATAAGACCGCGTTCAGAACCCCGGATGGTTTCTTCGAATGGCTTGTCATGCCTTTCGGCTTGACAAACGCACCCGCTTACTTCGTTGACTTGATGAGTAGGGTGTTTAGAGAATTCCTTAATAAGTTTGTGGTGGTCTTCATAGATGACATTTTGATCTTCTCGAAGAATGAAGAAGAGCATGCTTTGCATTTAAGGGAAGTCATGGATACTCTTCGTACACATCAGCTAAAGGCCAAATTCTCCAAATGCCATTTCTGGAGAGAAGAGGTGAGGTTTCTTGGACATGTGGAGTCCAAAGAGGGCTTAGCCGTGGACCCCGCAAAAGTAGTTGCGGTGCAAGATTGGAAGGTTCCACGGAATGCAACCGAAGTCCGAAGCTTTCTTGGACTGGCGGGCTTTTACCAAAAATTCATTAAAGACTTTGCTAAAATCTCAGCCCCACTCACAAGATTAACGAAGAAGAACCTAACTTTCGTTTGGGATTTGGATTGCGATATTGCTTTCCAACGTTTGAAAAGGCTCTAACAACAGCACCAGTTATGACATTGCCGGATGGGAGCAAGATGTTTTCCGTATACACGGAAGCAAGTGGTACGAGACTATATGTTGTCTTGATGCAAGAAGGGAAGGTAGTAGCTTATCGAGGCAGGCAGTTGAAAGTACATGAGAAAAACTACCCAACCCACGATCTAGAGTTAGCTGACATCGTCTTTGCGCTTAAGTCTTGGCGCCATTATCTGCTAGGTGAGAAGTTTCAATTGTATACTGACCACAAATCATTGAATTACCTTTTCTCGTAGAAAGATATTAACTCAAGACAACAGAGGTGGATGGAATTTCTGGCCTCATATAATTTTGAGATTTCCTATACCCCAGGAAAGGGTAATGTGCTAGAAGATGCCTTAAGTAGGAAGAAGAGCTGACCTTGAGTCCTCTCTTTGTAGAAAGGCAAAGTTTGGAATATATAGAAAACTTTAATTCTAGACCCTCCTCTGAAATTGTGCCTGGTCTGTTAGCATCACTTGAGGTGCAGCCTACTCTTTTGGACTCTTTAGGAACCACACAACGAGAAGTGCCTCAACTAGTCGATGTGATGGAAAATCTACTTAGGGGTGAGACTTCTAGTCACCTCAATAGATACTCCATCGATGATAGGGGTTGGCTGAGACGGGATGGAAGGTTATGCATCCAACAAGTAAGGGATTTAGTGAAGACGGTTCTTGAAGAGGTGCACCATTCCATACTGACCATACACCCAGGCGGAGACAAGATGTATAAAGATATAAAAAGATTTTTCTTTTGGAATGGCATGAAGAGGGATGTAGCTGAGTTCGTCGCTAAGTGTTTGATATGCCAGCAAGTCAAAGCGGAGCAGAAGAAGCCCGGTGGTCTGTTTCATCCTCTCGAGGTCCCACGGTGGAAGTGGGATAGCATTTTGATGGACTTTGTTGATGGGTTGCCTAAGTCAAGAAGGGGCAATACCAGTATTTGGGTAATAGTGGACAGGCTCAGTAAAAGCGCTCACTTTATACCTGTTAAAAGTAGAAGGACTGCCTCGTCCCTAGCATCCATTTATCTTAAAGAAATAGTTCGACTCCATGGGATAACCTCTAGCATAGTGAGTGATCGAGATCCTATCTTTACGAGCGAGTTTTGGAAGAGTTTGCAAGAGGCGGTAGGCACACAATTATGCTTAAGCACGACCTATCACCCCCAAAACGATGGTCAGACGGAAAGGATGAACAGAGTATTAGAAGACCTCTTGAGATTGTGCATTCTTGATTTTGGAGGGACATGGGAGGATCATCTTCCTTTGGTGGAATTCACTTACAACAATAGCTATCAAGCCACCATAGGCATGGCGCCCTTCGAAGCTTTATATGGAAGACCGTGCAGATCACCAACTTGTTGGTGGGAGTCTACAGACAAGCTCGTACTTGGGCCAGACATGATTAGAGAGACCTCAGAAAAGGTGGACTTGATAAGAAGACGGATGAAGGCTGCACAAGATAGACAGAAGCCCTACGCAGACAAAAGAAGGACCGACCTTGAGTTTAAGGTTGGAGATAGGGTGTTCCTTAAAGTGTCTCCTTTGAGGAATGTCATTCGCTTTGGGTCCGTTAGAAAGCTAGCACCAAGATTTGTAGGTCCATTTCCTATCATTGAAAGGATTGGGACGATGGCTTACAGAGAAGAGCTACCCGATAGACTGGCTAGAGTTCATAATGTTTTTCATGTTTCTCAACTACGAAAATGCTTACATGAATCTGCGGAAGTGGTGGAGCCAAGCATACTTGAGGAAGTAGAAGTGGAACGAGAAGTGACTATAAGAAGAGTTCCAACTCGTATCTTGGGTACGGAAGTCAAAAAGCTACGCAATCGTGAAGTCAAGCTTGTTAAAGTTCAATGGAGTGATGCAGAGGAAGACGTGACTTGGGAAACTGAGAATACACACAGCCTACCCTTTTCTCTTTGAGGGTACCTCCTTGATCTCTTTTTCCATAATTTTATTCATTCTTAAATCTATCTTTCAAGTATATCTCCTCAGTCCTATTCTTTAGCCTTAGGTAGAAACCGATGGATGTAAACATGTATTTGAAACATGTTATGATTGATGGTTGCGAGTGGTTGCAAGTGGTTGCTCGTGGATGCACGTACACACACATTAGGCACTAGATCGGCTCAATCACCTTCATATTGCATATAAATGTGTGTGCATATTTAAATTAATGAATGTATAATGGTTGTGTTATCATGCTGCATTTAAATGAATGGATGTGCACACATGTAGAAATAATATGTATCGTTAGGATTCTTTCGCATACATAACGGATGCATGGCACAATCATGATTTGCATTAAGGAGGTCAACTGAATTAGTAGATCGCCTGATTTTGCATTAGATAAGGAACATATACACACACTTTTTGCATATGTTCATACGGCATTAGAAATCTTGTAAGGACAATGGATGCCTGTGTTTGATGGTTGAGTAGATGGATGATTGGATGTTAGGATATACATTCTCCTTAACTTGGAGATTTCGGGGGCGAAATCCCTTTAAGGAGGGGAGAATGTAACCCCCCATGATTTTAGATATTAAAATTAACAAATTAAAGAATACTTAATTTTAAATGTAAGAATTAAGGGAAACGGGTTATGCCATTGCGTTTGTCTCGAAATTCTGCTTGAGATAGAGTCTGAGTTTGTGTGAATTGGACTCCGTATGAAGAAGTTATGGCCCTCGGAACTTTCAAAAATTTATATAAAACAATTCATAAAATTAAATACCAAGGCAGGTCGACCTGGGGGTCGACCTACCCCAGGCCAGGTCGACTAGGGGGTTGACCTGGGGGTCGACCTACCCCCCCAACCCCCCGGGGCAGATCTGAAATGTGACGATGTTTTGACCCACTGCTGAGCCATTAGGGATGAGGTGGTTATTCTATCTTGTCTGGATGGTCTTGGTTTCTTCTAGGTTAATGACGACTCTTAATTAATTAAAATTTTATATAAGCA
Organism: Allium sativum; assembly: GCA_030737875.1. NCBI lineage: Eukaryota > Viridiplantae > Streptophyta > Magnoliopsida > Asparagales > Amaryllidaceae > Allium > Allium sativum. The sequence goes on along the minus strand of CM060915.1, from coordinate 464,231,021 downwards.
ACCTAACCCTCAACCTAAAATCACATTAATTCATACTAAGAGCCATCATGCTGTCAATGGTGAACCTAGAGTAGCCGTCGTTCTCTTTGAACTCAAAAGTAAGATAAAACAAGAATTAAAATCAAATAAAATCTAAATTAGAATAACAATTAGTCTACATCAAAGGCGAGCAATTCAGTTTCAGAATACAGATCCCAGAAAAACAAGACTGTTCTTTTGGTTGTGAGTACTATTTCTTTCACAATATAATTATTAAATTAATTATGATGGGTTGTAATTGGATTATGAGAACATGTATGTTGAATCGCAGAATGTTGTTTAACTTTGTAGATCTATTTCATATTTAACTTGATTCATTTTATGCAAGTTTGAGTTGTTAAATCATATGTGAATCTTATGCAAGTTTGGGTTGTTAAATCATATGTTAATTCATATGTGAATCTTATGCAAGTTTGGATGTTAAATCATATGCTAATTCGTATGTGAATCTTATGCAAGTTTGGAATGTTAAATCGTATGTTAGTTTGAATAATGAAACTTATGTAAGTCTATGTGTGAATTGTACACAAGTTCATATATGAATCAAGTATTCACATATGCTAGTTTATATGCAAATCATGTGACACTAATTTACATGTTTAGATCCATATATGCAAGTTTATAGGAATCTATATGCAAGTTCACAATTTATGTAAGTTTAGGTGAAAAACCATATTTATGTGCAAGTTCACATTTTTATGTTTAGATCTATAATCAGATCCATGATAGTTTATGCAAAATTATGTATGTTCATTGCCTATGCAAGTTCTTGGCTATGCAAACTCATTCTATAGTTTTTAGATCTATTTTATGTGGCTTTTCTTTTTATAAGTTAGACTATTTGCGAGTCTAACATATTTCATGTTAAAACGTACGAACGACGTGGGGATAATGGGAAAATATTATTTATGTAAATTATGAATTGGCATAAAATGGCTTTAAAAGCATATAAATTAATTTGAGACATTAATTGGTATAATTTTTATACCTTAAGAGTATGGACATAATTTAGGTGACAATTATGGACATGATTTGGAAATTATTGGAAATTTGAATAGGGATAATTAATTCATATTGGGGTGAAATAATTTGTAATAATAAACGTCTAAGACACGAGGTTATACTCGTTTATGGTGTAAGACTGCTTGAACCCGCCCGACAAATCCAGCAACCACAAACGGTAGTCTAATGTGAGAGGTCGAAGGCATAAATTAAATGCGTAACAGGTATAATGACATGAGGTTAGACACGTTTGTGGTATAAGACTGCCCGGACCCGCCAGGCAAATCCAACAACCGCAAACGGGAGTCTAATGTGGGAGGTCTTACAAGGTTACGGTTATAATGAATTAAGTAACACTTAACCAAGATAAACATGTGGTGGGACATGGGGGTTAAGTGGGTGTCATGGGTGGCATGTGAAATACGATTAGAAACACTTAACTATATTGAAACATGTAAAGAAGACATGAATAAGAGGGGGTTAAGTGGAAAATTCTATTGGGGACCAAGCATAGGTGGAAAGCTTGTGTCAAGCATGGGGGACCCATTTCAAACCAGTAACGCATTAAGTATCTTTGTGAGCTCGAGTTAGATCGAGGACGGGACACGCTTACTGCATTTGATTGTAAGAGGTCAAAACGGGTTAGCGGTGGCAACACAAGTCCAACGGGGTCATGTGCGTGCGTGGGCCCGAGCTGGTAGGTAAGACGTTGTTGCATCGTGTAGATATAAGCCATGCATCTTTAGTGGTATCGGGTTGCCACTTTGGGGAGTGATACACCCCACTGTGGGACTAGCACGGGTATTTACGAGTTAGGGAGCTGATCGCATGGGGGTAGTGGGTACAACTAGTGGAGATAGGGGCAGGCGGCACCTATGAAGGCAGCTACGGGTACACGAAACTACCATTATAATTTTTATGTAGGCGGGATCAACTCTTAGGGTGACTTGTAGTGGTCAGTATAGTAATTATCCTATAGTGATTAGGAGCGAGATTGACACCAGAATATTCCTTCTGTTTTTTTTTGTCTTGCCCACTTGTTTCACAGTCATTCCTTATTTTACTAGTTTATGCCTTATCCTAATTACTTTAATAATTGTATTGTTAAAGTTATGATACTCGCTAGACTTTATGTCTGATCCCCTTTGTTTTCGCCTCTCTTCTTCCTCCCCCCCCCCCCCCCCCAGGTTCTCAGGTTGGGACTAGTACTAGTGGAGCTTGATCAGGATCTTCCTCTCTCTTTTGGAAGTGCTTGGATTGGTGAAAGTAAAGTTTAGCTCATCTCTTATATGGCTACTTATGTTGGGGTTATACCTTTTATTTTATGTACTCAGAAAACAATTTGTCAAGATGGTTACTAAGTGCACTTGGTTTTTCTATTGGTTTATGATGTTGTTGTAATCAAACTATTTCTCCGCTGCAATAAATGTTGTTTTGAAAATTTTCAAGTACCAATATATGTATCTGTCCCGTTATATTCTGTTCTATTCACCAATAATACTTCATGAAAGTTAATGCGTTCCCTTTGAGAGTGACATTAATGGACGTGGGGTGTTACAACTGCCTTCCTCATTATATTTGTATTGCATTCTATCTTCTATTAACTTCTATCAAATGACTATAGCTAAGTCTGAGTTGAGAATTGGAAATTAAATACAATTTAACGAAAAACATGTCATCTTAGTTATATAAGGTTAGTATCATACGATCAACTATAATTAACTTAAAACCAAAGTCTCTAGGCATGGTATAATTAATATTGGTTATCTTTGATCTAATGATCCTGTGTTTTGACTTACAAAATTGAGTTGGACGATGTTGGAATTTTGATAAAAATCAAATTTAGTATGTCTCAATATGATATAATTTTAAAAAGTAGAATTAGTGTAAATAATTGTATATATCTGATATCTCTTATAATAAGTAAAATTAGATTGTACCAAAAGATGTGCAAGCACAAGTACAACAATATTACACCACTAGCTAAAGTGATATGTGAACATTAATATTCATCGCCGATTAAATTTATATCTTTGAGTTGCATAATCGAAATAATGAATACCATGAATGAACAACAGGATTATAATAATGAAAGTTGATTAAATTAATTGGCATATATGGAACACTAATAATTGGATTTTATTTAATGTGTTTGGGTATCATTAGTATTTAATAAAGTGCGCCAAACACCACTCGCATAAGGCAGCAACCAGAAGTTGCATAAAAACCTACCAAAGCAATCCAAATTTAAGATCACAAGTTCTATTAGTGTTTTACATAGCAAGGTAGTGACCAACCCTTTGTCCAACAACACCGCAACCAAGACAATAGCAGAACAACTTCACCTTCTATAACAAAAAGTCACACAGCCCAACCTAACTCGCCTAACGCCTGTAACATACCGCAACATAGACCACCACAATAGTCACTCTAAAACCCAAGACAAAACACTACAATAGAAAAACAGTTACCAAACTGATGTTATAGGCTAATATCAGACCAAACAAAACCAAACTAGTTGAGAGCTCAACAGATCGGAGTACGACAGCCACACTACAACCACGTCGAACATGTTGATCCATAGCCAACGGTGTCTCCTTTGATTGGAAACTGAGACGTAGAACTAATGGGAAAAAGAGAAGGGTACATGCTTGATGGCGTAGTGGTGATAGGTCGTGAGCTATCAATGTTGACCAACTTTTTGGAAATCAGTCACACGTCAAAATTATGGTTAACAACGTGCTCGAGGCTCGAGTACACTCGTCGTAATTCACAAAATGGCTGGGTCGATGTTTTAAAGTGGTTAGACTTATCGATGGCAAAATATTTGGATTTTGGTTATAAAAAAAACAGTGTTGCGCACTCAAAAATAACTGATCGGCATGGCATGATCACAAAAAATGGATTGCGCGACTCACGACATCAAAACCTGGCACTTGGAAAAATTCTGGTTTGGTACGTTCAATAGCAGGTGATCGACACATGAAAATCATCAAAAATAACGTGTTTTTTCTTGGATGATCATGATTGCAATTTGGCTGATCATTGGTTTTTGCATGTCAACACTTTAGCGTGCCAGGAAGGGGGGTGCACAACTTTGACTTATGCTTTGGATTGGATTCTCGGATTTGGTTTTGGTTTTCATCTTTGGTTTTGAAATTTGACATCGACTTTGTTTCGAAAATAGATCTTGCCCGCTTTTCATCATGTTTAAGCGTAAGAAGCTCGACGCTATTGCTAAAGCTCATGGTACAAGAGGTGAAGGAAGTCAAGAACTTTCTTCAACCGAAATTCCCTCGAATTACGTCACTCATGATGATGTCGACCGGATGATTAAGAATTTGTCTATGGATTTGAACTTTCGACTCGAGTGATAGGATAAGGCGTTGAATAACTTTCTCGCTCGGATTGAGGCTAGACTTGGAAGTGCTAATTGGCCGGCTAGCCAGGAAGATATCATCGGGACAAGTACTATTGTTCCGCAAAACGCGACTCGAGACTTTGGGGAAATCCCATATACTAACCAGCATGGCGATGCAGATCTTCGGACATAATCACTAATTGATCATCTTTGGCTCTGATGTCTCAGATTCAGTCCTCCCCCCTCCCCCCACCCGGACATCAGTATCTTGTGGCTTGTGGTTTCTAGCTTTCTGGATTTGTGAATATTTCGAATTTCTTAGCTCTTGGTTTTGGTTAGCTCTTTTGGATTCTGGTCTTGGTTTTTGGTGTCTTAGTTTTGGCTCTTGCTGGTTCTTTGGTCTTTTGGTTAGGGCATACTTTGGATTTCATGGATTTGGTACTTTGGCTTTTGTTGTGTGGCCTTCACCAACTCTTGGCTTTCTCTGGTTCTTGGATTTATCGGCTCCTAGATTTCTTGGTCTTCTTAGCTTACGGAATGATTATGGCTTTCTCTGGATTTGGTTACTCGGGGTCTGGCACATGGCTTTTGTTTTATATGCTTCGACCCTCTAGATTTATCTCTCCTGGCTTCTTGGATGTAGATGGTTGGGTCGACCTACCCATGTATGGGAGCTGTTATAATCCCTAGGCATGCTCTTTGCTCGACAATATACCATTGCCCCCTGGTTATTAGTAAGATGGAACTATCCCAACTTTTCTTGGTCATCTTGTTTCGGTAAGATCTCCTTGAACTGTTTTGGATTTTCTTGGTTATCTTGCTTCGACAAGATCGCTTTAAACGCTATGGCTACTCTTGGTCGTCTCGCTTCGGCGAGATCGCCTTGAACCTCCCTTGATTTTGGATGATTGGAAGGCTAACCTCGCCTACCAATGTAACGGGGTCAGGAAGGATCCCATGCATGCTCTTTGTGAACGATAAACCATTCAATCTCTTTCACGAATGAATTTGAAATTGGAAAACGGCCAAGTCCTCCTACCCATGCATGGGGGCAGGCCAGTCCCCTAGGAGTGCTCTTTACGGATGGTGAATCATTATGTTTTATTTTGTTTTACAAAGAACTCCAAGGTTTTATAACTTTAATAAAAATTACTTCATTAAGTAAGGATGCTTGCTTACGTAGTATAAAACATGGAATCAGATTGCGAACTTTAAGTATTATATGGCAAGTTTCTGCAAAGTCGCCTTGGACTCTTATGGAAACCCTTGGTTGTCTTACTTTGGCAAGGTCGCCTTGGACACTTATGGTAATCCTTGGTCGTCTTGCTTTGGCAAAGTCGCCTTAGACTCTTATGGCTACCCTTGGTCGTCTTGCTTCGGCAAGTTCGCCTTAGACTCTTACAGCAATCCTTAGTCACATTACGCCTTCAGTAAGGTCGACTTGGACTCTTATGTCTACCCTTGGTCGCCTTGCTTTAGCAAGGTCGCGATCGCCTCCAAATCCCCTGGTTATACTCGGATTGTATCGTCAATGACACACCAATATCATTCACTCATGGGTATGGCTTATCTGGTTATCTGGCTATTTGGTTATTGGATGCTTTGGATTAATGGCTATGGGTTTTCCCGATCTCCTGGATATGGCTTATTCTGGATCTCTGGCTCTTGGACCCTTACAGCCCCTCAGGTTATTCTGGTTACTTCGTTTGTTATGGATATCGATCTGTATTGGTCCTTAGGTTATTTTGTTTATATTTCAAGAAGCGATCCAGAGCGATCACCGGCTTTCTTTGGCTTTCTAGTTTTTCGAATTTATGGTTAATACGATCTGATGCGATCATGGATTTTTGATTTATTGGCTTTGGTTTTTTGGTTAATACGATCCAGCCCGATCGTGGATCTTTGGTTTTTTGGTTACGGAAGTTCACTTCGTACTTCTTCTAGCTTTGGTTGATGGATTTTTTGTTTTCTCAAAAATACATGTTCCTTCGATCTAGAAAGACATGTTTTAGGGGGGGGGAGTAAAGTATTGACCAACTTTTTGGCAAAAACAGTCACACATCAAAATTATGGTTAACAACGTGCTCGAGGCTCAAGTACGCTCGTCATAGTTCACAAAGTGGCTTGGTCGAAGTCGCGAAGAGGTTAGACTCATCGATGGCAAAATATTTCGATTTTGGAAAAAGTAGCGTCGCGCACTCGAAAATAGCTGATCAGCATGGCATAAGCATGAAAATTTGTCTTGTGCGACTCACGAGATCAATACTTGGTGTTTGGAAAATTTTTGAGTTGGGACGTTCAAAAACACGTGATCGACACGTGATCGACACGTGAAAATCATCAAAAGTCACATGCTTTTGCTTGGCTGATCATGTCTGGAATTTGGCTGATCATTGGTTTTGGCAAGCCAACAATCACCAAAGGATAGGCGATATTAAAGTAGTGAGGAACTCAGATGAGTTATCAACAAAGGTCGAATGGTACGGCTATATGAAAGTTATTATGGTACTTAACGGTATATGATTAATATTAGTATTTAATATATTGTGTATATAAAATTTATTATGCATGTAACAATATATGATATGAGTGGAACTTTTAATTAGATGTAAACTAGAATAATGCTAACGCAATTTCAAGAATATTGAGGGCACAGTGGCACCAACTTTGGATAGTCATGCATGTAAAAGAAAATTTGGATTTTTTTCATATTTAATTAAAATAAAATAAAAAGGGAAGGTTTTAAGTTAAATGGTCTCAATCATTCTTTTAAAGTAATGTCGATTCATTTCTTTCATTTTATTCGTTCTCTCACAAAATTTCTCTATTTCTCCCATCGATTAATGGATGAACTTTCAAAATACAAATTAAATCAAAATTTAAAAAGTTATTGTTGTCTCTTCATCCTTACAATCTTGTGATTGATTCAAATGAATATATGTGTTTATTCAATATTCGAGGTGCAAATTGTTGGCTTTATTTACTGATAATTCTAATTTTATTTAGTTATTTGTCCATTGTAGTTACATGATTTAGATTTTATTCAGGTTACATCTCTTTCATTTTATTTTTGTATGTGTACCTAGCTAGTAATATAACTATGTTCCCATTTTATCCACCTTAACTTGTTGTATGATCTTGTGCCGCTAAGTCTATAAGTACCAGTAAAGGACTAATTAACCACTCGACCTTATACCTCTGCAATAGTTATAATGGTACTATCGAAACTAGCTTGAACATAAATAATTTTTTTAGTATTCGATGTCCATTGTTACATAAATCAATACGTCTATTGCTACGTGGAACAATTTCTTGTATAATTTTGCCATATTTTATCATCTTATCAATATGAACTAGAGATATAAAAAGGAACATTGAAAATTTGAATGATTGAAAATAAAGAGGCTACTTTCTAAGTATTAGAAAAAAAGCAACAACGAGAATGAGAGATTTAGAGTCAATAAGTTGATTCCTCGTTCTTTCTCTCATTCAAAATCATTACTCTACAACACTTCCTTATGCAATGCTCAAGGCTAATGATGAGTAGCAAGTTTAAATTTTAATTTGTTATCAACCAAAATGATTGATTCATCGAGTTTTTGCCAATGACCGCGCCTTTGAATAGAAATGTTAACTAAAACCCAAACTTAAGATAGATTCTTTAGGATCCTTCTTTTTTCAAATGGAATGAAGAAAGATAGCAACTGCTCAATTCCCAAAATTCCTTTTTGGATATTTCTTAATGTGCTGGCTATTTACTAAATGTGAGAAGTTAATGAGTAATAATTTATCTCCCTTTGTTCAACTTCTCCATTGTATATATTTATTATAATTGATTATGAACATTAAATTATGTATATTTTGCACTAATTATATACATATTTTAGTTAGACTTGTAAATAAACACTTTCGGATACAATAGTCCCATATAAGCATTTGCATTCAAATTCATTTTTGGATGGCATATATCTGCATCGATAGATATGTATGAATGTTGGATAACTATTTTATCTGTTAGCACAATAAAAGAATTGTCATTTTTTAATGGTTATAAATGTTACAAATCAGAGTACCAATGCTTATAACTGTTGGTAAAAGGTCTGTGGTAAATTTTGTAACGAATGTACTAACGGTTATAACCATTGGAAAAGAAATTTGTTTCGACTGTTAGTATAAAATTATGTTCTAATGATTATAACCGTTAGAACCAGTTTGTGTTCCAGTGGTTATAGACGGAGCTAGTTTGTGTTCCAACGGTTATAACCATTGGAATAATTCATTGTTCCAACGTTTATAACCGTTAGGCTAAACGTAATTTGTTTCCACGCATATACAAATGCAAAATTACCAACAATTATAAGTGTTTGAATTTTTGTACTGTTGAACCATATCACATTTAACATCTTTTAGTACCATCACATATCATTTCATTCAACTACACGAATCAAATTTATAGCAATATTAAACATGAAACCAAATTTCAAACTAACATTTCACCAAATTGAAAAGAAGGTAGCAAACATACTAGATAAGTCATCAAATTGTACAAAGGTCATTGTGACTTCAGTTTTCACTAGTACAAAATATCTAGACGCTTACATAGAACGAATGCGACTTTCGGAAAAACCACAAACCCACCATCAACCAACTTGGATAATGTGTAATGACCATTTCGAGATGCATAAAAAAGCGGCTCGTCTGGATTAAGATAATCCTCTATCCAAACAACTTTTTCTCCATCTACGACCTTCCTACCATGACAAATCTTTTTCATTTCAAGATATCCTTTAGCTACCATTTCCAATTCTTGCGACAATAAATGCACTGGTCATCATTCAAACGTTGATGATCCAATAACATTAGATGGAGCAGGATTAGGAGTAGGATGATGCTCGGTATGCGAAGCAACTTCGGTGCTTGACGTTGTTGAATTTGTCCACAATTGGACTAATTAGTTGTCTCATACATTGTTGCAAATCAGCTAAATTAGAAGTTATTGTTTTAATATCTTTATGCATTTTAGCGTTATTGTGTTGCATATCCATTTTCCATTGTTTATCTTCATTCGCTTTGTAATTCAGTGTTGCTTTTGAAGTTTGGGTGAGTTATACTTGCTTTGCATTATAGGTGGAGCTGAAAGCACGACAATTGCTTCTTTTTTTGTCATTTCCAAAAACTTCGACAATGGCATCCCTTTCAAAATTATCCAAACCAATGAATCCTTCATTGCCATTAATAGAAGATTCAGACTTTTGCCTCTCTTATACAGCTATCCAAAAGAACATTTAATTTAAAACTATTCAAGTGACATTTCAACAATAAAATTTTTAGCATCCGGTTAACATATATAACTGATGGCTTTCATTTGAGACTAGCTTTACGCAAGTATATGTTGACTAATCACCATCAGCCTATTCCGTTGACCAATATTTCAACAATAACTAAAACTTAAAATGGAGAAGAGAATTTAACATAAATGTTGAATAATTGCATTTAAGAAACATAAAATTTCATGGTCTTTCAAAATTTTAGAATCCACAGTTATGTACCTATAAAATAACCTACATGGTGAACGAACTTTTAAAAAAGTAAAAGTTGGCAGATTAATGCCATTAGTTGTCCCAATCATATGAAAACAATATGAGTAGTGAATATGCGGTTCAGAATATAATATCTTATATTGACTCAATACCTTACCTTATCAGCTTAAATTTTTTAAAAAGCCTAAAATAGTGAAACAAATATCTCATGATACTAGTATATAACCCATAACCGTACCCATGTATAAAAAAATAGTATAAAGACTTACATATTTTTCTACTGCATATGGAAGCACATCTCCGATTTTCCTACTAATGAGTGCTGCTTTTCATGTCATTGCTCGTGTGAGTTTGCATTTTGAATTCTCCACTTCCTACATGAATGAATATGAATTAGTTTGTAAATTAAATTAAACAATAAGATTTCACGTATAGCAATTACTAAATACCATTTCTTCATACAATCGAGTGTATGATTTTAGTCCCAATGTATGAGCTATTTTACCTTTCTCTTTATTTTTGGCATTTGCGTTGCATTGTTTTGTTTTCTTCTCGGTGTACTCATTATTAACAAATTTCTCCCATTGGACTTTAAATATACATCGGAAGGTTATCAATCGTGATACGTCCAGGCAATAACTGTTTATCTTTCTTCAAAAAAGTGTTTCGATGCTTTGATTTTTTTAGTCTTGAAATACTGTAAAAACCCTTTTTTCAAAATAGGTCGAGCAATGGTTGGGTCTATATTCATGTCAAACTCCTTCTACAAAAAAAATAGAAAGAGAAAAAAAAAAAAAACAATTGCTAATTAGAAAATGCCAAAATCAAACCATCATTCACAGTGGCTGCTGGAGTACTTGCATTTCAGTAACCTAAATAATATCATCAACAGATCAGATACATAGCAGCATAATCTAATCCTTCTTCATTCGGGTATTTTCTTAACACAACATAAGCTAGAGACAGAAGACACAAAAAGATACAAATGCTAAATTGTTTGTATACAGCAAAATAAAACGGGAAAGGCCATACTCATGGCAGTATATAAATATATATGTATCCAGATTTTCTACCTAGCAGGTGATGGAAGAGTAAGTAAACATGGTTCTTATTAAACCATGCACAAACTTCCGGACGAATTCAACACAGCAACTAAACTTCATGCATAAATGCATGAAAACACAACTAAGGACACCTAACCAAGCCACATGTTCCATTAAAGATAAGGTGAAAAGAGGATAGTCAAGCACCATGAACACTAGCAAGCAAATTTCCAATGTAAAGAAAATAACACTATCATAAGCATGGCAACAGCAAGTTGTATAATCAGCACTGGCAAAGGGAAATGGAATAATAAAGTAAGAAGCCAAAAGTATAAATGGAGTAGTTAATTAATTGTTAGCATAGGCTTAAAACAAATAACACTTTTCATATACCATTAGAAAAAACAATTCCATATATCAGCTTGCGCAAGTATATTGACTTATCCTAAAAGTGTAGTTGGTTAAATAGTTCTGGTGTGATAATGAAAATTTCAACATTATAAATTTAGATAGATATGTTTTTTCAAGCGTGTTTTACTGTATGGTTTATATTCTTGTATGTGTTAGTTATGCATGATTATAACCTAAAGTTATCTGATTCTGGAATAGCACGCATTGGATCAGTAGAACAAGACTCTGAAGTGTCATCTAATGTGGTTATGGGAACTTTTGGAAATATTTCCCATGAATATATGACCACGGGTAGTTTCCTTGTTATACATTTGCTCAATATAAATGCAGAATTAATGTTCATCATGTTAACTGATTTGAACCACTAAAATTTAATTGGTACCACCAAATAGTATTTTCTTTCCTTGGATCACACATAATTCTTGAAATATAAGTGATCAACAGTTAGTAAAGTAACCATGAACTATAAATTTATTCAAGAAACACTCATCCACTGCATTTTACTCCATAATTAATTTATATAGATAGCACCTTTGATATGGAAAATTATTGCATATGTTATAACTGAACGTCACTGAGACAATATACATGTCATCTGCATGTAAAAAGCGATGTGTATGGATTCAGAGTGGTGATACTAGAAATTTTTGTCAGGTTTTAAAAGCTATCGATCAAAACCGTCAAAACAAAAAACAAAATTTAGTGGAATGAGCAAAACCATACTTACTAGATGAACAAAATCTGATTAATCTGGTGATGGATAAGAGCTTAGAAGGGCAATGTTATTGGAAAGCGGCAATACAAGCAGACCATCTCATTGTGCATTGCTTAGCCACTAACCCCAAGGAAAGACCTTCCATGGACCAAGTAGCTGATATTTTGCTAAATGTTAAATTTATCACATAGATTGAAGGCTTCTAAAGTCAGATAAATTGTGTTTTATGAATCCATATAATAAAAAAAGTATTTTAAACATTTACATGTTATGGTATATTTTCTATTGTTTTACCTATTATTTTGTTTTAACTATAAGAGTGTTGGCCGCAAGTGTTACATCATATAGCTCAAAGAGGCAAACTGATGTGAAAAGCAAAGGGTGCAGATAAGACTTCCTACTCAATATAGTAATTTTTGCGATAGATGCCTGAGCTTTACGTGACTTTGGGTATACTACTCATTCGTGCGGTTGTCCATAACAAACTGGCATTTACTAACATATGAAGAGTAATATCAAGCAAGAACACATGCACAACATATACATGAAAAATCATGAAGCAGAACAATTTAATCGGATCATATGACCTTGCTACAGCCAAATCCAAGCACACATGCATCTTATGCTGTTAATTTCCAAGCAAAACATGGTCGCACAATCATATAAAAGCAATAAACACTACCTATGACCTGATGCTATTTAGAGATGAAAAACTAAGGGTGCGTTTGGTTTGTCGTTTTCGGTTCATTTTCGGTTTTCTATTTTGAAAAATAATGAAAACGCGTTCCCTTTATCATTTTCAAAAATTCATTTTGAAAAATCCATTATTTTTCAAAACGGGCTAACCAAAGAAAACTAAAAACACTTTTTTTTTCGTTTTCCCTGTTTTCAGGCCCAACCGAAAATTCAGAAAACCCAAAAGCCCAAAAACAAGCCAAACACGTTGAAAATGACCTAATCTATTTTCCGGCCGCACACAGCACACTTCCTCTTCTCCGATTTGGGTCGATAATCACAAATTCAGGTAAAATCGCATATTTTTGTTTCTTTAGTGCCTCCTTTGATTCAATTCAATTTCAGTTCATCAATTTCTTATTTAACAGTCGCTCATTCTTCTCTTCGGCCGGAGTTAGGGTTTTGTATTGGATTCGAGCTACTTCGGTCTCAACCGTTACAAGGTAAAATCTTATCCCTTTCTTGTTTAATAACTATGAATCCCTTTTGCAATGACAGCCTATTGATTTAGGGACCAACGCTCACTATTTTCTTCCCCTATTATGCCTCTGCTCCATTTTATATTACTTTTAGATAGAATCTGTGATTGTTCTGTTTTGAAATGGTTGTTTTACGATATGCTTTTGTTTTCGAATTGTCTGCACACTTTGATGTCAACAGTTTCATTCGATTTATTATGCTAACAAAACTGATTTTTGATTTCATCGATTGAGATAATATTAATTTTAAAACGAATCAAATTTTATAACTTAGGAAATGTTAAATATAATTAGCAGTCTTTTTTAACATAATAATTATCTTTTTTTTCAAAAGGAATAGCTTATGGCATTATGTATTTGTACTTAATCCTAAGAATGCAGGGCATTATGGGTTCATCTTTCTAATATATGTGAAGAGGCAGAAGAGGTTTGTGGTGGTGCTTTGTATGTGCGTGTGGGCGGATGCTGGGATTGGGTAACTGTTTTTTGATGTGTTAGCATTTTAGTCTGTAGTACAGCAGCTTATGGCAGAGAATGGATGGAAGTGTGGTTGAATGTAGGTAGGAGTCGAAGTGGTAGGTTGTGTTAAATGAATGTACATGATAAACATATAAACCCGAAAACATGATAAACCCGAAAACATGATAAATATAAAAACATCAATGTTTTTGTTAACGAACATTTGCTTCCATGTTGATTTCTAATTGGAGTGGTAGGACTCATTTTTCTCTTTTAAAACCTGCTGGATCTTGTTCTCAACTGTGAGGCAAAATTCTCCCACTTGGATTGTTTATCACTTCCTTGTATCTCTGAATTCAAGGCTTATTCCATTTTAATCTTCCTGGTTGATCTTTGTCTGTCTATCTGTTGACAAGACAATGAGTTTTGTGTTGCAAAATTCATATTAAAAGCTACTCTGATAGAATTTTGAGAGGAGGAAGTAGAAAATTAATAATGATGAAAAAATAGAAAATTAAAAGCTACGCACAGGGACCTTGGATAAATAGCATGTTCGTCAAGAGTAGGAGGGTCTTGATAGATTGTAAATGTTCTGTTCTGTTTAGCAAGATCATACAACCGTACAATGCTTATTTGAGATGTTTGCATGTTAATCTAATGATCAGGCATATACTAAAATATCTCTAAAGCGTTAATAACATTTAAGATAGACCTAACTGATGGTTTAGTAGAAAGAAGTAGGTCAATGGACAATATTAGAGCTGCAATTTTGTTGTTTTTACATTTGGAATGCCAATCAGTATGTTTGTAGTCAATCTGAAAGTAGATCAGATTGCTAATAGAGATGAATAGGCATAGGATATTGGATCCCCTGCCAAAGTAGGTCATTTTTTTAGTGTCAGATATAGCTTCATGGATGATTTTAGACTATGCATGAATGACTGGTTTAACCTTTTTATTATCAGCGCGTGACGTACCAGTGCTTGCATTATTCATCAAAAAATGTATTTTGGCTGTCACTAAGGACAAAAGAGTCCACTTGACGCATCCATGTTTTTACGTAGACGCGAATTTTGATTGTCCAATTGGAAAATCAAACGCTACCTTCCTCTCTGAGTAACAAAAACATTGAGGTATGTTACACTTCAAAGAATGCCATTCACACATAATATCTTACTGTATTAAGTTTTCCTCAACATCTAAAATAGGGATTTTCTTTGGAAAAGAAAAATTAGAATTTATTTTGATTAAAATTCAAAAAAAGTATATTGGAATCATACCCTCGCTCTTGTATTTTTTAGTTAAGTTCTTATGAACAAAATCTGGTCATTTGGTGACTTCATATGAACAAAATCTGGTCATTTGCTGTGCATTTATTTTGGTTAACGAACATTTCTTATGGACATAACTACATTTCAATACATTTGTATTAATGTATTGGAGTTTGTAAGTTTTATAAATTTGCATACATTAATTTTATTACTCCATATGTATTAATGTATTGAATGCATTAATACATTTTTATGGACAAATGCACTGCTGGTTTGTATTAATGTAATGATTTTATAAATGTATTCAAAATAAATGCACAGCAAAATAAATCCATATAAATTTTATAACTCCAATACAACAAAATAAATGCATTGCTGTTTTGTTTTGTTGCTTCTGAAAGCAATTCCTACTTATTGTTTAAGTTCACATTTTTTCTGCTGTCCCTATACTATTATACATATAAACTAATGTAATATCTTGCCACTTAGCTCATACTTGTTCTATATTCCTTTTTTCTACAATTTATTGTTTAGTCAAATTTGTTCCACAAATCAAATATTTATTATTATTATTTAGTTCTTTTACGTTGAAGCAACATTATATTTAATGTTCGAAAGGTAACAGTGAGTACAGTAGAGAAATGAACACATTTCATTATTCTTTTAACTAAAATTGAACAGAATTGATAAGATTTTTTTTATCAATTAATGTTTACTAAAATTTGAACAGAATTTATAACTAAAATTTGAACAGAATTACCTATGTGTATTTATATATTTTAGTTGAGGCTTTAGCTAGAAACATGTTGCATGTATATGGTCTGGATTATGCAAATTTGGTTAGGCTCTAACTTAAGATTGTTTGTGGTCTCCTAGTTGAGTTTCTTTTCTTCCTATTACTTGAATGTTGCAAGTCTCTGTTGGTGCATGTGCCTTATGGCCATGTTGCACTAATTTGTGCACTTGCATTGTTTGCATCCGGGAGGTTGTGCCCGGATTGTTTTGGACTGCGAGCCATTCTTGTTTATGTTGTAAGAGTGGACATTCAATGGCCTTGTTGTTGTTCATGTCTTTTAAATTTCATGTGTCAACAATTTGTAAGGTAGGTTTACTTGTGTACTAGTTCCAGGCTAGGAGGTTCATTTGAATTTGCATTGAAACTATCTAGTCCTAGACTGCTGTTATCATCTATCAGAAATGTCGCATTTCCTCACCTCTTGTAAATCAATTGATTTAGCTAACTTTTCTTCTGCACTGTCTGAAACGATTTTGAGTTTGCCTGCAATAGATTTTTCTTACGAAAACCCTGTCATTTTGAGTTTGCTGTTGTTCATGACTTTTATTCTGTGAGATGTCTTACTTTTGTACTATCGTTTGCAGATGTGACCCGGAAGACATCAGAAGCGCGTTGCTTACAAAATTCGTGGTTGATATAAATATCATATTGTCATGAAAGATGCTTGAGTTGTTATCTTTCAACTTTCTCTTTATCTACCTTATCGCTTATATTATATATTTGAAATTGTATTATGAACTTTTTTATTGTAATTTTATTCTTGTACGATTCGGCCTCATGTAGTTTAAAATATTGTATTCTCTTTAATGTTTAATCATTATGTTTAGAATTCAGCCTATTATCTTTCATCTATTATCGGTTTTTAACCAGCAGCTTGATATATTCACAGTTGTTTTTATTCAACTTCTTTATGTTTGAATTTTTCGATTTGTTTTTTGATTGATTTACAACATGCAGTATGTTCATGCAAACATGAAAAATGAATAGTATATGTTATTATGGATGACTATTTGAACATAAAATTACATACAATTATTGACAAAAGTGATTTAGGTTGTTGAATCGTTTTGTCTTTATATGAAAGAGTTGATTTCATGGGGTTATCGAATGGTGAATATTTGTTGTATCATCAATTATATCTATATTTTGTGTCTAAATAAATTTTCCTATATTATATATTACATATTATACTTTAAACGTAAAATTTGTTTGAATTGCCAAAATGAAAACTCAAATTTTCAAAATTTCAAAACTGTAATTCAAACCAAACGCATTTTTCAATTTTTAGTTTTAAAAACTTGTTTTCAAAAAAGAGATGCCCAAATGCATTTTGAGAAATAGTGAAAATATTCAAAATAGAAAATTGAAAACAACCATGAAAATCCAAATTGAAAACTGAAAACGTAGACCAAACGCACCCTAAAATACTTCAAACCAAGATGATATAGAATGATTAGGTTAGGTAGGACTGTAGGGAGTAAACACCTAGATTTTCATTTGAATAATGGTTGGTAATATATGTGGCTTTGTATACCATTCGGCTGGAGTTTATTTGAATTTAAGTTAAACCATGTAGATTGCAATCAATATGCTTACCAACAACCGTATTCCATGAATCAGATGATACTGGTACCTTTTTTATCTTAAGTTTTGACATCTCATTCAAGTTGAATTAATTGGTTGATGCATCTCTTATGTCATACCTCAAAATCAATTATTAAGTAAAAGATTTCCAAATTTCAAAACTATTGATTAATATACGTCAAGCTTGTTATCTTGTAATATCCCTTTCAGACCTCTAAACCATTTTAAACATAACACACTTCTCCCTATAAAACTGCACCAATTCTTATGTCCCTGTTTTTTATGTGCCGTGTCCCCAGCCAATCACAGCCTCCTGATTTCCGCCTTTTGCAGTTAAATCTCTTAATTGTTCGGGGACTTAAATGCAAAAAAGTGGCAATGGAGAGATTTAATTGGTGGGCACACATGGGACAGGGGTGCTGGGCACAGAAGAATTGTTCTCCTATAAAACTGAAGTTAATGAAGTAAGCATTAAGTATTTATAATCTAATAAAGTAAATTAAATTAAAGGTAAGGTAAAACAAAATACCATGACTGTATTCCATAAATTATCTGTATAAAACTGGTTTACTTTCCTCCAATCATCATAGATAATTGGAATGATTCCGCGAATCAAAACCCCACAACGAGAACTCCATTTTTTCTCCATCTTTACCTTTAGCATCCTCTATATCAACAGTAATTGAGCAGAGACGGAGCCACGT
This sequence comes from Allium sativum, assembly GCA_030737875.1. Taxonomy (NCBI): domain Eukaryota; kingdom Viridiplantae; phylum Streptophyta; class Magnoliopsida; order Asparagales; family Amaryllidaceae; genus Allium; species Allium sativum. The sequence continues at coordinate 464,212,882 of CM060915.1, read as the reverse complement.
TATGGCTGGTGAGGTCACGTGACCTCACCAGAAATCCATATTTTAATATAAAAAAAAAATTAAAAAAAAATATGTACATCTATTTCTCTCTCACACAAATGTCTGGCAATTGTAATCGCGGCCTTCCTCACCTTTTCAGGCCCCTTTCTCGCCTCTTCCTACACCGCTGCCGCCAGCTCCGCTGCCTCCAGAACCTCCAGACCCCACTAACGACCAGCAGCTTCCAGTGTCCCTCTTGTTGAAAATTTGTGTAGCTCTGATACCACTTTGTTGGAAATTTTAGAGGAGAAAGATGAATTATAAGAAAGAGAAATAATTTCTTTTTAAGGAGAAGGAAAATCTTTTATTGTTTGATATAACTTGATTACATAATTTGCTTCATACTTGCTTCATTGATACACATGAGTGATTACATCCTAATTTATATAAGAGAGAATCTCTAGACTTTTCTTTATCTAGACTTTTCTTCATTTTACATATTTGTTTAGTCTAGATTCTTCTCTAATCTTATTTTGATAACTCTAATATTTATTACCGTTTATTTTGTGCTTCCCTAAATATAAGAATAAAATTTGTCACATAATCAATGTTTCCTTAAAAACCAAGTTTATTTTCAACATCCCCGTAAACTTGGTTTTGTAAATTGATGCAAGATTTTGATTCTTTGTACTTTACGTGCTTTGGTAGGACTAGAGAAATTATCCAAATTTTCTTTTTTCGTTTCTTCCTCTTTCCTAGTATAAAGATCTTCAATGCAATTTTTTCAACGGATCTCCATTCATTTTGTTCTCCTCCATTCACACAAGTCATTCCAAACTGTGTCTCCTCTGGCTTTCATTTTATTTCGGTGTCATAAACTTTGAATGAGTCATATATGGCATCTTTAAATTATTTAAAAAATTCACTTTTACAGTATTTGTTCAATTCAATTTCTTTGTTTGTGTTAACTAATAACGAACAAACAACAACGCTAGCCTTTTTCTCACCAACAGCTTCAAGCGTGACTTTAGACTCTTCTTCCACGATAGCATCCTCTCTCTCATAATAATTTTAGATTTAGTAACATCATCAAGCTTCTCATTATCGGCATTCTTTGTATTAGGCACCGCTTCACTTACTTCTTCAACTTGAGTTTTTTGTTCATCGTCTACCTCATTCAACTGGCCACTACACTGTCAGCTTCTTCAACATCATTAGCGCAAAACTCAACTTCAGTAGATTTCAAATCTCTCTCTTTTTCACTAGCATTAATGTTACTAGCACTTTTATTCTCCTCTTCCGCCTCGATGACCGAACTCACTTCAATAATATCAGATTCATTCTTCTCTTGTTCGACTATGGACACTAAACTTTCTTCAACTTTAGCTATATTTTCTTTTTCTACTTCATTTGATTCAACCGCCCTATAAACATTCATGGCATTATGTGCATCAAGCCTAACTTCAGTATCCTTTCTTTTATCAGCAGCATTCCTAGCTTTCTTTTGCTTCTGCACCTCCTTTTTCCTCTTCTTCTCTGTCTCATCCATCATCTCTTCTTCCGTAGGCTCTGGCATAGCCTCTTCTTTCTTCTTCTCTTGCTCCTCGTTCACACTCTCGCTATCCTTCTTTTCATCTTTCTCATCAATCAACTTATCTTCATTCATCATAGATAATTAAAATAAAGGTAAGGTAAGGTAAAACAAAATACCATGAGTGTGTTCCATAAATTATCTCTATAAAACTGGTTTACTTTCCTCCAATCATCACAGATAATTGGAACGGTTCCGCGAATCAAAACCCCACAACGTAAACTCCATTTTTTCCCCATCTTTACTTTTAGCATCCTCCATATCAACACAAATTGAGTATTTTTTATTTATTGGTGTAGAAGGAACGTCTTCTTCGGATTTTTCTTGCTACCATTAGTTTGACATCCTACGATATACACAAAAATAAATTAATCATAGCATAAAAGGGTATGTGGTGTTACTACTATAGTTGGCTACTTAGTTTTTATATGTAATAAAAAGATGAAAATCAAGACGACAACAATTAACAGTTAAGCATTAAATAGAGTGTAAACTAGCTAAACAAAATTAAATCACATAATAGTTCAATAGATCACATTGTACAACTCCTATGGAAATCAAATGTCAATGATTCAACGCATTAAACAAAACATCACTAGTTACAACCATATTTCGCTACTTGGACTCCATGCATTTCAACAAAGTTAAATTGTGATCACTTAAACTGGAGTGCAGGTTTGTGGGCATCTCATAATCATCTGTGTCATCAATCAAACGTTTGGGCGAACGTCGCACAATGGACCAATCGGAATTTTGCTTGTCCTTAACGTAAAATATTTGATTTGCTTGTAAACACACACTTATATTCAACCATAGGTCATTCACAGAACACACACGGATGCAAATTGCACTTCATTTTTCCCTCACGCATGCATGTTTACATGCACTCTCCCACATGGCCTAAAGCCAAATATAAATCATTTTTCATGTTTAATATTTGCATGCTTGTACACAACACATTCATGCACCTTTCCTTAGCTTCCATTCCATAAATTAGGGGTGGGCATAAACCGCACCGCAATGCGGAAACCGCTCAGACCGAACCGCAAAAACGGTGCAGAAAACCACACCGGATTCTTTCTTTAAAGTAAACAACCCAAACCGAACCGCCTTGCATGATACAGTTCGGTTGCAGTTTGAACTTTTACCAAACCGTATTAAACCGAACCGCATAGCTACAACGACAATGTTATGATAAAAAAAGTTAATAAATTCCTATCTAACTTTTAATTTAATGCTATATATTTTATTTTCAACGTATTATGCAGTTATATTAATTAAAGATAACACTATGTGTTTAACCTTCAGATGACACAACGTCACAAAATCGTAAATTGTTTGTTGATAAAAGTAATTTTTTTTGTTTCATATTTAATACGGGTTCAAACCGAACCGAACCAAAACCGAACCGTATTACATTGAAACCGAACCGAAATCGAACCGTTTGAACGGTTAGTATAATGGTTTGTATTTTTGATCAACCGTTTGATGCGGTGCGGAAGCGGTTTGAGCTTCAAACCGCATCGAACCGAACCGCGCCCACCCCTACCATAAATCGCTCACTCCACTCAAAGGAATCACACGACGTCAAGTTTAGCGAACTTCTCTCGATGACCTCTTCTCTATGAACACCACAATCCCAAGATCAGCATCACCTACACAACCTAGTCCTACACTTCCCTCATCTGCAACTCCAAACCAACATGACTTTGACACACCACGCTAATATAGATACACACACTGTCTCTCTCTCTCTCTCCTTCATACATGGAAAAAACATACCAACATATATTTCATGAGTTCGTTACAGTAGATAAGAGCAAAGAGGATGGGAGTGTTTTACTGTGAAGAAATATGAGAAGACAAAACATTAGGAAGGAGAGAAGTAAAGGAAGAAGAATGGGAACGATGTGTCTCCTTGCTAGAGAAGGAAAAGAAATGGGTTTAAAAGGAAGAAAATTGCGTGATAATCCTTTCCCTCCATGCATGACCATGTATATATACAAGGGAAGATGTTGACGTGCTAAGAAAGTAAGTACAAAAATCATTTAATGAAACAGACTTCATTAAATGGAGAACATGGTGCGTTAAATGAAATAATAGGGTGTTTGCCAGGAGCATAATGGTATACACTGTTGGTTCATTGAATGAAAACATGGGCTTCTATGCAAGCGTCATTTCCAGTGAATTGGTACGTGTATACATGTTACGCGCAAACACACTGCCATATACAAACACACACAGCCTCAGGTTGATAATAAGTTCCGAGTTCAAACTAAAGTTTCAAATACGGATGTAATTAAAAACGTCAAAGTTAACCATATCACTCTTATTACTGACCATTGTAATTGACCATTATGATGATTACTGCTAGGTAAAATTCGAATTCATTTCATGTTAGCCAGACAAAAATACTGATTTATTTTTAGAAAAAAAAACTCAAAAAGAACCACAAGCAGAACTTAAAACATTTATGCTATGGAATACAAATTGGAATTTTAGACAACAAAAATTGCCGTATGTTCAAAAAATGCAAATACAGGTGAGTCCATTATCAAATTCCATCTTTATCCACTTTAGATTTTTTTTTTTTTTTTTTAATTAGAAATACAGCAATCTTCTTTTTTGGCTGAAATAAAGCCACCATTCAATTTAAAGGTAAACGAAAACATAAAAATGAAAACAAACAACACAACCACCTCAAAATGTGCCTTACCAACAAAATCAATGGACTTGAACCCTATTCTAAGCAATTCTCAACAGCTCAAACCGCTACAACACTCGCGTCTAACACATTTTTTCAATTTCAGAAGAAAAAAATCCATTAACTTGGTATATATATAAATATTGTTTGTATATACATTTCATAAGAGAACCTTGCAGTACATGAGTATAAATCTAAGTTATAGATGACTATAAATCTAAGTTATACATGACCATACCTGAATCTGAATTGTAATCCAAACAAAATTTAGAAACACCAGATTCTGACTGGACGAGGTAGTGGTCGAAAAATCGATACGAAGGCGAAGATAAATCGAGGGGGAAATGGTGGCGAAGCGAAGTAGGGACAGCAACCTAGATTGAGAGGGGGAGGAAACGATAAATGAAAGGGCAAGCGTTAAAAATGGGGTTACTGAAAATGAACAAGAGTTACAATTTGGTTCACTTCATTTTTCTTTAATTATTTACTAGATTACACCAATAACAATGGTAACAACCATTGGAACCCCTTTATAACTAAAATAACCATTGTAACTTCGTAATAGTAATAACTGTCGTAAAATGAAAGCCTCGAAGTGTCATAAAATGACATAAATGGTGTTGTATAGTGATAGACAAATCTAGAAATATAAATAGAAAATTATTATTTAGCAAAAATATGTTTCAACTCGATTTATTATAAATGTGTGAAAATTAAAAAATAGAAAAATAATAAATAATTTTGAGTAGTTAATACGCATTAATTTCATATGACTACACTATTAGCTTGATTAAAATAATATATGCCCACCATTATACTAAAATAAAAAAATTCATTTTAATATTGGCAAAAAACAATGCATAATTTACAGATGTGGAACCTTTATTTACGCATATATATCCCTTTATTTGCATATTTTCTATGTATCATCTTTTCAAATATGGACGTAGATAGGTTTCAAATATTTTTGAATTCCACTAACAGGTCTAATTTTAATTTTCATAAGGTATCACTACTCTGTATATTAGTTATGTTTATTACAGGCTCCAATTTATTAGAAAATGGAGAAAATATAAAAGATTTGGTAAAAAAAAATTCAAGGTAAAAACTTTATAACTAAGAAGTAAATCTCCAACGTATATTTTTACCTTAACTAGATTTAAAATTGGTGATTACTGATTTAGTACCTTTTTGATGCCTTTTTAGGACAATTCAAGTCAATAATGAACCACACATGTCTAACTCAAACCATTCCATATTGACACATTAGTAATGAGATTTAGTATAAGAAGAGAATATAAGAAGAGAAGGAACAATACAATACACGTAGTGTCATAATGGAATGACAAAATATAATAATAACATATACATATACATTTCTAGAGATTATTAAATAAGATACATTTAATGTTAATTACAATAATATCAGAATTATACAATTGTGACATACCAATAATGTAGTGAAAAATAGTAGTAAGTACAGCCTTTAAACTCTATCTCCGTCTTTAGGTATTGAATGTCTTCAATAACTAAAAAACAAATCAAGTTGACCCAAGCATAACGGGAAAATAAAACATGCGAGTTGGGACGATATATTCTGATGTGAGTTAAACCAAATAAGGAAATAATGATGCAAAAAGTTCAAGGTTAAAATAAGTGAAACCTAATAACTTAATTATTTAAATTAATAGTGTGAAGGCCGAGTTCAAGCACAGCTGGAAAAAGTTAAAGCTAAGTTGGAAGAGGATGAAGAATGGGAAGAGGCGGAGCTGGAGCCACCGGTGTGGGGCTTCTACGTCGAAACACTTCAATTCTACAAGATCTCATGGGTCAAAGATTACTCCCATACGCTGGCTCGAATTTGGGATAAGTTAGTGGAGTATGAAACTAGGACGTAGAAGATGGAATCGGTAGACGAGGCAACGCTAATGGTTCAATTTTCAATGGAGGAAGAGTGCCAAGTGTTGCCGGAAGGCTGGGCACTACTGGAAGAGGATGATGATTTGGAGAAGGCGAAACAACTTACTATTGCAAAGGGGAATGCTCTCACTATTGAGAGCGTAGTGATCGCCTGTGCGTTAGAAGCTGAAAGTTCTGGGCAGTAGCAAGTTTTGCGACTTGGTTCCACTAGCAGTCCATCAGTTTCAGCTACCGTTGTTATCAAGTATAATCTCGATTATCTGGGGCTGGAACATGGATGTTCTCTTCTGCAAAAAACCGAGAACACTTTAACCATCGAAGCACGCAGCAAGTGTTGAAAGGTAAGCTCACTTTCTCACACATACTTGAGAGAATGATAACACAAAGTCGAAGTGGGCTAATTTGTCTTCTTCTTCATCGCCCAGGTTCCTCCAGAATTGAGGTGACATCGGCTTATGCTTCAACTGTGCCTTTCATTTTCGGGTTCGATATGGAAGCTTATAAAAGGCTATAGGATGACTCTGGTCACTTTGAACATTTACGACTCTGGATTTAGGAGAATTCTGGACGGAAGACTTTGATTTTATAGAAGAAAAATGGAAGCCAGAAAGGGAGACCTAGGTGACCGGGTCAATGGAGGCAAGCAGTCGACCATGCATGAACTAGTCAAAGAGCAAAACTCCCAAATGTTTATGAAGTTGCTAGAGGTTAAGGCGAAAAAGATAGATGATGAGGATGCCTTTTAAATCTCAGGGGAAAACGACGGCGAAGGCCGAGGAGGAGGTCCACGCCAACATTCAGGAAGCGGGTAAGAAGAAAGCTGAGAATTAGGTCGCCTAGAAGAGAGTGGAGAAAATGCCTAAAAAGTTAAATGAGGAAGAGAGGAAGCGGAAGGCCGATCTTGAGTCTTAGAAGAAGATGGAAAGGGAATCCAAGAAGGAGGAGAGAGAGAGAGGACCAAAAGAAAGGAAAGGAGGTTGAAAGGAAGGGACATATCTGCTGTGTTAGCACTGTCCACTGAGTTATATCCTAATCCCTTGAAAATCAAAGGCGATCCTGGAGTGTAGACCACTGAGGTCCTGGATGAGTCTAAAGAGGAAGTCCTTGTAATCATGCCTCGGTCCAAGCTTACTCCGACCACGGGAAAGAAGGGAAGCGGAGGAAGCAACTCAAGGAAGAGAAAGAAGGAAGATGAGGATGAGTCATCCACAGCCAAGTCTGAGAAGAAGAAGAGGGGTGGCTCGTCCAAATGATTATTATAAATAACTTTTTGGTTAGGTTGAGCAATAGGATACGCAAGTACGACCATCACTTTTGGAGGTATGATGTGGTTTTCATGTACATCACATTGTTAGAAAGAAAGATAGTTGTATTTTGTGTTTTTATGAAAGTCAGTTAACTTTTCTTACATATTGCTCTAAGTATTCGAATTTTCGTCTATGCTTTTCAATTTATGTACTTATGTAAATGTACTCATCATTGCATTTAAAACAATATCAATTACGACTTCGCTCTTGAAATATTCAAGTCCTGCGAAGCTCGAGTGTGCAGACTCCACTCTTGAGACTTCCTCTCAGTCGTTAGCTTCAAGTCGTGCAGAGTTAAAATTTGGTAACACCACTCTCGGGATTTCCTTACAGTCATGGATTCTGATTTGTGAGGAGTTAAGTGTATGGACTTCGCTCTCGGGATCTCCTTTTGGTCGATAGCTGCGAATCGTGCGATCGTCTTGCGAGTCTGGAGTCGTAAGCAGACGTCGTTGTTTCCTCCTTTATACTCTCGTCATTTCATTCAGGTTAGGTTTGAAGGCGTCACTGGTTCTTCAATTTTATACTCGGATCCAAGCTTTATGGATTAGAGTTGACCAAGCAAGCGGTCGATGTCACACCTACTCGGCTAGTGCTTGCCCTTAAGTCTAGAAACCGAGGGACGGAGTTGGACATTCAAGTTAATAAGCATTGGGAGTTATTTATACTCGGTCTCATCGTTTCGTAGAGACTCGAGTTGACTTGTGAAGAGGGGACTGCTCCACAAGGTTTGAGTTTTTGTAAAGACTCGGGTGGTGGATCGATGCCAAGCTTGGAGGTGATGATCCAGAATTGTGTGCTCGTGCATGCAGTCAGATGTTATCATGGCTCAAACATACTACACAGATGGTTAACACACCAAGAACACAGTCATTTGAAATTTCTTTACTGATAAGCTGTCGGTTGTAATGGCCTTTTCTTTATAATGCCTTGAATCTTGAAAACAAAACATTTGTGGAAAGTTGTATATGTATACGGTAAGCTATGTAAAATAATGGTGAAGATGTACACTATTCCATGCCCTTGGTAATTTGGTGCCATCGACGGTTGTTAGCTTGAAGTTTCCATATTCATTCCTCTGTTGAATGACGTACGAACCTTTCCGATGAGGACCGAAACTGGTCGATGTGGGAAAGATTGTTTTAGGACGAGGTCACCAACGTCAAAGTGCCTTGGGCGAACTTTGAAGTTGAAGTACCGGATGACCCATTGACAGTGTATGAATGCCCTGAGTCCAGATTTGTCTCTCTTCTCTTCGAGCAAATCAGGTGATACCAAGAGAAGTTCTTGGTTGGTATCTGGATCATAGCATGGAACTCAATGAGATTGGAGTTCAAGCTCAATAGGAATGATGGCTTTAGATCCATATGAGAGAGTGAATGGGATATGACTGACCGCTGACTTATGGGTAGTACGATAAGCCCAAATGGATAGAGCGAGTTCATCTATGCACTTGCCTCCGACCTTTTTCGAACACTTCTTAATGATGGATTTGATGACCTTGTTTAAAATTTCGACTTTTCCACTAGTGTAGTATGAACAAGTCCCGATAACCGTTTTTCATGTCAACGGTAGAAGATTTTGAACTCAGAACACTAGAATTGTGTCCGACTATCAGAAATGATAGTCTTGGAAACTCCAAAACAATAGATGATTTTGCGAACGACAAAGTTTATTACTGTTTTTAGTAGTGATTGTGGATAGGATCTCGACTTCAGCCCATTTGGTAAAGTAATCAACTGTGACGTTAGCATATCGAGCGTCGCCCTTGGCCATCAGAACTTCAGAAGAGTTCTGATGATATCGATTCCCCATATTGTAAACGGCCGTGGAATGACCATCTGGGTAAGTTTGGTAGGCGAGGCTTTTGAAATTTTAGAGAATCTCTGGCATTTATCGCACTTGCAGTGTAGTCTACTTCATCCCGCTCGAGAGTAGGAAAATAATAGTCTTATCAGAGAATCTACTTTGCCTGGGTTTGAACCCAGTGTTGTCACTGCATTCGCCTTCATGCACATCCAATAGTAAACGGTCGACGTCGTTGTGGGCTACACATGGAAGTAACAGAATAAGGAATTCTCTTTAATAGAGCACCGCATCTTGAATGATGTAGCATGTGAGTGCTCATTTGTTATTTCGGTTTTTTTGGAGGATCCCGTGTTGCAGGTGGTTCTTGATTGGAGTCATCCAAAACTCGCTTCCAGGCTCGATCTCCGTTGTTAATATCGATTCAGTCTAATACTGACCGATACTCATGAAGTCAAGTACTTCGACTGGGACAAGTCTTAAGAGCCGCACATCACTAGTTTTTGCTAATTTATCCTATTAATCGGCCTTCTCATTTTGTTCTCGAGGGATGTTAGTAATGATATAGTGGTCGACATGGGTAAGCATCTCACGAACCCTAGTGAGGTAGGGAGCAACCTGTACTTTAACACCTCGTAATTTTAGAAATTAAAAAAAAGGATAAATTAAATAATAATTAATTTATTATTCAGAATTAAAGGAAACGGACTACGGCATTGCATCCATCTCGAAATTCTGGTTAAGATAGAATTTGGTTTGCGTAAAACGGACACCGTATGAAGAAGCTATGAGGGTTTTAAGTTTGTATACACGCAAGATAATTACATATATAGGGTCCAGAAGTTCAAAATCTCAGTTCAAAAGTCAAAATTTCAGAATTCGGGGTGAGCGGGAAAATTCCCGCCCAGGGGAGTCGACCCCTAGGTCGACCACTCAAGGGGGTGTCGACCCCAGGGTTGACCACCTAAGGGGTGGGTCGACCCCCCTAGGAATGAGGTGGCAGGATGAATTCTGGGGCTGGCAGCTATAAATATAGGCTTATTTCTCTTGTTTTCTTACAATGAAATCAATGGAGGCCTAAATGCTGTCGGTGCCCTGATTGAATCAAATCCTTTTCTTCTTCTGCAAATCAAGGTAGAGATTCAAATGTAGATATGTTCTTCTTCTTCTTCATTTCTAGATCCAAACGTTGTGAATTTCAGTTGCCTTTAGATTTAAATAATTAAAAGTAAAGCATGATATGACTGTAATTTGGATCTATGCATGTGACTGAATCACATCAAATATATTGTAATATGTGAATCCATGATATTGTAATTTGGATCTATGCCTATGACTCAATCATACCAGTTCTATTGTAACTTGTGAATCTATGACATTCCGAGTTAACAATGACTTGGTTCTTAACCTTTATCATGTCAGATCTACTTTTGATTATAGATCTAATTTACTATTTAGATTATCTTGTGCCTATCATGTTGTGGTTAATTTGGATCTGTCATTAGTTGGACATCCAAATCCTTTTTTAGATCTAATCGTGCCTATAATGACATCACTACTATGTAAGAATCAGTTTTACTATTATAAGTTCACTAGATCTGTCCTTATATGTCCATCTTAGCATATGTCATTAAATGTTTATGTCAATTTTGCTAGAATAATCATTTTTGTCATCTTCCCTTCGCCCTTTCCCTTCTATTTTTTACAAAGCCTGGCTACTTTCGAGCCTAGGCATGTCGCTAAAACGAGCGGATGCGTTAAACGAGGAAGGAGGGGTAAAATATTGAAATTGGCATAAATTAGTAAATGAAGGTTTAGGCATGACCTGAATGAAATATATGAATATTAATTTGTCATAACTTGAGTAATGTTTATGAACATGAAATTAGGCATATATTTCATAATGGGAAAAAGGGTTATGAGCACCTATAAACTCATAGGTAAAATTGGCTAATAATGGAAATGCCTAGAATTATAATAACTTGAAATTTGTAAACCGCGCTTAGGCATGAGGTTAGATTGCACTTGTGGTGGAAGTCTGCCCGTAACTAACCTGCATATCCAATGACCAAAAGTGGTGAATCTAATGTGGGAGGCCTAAGTGCACAAATACGAGATGTCCTAAGACACGAGGTTAGGCCCTATTTGTGGAATAAACCTGCCCGAACTCACCCGGCATGTCCACATCCGCAAATTATAGGCTTAATGTGGGAGTTCTAGCATATTATAACCATAAATGAATATATGGTAATAAACTTGAATACCTAACCTAGTGGAATTCAAAGGGATTGTATGAACATGAATTTGAGTAGCGATTAAGTAATTTTTTTTGGATAGTAATGGTTTAAGTAAATCTGGGGTAGTGGGTAATATTTAGCCCACAAAACTTAACCGGTTGGGGTTATATAATTAAAGACACCTTTTTAGGTAAGCATAACCTACAGAAATATTAGGGTTATATAATTAAAGACACCGTAAGGTAAGTATAACCTGCAGAAATGAGGGGGTTATGTGAATAAAGACACCAATAGGTATGCATAACTTGAGGAAATCCTATCGGGGATACAAGTCCAATGGGAGAGCTTGTATCATCTTTTATGAGGGAACAATTTCAGTCAGTAACCCATATAACGGTATCAAACGATCACTCCGTCCTAGGTCTGAGTAGGGACACGCTTACTGGACTGATTGTAAGAGATCCAAACGTGGAGGACAGTGTGGGCGGCGCAAACTGACCGGGGACATATGCGTGCATGGGCCGGGTAGAGGGTGATAAGATGGCCGTGACACCAGTAGATATGCTTGTGCACATCAACGAAGGGTTTCCACTTTAGGAAAGTGATACCTCCTATTGTGGGGCCGACACAGGGTATCTACTGTAATAACCCGGAAAATCTGAGCCAGTTTAAAATTTTTATTTTGTCAATTTTAGCGAATTTTGAATATTTAAAATGAATTATTTTAAATAATATCGACGAGAAATTTATTTTGAATATAATTCGAACGTATATATTTATACGTGTCGTCGTTAGAATATAAATATTTATATAATTATAAATAGAATTGAAAATGGCGCGGTAGTTCGATAATTCGATTTCAAACTTCAATTGAATGTACCGGGTGCAAAACAATCCGGATTTGAGTGAAACCAAAAATCATAGGATTCATTGGAAAGATATTCCCAATTAGATCCTATGATTTTACACAAATTATTACTATTTTTAATAATTTTATCAAGGCCCGTACAGTCGATTTCCATCAACGGCCATCAAACTGCACTTACAGCGCCCTTTTTCAAATTTGATTTGGACGTATCTCCAAATCCAACCGTTAGATTTCAAATTTCTAATATTCGTTAGAAAGATCTTTTCGATACGAACCCAACGGTTCCGGTTTTAGGAGAATCCGACGGTCGGATCTCCCGTAATGTCCGTTTGAAATAAATGGTCGAAATTCACGAACTGCCGCGGCGCGGCGCATTCTATTCAGGCCATTATATTATATATATAATATATATTTCGTCGATGTCTATTTAAAATGAATTTTATAAATAGTTTTGAATTCGTTTCAAAAACAATTTCAATCTTTATTTCAAATTCAAATCAAAATTGAATTTTCTATTATAAATCCTTATTACTTTCATTTCTATTTGATTTCAATTCAAATCGATTTTAATTCGATTCGAATTCATTTCGTTTTCTATTCAATTTAAATTCAATTCGTTTTCTATTCAATTTGAATTCAATTCGTTTTCTATTCAATTCGAATTCAAATTGGTTTTCTATTCAATTCAAATCAAATTCGTTATATATTCAATTGAAATCAAATTTGTTTTCTATTCAATTCAATTCGAAATCGTTTTATATTCAATTCATTTCGAAATCGTTTTATATTCAATTCATTTCGAAATCGTTTTATATTCAATTCATTTCGAAATTGTTTTATATTCAATTCATTTCGAAATCGTTTTATATTCAATTCATTTCGAAATCATTTTTCAATATTCATTTCATTTCGAAATTGTTTTATATTCAATTCATTTCGAAATCGTTTTATATTCAATTCATTTCGAAATCGTTTTTCAATATTCATTTCATTTCGAAATCGTTTTTTATTCAATTCATTTCGAAATCGTTTTATATTCAATTCATTTCGAAATCGTTTTATATTCAATTCATTTCGAAATCGTTTTTCAATATTCATTTCATTTCGAAATCGTTTTATATTCATTTCATTTCGAAATCGTTTTATATTCAATTCATTTCGAAATCGTTTTTCAATATTCATTTCATTTCGAAATCACTTTTCAATATTCATTTTAAAATGAATAAAATCGATATAAATATCATTCACGTCAAAATGACGTCAATCTAACCAACACGGCTTCATATATTTCTATTTTCAAATATTCTATTCAACAAATGAATATTTATTTTTGTCAACACACGACTAATCTCAACGAATGAGTACTGTCCACGTGTGACTATTTTTGTTATTTAATATATTTTATAAAGATTAGGGTATCTATCGTTTGATATCAAATCAGACTCCAACCGTAAATTAGTAAGAGAACGATTCCCTAAATATTAACCCCGAAGGCCGAAACCAACATCTGATCAATATCCAGGCGACCACTCATCTTATCTATCTTCCAGTTAATTTCTGATTTCATATATGATAAAGATGTAAATTTTATTATTAAAATATTTCGTTCAACACATGACTAATCTCAACGGATGAATACTGTCAACACATGAACCTTTATTTTATATTATTCTTTATTTTCTAAATTGGAACGAGGCCCAATCAATCACCATATAATGTTAATTATAGGGATTTTCATACATCACACATATATAATAACATTGAAAAATAATCAACCATCAACCAAAGTGCACTACACTGTATAAGCATCAAATATAGACATCCAACGCTTATAACAGCCTGTCAATCAATCGATCGACATATTTAATCAATCAGGATGAGTGAACTTCAAATTTCATCCCAACACCCGTGTGGGGTTTCAAACAATCAAACACAAATTTTAGTTGTGCAGTTGGGCGATGTGTAAAATTTATCGACCCAATCAAGGTCATTCAAATAGGTGTACATAAACAAACCGTCCGGTATGTAAATGAATATTTATTTATTCACTTTCACGTTAAAAATTATACTTTTAACGATAAAACATTTTATTTTAACACATGAATTTTTATTCAGTTCATTTACAAAAATAAAAATGATATTTTTATTCTTCTAACTTATTTTAGAAAATTTCGGCGGCATAACGACACGATACCAGAAACGGGACGAGGCCTAGCCTTATCCCCGGTCTAGTGAAGGCCCAGGCCATTCACACATCAATCAATCCATTCCATTTCACCAAACAACTCAAATTTCAATCAAATAATCTAACTAATTTTTGAAATCAAACAAACAAGTCCATGGTCTGTGGACGATTGTGTCGGGTGCTACTAAGCACCGTCTGCATCCTAGTATATATATATAACTAGAAAAGAAATTGAAGAGTGAGAAATTCTCACCGATAGCTATCCAATACCACGACTCTTCATTGATAGAAATCTTCATCGTTCTCGCATTTTTGTCACCTTCGTTGCCCGTATTCTCTACATATGTAAAAATCTAATTTTTACTTTGCTATTCAATATATAAAAATCGAATTTTTACTTTGCTATTCAATATATAAAAATCGAATTTTCACTTTGCTATTCAATATACAAAAATCGAATTTTTACTTTGCTATTCAATATATAAAAATCGAATTTTTACTTTGCTATTCAATATATAAAAATCGAATTTTTACTTTGGTATTCAATATATAAAAATCGAATTTTTACTTTGCTATTCAATATATAAAAATCGAATTTTTACTTTGCTATTCAATATATAAAAATCGAATTTCATTTCAAAAACAATTTCAAACTTTATTTCAAATTCAAAACAAAGTTGAATTTTCTATTATAAATCCTAATGTTTTTGGTTCAATTAGGCATAATGGTTCAAAAATTTCGATTTCAAATAACTCGTTCAACACATGACTAATCTCAACGGATGAGTACAGTCAACACATGAACCTTTATATTATATTGATAAAGATGTAAAATAAAGGTTCATGTGTTGACCGTACTCACCCGTTGAGATTAGTCATGTGTTGAACAAAAATAAATATTCATTTGTTGAATAGAATAACGGAATTATTGAAATATATAAAGCCGTGTTGATTAGAGTTGCGCTATTTTGACGTGAACGATATTTATATCGATTTTATTCATTTTACAATGAATATTGAAAAGTGATTTCAAAATTTAATATTTTGAAATGAAATCCAAAGACTGTGATTTTTGGTTTCACTAAAATCCGGATTGTTTTGCACCCGGTACATTCAATTGAAGTTTGAAATCGAATTATCGAACTACCGCGCCATTTTCAATTCTATTTATAATTATATAAATATTTATATTCTAACGACGACACGTATAAATATATACGTTCGAATTATATTCAAAATAAATTTCTCGTCAATATTATTTAAAATAATTCATTTTAAATATTCAAAATTCGCTAAAATTGCCAAAATAAAAATTTTAAACTGGCTCGGATTTTCCGGGTTATTACATCTACGGAGTAGGGAGCCGATCGATTAGGGTAGTGGTTAGGATAAATCGGGATGTATGCCTAAGTCTACCATCTTATAGTTATTGGGATCATCTCAATTTGGTGATACTAGTATTAGTGCAGAGAATCATAGAATCCTTAGTGAAGCGTATACACTCTATCATAATTACCTTGTCATACCTACCTTATATGTTGTTATCTCTCTCTTATCCACTTTATATGCTTGTCATGATACTTTTACTTATTTACTTGCTAAAAGTAACTGGACTCGCTAGACTTTTTGTCTAACCCTTTTTGTTTCCTTTTCTTTATTTAGTTTCCCCCCTAGGTTCTCAGGGTGGGTATACTTAGGCTTCACCGTGATTCTGCTTTCATTTTGCTGGAGCTGCTTAGATGTATGGCTCAAGCTCCTATCCTTGCTACTATGGTTATATTTTATTTGGGGAATTTTTCATCTTTTATGTACTCTGATGTTTTAAAGTGCAAGACAATAGTTATTGTGATGTAATAGCTTTTGTGTATTTCAAACATGTGATGTTTTCAAACCACGATGTTTTATGATTAATAAAGTTTTTAATTCTTCTGCCATTTTATATTTGTCTTCTAATATTTCTATTTCTGTTTACATATAACGCTTCATAAAACTTAATGCATTCCCTTTGTGAGTGACATTAACGGACGTGGGGTGTCACACTTGGTATCCGAGCTGAAGTTTACTTGATTAGGTAAAAGTTGTTGAAAACCATTTTCAAAAAGGTTTTAAAAGAAATCATTTTTTAAAAAAGAAAAGTGTGTTTTGAAAAACATATTCCCCAAAGCCATAGGTAATATCCTTCGATCCTTTGTCTAAATTTCTTTCCTTTTCATTTCAGCATGTCTGGGGAACCTAATACTCCTGAGGGTGTTACGATAACATGCTAGTTCTGTAGGTATCTGGAGGCCACGGTGCCTGCCGGAGGTCAAACTGGCGTTCCTCCCCCAACTGTACCCGTCGTTCCTCCTCCTCCTTCTCCAAGGGTAGATAATTTTGCTAAGATCTGCAAAGAATTCTGCGCCATGGGAGGGAAGCCATTCGGTGGAACCGAAATATTCGTAGAGGCAAGGAATTGGCTCAAGAAGACCGAGGACTTGTTTGTAATCTCTGAAGTGGAAGATCGAAGGAAGATTCAGTTAGTTGTCTGGCTACTGAAAGATGAAGCTTCATTCTAGATGGAAATAACCCAAGCTAGACATCCGGTGGAGACATGGGATAATTTTAGGCAGAGGTTTGAAATGAAGTTTCTTTCCCAAGCTGAGAAAAGCATGCAAATGGAGAAGTTCTTGGCGCTCAAAGAAGGAAACGTGACTGTTAAGGAATATGTGAACAAATTAAAATAGCTAGCAAGGTTTGGATTTGAATTGGTAGATACTTCGCATAAGAAAGCTTTGCGGTTTGCTAAAGGGCTGAATGAACAAACTTCATGGGTTAGTTATGTCCCATATTCCAATGGGAGCTACTTTTGAAAGGCTTGTTGGTATGGCCCTGATGCATAAGGAAGACAAGGGACAAAAGAAGGAAGTTAAGACTGAGGAAACAACGCAAAATAAGAAGGCATGGCCCAAGAAAGGACGACAACAACAACAACAGAAGAAGAAAAGCGGAAAGAATGACAAGGCTAAGGATAAGAGGAAATGTCACAGTTGTGGACGAGACGGTCACTTGGTCAAGGACTGCAAAAGAAGGAAAAATACTTGCTTCAATTGTAGAGAGATCGGACACTTTGCAAGGGAGTGCCTGAAGCAACAAGGACCACAGGGACAAGGTCAAAGGGCAGGAGCTTCTGGAGGGCAGGTGCATGCTCTCGCGACTAGTGCTCCGGATAGAGGTAGGAAAATTTCCGTGGAAGGTTTGATTTCTCTTTCCAGTCATCATATTAGAACTCTTTTTGAGTCTGGCACTTCACATCATTTATATCTAGTTCTGTGGTTGAATCTCTGCACTTAAATACTAGTATGGTAGTGGATCCCGTTGTTGTCTCAAACCCCATTGGTGGTTCAGCTCATTTATCTATGATTTTTCGGGGTTTGAAAATATTTATCTTAGGCGTCGAGTTTGAGTGCGACGTGTATGTATCGGTTTTATGGGCTACGGTTTGATTATAGGGATGGATTGGCTAACCATGTATGGTGCCATTCTAGATTGTGAGAGGAGAGTCGTTAGACTTTTGACTTGCCATGGGAGGACCCTCAAGATTTCTTGTGACCTACAAGGGTCTATCATGCTTAGTTTCCTAGAGTCTCTTGATGCATCTATCGATGATCTGCAATATGTTCCAATAGTCCGATATTATTCTGATGTTTTTGATGAGGTACGAGGCTTACCCCCGAGGCGCGAGATCGGTTTTCATATATATTTGGTAGACAATGCAAAGCCAGTTGCATTACGAGTGCGCCATATGGCTCCAAGGGAAAGGAGAGAGCTTAGCAAGCAAGTAGGGGAGCTACTTGAGAAAGGGTTTATCAGGCGAAGCATATCTGAATGGAGGTGCTCCAGTTGTATTCGCGACTAAGGCGGATGGTTCGCTTCGTTTGTGTGTGGACTATAGAGAGTTGAACAAACTCACAAAGAAGAATAGGCACCCACTTCCGAGGATAGATGACTTGTTTGACCAACTTGTTGGTGCCTCAGTATTTTCTCAGTTAGACTTGGGCACGAGATTTCATCAGTTGAGGGTGGCTGAAGACAGTATAGATAAGACCACTCTTAGGGCTCCAGATGGTTTCTTTGAATGGCTAGTTATGCCTTTTGGGTTGACGAATGCACCCGCCTATTTTGTCGATCTGATGAGTAGGGTGTTTTTGGAGTTTCTAAATAAATTCATCGTTGTCTTTGTTGATGATATCCTGATCTCCTCAAAGAGTGGAGGAAGAGCATGCCTAACATTTAAGAGAAGTTTTGAAACTCTTCGTGTGCGTCAGTTTAAGGCAAAGTTCTCCAAATGCCATTTTTGGAGAAAAGAGGTGAGATTTCTAGGGCATGTGGTTTCTAGAGAAGGGATAGCAGTAGATCCCGCAAAGGTGGTTGTAGTTCAAGATTGGCAGATTCCAAAGAATGCAACGGAGGTGAAAAGATTTTTGGGGCTAGCAGGCAATTATAGGAAATTTATTAAGGACTTCGCAAAGACATCAGCCCCACTCACCAGGCTGACGAAGAAGAATTTGGTGTTTTCTTGGGATATAGATTGTGATATCGCTTTCCAACGACTGAAGAGGGATCTGACAACAGCCCTAGTCTTGACCTTGCCTGATGGGAATAAAGTGTTTACAGTTTACACCGATGCATATGGTACAAGGCTCGGTGCGGTTCTGATGCAAGAAGGGAAGCTAGTGTGTTATGGGGGTAGACAACTAAGAGTTCATGAGAAGAACTACCCTACCCATGATTTAGAGCTAGCTGCCATAGTATTTGCGCTTAAGATTTGGCGTCATTATTTGCTTGGAGAGAGGTTCGAGATGTACACCGATCATAAATCTCTCAGGTATCTGTTTTCGCAGAAAGATCTTAATTTAAGGCAACAAAGGTGGATGGAGTTCCTAGCTTCTTATGATTTCGAGATTGCTTATACCCCTGGCAAGGATAACGTGATGGTAGACGCAATGAGTAGGAAGAGGATGGCCTTAAGTCCTCTATTTGTGGAAAGTAAAATTTTGGAGTTCATATCGACTTTTGATTTTAGACCCCCCACCGAGTTATTGCCTGGTTTGTTTGAATCGCTAGAGATATGACATACTCGTATGGATCAGATAGGAACTTCGCAGCGAGATGATCCACAGATTTTAGACATCTTGGATAGGCTTAGTAAAGTGGAGACTTCTAGTCACCTTAATAGATATTCCATTGACGATAAAGGGTGGTTGCAACAAGATGGAAGGCTTTATGTTCCTTAAACTGGAAGTTTGTTAAAGGCAGTCTTAGAGGAAGCCCATCATTCTAAGATAACTATTCATCCAGGTGGTGATAAGATGTATAGGGACATGAAGAGGGTTTTCTTTTGGGCTGGGATGAAGAAAGATGTGGCAAATTTTGTTTCTCAATGTTTAGTTTTTCAGCAAGTCGAAGCTGAACAAAAGAAGCCAGATGGTTTACTTCATCCTTTGGAGATTCCATAGTAGAAGTGGGAGAGCATCTCTATGGACTTCATAGATGGTTTTCCTAGATCAAAGAAAGGCAACACTGGTATTTGGGTTGTGGTAGATAGAATTACTAAAAGCACTCATTTTATTCCAGTTAAGAGTAAGAGGATGGCAGCTTGGTTGACAACAATTTATGTACGTGAAATAGTCCGTCTTCATGGAGCACCTTCCAGCATCGTAAATGATCATGACCCCATCTTCACTATTGAGTTTTGGAGGAGCTTGCAAGAAGCATTAGGTACACAGTTATGTTTGAGCATCGCTTATCATTCTCAAACCGATGGACAGACGAAGAGGGTAAACAAAATTCTTGGGAATCTTTTGAGGCTGTGTATCCTAGACTTCGGAGGACTTGGGAAGAGCATCTTCCTTTAGTAGAGTTTTCCTACAGCAACAGTTATCAGTCTAGCATTGGCATGGCACCCTTCGAAGCGTTGTACGGATGACCTTGTAGATCACTAACTTGTTGGTGGGAATCTACAGAAAGGATGTTACTTGGACTAGATATGGTTGGAGAAACGTTCGAGAATATTGATTTTATTAGACAACGAATAAAGACCGCTCAAGATAGGCAAAAATCCTATGTAGACAAGAGAAGGACTGACATTGAATTTGAAGTAGGAGATATGGTTTTCATTAAAGCGTCACCTTTGAGGAATATGGTTCGCTTCAGATCTGTAGGGAAGGCGGCACCAAGGTTCCTAGGGCCATTTCCCATAACAGAAAGGATTGGCCAAATGGCCTATAGAGTAAAGCCTTCAAAGAAATTATCCGGCATTCATGATGTTTTCCACGTTTCTCATTTTCGGATGTGCTTGCATGATACTACAGAGGTAGTTGAGCCGAGTGTATTGGAAGAAGTAGAGGTCGGACGGGAGGCGACAGTTAGACGAGTTCCTTCCAGGATTCTTGGATCATAAGTCAAGAAGCTACATAATAGAGAAGACAAGTTGGTGAAAGTTCAGTGGGGAGATAACATAGAGGATGCAACTTGGGAAACCGAAGACAAGATTCGTGCTTCGTACCTTTTTCTTTTCGAGGGTATGTTCTTAACTCCTTTTCTAAAGCTTTATCTATGCTTGTTACCATCATTTAAGTGTATCCTATCGATCGAACCTTTGACCTTTAGGTAGGAATCCCATGGATGCAAACATGTGTTTGAGTCATGTTATGTTTGGTGGATGCAAGTAGATGCAAGTGTTTGCTAGTGGTTGCTAGTGGATGCATATACACACACATTAGGCACTAGATTGGCTCAATCACTATCATATTGCATATGGATGTGTGTGCATTTTTTTCTTTTTATGGACGAAATTGAATGTATCATCATATGGATGTTGCATTTGGATGGATGTTTGTGCACCTATGTAGAACTTTCATGTTAAAACAGGATTATTGCACACATGTTGGATTCATGACACTAACATACATGACATTAAGGAGGTCGACTGAATTAGTAGACCGCCCGATCTTCACATTAGTATTAGGACATATACACACACCTTTGCATATGTTCATATAAGCATTAGAAGTCTTTATGGACAACAGATGCCTGTGATTAGTGGACAAATAGATGGGTGATGGATGGTAGGATATACATTCTTCTTAACTTGAAGATTTCGGGGACGAAATCCTTTGAGTTAGGGAGAATGTAACACCCCGTAATTTTAATAAAACTAAAAAGGATAAATTAAATAATAATTAATTTAATATTTAGAATTATATAAAAGGACTGCGCCATTGCATTCGTCTCGAAATTCTGGTTAAGATAGACATTTATTTTGCATAAAACGGTCACTGTATAAAGAAGTTATGAGGATTTGAAGTTTGTATACGCGCAAGATAATTATATATAGGGTCCAGAAGTTCAAAATATCAGTTCAAAATTAAAAGATTCAGAACTCGAGGTGAGCGGGAAAATTCCCGCCAAGGGAAGTCGACCCCTTAGGGGGCTGTCGACCCCAGGGTCGACCCCTTAAGAGGTGAGTTGACTCCCCTAGGGCTGAGGTGGCAGGACGAATTCTGGGGCTGGCACCTATAAATATGGGCTCATTTCTCTTGTTTTCCTACACTGAAATCAATGGAGGCCTAAATGCTATCAGTGTTTGGACTGAATCAAATCCTTTTCTCCTTCTGCGAATCAAGTTAGAGATTCAAGTGTAGATCTGTTCTTCTTCTACCTTTTTAGATCCAAACGCTGTAAGTTTCAGTTGCCTTTAGATTTAAATAATTAAAAGTAAAGCATGATATGACTGTAATTTGGATCTATGCATGTGACTGAATCACATCAAATATATTGTAATTTGTGAATCCATGATATTGTAATTTGGATCTATGCCTATGACTGAATTATACCAGTTCTATTATAACTTGTGAATCTATGACATTCTGAGTTAGCAATGACTTGGTTCTTAACCTTTATCATGTCAGATCTACTTTTGATTATAGATCTAATTTACTACTTAGATTATCTTGTGCCTATCATGTTGTGGTTAATTTGGATCTGTCATTAGTTGGACATCCAAATCCTACTTTAGATCTAATCGTGCCTATAATGACATCACTACTATGTAAGAATCAGTTTTACTATTATAAGTTCACTAGATCTGTCCTTATATGTCCATCTTAACATATGTCATTAAATGTTTATGTCAATTTTGCTAGAATAATCATTTTGTTCATCTTCCCTTCGCCCTTTCCCTTTTTTTATATAGTCTGGCTACTTTCGAGCCTAGGCATATCGCTAAAATGAGTGAATGCATTAAATGGAGAAGGAGGGGCAAAATATTGAAATTGGCATATATTAGTAAATGGAGGTTTAGGCATGACCTGAATGAAATATGTGAATATTAATTTGGCATAACTTGAGTAATGTTTATGAACATGAAATTAGGCATATATTTCATAATGGGAAAAAGGAGCATGAGAACCTATAAAGACATAGGTAAAATTGGCTAATAATGGAAATGCCTAGAATTACAATAACTTGAAATTGTAAACCACGCTTAGGCATAAGGTTAGATTGCACTTGTGGTGGAAGTCTGCCCGGAACCGACCGGCATATCCAATGACCAAAAGTGGTGAATCTAAAGTGGGAGGCATAAATATACAAATACGAGACGTGTTAAGACACGAGGTTAGGCCCGATTTGTGTAATAAACCTGCCCGGACCCGCCCGGCATGTCCAGCATCTGCAAATTGTAGGCTTAATGTGGGAGGTCTAGCATATTGTAACCATAAATGAATATACGGTAATAAACTTGAATACCTAACCTATTGGAACCCATAGGGATTTTATGAACATGAATTCGAGTAGGGGTTAAGTAAAAAAATTTGGATAGTGGTGGGTTAAGTAAATCTGGGGTGGTGGTTAATATTTATGTATAGGCCCACCATACTTAACAGGTTTGGGTTATGTAATTAAAGACACCTTTTTAGGTAAGTGTAACCTATGGGAATATTAGGGTTATATAATTAAAGACACCGTAAGGTAAGTATAACCTGTGGAAATGAGGGGGTTATGCAATTAAAGACACTAATAGGTATACATAACCTGAGGAAATCCTAGTGGGGATTCAAGACAAGGTGATAACTTGTATCATCTTGTGTTGGGGACCCGTTTCTGTCAGTAACTCATATAACGGTATCAAACGAGCACTCTGTCCTAGGTCGGAGTAGGGGCACACTTACTGGACTGATTGTAAGAGATCCAAATGTGGAGGACGGTGTGGGTGGCGCAAACCGACCAGGGAAATGAGCGTGCATGGGCCGGGTAGAGGGTGACAAGACGGCCGTGAAACCAGTAGATATGGTTGTGCACATCAACGAAGGGTTTCCACTTTAGGAAATTGATACCTCCTACTGTGGGGACGGCACAGGGTATCTACGGAGTAGAGAGCTGACCGATTAGGTTAGTGGTTAGGATACATCCAGATGTATGCCAAAGTCTACCATCTTATATTTGTTGGGATCATCTCATTCTGGTGATACAAGTATTAGTGCAGAGAATCATATAATCTTTAGTGAAGCATGTACGCTCTATCATGTTTACCTTGTCATACCTGCCTTATATGTTGTTATCTCTCTCTTATCCACTTTATATGATTGTCATGATACTTTCACTAATTTACTTGCTAAAAGTAACTGGACTCGCCATGTCTAACCCTTTTTGTTTCCTTTTCTTTGTTTCGTTTCCCCCCTAGGTTCTCAGCGTGGGTATACTTAGGCTTCACCGTGATTCTGCTTTCATTTTTCTGGAGCTGCTTGGATGTATGGCTCAAGCTCCTATCCTTGCTACTATAGTTATATTTTATTTGGGGAATTTTTCTTCTTTTATGTACTCTGATGTTTTAAAGTACAAGACAATATTTTTTGTGATGTAATGGTTTTTGTGTATTTCAAACATGTGATGTTTTCGTACCACGATGCTTTATGATTAATAAAGTTTTTGATTCCTCTTCCATTTTACATTTGTCTTCTAATATTTCTGTTTCTGTTTACCTATAACGCTTCACGAAACTTAATGCATTCCCTTTGTGAGTGACATTAACGGACGTAGGGTGTCACATGTACCCCCTTGGCTTGATACCTATTTAGTTAGCGCCCTATTATTACCCTTCCATATCCCCACTATACCGTATAGCAGATTTCTACCACTATGCTATTTCCAAATAGCCTTTCCACTTTAATCGCTGCTATATTATGATATTCCCGATATATCCTATTATTTCATCTATATTCTGCCTTTTCAGCTATATCTTCTATAAAAGAAACGAATTAAAAAAAATGACATTTATACAATATAGAATAAAAAAAACTTGTTTTCCAATAGAATTTTTCAAAATAGAAAATAAAATAAATTTATGTTAAGTTTAATCAAGCTAAATAAAAATTTACACTTATTCAAATATATTTGCGTATGCTTTTACTCATAATTAAGAATTTACTAATTATAATTAAACTGAATGTTAATCCATTTATTTGTTTTTCATATAATTTTAAAAGCATTAAATACATGCTATTTTAAACTCATCCAATATTTCCTGCTATTTCCTCGCTTTATCCCTACTACAATTTTTTTCACCGCTATCGCATTGGATCCACAGAGTGCTTTAACTGCACAACTTGATGCTCCACATGCACCCTATGTACGATGAGCTATGAGTAAGATTATATTTTTATAGCCTTGATGTTGTGTTCAATAGAAATTCTAAGTCCAGCAATCAAGGCTTTGTATTCTGCATCATTGTTGGTGGCAGGAAAGATGAGCTGTAGAGCATGTCAAATCAAGATTTCCTCACGAGTTACAAGTGAACATTGATTGTTTGATGAACCAAACACAAATATCTTCTATTGGATATTGAGAAGCTCGCCATCTACCGAAGGATCCTCAGGAATAGTGAACTCTGCGATAAAGTTGGATATGACTTGTCCGAGGATAGCTTGACGCAAGATAAAAGTAAGCTTGAATTGACTTAACTTGATATTCAATTTCAAAAGTCGCCCAAACGCCTCAGGTCGTTGAGGGACCTGTCGTAGCGGATGGTCAGTTTAGACTTTGAGTGGATGAGACTGGAAGTACGGCCGAAGCTTCCGAGAAAAGATTAATAGGCAATAAGTAAGTTTCTCAAGCTTTGGATGTTCTTTTTGGCGACTGTCAATCTCTTGTTGATGCAATAGACCGATAATTGGACACGATCTTCTACATGCACCAGTGCCGAGCTAATTGCCTGCACAGAAACAACCAAATAGACAAGTACGTCTTCATGGTCCATGGGTTTTGATAGGATGGGTGGTCATCCTAAGTAGTTGGAATATGATAACGCATTCCAGTGTCCACACAGTGTTGTGCTTCCTTTTTCTGAGCAAGTCGAAGAAAGGAATGCACTTATCAGTTTTTATTATATGAATAAACTTAGGGTGGTCACATTTCGGTTTAAGCTTTGAATATCTTTGATGTTTATGTGGCATGTATATCCCGGATAGCCTAGATTTTTTTTCTGCATTTTCCTCGATTCCTCATAAACTAACGATGAAACCCAGGAATTTTAATGATGCAACGTTGAAAGAGCATTTCAAGGGATTGAGTTTCATGCCATATTTACGGAGAACGTCAAACATTTTTTCAAGGTCATTAGCGTGGTCGTTCTTCACCCTCATTTTCACGAGCATGTCATCCATGTAGACCTCCATGGATCTCCCGATTTTGTCCTTAAGCATTCAGCTAACCAGTCGTTGATAGGTGGCTCTACCATTCTTGATACGAAAGGGAATGACGACATAGAAATAGAGCCCAAGGTCGGTGACGAATGAAGTATGCTTTGGATCTGGAAGGTACATTGGAATTTGATTATAGCTCGAGTACACGTCCATGAAAGATAGAAGCTGGTAGCCTGCAGTTGAATCAATGAGTTGGTCGATCTTTGGAAGCGGTCTTTTAGGCCTGCTTTGTTCAAGTCTGAATAGTGGACACATGACCTCCACTTTCCATTTGATTTTCTAACCAAGTCGGGTTGGTGACACATTCTGGGTGGAGGGCATCGTGGATAAAGTCGTTGTCAAGTAGCCTATCCACCTCCTCCTTAAGTGTCACCAATCTTTCTATTCCTAAGATTTGGCACTTTTGTTTGAATGGAAGATCCTTCAGATTAATACTAAGCGTGGGGCAAAAGGTTCCTGGGTTGATGCCACATATATCAGATTGGGTTAGCCTATAAGAAATCCATAAATTCTTCCTTTATTATCGGGTGAAACTATGATCCAATCTTTAAGATCCGAGTTGGGTCGATGGGGTTGATTGAACGTTGATGGTTGGATACACTGGGTAGCCTTTTCGGAATTGGACACTTTGTATTCCCGTTGGTCGAGATCTTAGAAGAGACGGCAGTTACGTCTGAGCGTGCCTCAGACTCCAGTGGCCGCTATGTGCTTACGATTTTTGCGCAGTTGATCTACTCTATTCCTTGTCCGTCTCTTTATTAATTGCATCTTTCCATTCTACGAGATAACAAACTTATGTAGTAGCTTGGTCGCCTTTGACGGTTCCGATCGTACATTTTGTTGGAAATTTCATGAGGACAGACTGTGGTGCTACGTAGATTCAGAATTCGGCAAGGAAAGGACGTCCGAGGAGGACATTGTAAGGGGAAGGAACATCAATGACCATGAAGGTGAGATTCCAGACGCTTCTATGATCCCCATCTTTGAATTGGGCAGGCAATTCTACTAGAACAACTGGCCGGTTAGAAAACCCATTAAGTCCATGGACGGTGGCATGGGAAGGCTCTAAGTCCTTGGACTCAAGTTTCATCTGATTGTAGGCTGACTTAAAGAAAATGTTGAAAGAGCTTTCCAAGTCGCCGAGGATCTTTCGGACATAGGCCAAACCTATGTTTGTTGATATGATGAGGGGATCTACGGTTGGAATTTCAATTTTGGTAGCATCCCTCCTATGCAAGACTATATCATCATGCGTAGTCCTTTGAAGCTTGCTGGGAAAGATTTATCCTGGATGAATCACACTTCCAAATAGGTGTACTTGATTGAGTTGGCGTACTCCTTCATATGCTCGAAGCTTTGATTTATAGGGTGAGGCTCACTGTAAATTGTATCAATCATGATACCCCTCGAGGAGGTCTTAGATAGGATGACCCAGGTGCCATTTGAGCCTGAGGAGGTTCGAGAGTGGAAGGGCTTGCAGCAGCTTATCGGGGAGAAGGACTTTGAATGTACTACTCGAGGTGTTTCTTTCAGATAAGCTTTTCAATCGAATCCTTGAAGTGATGGTAGTCGTTTGTGTTGTGGCCGAAAATATCATGGAATCTGAAATATTTGCTGGAATTCTACTCTGGTCGGTATATTCTCTGGTGTTAGGCTTTTGTATTGCATTATATAATAGGTCTCTAGGTAGATTGTCTCTAACTAAGAATTGAATGGAGTGTAGACCATGTAAGTTGTATAGCAGTCACGCTTCTTTGGATATCCAGCCTATTGGTTGTTACGGCTACCTGGTTTGCCTCTATATGGCTTAGGCTTGAATTGGGCTATCTCCTTAACCTTGTCGGAGGATTCTCTGACCTATTTTCGCTTGATGCTGCCTTGAACAATGCTTTGTTGCGCACTGTGAGGATAAACAGTCTGAGTCATGTTGTTTCCGCGTTCTTCTACTTGACATAGAAACTGATTAGCCTTTTCATGGAAAGCTTCCAAAGTCTTCGACTTCTTCCTCTCAATCCAAGCTCCCAATTTGGTATCGGCAGAATGCCCTTAGTAGATTGAACTAAGAAGATGCGAGGCTCTGATCTTCGACTTCCGCCAAACATTTCTAAAGTGGTCTAGGTACTCTTAAGAGTTTCCTCCTTGCCCTGGTAGAGATTGGAGAGAGTAAGGGTGTCCTTTGGTCTTGCGATGAGCATCCTGGATTATTTCACCAACTCGGTAGCAAGCTAGTCAGAAGTGGCGATGGATCTTGGCGGGAGTCGAGAGAACTAGAGAAGAGTGACATCTTTAAGGAAGACTGGGAAACATTTTCATTTCACAGCATACGTGGCGCGACTTGAGTCTATATGCACTCACAATGGTTCAAGAAGTTACAGGTATCAGTTTTCAATGATTAAGCCATTAATTGAGGCATATTGAAGTGTAGGGACAATTCGACATTGAGCACGAACTGAATGAAGGGGTTATGCCTTGTATTAATTTCCCAAATGTTGGTGGTGTGCCACTGGATTTCTCTCATGATCCTAAATACCATGTCGGTGAGAACAACAGGTTGGACCTCCGCTGGAGTTCAATGGTCATGGTCCAGCTCAGGAATTCATGGCCGTTGGTGCCCTCTGTGATGAACATTGGCATCATCTTTATATAGGTCATCAACCTCGATTTCTTGATTTTGTTGAGGTAGGTAGGGAAGAACTTGCCAAGTTTTGAGTAACGATAGGATTGTCCTGTTGTGTAGAGTTTTGCGTACTAGTTCCTTGATCGTTGTTAAGACCCGACTCGGAATAATCGCTTTGATGCATACCCTCGCTGATGGTAATGGTTATTTGGTTACCGTTTCCGTTTCCATTTCTGATGCATTAATCCTCCTCCTTTGGCTATGGTTATTGTGGTATGTGTCTGAAGAACAACTTTCCGAGGCATTCTGCGGAGAACAAGTATTTATGTTGACTTCAAGGCGAGCGACATCGCATTTAGTATTTTCTTGGAGTTGTTGCATCAAGTCAATGTTCTGCTTAATTGATCATTAAACTATATTTTCCTTTCCTCCAATTTCTTGTTAAGTTTGAAGAACTAGGCTTGAGTAACTAGAGCTTCCGGGTTGGAGGAGGTAGACGATTTCCATATTAATTGGAATTTCTGAAGGTTGAGGCCGAGGGAAAGTTTCTATCTCAACGGGAGTGGAATTCCAATCTCAATGTTCATTCTTTTCCTAGCCATTGTAAGAGAACTTAACAGGTAGGTCTAAAATGTAACACCCGAATTTTTAAAAACATTAAAGAGGATAAATTAAATAATAATTAATTTAATATTCATAATTATAGGAAATGGACTGCACCATTGCGTTCGTCTCAAAATTCTGGTCAGGATAGAGAAGTTATGAGGGTTTTAAGGGCAAATCCAACAAAGTAATGGAATTCTAAAAATGTGAAATCCGCACCCAAAACTTGCTCCAATAGGGTGTACATTTTGATCGCTAATCTGAAATCTGGCCTGAGAGTTTCTGAGTCTCCAAACTTTCCATGCGGTTGTTGAACAAGCGCATAGAATTACATGCTTGTTCAACAAACACGTAAAGCTCAACAGCTCTATTACGTGCGCGTCTGTTGAACAGATGCGAGGAGGCCAACAGCTGGATTTAGTAACGGTTATATTTTTCAAACCCTACAAATACACCACCCCTTATCTACTTTCTTCCACATCAACTCTTCTTCTACTACATCTAAAATTACTAAAAAAATGGTTACTGATTTTGATGTCGATGCCGCAAGAATTAGCTTCGAAATGTTTGATTTACAAGACCTAGACCAACTTTTTGGTGGAATGCTAACTACTTCAAGTTGGAGTGCTAATGAAGACTATGATATTAGCTACATATACTGCTCACTTTCGCTAGATCCTGTATGTGGTGTCGATCAAAGTGGTGAAACATTTTGGGGTAGAATCAATAATACATACAACAGAAAGAACATGGATCTGAATAGAAGTGTAGCTTCCATCAAATGTCGTTATTGTAAAATCAATTGTCAAACTCAATGTTTTGATTCGTAGATGTTCAAGCTGAAGCAGAGCAACCCAAGCGGATTTGGAAGTGAAACTCATATGGTAATAATTGTTTACGGTTTTTTGTACTTTACATCTTAACCCTATAGTAAAAGCTTCATATTATTAATGCAGAGACTTGCCACAAACAAGTTATTCAAAACAAATATATAAACCAGATAGTAAACAAGGACCTCATTATATCAGTTCATGCATGTGTACGACCTACTGGCTAATCACGTGAAATGGAAATCTTCACTTCAAAAAACAGTCCAAGACATCCAATCAAACAACAGTCTTGGGAAAGCTCCAAGATTTGGAGATAGTTGTAGTCTGTGTGGTTCGCAGGATAGTGCTTCTATTGGTTTAGAAGAAGATGTAAACCTTACTGATGACCGATATGTTAGGCTCGAAGGATCCAAGGTGACAAAGAAAAAACAAGTGGCTAGAGCAAATGAAGGCGAAATCAGAAAACTATTAAAGGAGTCTAACGATATGTATTTGAGCGCACTCTAGAGAAGAAATATTCACCACCAAGAAAGGATTGACGCAATTCATCAACTTGTTGAGGTAAAGCGACGAAAGGAGGAAGATGAAGTCATGTTTACGGATATTTCTCAAATGGATGATATGCAATGCGAGTATACGGAGTCTTGAAGATTTGAGATAATGAGGCGAAGAAGAGAAGGAGGTATGTAAGCACCGTTTGTAAGTTCCATTTTGTCTATGTAGCGTAGGAATGTTTAAAAGTTTACTTATGTAAGCACCGTATGTAACAGGTTATTTGTAATGGAAGCAGTTTGAAAATTGACGTAAAATTGTATCAAAACCAATTAATTTTTTTAATCGAAGTTAGAACGTATAAATTTATTTTAATTATAAATAGAGATTGAAATGGCGCGGTAGTTTGAAAATTCGATTTTAAATTTCAATTGAATGTATAGAATTCAATATAAGTCGGAGTTCAGTAAAACCAAAAACATTTGAATCTATTTAGTTATATCTTTATAACGAATGTGAAAAAATCATATTTCATAATATAAATTGAAAGTTATGTTCAGTTTAAAATTTAAAATAGTCGCTATGGAATTTATATATATTTTAAATAATATAAAGCTCTTAAAAATACCCATTTTTCAAATGGTCTCCAAATTCGACGAAATTAGTTTTATTACGACTGTATCATCAAAACATAGCTAGAAATAATTTTTCCTTAGTTTTTTGAGTTAGTACGTGACCTCCGAAATTATTTTTAAGGGCTTTATATTATATTAGAATATATATAAATTCCTTAGCGACTATTTTAAATTTTAAACTAGCATAACTCACGAATTATAAAGTGAAATGTAAATTTCTTGCATTCGTTAGAAAGATATAATTAAACAGATTCTAATATTTCTTGTTGGACTGAAATTCGATTTATTTTGAGTCATGTACATTCAATTGAAATTCAAAATCGAATTTTCAAACTACCGCGCCATTTCAGGCTCGTTTTAAAATTAAATTAAAATTTTAAGTTTATTTAAACAATAACGTTTGTTTAAACCAGAAAATATAGAACACTGCAGATACAGTATTGTCATCATCATCCTAACAGCAATAAAAAAACATACTTCAATGTCAAAACATGTGTGCACTCAAAAATATGGCAGACAAAACAACGTACAGTAATACAAACCATGTCACAGGGCATATAATACAAAAACATACAACAAAGCCATCATAAACATACCGTCAGTCATACCAAAAACATACAATCATGTCATCATCAACAACACATGTAATATAAACAATGCCAGCCATAATAAAAACATACAACCGTGTCGCTGCATGAACCATCAGTCAATAGGCATAGCATCGCTACCTGCTCCATCGGAACTGTCATAATGAGCGTCATCAAAATCATCGGCCATATCTGATCCATCACCAGCACCCGAAGGCTGTAAGTCGGCAATCTGGGCCTGTAGGAAAGAAGTCTGGGCCTCGTACTGAGACTGCTACTGTGCCAAAGCTGTATGTAAACTCTGGTACATCAACTATGTGTGATCCAACGTCATACTCTGGAAACCAGCCAATATCCGTCTATCATGGTCCATATACAGCGAGTACTGATAATGTGACAACTTGTGTTACACAAATGCAGTTTTTATAATGAAATTGTATACCAGTATTATTGTATAACTCTTACGTACCTGATATGAATGATACAAACCTGTTGACGGTACTCCGGGAGGGTAAACAAGTGGATACTGCAACAGAATGTCTACAATTTGACCCTGTACATCATACTCCCTAAAAGTGTGTGGCGGAGGGTCCAACGCACCACTCTGCGTGAACTGAGACGATACAGGCGCAAAGGTAAGGGGATGCACCGGAAGCCTGCCTGCTACTGAAGATGGCCCGATATGGTTGGATTTCAAACCCCGAATATAGTCTGGTAAAGCATAAGCGCATGGCGCAACTCGAGCCCAATAGGTATCAAATTCGTCGGGCACTCATAAAGGCTCACCATCCACCCAGCCTATCACCCTCATACCCACAATATATGCTGATCCTACTTGTATATCCCCGAACATCTGATCCTATGGGAGTTGATCGGAAGGAATGCGCTCTAACCCGTATAGCTATGACCAATAGAGCTCCCTCAAATACTAAATGAAAGGGCATGTAGGCACCTGGAAGCATAACCTACGCCTCGAAAGCCTAGAATGGAAAATGAGCGGGTGGTCCTGTTGAGGAGCTAAAAAAATCTATGTACGTATTCCATGGACGCCGAGTAATGCCATCCCACTTCCTCAAATCAATCTGCATGCGCGCCTCCATAAGCTCGTTATGCACACCCTGTGCAGAACGAGCGAGATGCAAAGCAGGGCCCCATCGTCGTAATCTTGGAAAGTATATGTATGGTGTAGTGATGGCCTCATCAATAAGTCGAGGGTGCATGTTCTCCATGTACTTGTAATACCAGAAGGGCAGAATATACCAGAAACCGTACAGCTGCTTGCAGCAATGTACGGCGTAGAGAGCCAAAGCTACATACTAATAGCCTAATATGGATGTACACCAATCGAACGAATGCAGCTGCTCTATGTCTACAAGGCTAGCCAAAAACCCATGTCTAATAGTCCCCCTGTTGTTGCTAAAAAATGTGGAACCAAAAAGGTATAATAATAAGGCCCTGATAACGGAAGTGTGCATTGCCTCAGTGGTCTGATGTGCAACTATATAGGCCTGCAGAGTACGTAGGCTAACGGCACCTGAAGCAATGGTCTAAGGATCTACACCCGGTAACTACTCTAAAAAACTATCGACCTCTTTAAACGATACATCAAAGGTGATAGGGACATGATCTGGACAACCAACCTCGATGCCCGTGAGCACGTAAATATCTAAAGGAGTAAGCCCTAAATCATAATCAACGAAGTGAAATGTGTGTGTAGTAGGCTACCATCGCTCACTAATAGCCTCTACAAGGCATCGGTCAACATGAGCAAACCTAGGTAAATCCAAAAAATCGCCAAATGGTGTATCACGAAGTCTTACTGATATAGGCTGAGGTAACTGCGCAGAATGTTCCATACAGCGTAACCAAGTACCTCGCATAGTAATATGTTAAACCTAAACATATAATGTTTTGTTGTAAACATATAATATTAAACAACATTCGTGTATAGTAAAACAGTTGTCGATATACGTAATAATGTTATAAAATTATACCTGAGGCGTAGCAACAGCAACAGGCACTCGATGTGTAAATGTTATAGGCAGGTCGTGCAATACTCGAAGGCTCTCAGTAGTCACATTGGCATTTGGTGGTGTATGTGCTGGCCCGACATTAGGATCTGTCAGAGGATGGCAGATGTGTCTTCCAAACTTAACTTAACGTGGTGGCATTTCGTCGTAGAAATAATTAGAAATAAAAATTAAAAAGGAAATTTTCTTAAAATTATGAATGAAAATGATAGAAATCTGCCTGATATAGGCGGAAATGTTTAGGCGGTTTTTAAACAAACGCGTAGGCTTTATGCGTTTGTTGAACAAGCGTGTGCTTTTTTATTATAGGGCTGGTTTTTAAATAATCCACGCGCTTGTTCAACAAGCGCATAAATCCACGCGTTTGTTGAACAAGCGTGTGGACTTAAAATTGTCGTGATTCCCTATTTCCCGGAGCGTGGAAAATCATAAACCGAATTCCCACACTCCGGATTAGTTGGAGATGATCTAAGTTTGTATATGCGCAGAAAAATTATATATATACACGTGATCAGAGATGAGTCAGAATTTTACTTAGAATAGTTCGAATTTGAAAAATTCGATAAGGCGGCAAAAATCCCGCTCTAGGGAGTCGACCCCCCTTAAGGGGTGTCGACCTATGGGTCGACCCACCCACAGGGGTGTCAACACCCCTAGGGCTGATGTGGCACTTGGTTTCAGGGGGTCTAGCAGCTATATATGTGTGTCCTATTCTCCTATTTTCCACATTGGAAATCATGGAGGCCATATGCTGCCGGGATACGAACTGAGACGGAACTATTTTCTACAACAATATAACTTGCAAATCAAATTCAAAAAATCAAGATCCGTTCTTTCTCAATTCTCTAAACCTAACGCTGTAAGTTTCTAGTCGCTTTTCGGTTTAGATAAATAAAAGTAAATTGTGAAAGACTGTGAATTGGATATGTTGTAAACTATGCTTCTATGCTATTATTAAATCGTATACTATATCACAATAGATCTAATGCAGCTGTGATTATTCTACAATGTTACCTATGTGGATCTTGACTTGTTACTATATTGTGGTGAATGTCAATCTATTATTTTGGACAGTTGCAGCATTGGTTAGATCCAATTTTTTATGTAAATAATCTTTCACCTGTCATATTGCGATCAACTTAGATAAGTTGTGAATTGGACATGAGAACCCATATTTAGATCTAAACATGCTATTATGTCATTCTAATGGTGTTAGATCTACTTTAACCTCTAGATATGAATTATGCGATTTAATTTATCACCATGTGTTATCATGTTAGATCTAATCCACTCAGACATCTAAATTGCTGATTTGGATCTTACTAAGCTTATTATGACATCATAATTATGTTAGAATCAATTGATTGCCACCAGTTCATCAGTTTTATGCCCACCTTGTTATGATGTTAATTACATGTCCATTCACCTTATTATCATGCTAGTTATGTTTATGCCAAGATGATCACTTCAGTTATATTCCCATTATTTTCCCTGTTATCGTTTATGACTAGGCTATTGTCTAGCCTAGGCATGCCGCCAGTTTATGAGTATGCTAGTTAAGGAATATGGGAGAAGGATTAATATTGGCATAATTTGAATATGAACATTGTTGGACATATAATTAGAATGAGGATAAAAAGAGAAATAATCACCTATAATGACATAGGTAGATTTGGATAAAAATGGAATGTCTAGTAATTACAATTAGGAAACGCAATCGCACTTATGACATGAGGTTAGGTTGCATTAGTGGTGGAAGTCTGCCCGGACCCAACCGGCATATCCAGCAGCCACTAATGTTGAACCTAATGTGAGAGGTCTAAGTGTGCAAAAACGAATCGGGCCAAGTCACGAGGTTAGAACCAACTGTGGAATAAGACTGCCCGGACCAGACCGGCATATCCAGCATCCACACGTTGTAGGACTAATGTGGGAGGTCTAGCCCATTATAACCATAATTGGACATGGTAATGAGTTAGACTGCTTACCCTAATTTAATTCCTAAGGATTGTATGGTTATGAACTTAAGTTAGGGTTAAGTAAAATTGGACGGGTAATGGGTGGGTTAAGTAAATTAGAGGGGGTGGGTAATATTTACATATAGGCCCATGAACTTAACCCAATAAGGTTATGGAATTAAAGACACCCTTTAGGGTAAGCATAACTGACATAGCGCTATGTTATTAAAAAAACTAAGGGTATACATAGTCAGTGAAAAACCTAGTGGGGGATACAAGACAAAAGGAAGAACTTGTATCATATTGTGTGGGGCCCATTTCAGTCAGTAACCCGGAGTGGGTATTAAATAAATTACTCCGTGCTAGGAGGAGAAGGGGCACGTTTACTGATTGATTATAAGAGATCCAAATGAGACGGATGGTGTGGGCGGTGCAAACCGACCGGGCCATGTGCATGCATGAGCTGGGCAGAGGGGGATAAGATGACCGTGACACCAGTAGATATGGTTGTGCACATCTTAAGGGTTGCCACTTTAGGAAGTGATACCTCCTATTGTGGGGCCAGCATATGATATCTACGAAGTAGGGAGCCGATTGATTAGGGTAGTGGCTAGGCTACACTTGGACGTATGCCCTAAGTCTACCAACTTAAAGTGGAAGAGATTATCTCATTTAGTTATACTATTAATAGTGCAAAGTAACCATTAGAGAAGTGTATACACCTTACCCTGTCTACTTTGTCACACCTGCCATTTATGTAGCGATCTCTAATATCCACTTTATATGCCTATCATGTTACTTTTATTTATTTACTGGATAAAGTAACTAGACTCGCCAGACTTTATTTCTGGCCCTTTTCTTTCTCCTTCTTTCTTCCATTCCCCCTCTCTAAGTTCTTAGGGAGGAAACACTCAGGTTTAGTCAGGACTCAGATATCATCTTGCTAGGAGCTACTTTTGAAGTATGGCTCAAGTTTTTGTCTCTACTATGACTTAACTCTTTCAATTGGGGAATTATATTTTTATATACTGATGTACTCTGATAGTGCAAGACAGAAGTTATTTTATTGTAATCGTTTTTTTTTTACTTATGGTATTGTGGACTAAGGTACTATGATTTATATTTGAAATAAAAATTTTAATTTTCGTTGCTATCTTATTTATATCTGTCTTGTAATTATTCTGTGTCTGTTTACCTATAACGCTTCACGAAACTTAATGCATTCCCTTAGTGAGTGACATTAACGGGCGTGGGGTGTCACACTTGGTATCAGAGCTGAAGGTTACTTGATCAAATAAAAGTTTTCGAAAAATATTTTCAAAATGGGTTTTAAAAGAAAGCATTTTCAAAAAGAAAAGTCTGTTTTGAAAAACATTCCCCAAAAAGCCATATGTAATATCTTTAGAACCTTTGTCTGAATCTCTTCCTTTTTCTTTTTAGCATGTCTGCAGAACCAAATATCCCAGAGGGCATCACAATACCTGGATGATTCCTTAGGTATTTCGAGGCCACGGCGCCTGCCGAAGGTCAAAGAGACCATCCTTCCCCAGCTACACTAGTCATTCCTCCTTCTCCCCCTCCAAGAGAAGATAACTTCGCCAAGATTCACAAGGACTTCCGTGCTATGGGAGGGAAGCCATTCCATGGGAATACGAAACATTCGTAGAAGCATGGCACTGGGTTAATAAGACCGAGGACTTGTTCATAATCTTTGAAGTAGAGGATCGAAGAAAGATTCAGTTAGCTACTTGGCTACTGAAGGACAAAGCCATATTTTGGTGTGAAGTCACCCAAGCGGGATGTCTGGTGGAAACTTGGGAAGATTTTAGACTGAGGTTCGAAATAAAATTTCTTTTCCAAGTTGAGAGAAGCATACAGATGGTGAGGTTCTTAGCACTCAAACAAGGAATCTTGATGGTAAAGGAGTATGTGAACAAGTTCAACCAACTGGCATGGTTAGGGTTAGAGTTGGTGGATACACCACACAATAGGGCTTTGTGGTTTGCTAAAGGGCTAAATGAGCCTCTGCATGGGTTAGTCGTGTCCTATATTCCAATGGGGGCCACTTTTGGAAAGCTTGTTGATATGGACCTAATGCATGAGGAGGACAAGGGAGAAAAGAAGAAGCAAAGGCTGAGGGAACATCGCAGAATAAGATGGTGTGGCCCAAGAAGGAGTAGCAACAACAACAACAGAATAAAGGAGGGAAAGATGACTAAGGCAAGGATAAGAGAAAATGTCACAATTGTGGAAAGGAGCATCACTTGATCAAAGACTGTAAGAGAAGGAATGGCAATTGCTTCAGTTGCGGAGAGTTTATACACTTCTCTAAAGAGTGCCCAAAGAAACAGGGACCGCAGGGACAAGGTCAAAGAGTAGGAACTTCTGGAGGGCAGGTACATGCTCTCGCGATCAGTGCTCCTGAAAGATGTAGTAAAATTTCGGTAGAAAGTTTACTTTCTCTTTCAAACCATCCAATTAGAACACTTTTTGATTCTGGCGCTTCATGTTTATATCTAGTTCTATGGTTGAATCTCTGCACTTAGTTACCAGTATGGTAGTAGATCCCGTATTTGTTTCAAACCCTATTGGTGGTTCGGCTCATTTATTGATGATTTGTCGGGGTTTGAAAATATCTGTGTTAGGCATCGAGTTTGAGTGCGATGCGTATGTGCTCGGCTTTATGAGCTATAGGTTGATTCTAGGAATGGATTGGCTTACCATATATGGGGCCATTCTAGATTATGAGAGGAGGGTTGTTAGACTCCTGACTTGCCATGGGAAGACCATTGAAGTTTCTTGTGACCCCCAAGGGTCTGTTATGTTTAGCTTTCTAGAGTCTCTAGATGCATCCATGGATGATTTGCAATCTGTTCTAGTGGTTCGAGATTATTCCGATGTTTCTGATGAGGTACGGAGTTTACCTCAAAGGCGCGAGATCGACTTCCGCATATCTGGTGGACAATGCAAAGCCATTTGCATTACCAATGCACCACATGGCTCCAAGGGAAAGGAGGGAGCTGAGTAAGAAAATAAGGGAGCTACTTGAGAAAGGGTTTATCATACGAAGCATATCTGAATGGGGTGCTTTAGTAGTATTCGCAAATAAGGCGGATGATTTGCTTCGTTTGTGTGTTGACTATAGAGAGTTGAATAAGCTCACCATGAAGAATAGGCACCCGCTTCCAAGGATTGATGATTTATATGATCAGCTTGTTGGTGCCTCGGTATTTTCTTAGTTGGACTTGGCTACAAGGTTCCATTAGTTGAGGGTGGCTGAGGACATCATAGATAAGACTGCTTTTAGAACTCCGGATGGTTTATTTGAATGGCTAGTGATGCCTTTTGGGCTAACGAATGCACCCGCCTATTTTATCGATCTGATGAGTAGAGTATTTCGGGAGTTCCTAAACAAATTTGTCGTAGTCTTTGTTGATGATATTTTGATCTTCTCCAAAAGCGAAGAAGAACATGTCCAACATTTGAGATAAGTTTTGAAAACTCTCTGTGACCATCAGCTTAAGGCGAAGTTCTCCAAATGCCATTTTTGGAGAAAAGAGGTGAGATTCTTGGGGCATGTGGTCTCCAAAGAAGGGATAGCTGTAGATCCCGCCAAGGTGGTTATAGTGCAAGATTGGAAGATTCCTAAAAATGCAACCGAGGTGAGAAGCTTTCTTGGGTTGGCAGGTAACTATAGGAAGTTCATTAAGGACTTCGCGAAGATATCAGCCCCTTTTACCAAGCTAACAAAGAAGAATTTGGCATTTTCATGGGATATAGACTGTGATGTTGCTTTCCAACGACTGAAGAGGGCTCTGACAACAACCCTAGTCTTGACCTTGCCTGATGGAAGTAAAGTGTTTAATGTTTACACTGATGCGTGCGATACAGGGCTTGGCGCGGTTCTATGCAAGAAGGGAAAGTAGTACGTTGTGGGGGTAGACAGTTGAGAGTTCATGAGAAGAACTGCCCCACCCATGGTCTAGAGCTAGCTGCCATTTCGCGTTATAGACGTGGCATCATTATTTACTTGGAGAAACCTTCGAGCTATGCACCGATCATAAATCTCTCAAGTATCTATTCTCACAAAAGGATATCAACTGAAGGCAACAACGATGGATGGAGTTCTAAGCATCTTATGATTTTGAAATTGCTTATACCCCTGGCAAGGGTAATGTGGTGGCAGACTCACTAAGTAGGCAGAGGATGGCTTAGATTCCTCTGTTTGTAGAAAGAAAGAACTTGGAGTACATATCAGCATTTGATTTTAGATCCACCATCAAGTTTTTGCCTGATTTGTTTGCATCCTTAGGGATACGACCAAATCTTATGGACCAAATAGGAGCTTCACAACAAGGTAACCCACGGATTTATACATCATGAAAAAGCTCAAAAGAGGGGAGACCTCTAGTCACCTCAGTAGATATGTCATAAATGAAAAAGGGTGGTTGCGATGAGATGGATGGCTTTGTGTTCCTCAAACAGGAACCTTGATAAAGGCAGTCCTAAAAGAATCCCACCATTCTAAGATGACTATTCATCCAGGTGGTAACAAGATGTATAGAGACATGAAGAGGGTTTTCTTTTAGGCTGGTATGAAGAAAGATGTAGCCGAATTTGTTTCTCAGTGTTTAGTTTGCCAGCAGGTCAAAGCTGAGCAAAGAAGCCCGGTGGATTACTTTATCCGTTGGAGGTTCCACAGTGGAAATCGGAGAGCGTCTCTATGAATTTCATAGATGGTTTTCCTAGGTCAAAGAAAGGCAATACCTGTATTTGGGTGGTGGTAGATAGACTCATTAAGAGTGGTCAATTTATTCCAGTTAAGAGTAAGAGGACGGCATCGTGGTTGGCAACAATTTATGTTCGTGAGACAGTTCGCCTTCATGGAGTACCTTCCAACATCGTAAATGATCGTGACCCCATCCTTACTAGCGAATTTTGGTGGAGTTTGCAAAAGGCGTTAGGTACACAGTTGTGTTTGAGCACCGCTTATCATCCTTAAACGGATGGGCAGACGGAGAGGGTGGACATAATTTTTGAAGATCTTTTAAGACTGTGTATCCTAGACTTCGGAGGGACTTGGGAAGAGGATCTTCCTTTAGTAGAGTTTGCCTATAATAACAGCTATCAAGCTAGCATCGACATGGAACCCTTCGAAGCATTATACGGACGACCCTGTAGATCACCAACTTGTTAGTGGGAATTTGCAAAAAGATTATTACTTGGACCACATACGGTCAGGGAAACATCTGAAAAGATTGACCTTTTCCGACGGCGGATGAAGACAGCTCAAGATAGGCAGAAGTCCTATGTAGACAAGAGAAGAACTGACATCGAATTCAAAGTAGGAGACTTAGTTTTTATCAAGGTATCACCTCTAAGGAATGTGGTCACTTTAGATCAGTAGGGAAGTTGGCACCTAGGTTTATGGTACCATTTCCCATAACGAAGAGAATTGGCCAAATGGCCTATACAGTGAAACTCCCAGAAAATTTATCCAGTGTTCATGACGTTTTCCATGTCTCCCGTCTGCGGAAGTGCTTGCGTGACACCGCAGAAGTTGTTGAACCGAGTATGTTGGAAGAAGTAGAAGTGGAACAGGAGACGATAGTCAGGCGAGTCCCTACCTGTATTCTAGGACCATAAGCTACACAATAAAGAGATCAAGTTGTTAAAGGTTCAATGGGGAGATAACCCAGAGGATGCGACTTGGGAGACCGAAGACAAGATTCGTGCTTCGTACCCTTTTCTTTTCGAGGGTATGTTCTTAACTCCTTTTTCGAAAGTTTTATCAGTACATGTTTCTATCAATTGAGAATATCTTATCCATAATATTTTTCGACCGTCAGATAGGAAT
This sequence comes from Allium sativum, assembly GCA_030737875.1. Taxonomy (NCBI): domain Eukaryota; kingdom Viridiplantae; phylum Streptophyta; class Magnoliopsida; order Asparagales; family Amaryllidaceae; genus Allium; species Allium sativum. The sequence continues at coordinate 464,170,938 of CM060915.1, read as the reverse complement.
CCTATGGATGTAAACATGTGTTTGAAACATATTATGATTGATGGGTGCAAGTGGATACAAGTGTTTACTAGTGGTTGCTCGTGGATGCATATATACGCACATCAGGCACTAGATCGGTTCAATCACTCTCATACTGCATATGGATGTGTGTGCATTTTCTTTTCTTTTATGGATGGAAATGGATGAGTTAGCATATGGATGTTGCATTTGGACGAATGAATGTGCACACATATAGAACTCACATGATATAATAGGATTATTTGTATACATATTGGATTCATGGCAGTAACATACATTGCATTAAGGAGGTCAACTGGATCAGTAGACCGTCTGATTTTCACATTAGTGTCGGGACATATACACAACCTTTGCATATATTCATATAAGCATTAGAAATCTTTAAGGACAATGGATGCCAGTGATTGGTGGATGAGTAGATATATGTTGGTTGGTAGGATATGCATTCTTCTCAACTAACAGATTTCGGGACGAAATCCTTTGAGTAGGGGAGAATGTAACACCTCGAATTTTTAACAACATCAAAGAGGATAAATTAAATAATAATTAATTTTATATTCATAAATAGAGGAAACAGACTGCACATTGCGTTCGTCTCGAAATTCTGGTCAGGATAGACATTTGGTTTGGGTAAAACGGACACTGTATGAAGAAGTTATGAGGGTTTTAAGTTTGTATACACCCAGAAAGATTTTATATATATATATATATATATGCATGAGTCAGAGATGAGTCAGAATTTTATCCAGAAGAGTTCGAATTTGAAAATTTCGATAAGGCGGCAAAAATCGCGCTCTAAGGGGTTGACCCCTTGGAGGTGTATCGACCTAGGGGTTGACCCCCTTAAGGGGTGTCGACCTATGGGTCGACCCACCCACAGGGGTTTCGACATCCCAAAGGCTGATGTGGCACTCCGTTTTAGGGGGTCTGGCAGCTATATATATATATATGTTCTATTCTCCTATTTTCTTCATTAGAAATCGTGGAGGCCGTAGGCTGTCGGGATACGAACTGAGACGGAACCGTTTTCTACAACAACATATCTTGCAAATTAATTTCAGAAATTCAAGATACGTTCTTTCTTAATTCTCTAAACCTAACGCTATGAGTTTCTAGTCGCTTTTAGGTTTGGATAAATAAAGTAAATTGTGAAAGACCGTGAATTGGATATGTTGTAAACTGTGGATCTATGCTATTGTTAAATCCTATACTATATCATAATAGATCTACACTTTAGATCTAATGCAACTGTAATTATTCTATTTTTTACCTATGCAGATCTTTACTTGTAACAATATAGGTGAATGTAAATCTGTTAATTTGGACAGTTGCAACATTGGTTAGATCCATTTTTTTATGTAAATCAACTTTCACCTACCGTATTGCGATCAACTTAGATAAGTTGTGAATTGGACATGAGAACCCTTATTTAGATCTAAACATGCTATTTTTTCATTCTAATGGTGTTAGATCTACTTTAACCTCTAGATCTGAATTATGTGATTTAATTTATCACCTAGTGTTATCATGTTATATCTAATCCAATTGGACATCTAAATTGCTAATTTGGATCTTACTATGCTTATTATGACATCATAGTTATGTTAGAATCAATTGACTGCCACCAGTTCAACAGTTTTATGTCCACCATATTATGATGCTAATTACATGTCCATTCACCTTATTTTCATGCTAGTTATGTTTATGCCAAGATGATCACTTTAGTTATGTTCCCATTATTTTTTGTATTATCGTTTATGACTAGGCTATTGTCTAGCCTAGGCTTGCCACCAGTTTATGAGTGCTAGTTTGGGGAATGGGGGAGAAGGATTAATATTGGCATAATTTGAATATGAACATTGTTGGACATATAATTCAAATGGGGATAAAAAGAGAAATAATCACCTATAATGACATAGATAGATTTGGATAAAAATGGAATGTCTGGTAATTACAATTAGGAATTGTAATCGCACTTGTGACACGAGGTTAGGTTGCATTAGTAGTGGAAGTCTGCCCGGACCCGACCGACATATCCAGCAGCCGCTAATGTTGAGCCTAATGTGAGAGGTCTAAGTGTGCAAATACGAATCGGGTCAAGACACAAGGTTAGACCCAACTGTGGAATAAGACTGCCCGGACCCGACCGACATATCCAGCATCCACACGTTGTCGGCCTAATGTGGGAGGTCTAGCCCATTATAACCATAATTGGATATGGTAATGAATTGGACTGCTTAACCTAATTTAATCCATAAGGAGTGTATGATTATGAACTTAAGTTAGGGTTAAGTAAAATTGAATTGATAGTGGGTGGGTTAAGTAAATTAGAGGGGGTGGGTAATATTTACATATAGGCCTAAGAACTGAACCCAATAAGGTTATGCAATTAAAGACACCCTTTAGGGTAAGCATAACTGACGTAGGGCTATGTAATTAAAGACACCTAAGGGTATACATAGTCAGTGAAAAACCTAGTGGGGGATACAAGACAAAGGGGAGAGTTTGTATCATATTGTGTGGGATCCATTTCAGTCAGTAACCCGGAGTAGGTATCAAATAAAGTACTCCATGCTAGGTGGAGAAGGGGCATGCTTACTGATTGATTATAAGAGATCCAAATGAGACGGACGGTGTGGGCGACGCAAAACGATCGGGCCATGTGCGTTCATGAGTCGGGAAGAAGGTGATAAGACGACCGTGATACCATTAGATATGGTTAGTGCACATCTTAACGGTTGCCACTTTAGGAAGTGATACCTCCTACTATGGGGCCAACACAGGATATCTACGAAGTAGGGAGCCGATCGATTAGGGTATTGGTTAGGGTGCACTCTGACGTATGCCTTAAGTCTACCAACTTATAGTGGAAGGAATCATCTCATTTAGTTATACTAGTAATACTGCAGAGTAATCATTACAGAAGTGTGTACACCTTACCCTGTCTACCTTGTCACACCTGCCATTTATGTAGTGATCTCTCTTATCCACTTTATATGCCTATCATGTTACTTTTATTTATTTACTGGCTAAAGTAACTAGACTCGCCAGACTTTATGTTTGACACTTTTGTTTCTCCTCCTTTCTTCCGTTCCCCCCCCCCCCCAAGGTTCTCAAGGAGAAAACACTCAGGCTTAGCCAGGACTCAGATATCATCTTGCTAGGAGCTACTACTGAAGTATGGCTCAAGTTTTTGTCTCTACTATGGCTTAACTCTTTCTGTAACACCCCGAATTTTCTGTTAACAGCAAATTAACAAATTAAAGTATAATTAATTCTTAATGATAGAATTAAGGGAAACGGGTTTTGCCATTGTGTTCGTCTCGGAATTCTACTTGAGATAGAGTCCGAGTTTGCGTAAATCGGACTCCGTATGAAGGATTTATGACCTCCGGAAGTTTCAGAATTCGATTTAAAATTCAGATAGTCCGAAAACATGTTCAAAATTCAAAACTAGACCAGAACTGGGTTGGGCGGGAATTTTCCCGCCTAGGACCCAGGTCGACTAGGGGGTTGACCTGGGAGTCGACCTGGGTACCCAGGCCGACTATGTAGTCGACCTGGGGGTCGACCTACAGGTCGACCTGCTTGGTCGACCTGACCTGCTTGGTCTGGTCCTGGCTCGGTTTCTGGGGCTTGGCTGTGTCATTAGGGCTGATTTGTCACTTTCTGATTGGCTTCTCTTGATACGGATGACCTTGATTAACTCTAGCTTCATCGACGGCTCTAATTAGTTTGAAATTCTATATAAACAACCTTAGTCTTCAACCTAAATTCACACAAATAAAATAGAGCTAGAGCCGTCATGCTGCTGGAAGGAAGCCAAGAGTAGCCTCCACTTGAAGAAAGATTAGAGACGAGCAAAACTAAAGTAAAAACAAGAATCAAACAACGTTTATCTACCCAAAGGAAAGCATTGCAAATTCAGAACTCAGAATCCAGAATTCAAGTTCGTCGTTTGTTGTAAGTATAGTGATTTTTCTGATGGGAATAAAATTAAGATTTGATTCGATGTAAAATGGAAATGGAATTGTGCTATTGTATAACGACAATGTTAATTCATATCTATGTGTTGCAATGATTGTGTTGTGAATGGTATTGGATCTTTGTGGTATAATTGACTTGATGTTGATCCATTAGAATGTTTGTGGATTAATCTAGTTGATGTTGGATCTATTCAAATTCACATACAAGTTATTTGGTTCATATCTACACCTATATGTTTATGTGATTATATAGATTGTATGAGATTAAGATCTCATGTATATACTTTATACTAAACCTCTATGCCTAAATGATTAAGTTCATATACATGCTCATTTGTTTATACAAAAGTTGCAAGTTCATAATTGGATCCATGCCAAGATCCACTTTAATACATGTTTCATTTTATAATTGGACATATGATTGGATCTAGTTCACACATGTGATAAAATTGTACATACTTTATGATAATGTCATATTCTTGTCATATGCTAGTGATGTTCGATGTTATGCCTAGATCTAAACATGTTTAGGCTTATGTTGTCTAAATCATATGCTAATTCATGTGACACCTATTTAGTTAGATCCCTATTTTAATGCAAGTTCACATATAGATAAGTTGATTTAGCCTATGTTGCAAGTTCACATATAGTTAAGTTGATTTAGCCTATGTTGCAAGTTCACATATATGTAGGTTGATTTAGCCTATGTTGCAAATTCACATATATATAAGTTGATTTAGTCTATGTTGCAAATTCACATATATGTATGTTGATTTAGCCTATGTTGCAAGTTCACACCTATGATGTTCATATTGACTATGCCGATAATGCCAAGTTTACACCTATGTCATGTTTATGTTAATGAATTTCTTTATACCAATTTTGTGTACGCTAAATTAGGCTAAGTTTTTAGCCTAATATTATATGTTAAAAATCATGCGGACGAAAAATTAGACTAAGATTGTTAGCCTAATATTTAGACGGGGTAACATTGGAAAAAATTGGTAATTATAGGAAACTTGACATAAATTGGTGAAAATATATGTATTGGCATGTTTGGCACATGCCAATAATTGGTGGCACTTAAATGGTATAAAATTCTTATACCAAAAATGATGAACTTGGAAAGTGGGCCACAATATTTAGTTGTTAACAAATTTACATATAACAAGTAATAGAGACAAATATGTAAATTTAGAAAATACAAGTATGCTTAACCCGAGGTTGGATTGAGTTGTGATGTAAACCTGGCCGGACCCGCCCGGCTGTCCAGTAATCACAACAATACCTATCCAATGTGAGAGGTTAAGCATTGAGCCCAATAAGAACCCGAGGTTAGACTGAGTTACGGTGTAAACCTTCCTGGAACCGACTGGCACACCCAGTAACCGTAACAATACCTGTCTAATGTGAGTGGTCGGTGCTTTAAAAAGCTAAGGACAGAAAAGTCAGGATGGTAGGGTTAAGTTGACTAAACACTTAACCAATTCAACATGTTAATTGAACTTATGGGTGGGGTTAGGTAAATACAGACACTTAACCACTTAACATGTTTGATTAGAAAACCCTAGTAACGGGGACCCATTTCAGCAGTAACCCAATTAGATATCATGGTACCCTGAAACTAGGTAGGGTGGGGCACGATTATTGGGATGATTGTTAGCGGTCAAAAGCGACGGCGGTTGGTGCAGCAGTGTGGGTTCTAACGGAGTGCGGGCGTGCACACACTTCGGAGCGGACAAACAGGGCATTGGGCACCAGTAGTATAACCTATGCATTCTAGGATTGTGTCGGGCGGCCACCATGGGACTTGATATACCCCATGGAGGGACCATCATAGGTATCTACAATCATTGGGGGCCGTATGACACATATGATTTTGCGAGTAGGAGCCGATCTTTAGAAAGTGGATCACTTCACCCCGATCTTGGGGTGCCAGTTGAGACAATGCAAGTAGGTGCAGATATATAGTGCGGGGTGCGATAGTATATTCTGTTCAAAGCTGCTTTATATTAGTTTATGATACTTTCCTATTTCCATTTTATACCTATCATGCCCTTTTTCTTATTCTCATACTGAATAGTCACTAGACTTACCAGGCTTTATGTCTTACTCTATTTTTCTTTCGTCTTCTTTTCTTACATTCCCCCTATGGTCCACAGGGAGGAAACAACCCAGCTTAGTCAGACTCTTTGCAAGCTTCAAGATAGTAGATGTATGGTTTGGACTCTCTTTTCTTGGCTATGGCTTTGGACACGTTCTATGGGGATTTATGCAGCTTTTATTATGTTTTATGCTTCTTTATTTAATAATCAAGATAGAAATGATGATGTAATGTTTTGGAAGTTATTATGAGACAATTATGGAAATGTTTTGTATGAACACGTATTTGTGAAATGAAAGTTTGTTTGTTTTCCGCTGCTTATACATATGTGTTTATATCTGTCTTGTGTTTTATCTGTGACTTTTACTTATAAACCTCCGCCAAAGTTAAGGCATCCCCTTTGTGAGTGACCTTAATGGAGGTGGGGAGTTTCACTTGGTATCAGAGCACAGATTTACCAGATTAGATAAAGGTTTTTGAAACTTTTTTCAAAAAAGAAGTTTAAAGAAGCATATTTTTTCAAGGAAAGGCATTGTTTTTAAAAGGCATAGTCCCCCAAAGCCATATGCACTATCTCTCTATCGTTTTGTATTGAATACTTCCGTTTTGTTCCAGCATGTCTAGTGATCTTAACCTTCCAGAAGGAGTACCGATACCTGGCTGGTTCCGAAGGTACCTAGAGGCTAGGGCCAATGGTGCGGGCCCAGCAGACATTCCTCCTCCCACAGTGGCAGTGGTTCCTCCTCCTCCTCCTCGTGGAAATACTTTCGCTAAGACGTGTAGAGACTTCAAGGCTATGGGTGGAAAGGACTTTTATGGAACTGAATCCTTTATAGTAGCAAGGAACTGGCTGAAGGAGACCGAAGATTTGTTCATCATCTTCGAAGTTGACGACAGGCAAAAGATACAGCTAGCAGTGTGGATGCTTAAAGATGAAGCTGCCTATTGGTGAGAAGTTACCCATGCTGAGAGGCCAGTGGAAACTTGGGAAGATTTCAGGATGAGTTTTGAGATGAAATTCCTCTCCCAAGTTGAAAAAAGCCTGCAGATGGGGAAGTTCCTAACTCTTAAACAAGGGAGTATGACGATCAGGGAGTACGTCAATCAGTTTAATCAGCTGGCCAGATTTAGGCTGGATTTAGTAAACACCCAAAACAAGAAGGCCCTTCACTTCGTCAGAGGTCTGAATGAGCCTCTACACAGCCTTGCTATGACCCATATACCCATGGGAGCGACTTATGAAAGCTTGGTGGATATGGCGCTGCTACACGAGGAAGATAAATGCAAGAAAGGGGCAAAAGTAGAAGTGCCTCAAGACAAGAAGGGGGAAGGGTCGTAGAACAAGAAGGCTGATTCAAAGAAAGGCGGGAAGATCAACAAACCCCGTGAAAAAAGAAAGTGTAGTTTCTGTGGCATTATTGGACATATAGTGAAAGACTACAGAAAGAAGAAGGCGAAGATGAATGGTGGATGTTTCCATTGCGGCGAGACTGGACACATGGCTAAGGACTGCCCAAAGAAGCGGGGGCAGGGACAGAAAACTGGATCCACTTCAGGGGGACAGGTTCACGTGCTAGTGGCACCTCCGTAGGAACGAAGTAGAAATATTTCTGTAGAAAGTTTAGTTTATCTCTATGATCATCTTGTTCGCACTCTCTTTGATTATGGCGCATCACACTCCTTTATTTCATCTGCTTTAGTAGAATCTCTGCACCTAGACACTAATATGGTTGAAGATCCCTTGGTTGTTTCAAATCCAACTGGGGGCTCAGCTTATTTGTCAATGGTTTGTTTGGATTTGAAAATCTCTATTCTAAGTGTTGAGTTTAGATGTAGTGCCTTTGTTTTGGGCTTCTCGGGATATGGACTGATCTTAGGCATGGACTGGTTATCCAGTAATGGTGCCATTCTTGATTGTGAGAAAAGAGTGGTTAGACTCTTGGCTCGGCTTGGTAACACTCTAGAAATTTCTTGTAATCCCTTGAATGCTGTTATGCTTAGTTATCTAGAGTCGCTTGATGCTTCTATTGAGAATTTGAAGTCGGTTAGAGTGGTCCGTGAATATCCGGATGTCTTTGAAGAGGTAAAGGGCTTACCTCCGAGGCGGGAAATAGAATTCTGCATATATCTTGTTGATAATGCAAAGCCCGTAGCTTTACCTGTTAGACATATGGCTCCAAAGGAGAGAAAAGAGCTCAGTAAGCAGGTTAAGGAGCTTCTCGAGAAGGGGTTTATAAGGCTGAGTATATCGGAATGAGGTGCTCCAGTGGTGTTCGCCACCAAAGCAGATGGCTCACTACGTCTTTGTGTGGACTATAAGGAGCTAAACAAGCTGACTAAGAAGAATAGACACCCGCTTCCCAGAATATATGATTTGTTTGATCAGCTTGTATATGCGTCGGTCTTCTCCCAACTTGATCTGGCTACTGGGTTCCATCAGCTAAGGGTAGCTGAAGATAGCATTGATAAAACGGCGTTCAAAACCCCAAACGGTTTCTTCGAGTGGCTTGTCATGCCTTTCGGCTTGACAAACGCACCCACTTATTTCGTAGACCTAATGAGCAGGGTGTTCAGAGAATTCCTCAATAAGTTCATGGTGGTCTTCGTAGACGATATTTTGATCTTCTCAAAGAATGAGGAAGAACATGCTCAGCATCTGAAGGAAATCATGGATACTCTCCGTGCATATCAGCTAAAAGCAAAATTCTCCAAGTGCCACTTCTAGAGAGAAGAGGTAAGGTTTCTTGGACATGTAGTGTCCAAAGAGGGGTTAGCTGTGGACCCCGCGAAAGTGGTGGCAGTGCAAGATTGGAAGACACCAAGAAATGCAACCGAAGTCTGAAGCTTTCTTGGGCTAGCCGGTTTTTACCGAAAGTTCATCAGAGATTTCGCAAAAATCTCACCTCCACTCACAAGACTAACAAAGAAGAATCTAGCGTTCGCTTGGGATTTGGATTGTGATATTGCTTTCCAACGCTTAAAAAGGGCTCTTACAACAGCCCCAGTTCTGACTTTGCCTGATGGAAGCAAGATGTTCACAGTATACACGGATGCTTGTGGTACGGGACTAGGCGTTGTTCTGATGCAAGAAGGGAAGGTAGTAGCTTATGGTGGAAGACAATTGAAAATTCATGAAAATAGCTACCCAACCCACAATCTTGAGTTGGCCGCCATCGTCTTTGCGCTTAAGTCTTGGCGCCATTATCTCCTAGGTGAGAAGTTCGAATTGTATACTGACCATAAATCGTTGAAGTATCTTTTCTCGCAGAAAGATCTTAACTTGAGGCATCAAAGGTGGATGGAGTTCCTTGCCTCGTATGATTTTGAGATTTCTTATACTCTGGCAAGGGCAACGTAGTTGCAGACGCCTTGAGTAGAAAGAAGCTGACCTTAAGCCCTCTCTTTGTAGAAAGGCAAAGCTTGGAGTATATAACAAGTTTTGACTTTAGGCCCTCCTCTGATTTTGTACCTGGTTTGGTGGCATCACTAGAAGTACGGCCCACTCTTTTAGACTCAATAGGCGTCGCACAATGTGAAGACCCTCAGCTTGTGGATGTGATTGATAAACTAATTAGGGGCGAAACTTCCAGTCACCTCAATAGGTACTCCATCGATGATAAGGGTTGGCTAAGGCGGGATGGAAGACTGCATCCCACAAGCAAGGGATTTAGTAAAGATGGTTCTCGAGGAAGCACATCATTCCAAGATGACAATACACCCAGGTGGAGACAAGATGTACAAGGACGTAAAGAGAGTTTTCTATGTGAGCGGCATGAAGAAGGATGTGGAAAAATTCGTTTCTAAGTGCGTGATATGCCAACAGGTCAAGGCAGAACAAAATAAGCCTGAAGGACTGCTTCATCCTCTAGAAGTCCTGCAATGGAAGTGGGATAGCATTTCAATCGACTTCATAGATGGGTTGCCTAGGTCAAAAAGGGGCAATACTAGCATTTGGGTAATAGTGGACAGGCTCACAAAAAGCGCCCACTTTATACCTATCAAGAGTAGAAGGACTACCTCGTCTCTAGCTTCTCTTTATCTCAAGGAAATTGTTCGACTCCATGGAATACCCTCCAGCATGGTGAGTGACCGAGATCCTATCTTTACAAGCGAATTTTGGCGGAGTCTGCAAGAAGCTGTAGGCACACAGTTATGCTTAAGCACGGCCTGTCACCCCCAAACTGATGGTCAAACGAAAAGGGTGAACAGAGTATTAGAAGATCTTCTGAGACTGTGCATTCTTGACTTTGGAGGAACATGGGAGGATCATCTTCCTTTAGTGGAATTCGCCTACAACAACAGTTACCAAGCCACCATCGGCATGGCGCCCTTCGAAGCTTTGTATGGAAGACCATGCCAATCACCAACTTGTTGGTGGGAGTCTACTGACAAGCTTATACTTGGGCCAGACATGATTAGAGAAACTTCAGAAAAAGTGGACCTGATATGAAGGATAATGAAGGCTACCCAAGATAGACAGAAATCCTACGCAGACAAAAGAAGGACCGACCTAGAATTTGAGGATGGGGACAGGGTTTTCCTTAAGGTATCTCCCTTAAGGAACGTCGTTCGCTTTGGATCCGCAGGAAAGTTAGCACCAAGATTTGTAGGACCGTTCCCTATCATCGAGAAGATTGGGAAAATGGCTTATAGAGTAGAGCTGCCCGAAAGGTTGGCTGGAATTCACAATGTCTTTCACGTTTCTCATCTCCAGAAATGTCTACATGAATCTGCCGAAGTGGTGGAGCCAAGCATTCTAGAAGAAGCCGAAGTGGAACGCGAAGCAACTGTGAGGAGAGTTCCAACCCGCATCTTAGGAATTGAAGTGAAAAAGCTACGCAACCGCGAAGTCAAGCTTGTCAAAGTTCAGTGGAGCAACGCCGAGGAAGACGCGACTTGGGAAACTGAGGACAGAATACGCGCGGCCTACCATTTTCTTTTTGAGGGTACATCTTTGATTTCTCTTTTTCCTTAAGTTGTGCTTGTATCTATCTTTTTAGGTATATCTCCACGATATTATCCTTTATCCTTAGGTAGAAACCCCTTTGGATGTAAACATGTAATTGAAACATGTTATGATTGATGGCTGCAAGTGGTTGCAAGTTGTTGCTAGTGGTTGCTCGTGGATGCATATACACACACAACCTAGATTTTAGATCGTCTCAGTCACTTCATATGAATATGCATATATGTATTCATATTTGTATGTGGTTGAAACTTGATATGTTGTCATATGGATGTTGCATTTGTATGAATGATTGTGCACTCATGTAGAATTATGAGCAGGGAAAATTTGTATACATAATGGATTCATGACACTTACATGATTCGCATTAAGGAGGTCAACTGAATCAGTAGACCGCCTAATTTTTGCATTAGATAAGGACATAAACACACTATGCATATGATCATGAAGCATTAGAAGTCTTTTAAGGATAATGGACACCAGTGTTTGTTGGTAGAGTAGATGGACGATTGGATGTTAGGATATACGTTTTTCTAGACTTCCAGATTTCGGGGACGAAATCCTTTAAGGAGGGGAGAATGTAACACCCCGAATTTTCTGTTAACAGTAAATTAACAAATTAAAGTATAATTAATTCTAAATTATAGAATTAAGGGAAACGGGTTATGCCATTGCATTCGTCTCGGAATTCTGCTTGAGATAGAGTCCGAGTTTGCGTAAATCGGACTCTGTATGAAGGAGTTATGACCTCTGGAAGTTTCAGAATTCGATTTAAAATTAAAACAGCCCGAAAACATGTTCAAAATTCAAATCTGGACCAAAACTGGGCTGGGTGGGAATTTTCCCGCCTAGGACCTAGGTCGACCAGGGGGTCGACCTGGGAGTCGACCTGGGTACCTAGGTCGACTATGTAGTCGACCTGAGGGTCGACCTGCTTGGTCTGGTCCTGGCTCGGTTTCTGGGGCTTGGCTTTGTCACTAGGGCTGATTTGTCACTTTCTAATTGGCTTCTCTTGAGACAGATGGCCTTGATTAACTCTAGCTTCGTCGACGGCTCTAATTAGTTTGAAATTCTATATAAACAACCTTAGTCTTCAACCTAAATTCACACAAATAAAACAGAGCTAGAGCCGTCATGTTGCTGGAAGGAAGCCAAGAGTAGCCTCCACTTGAAGAAAGATTAGAGACGAGCAAAACTAAAGTAAAAACAAGAATCAAACAACATTTATCTACCCAAAGGAAAGCATTGCAAATTCAGTACTCAGAATCCAGAATTCAAGTTCGTTGTTTGTTGTAAGTATGGTGATTTTTCCGATGGGAATAAAATTAAGATTTGATTCAATGTAAAATGGAATTGTGTTATTGTATAACGACGATGTTAATTCATATTTATGTGTTGCAATGATTGTGTTGTGAATGGTATTGGATGTTTGTGGTATAATTGACTTGATGTTGGATCCATTAAAATGTTTGTGGATTAATCTAGTTGATGTTGGATCTATTCAAATTCACATACAAGTTATTTGGTTCACATCTACACTTATATGTTTATGTGATTATATAGGTTGTATGTGATTAAGATCTCATGTATATACTTTATGCTAAACCTCTATGCCTAAATGATTAAGTTCATAAACATGCTCATATGTTTATACAAAAGTTGCTAGTTCATAATTGGATCCATGCCAATATCCACTTTAATACATGTTTCATGTTATAATTGGACATATGATTGGATCTAGTTCACACATGTGATAAAATTATACATACTTTATGGATATGTCATATTCTTGTCATATGCTAGTGATGTTCGATGTTATGCCTAGATCTAAACAAGTTTTGGCTTATGTTGTCTAAATCATATGCTAATTCATGTGACACCTATTCAGTTAGATCCCTATTTCAATGCAAGTTCACATATAAATAAGTTGATTTAGCCAATGTTGCAAGTTCACATATATGTAAGTTGATTTAGCATATGTTGCAAATTCACATATATGTAAGTTGATTTAGCCTATGTTGCAAATTCACATATATGAAAGTTGATTTAGCCTATGTTGCAAATTCACATATATGTAAGTTGATTTAGTCTATGTTGCAAATTCATATATATGTATGTTGATTTAGCCTATGTTGCAAGTTCACACCTATGATGTTCATATTGACTATGCCAATAATGCCAAGTTTACACCTATGTCATGTTTATGTTAATGAATTTCTTTATGCCAATTTTGTGTACGCTAAATTAGGCTAAGTTTTTAGCCTAATATTATATGTTAAAAATCATGCAGACGGAAAATTAGGCTAAGATTGTTAGCCTAATATTTAGACGGGGTAACGTTGGGAAAAATTGGTAATTATAGGAAACTTGACATAAATTGGTGAAAATATATGTATTGGCATGTTTGGCACATGCCAATAATTGGTGGCACTTAAATGGTATAAAATTCTTATACCAAAAATGATGAACTTGGAAAGTGGGCCACAATATTTAATTGTTAACAAATTTAAATATAACAATTAGTAGAGACAATTATGTAAATTTAGAAAATACGAGTATGCTTAACCCGAGGTTGGATTGAGTTGTGATGTAAACCTGCCCGGACCCGCCCGGCTGTCCAGTAATCACAACAATACCTATCCAATGTGAGAGGTTAAGCATTGAGCCCAATAAGGACCCGAGGTTAGACTGAGTTACGGTGTAAATCTGCCCGGAGCCGATCATCACATCCAGTAACCGTAACAATACCTGTCTAATGTGAGTGGTCGGTGCTTTAAAAAGCTAAGGACAGACAGGTCAGGATGGTAGGGTTAAGTTGACTAAAACACTTAACCAATTCAACATGTTAATTAAACTGATGGGTGGGGTTAGGTAAATACAGACACTTAACCACTTAACATGTTTGACTAGAAAACCCAAGTAACAGGGACCCATTTCAGCAGTAACCCAATTAGGTATCATGGTACCCTGAAACTAAGCAGGGTGGGCACGATTACTGGGCTGATTGTAAGCAGTCAAAAGCGACAGCGTTTGGTGCAGCAGTGTGGGTTCTAACGGAGTGCGGGCGTGCACACACTTCGGAGCAGACAAACAGGGCACTGGGCACCAGTAGTATAACCTATGCGTTCTAGGATTGTGTTGGGCCGCCACCATGGGACTTGATACACCCCATGGTGGGACCAGCATAGGTATCTACAATCATTGGGGGACGTATGACACATATGATTTTTCGAGTTGGAGCCGTCTTTAGAAAGGGGATCACTTCACCCCGATCATGGGGTGCTAGTTGAGACAATGCAAGTAGGTGCAGAGATATAGTGTGGGGTGCGATAGTATACTCTGTTCAAAACTACTTTATCTTAGTTTATGATACTTTCCTATTTCCAGTTTATTCCCATCATGCCCTTTTTCTTATTCTCATATTGAATAGTCACTAGACTTACCAGGCTTTATGTCTGACTCCATTTTTCTTTCGTCTTCTTTTCTTCCGTTCCCCCCCCCCCCCACCCAAGGTCCACAGGGAGGAAACAACCCAGCTTAGTCAGACTCTTTACAAGCTTCAAGATAGTAGATGTATGGTTTGGACTCTCTTTCCTTGGCTATGGCTTTGGACAGGTTCTATGGGGATTTATGCAGCATTTATTACGTTTTATGCTTCTTTATTTAATAATCAAGACAGAAATGATGATGTAATATTTTGGAAGTTATTATGAGACAATTATGGAATTGTTTTGTATGAACACGTATTTATGAAATGAAAGTCTGTTTGTTTTCCTCTGCTTATACATATGTGTTTATATTTGTCATGTGTTTTGTCTGTGACTTTTACTTATAAACCTCCACCAAAGTTAAGGCATTCCCTTTGTGAGTGACCTTAATGGAGGTGGGGTGTTTTACTTTCAATTGGGGAATTATGTTTTTATATTCTTATGTACTCTGATGGTGCAAGACAGAAGTTATTTTATTGTAACGGTTTTGTGACTTATGTTATTGTGGGCCACGGTATTATGATTTATGTTTGAAATAAAAATTTAAATTTCCACTGCTATCTTATTTATATCTGTCTTGTAATTATTTTGTGTCTTTTTACCTATAACGCTTCACAAAACTTAATGCATTCCCTTAGCGAGTGACATTAACGGACGTGGGGTGTCACATAAAGGACGTAAGTAGCACTCCTAGCTGGAAATGGAAGACGGTAGGAAAGAGGTAAAGTCTTGAGTCTTCAAACTCTCAGCGAAAGCACCAGAATATTGATGCGCAAAATTGGCACAACACCCAAATATTTTTGAATTCACAAAAATAGCATTTTCCATAAGAAAAATATGCAGGAAGTAATGAACACAATATTTATAATGGTTCGGTTTGGATTGAACCTACATCCATTTTAAAGGCTTTGCTGATATTATTCATTCTTACCCAGGTACAATGATGAACACCATGATTACAAGTAATTACAAAGGTAATGGTGGTGATTAAGTTCTAATATGCCCAAATATGTAGTTATAGCCCTTGTTCCCGAGATTCCTTTGCTATCCGGAAGTTCAAATCCTTGAGAAGTATGCAATTTCTTCTTTCCAAAGCTACAAAGATCTCTAATGGTGGTTAAGGTCAAGAATTCCTTCGCAAAATGTCAAATAAGCCAAATGCCATCCCTTTTCTCATTGCTGGCGAATGGATATTGAAAAACACCACACCTATTAACATCAGCCATACGAAGATGCGTTAAGGTTTATGAAGCGCTTAGGTATAAATAAACAACGCAGAGACCCTCCCTCTCAAATTATTTAAAACATTATTTAAATACAGTGGAAACTTCAAAACATTATTTAAATAAATACTAAGTGCTTGTTACATTTCCTAAATACTAAATAGTCATAAAATTATCTCGTGGAAAGACATAATATCATAGTGCATGAGTAAAAGCATAAAAAATCCATAAAATCCATCTCTCTCAAATTTCAATACAACGGTCAAAAAACAAGAAGTGAACCAATACATGAATCTAGAAAGAGTTTGAATTTAAGCCAAACCAAACAATCAGGAATCACTGTTGAGACCCTCCACCCTACGAATCTGAGGGGAAAGGAAGAGAGAAGGAGAAAACAAACTAGGTTAGACATACATCTGGTGAATTCTAGTAATTTTTAGCATGAGCATAAGGTAGGGAAGCATTTAGACAGATGAATAGTTCTAAGAGAAAGTCATAAAAGCATAAATGAAATAGTAGGAAAGATAAGCACGAATAAAGATGGGCTTCTTATTCACATCCGAGATTGTTGCACCAACTACCAAGATATCACAACAAGATTTTACCTAATTTCTACTCGTCGATCGGCTCCCATACCCATAATGTGATAACCTATGCCATTTCTGGTACTCGAAGTTATCAATCCCGAGCCCATCAATTAAAAGGACACAGACGTTAATCATAGGTGTTATAGCGGCTCATCTTCCCCAATTGGCATGATGCACGCTCATCATCCCGCCAGAACGTGCCTATACCCACCTCATTTGGACCTCTTACTGCCCAGTAAAGTAAAGCATACTCTCGTCTCTAGCCAGTGTGAGACCTCCATGATAATAGAGATACCAACTGATATGGGTCCCCTATAAAATATGAAATCGACACAAGTCATCCCTAGACTCGGTCCTCATTCATTATTTTATTAGGCCACTTAGTTTCCCTAATCCGTCCCGGCGCTGCCAGAAAGGACCTAAACTAGGATTTTATTATGTTATTAGGCCTTTTATCTTCCCCAATTAGCCCACACTGCCAGAATGGACCTAATCTACGAGCCACATATCTTCCCCAATCAGCCTTATGCTGCCAGAACAGACTACCTCTATATTATCTTATTAATGTTATCCTCAATTTAACTTAACACGATTAATTTTATTAATAATCCCAATATAACCTCAAATTATATCCCTGGGTTGTATTAACATTCCTAACTAATGTTATCTTTTTATACAATCTATTGCCACGTTACTTAATGTTCAATTAATTTCAGTCTATTTCAGTTTACATGTTTACTTGTTCTCCAATTACATGTTAAGTTTTATTACCAATTTACAGTCCAATTCTGATTATAATACCTAATCAGTTTCAATATGCCCAAAAATCTATTTTTATTCAATTCTAGCATTATTTCAATTTAATGCAAAAATAAAGATAAAGGACTACGTTCTCTTCATGCCTTGGCTTAACGCTAAAAGAAAAGGGAAACGGTCTAGGCTACTCGCAAGGCCTAGACTCGAAAATAAATAAAACAAATAAAATAGGGTATAAGCATAACTATAAACAAACTACAACAAAGAAGGAGAACTACTTATAAACAATAAACATCTAGAATGATATAGGCATAGAGAGTAAATAAACTACAGTAACTAACTAAAAAAACTAAGCTTATAAACACTGTAAATAACTTTAAGCATAAAACTTGCAAATTAAAACTATTTAATTGTCTAAATTTTCCTATGCATAAAACTAATCTAAAAATTACACAAAAATCCATAGATCTGATGATTAAAGCTTCCCCCGTGGTCTTCTTTTAGATCTGGTAGAACCTCCACCTCTAAAAGTATTTATAAAAATAAATATTTAAAACTTAAGAACTTCTTTATCCTCGTAAAATTTGATTATTTGGTCTTTCCTAATTTTGAGGGTAGTCCTGGGGAAGAAGAAGGAGAAGACAGAAAGAATGGGTGTGTAGAAGTGAGAGAGGCTCTGTTAGTCTATCTATAGGGTTTACTGGATGCTCTCAGCCATCCAAATCTAAGATTAGATCTGGTCCAACCATGTTATGGACCAATAAGAAAGTGCCATGTCATCCCTTAGTTTAAAATTGACCAATAAAACTCATCTAACTCAGCAAAAATAACATTGGAAAATGTTAAACGTTTGCTTCTTTGCATGCAGGCTCCGACCTGGGTCGACCCACCCACATCCCTAGGTCGACATAGGTGTTGACCCACCTGGGCTTGGGTCGACACAGTGTCAACCCAAGTAGGCTAAGTCACCCAATACTCATTTGTTCCACTTTTTTTTATTTTCCGAATTCTTCTTTAATTCATAACTAATTCATTTTAACTCCGATTTTAGCAAACCAAGGGTCCATTTTCATTAGAAAGTTACAATGGACCCAATGGCGCTAGTCTCGTTGTCTAGTTCTTAATAATATTCTGATTAACATTTAGTTTATTAATCTTTTACATGTAATTATTGTTTATTAAAATTTGAGGTGCTACAAGTATTGATAGGTAGTGGAGTATGTGGGAGCAAGTGAGGAGTAGGGCCCACTGGCCAATTTTCGTATATCAGGAGTCGTGACGATCTCATGATCTGAGCTACTCCCGGGTACTTAGACAAATTGTCACCCTGCTATCTGAAACTCAAAAACCTTCTCCATACCTCATTTCATATGCGTCCTTCCATTGTCCTACTTTGTATCCACCATGATGGGACCCATTTAGTATCTCCCCTTGACGTGCTCCATTTCATATCCCCCTTTACATGCCTTGTTTTGTATATGCCTTAGTTTCTTTTGGTAACTCCTTGCCTGATTTATTTCATATCCATGGGAGGTTGATTATGGGAAACAAAATAAGGCATGAGGTTGGCATACGAAAGCCGAGAGGCCGTGGAAGTGGGATACGAAAAGCAGTAGGAAAGTAAGATGCAAATTAGGGCATGAAAGGTCGAGGAGTTGGGATAAGAAATAAGGATATGCTTTGGGGATTTGGAATTTGAGTTATTGTATTTTGGAGGAGGTATTGAGCCGGATACGATATCCATCGGAACGTCTGGGATAAGAAGTATGGCCTAGAACTTTGGGAAACGAAATGTTGGGTTCCTAAGCCATCTTGAGCAGTTTGACAAGTCGCGACGGCCCACACTTGTTCGAATCCATCATGGCTTGAATCATGAGTATCTTGGCAACACTTCTAAGATGTTGAACCATAAGATGATCCAAGCCGTGTTGGTCTGAAATGCTTTTGAGAACCAGACCCAAAAGGTCAGTTAACACACACACGCTTGTGCACACGCGCACACACACAGACAACACACACATACACACACACACACACACACACACACATATATATATATATATTATTGAGAGAGGGAGGAGCGTTCCGGTGAACCCCTGTTTTGGAGCACTCCTACCTTGCCCTGAGCTACATTAATCCAAACCCAATAAGATTTTGTATATGTTCAATCCATATATAAATTATCATTTATCCAAAATTTGATCTCGTTTCATCATTCGTAACATTTTCAAAATATTAGCTCAATTATTTACTGTTTAGACATTTATTCGAACCGTTAAATTTAGTTTGTTGCTAAAAGTACCTGAAAATGTACTTTATAACACCATTACTAAAAATACTATAAAATTTTTGGTTACACACTTCTTAATACCAACCATTTTGAAAGCTACTTCTAACAATCTGCCTTTTCAACCGCTTCAAGTTGGTAGTTAAACCAACTTAAACTGTTTGAAATGACAGATTGTTATTTAGCTTATGGGTTTAACAGAATCAAACACAGAAATCACATAATACAATTTCTTGCAGCGGAATAATTTAACACAAAATATCAGAGTTGTAACACCCCACCTCTGCCAGGGTGGCTCTTGCAAGCACTCTGACTTTGGAGGGGCGTTTGTACCGGGTAAACATGCATAATGATATATCAAGGCAGAACAAGAACATATGTATATATGTAAACAGAGTAAAAAAGATAAGTAAAACAGCGGAAGATTTCAAACTATTTCAAAACAAGTTTGGTACAACATAATGTCAACTTTCCAAATACACAAGTCTAGATAAAAACAACATCACTGAAAAACTGAAATACATAAGTACTATCCCCAAAATAAGTGATAACCAAAGCTAGCTTCATGTCAAGACCGTACATGAGCTAAAATCCCACAAGCAAGCGATCAGAAATCCAAGCTAAGCTCCAATATTCCCACCCTGAGAACCTGGGGGGGGGGGAACGGAAGAAAAGAGGCGAAAGAA
Organism: Allium sativum; assembly: GCA_030737875.1. Classification (NCBI taxonomy): domain Eukaryota; kingdom Viridiplantae; phylum Streptophyta; class Magnoliopsida; order Asparagales; family Amaryllidaceae; genus Allium; species Allium sativum. Next base: position 464,150,837 of record CM060915.1, on the reverse strand, counting down.
AAACAGGTCAGTCAAAAAGACTGAGTAAGCCCTACTACAATCAATGTAAACTGATAAAGTTAACTGGCATGAGAAGCAGGGATGAACATAAGGATAACAACATACTAGCATGATGATTAACTAACAAGGTAGATAAAGGTGTCATCGCATAATCAGGTTTAAGGTTTTTGCACCATAGGTGTACTAGCAAGCTAACATGACTTGAATAAACAAGTATTGATCCCTTGGCCCAAGCTTTGGCCCAATAACATGAAATGACCCTAATACGAGGTCCAACCAAACGGTCTAATCGATCGGCTCCCTAAGCCTAACTCATCACGTGTAGGTGTCAATACGGCCCAAACATAATTGTAGTCGGACTGTGCCGGGTCTCCCGTCGGGTGTATCAAGCCCTAGGGTGTCAACCCCTGGACACCATAAACATAAGTGCACAGTCTTAGATCTACTGGTACCCATGCTTGACTTCTCCAAATACGGACTACGTGCACGACCCTAGTCCGTCCGGAACTACATCGGCGTACCACTCTGCCGTCGTTTTAGGTCACTTACCTTAAGTCCAGTAATCGTGCCCCCACCCTAGCCTAGTCCCTAGGGTCTTAATGATACAAACTTGGGATTACTGCTGGAGTGGACCCCCCATTGCTAGGATTTTCTAGTGGGTTAAGTACAGTTTAACCCTTTTACTAATCATGGATTAACTTGGTTAAGTGTAACGATGAGTTCACGACTTAACCCTGATTAATCTACCAAGCCCAAATTGGTTAAGTATTAAGTGGACCATGACTTAACCCTAATCATGAGGCATTAATTAATTTAATGTGCCTTAACCTCTCACATTAGACCTTGTTGTGGTTACTAGTTAAGCCGGGCGGGTCCGGGTAGCTTTACACCACAACTTGGTCTAACCTCGGGTTCAAGGTACAACATGACCAACTTCTCACATTGGGTCCTATTGTTTGTAGCAACTAGTTAAGCCGGTCGGTTCCGGGTAGTTTTACGCTACAATCTCAACCCAACCTCGAGTTGGTCACACTTATATTTTCTAAGTGTCATGTCCAACATGTTTCCAAAACACATTACAAGTTTTCCAGAATTTGGGTAGACCTAACTTAATAGGTAAATTCCCAATGGGTAGACCTAACTTAATAGGTAAATTCCCAATCTTATGTTTTCATGTCTTTTAAGTTTACCCAACCCCAAACGCAATCCCATCGCTTACATAATCGCAATAGCGCATAAAGGATAGAAAGAGGGAACTTGGCATAAAGATGACAAATGGTGTTGAAGCCACAAGTTTAACATGGTGGCATATGAAATGTACATATGTCCATATACTTGCATATTGCATCATTAGGCCTCAAAAGTATGCATAAAACCAAACTTAGCATATAAGTGATACATGGTGATAAATGACATGTAGAAGTTGCCATAAGTTCGCATTTAGCCTCACATGCAAGTTATCATAAGGGATATGATAACTTACATGTTGCCAAAATGCAACCTTTAGCATAAAGCTTGAAGCTTTAAGCTCATAAACCCAAGATAAGCTTGCATTACATGATAACATGAGCAAAATGATCAACCCAAACTTGCATAACATAACTTGCATATCATATGGCAAACTTGCATATCATAACATAGCAAACTTGCATAACATAACATGATAAACTTGCATATCATAACATGGAAAACTTGCATAACATAACATGGTAAACTTGCATATCATAACATGGCAAACTTGCATAGCATAACATGGTAAACTTGCATATCATAACATGTCATACTTGCATAACATAACATGATAAACTTGCATATCATAACATGGCATACTTGCATAACATAACATGATAAACTTGCATATCATAACATGGAAAACTTGCATATCATAATGATCAACCAAACTTGCATCATTCATTTAACTTTAGAGTTTAAATATGAAAGTAGGAAAGGGCTTACAATGCTTATGAAGACACAATAATATATATAGATTGAGACAAAGCCCTTATGCAATCAAATAAACCCAAAATGCAAGCTCCAATAGAAAAACCCTTGAGCCAAAATGATCAAAACCCTTGCTTTATGATGTAAATATGGAAACTTGACTTGAATGCAAGCTAATGACACTCATACAAGCTTGAAAACACTTGTATGCATTGAAAATCTCTCATAGAAATAACTTAGGAATTTTATGAAGAGAGTGGAGGCCATGAGAGGAATAATTTTGCCATAGTTTAGTTGTAGGGTTGAATAATGATGATTTAGGGTTAGGTTAGGGGCTTATTTATAGAGATTAGGATTAGTTTCAACCTTAGGATTAAACCCTAATTCCAATCTCAGCCCTTAAAACCGAATCTGGCCCCACAACCTAACCAAAACCCCAAAATGGTGCACCAGGCAAAACTGCCCGGCTGAACCAAGTCGACACCCAAGTCGACAGGGTTGTCGACTTGGGTCCAACCAAGTCGACTGCCAAGTCGACAGGGATGTCGACTTGGTTGGCTTGGCGGGAAATTTCCCGCCTAGCCTTCCAGGCCCGAAATCCGAAATTTGAACTTGAAATTCAAATCTGTTTTGAACTTGAAATTTTCTGAAAACTTCATTGGGCCTTAATCGGGTCATACGGACTCCGATTTTCGAAAACTCGGACTCTATTTCGCGTATTTTTCCGAGACGCACGCAATGGCATAGCCCGTTTCCCTTGATTCAGATTTATAAATTAAATTCTGCCTCGATTTACGTTATAATAGGTTATTGAAAATACAGGTTGTTACATTCTCCCCTCCTTAAAGGATTTCGTCCCCGAAATCTTCAAGTTAGGAAGAACGTATCCTACCATCCAACATCCATCTACTCAAAACATCATCCACAAGCAATCATTGTCCTTACAAGATTCTAAATGTTGTATGAACATATGCAAAGGTGTGTGTATATGTGCTTATCTAATGCAAATATCATCAATGCAAATTATGTTAGTGAAATGAATCCATATGTATGCAATTCCTAACATAATGTATAACATCTATATGTGTGCACATAACATACATCCATATGCAACATCCATGTGATAACACAAAAATTTTCATCCATGAATAAGCATAAACACTCATGCATATGCAATATGAGGAGTGTGTGAGCCGATCTAGTGCCTAATGTGTATAATGCATCCACGAGTAACCACTTGCAAACACTTGCAACCACTTGTAATCATCAAGCATAACATGTTTCAAACACATGTTTCATCCAAAGGGTTTCTACCTAAGGTTCTCATGACAAGATTAACATGATAAACTAGATAATCAAGTCAAACATGGATAGCAAAAGATATGCTACAAAGAGATCGGGAAGATAAGCAGGATATACCCCTTTCGGATTACAAGAAATCCCTTCCTAACCCAACCCCAATCCTATAAAAGCCCAAAAGGTTTAGTCAACCTAACGGACCCCTTCAAACCTTGACATGTATTACTAACCGATGAGTCATACCCCCTTATGGAGTTTACAACAGAAGTGGGATCGAGAACGGGACCGAGAGGATATATGTAAAAGATAACATGCGAGTAAGTTCCACCGGAAAACAAGGATCAAGGATATGCTCTTAAAAAGAGATATGATGCGCGTATCTAGCCTTAAGTCTTCTAAGTCACGTTTCCTTGAGCTTAACTCCACTGTGCTTTGACCGTCTTTTACCTCATGATTTCTTAGCTTCTTAACTCTTATTTCCAAATATGAGTTGGAACCCATTTCATTGTCGCCTCTCGTCTTCCTCTTTCACTTACTCTTCTATCATTCTTGGCTTAAACATAACTATGACCTCATGGTTTCATGCAAGCTCCCCAAAATTCACCAGTGAATCCTGGATCTCGTTTACTTACTATAAAGTATTCCACGCAGCAGAACTTTTCTTGAAAATACCTATCCACGTTGCCAATTGCTCTTACTAACGTGATTTTCTATAACTCATGCTTGAACGAAATGAACCATCCGCCTGTGAATGATAGGCCGTACTTAGATTCAGTCGCTTGCCCATGACTTCCCGTAGACTATCCCAAAACTGGCTAGTGAAGATTGAGTCATGGTTACTAACTATACTTTAGGGAACCTCGTGCAACCGCTTTATTTCTTGAAAGTAAACTGTCGCTAGCTATGATGCAGTCCTTTCGCTCTTTACCGGAGTGAAATGAGCACTCTTCGTGAGTCTACCTACTATGACCCACATGCTCGTATTCTCTTTCCTTGACCTAGGCAGTCCATCCACGAAATCCTTCGTGACGCTTTTCCCTCTTCCATTGCGGGGACCTCCAATGGATATAATAGCCCACCGGGCTTCTATGACTCGGCCTTTAACCTGTTGGCACAACATGCACCTTGGGACAAACTCGGCCACCTCCTCGGGTGATGTGCATCTTTAAGAACCTTCTTTCTCTCATCGCGTCTTAGTCATCCCTTGTCATCTATAGCGAGGTGACTTACCATCTCGCCTCGAATCAACTTGTCCATGATCTCGACTAACTGCGGGTCTTCTTTCTGCGAAGTCCCTACTTGATCCAGAAGGGTAGGTCTAAGCTCAAGGGACGCTAACTAACTAATTAAACTGAGAGAACTTCTTACTTCAATTGTCCTCGTCGGAGCTTTTCGGTTTTGAACCGCGACCACTTTAGCAGGATCCACCACTAAGCCTTGCTTAGAAACTATGTGCCCAAGAAATCTAACTCCTTTTTCTCCAAAATGACATTTGGAGGACTTGGCTTTCAACTGATGCGCTCTAAGCGTATCCATCACCTCCTTGAGATGTCTAGCATGTTCTTCCTCGTTCTTTAAGAAAGTCAGGATATCGTCTACAAAGACTACCACAAACTTGTTCAGGAACTCCCTAGACACCCTACTCATCAAGTCCACGAAGTAGGTGGGTGCATTAGTCAAACCGAATGGCATGACTAGCCATTCTAAGAATCCATCTGGAGTTTTGAACGCAGTTTTGTCTATACTATCTTCAGCTACTCTGAGCTGATGGAATCCAGTAGCTATATCAAGAGAAAACAGATGTTCCTACTAGCTGATCAAACAAATCATCGATCCTTGGTAATGGTTGTCTATTCTTCTTGTTCTACTCACGATAATCAACACACGGGCGAAGCGAACTGTCCACATTAGTAGCGAATACTACTAGAGCACCCTTCTCGGAAATGCTTCATCGTATGAAGTTCTTCTCAAGCAACTCCTTGACTTGCTTTCTTAACTCTCATCTCGCGGGACCATGTGCCTAACCGGCCACGTAACTGGCTTGGCATTATCAACCAGATAAATGCGGAAATCAATCTCTCGCTTAGGGATAACCTCACTTCACCCAAGATATCAGGATATTCTCGGACCACCCTCACCGATTGCAAACTATCGATAGACGAGTTGAGGAATTCAAGATAACACAACGTGACGGGACCCATAGGGTTACTAGAAATTTTTAGGGTATTACCGAGGCGAGTCATGAGCCTCACAACCCTATGCTCAAAAATCAAGGATGGCTCCAAAACTGGACAATCAATCCATGCCCAAAATCAACCCATACCCCATGAAACCGAGAATATAAGCATCACATGAGAACTCTACACTAAAGATAGAGATTTTCAAATCCACGTAGATAATAGACAAATGGGCGGAAACCCCAATTGGATTTGAAACACACACGGGATCATTAACTAGACTAGTACTTAGGTGCAAACTTTCAACTAGATCAGATGAAATAAACTATGCGATGTGCCAGAATCAAACAAAGTACAAACAGGAAAATCAGAAATGTAAACAGGACTTTTAACAAAAACACTACCTCGATCATGAGCTGGAAGAACGATGTTGAGGGGATGAATTCGCCCTCCAGATGGTCTTGCACACTGAGTCTGACCTTGCCCTTGCTTCTTCGGGCAATCTTTGCTGAAATGTCCAAACTCACCACAATGAAAGCATTCACCACTCTTCCTTTTTCTCTTCCTACAATCCTTAATAAGATGCCCAACTAAACCGCAATAATGGCACTTCCTCTTGTCGTTATTGCCCTTGCTATTGTTCCCCTTGTTGCCTTGACTCTTGTTCTTGTTCTGATTGCCTTGACTGCTCTGACCACTTGGATTACCCTAATTTCCTTTCCATTGGGAATCAGTCTTCTTGGCTTGAGTATCATTCATCTTGATCTCTTTCTTGTCACTCCTATTCTCTTCATTGAGTAGGGCCATATTCACCAAACTCTCGAAAGTTGCCCCCAAGGGTATATGAGTCATGGCTAAACCATGTAATGGCTCGTTTAATCCTAGAGCAAAGTATAGGGCCTTCTTCTGAGCTGTGTTAACCAAGTCTAAACCGACCCGAGCCAGTTGATTAAACTTATCTATGTATTCCCTAATAGTCATGTCTCCTTGCTTCAGTGATAGGAACCTTAGTCCAAACTTTCCCCAAAAGTCATCCCAAGTCTCAATTGGCCTAGTAGCGGTGGTGACCACCCACCAATGTGCAGCTTCTTCCTTTAGCAACCACACTGCCAATAAAACCTTCCTACGGTCATCTATGTCAAAGAAGGCAAAAAGATCTTCGGTTTCTTTCAACCAATTCCTTGCCTCTACATAAGTCTCGGTTCCAATGAAATTCTTGCAACCCATCGCCTTAAAGTCTTTGCAAATCTCCGCGAAATCCTCTTGTGGATCCTGAGGGGGAGGAGGAAGAGGAACCTCAGCGACAGGAGGAGGAGGAACATTAACTACCGGAGGAGGAGGAGGAACATCGGCGGGGCCGGCTTCGGTCGCCCTAGCCTCCAAAAGTCTCCTATACCAAACAGGTACATGTACTCCCTCCGGAATGGCAAAGTTATTGGCCATACTGAAAACGAAGAAAAAGATAGATTCAGAATGGAGAAAAACGAAGGAATTTTTGCTAATAGCTTTTTGGGGAATAGCCTTTAAAATAAACTAGACTTTTCTTTTGGAAAATACTTTATACTTGGTTTTGAAAATAGTTTTCCAAAAGTTTAAAAAACCTTTTTGTTCCTTCTCGTAAACCTGGCTCTGATACCAAATGTAACACCCCACCTCCGCCAGGGTGGCTCTTGCAAGCACTCTGACTTTGGAGGGGCGTTTGTACCGGGTAAACATGCATAATGATATATCAAGGCAGAACAAGAACATATGCATATATGTAAACAGAGTAAAAAAGATAAGTAAAACAGCGGAAGATTTCAAACTATTTCAAAACAAGTTTGGTACAACATAATGTCAACTTTCCAAATACACAAGTCTAGATAAAAACAACATCACTGAAAAACTGAAATACATAAGTACTATCCCCAAAATAAGTGATAACCATAGCTAGCTTCATGTCAAGACCGTACATGAGCTAAAATCCCACAAGCAAGCGATCAGAAATCCAAGCTAAGCTCCAATATTCCCACCCTGAGAACCTGGGGGGGGGGGAACGGAAGAAAAGAGGCGAAAGAAAAACAGGTCAGTCAAAAAGACTGAGTAAGCCCTACTACAATCAATGTAAACTGATAAAGTTAACTGGCATGAGAAGCAGGGATGAACATAAGGATAACAACATACTAGCATGATGATTAACTAACAAGGTAGATAAACGTGTCATCGCATAATCAGGTTTAAGGTTTTTGCACCACAGGTGTACTAGCAAGTTAACATGACTTGAATAAACAAGTATTGATCCCTTGGCCCAAGCTTTGGCCCAATAACATGAAATGACCCTAATACGAGGTCCAACCAAACGGTCTAATCGATCGGCTCCCTAAGCCTAACTCGTCACGTGTTGGTGTCAATACGGCCCAAACATAATTGTAGTCGGACTGTGTCGGGTCTCCCGTCGGGTGTATCAAGCCCTAGGGTGTCAACCCCTGGACACCATAAACATAAGTGCACAGTCTTAGATCTACTGGTACCCATGCTTGACTTCTCCAAATACGGACTACGTGCACGACCCTAGTCCGTCCAGAACTACATCGGCGTACCACTCTGCCGTCGTTTTTGGTCACTTACCTCAAGTCCAGTAATCGTGCCCCTACCCTAGCCTAGTCCCTAGGGTCTTAATGATACAAACTTGGGATTACTGCTGGAGTGGACCCCCCATTGCTAGGATTTTCTAGTGGGTTAAGTACGGTTTAACCCTTTTACTAATCATGGATTAACTTGGTTAAGTGTAACGATGAGTTCACGACTTAACCCTGATTAATCTACCAAGCCCAAATTGGTTAAGTATTAAGTGGACCATGACTTAACCCTAATCATGAGGCATTAATTAATTTAATGTGCCTTAACCTCTCACATTAGACCTTGTTGTGGTTACTAGTTAAGCCGGGCGGGTCCGGGTAGCTTTACACCACAACTTGGTCTAACCTCGGGTTCAAGGTACAACATGACCAACTTCTCACATTGGGTCCTATTGTTTGTAGCAACTAGTTAAGCCGGTCGGTTCCGGGTAGTTTTACGCTACAATCTCAACCCAACCTCGAGTTGGTCACACTTATATTTTCTAAGTGTCAAGTCCATCATGTTTCCAAAACACATTACAAGTTTTCAAGAATTTGGGTAGACCTAACTTAATAGGTAAATTCCCAATGGGTAGACCTAACTTAATAGGTAAATTCCCAATCTTATGTTTTCATGTCTTTTAAGTTTACCCAACCCCAAACGCAATCCCATCGCTTACATAATCGCAATAGCGCATAAAGGATAGAAAGAGGGAACTTGGCATAAAGATGACAAATGGTGTTGAAGCCACAAGTTTAACATGGTGGCATATGAAATGTACATATGTCCATATACTTTCATATTGCATCATTAGGCCTCAAAAGTATGCATAAAACCAAACTTAGCATATAAGTGATACATGGTGATAAATGACATGTAGAAGTTGCCATAAGTTCGCATTTAGCCTCACATGCAAGTTATCATAAGGGATATGATAACTTACATGTTGCCAGAATGCAACCTTTAGCATAAAGCTTGAAGCTTTAAGCTCATAAACCCAAGATAAGCTTGCATAACATGATAACATGAGCAAAATGATCAACCCAAACTTGCATAACGTAACTTGCATATCATATGGCAAACTTGCATATCATAACATAGCAAACTTGCATAACATAACATGATAAACTTGCATATCATAACATGACAAACTTGCATAACATAACATGATAAACTTGCATATCATAACATGGCAAACTTGCATAGCATAACATGGTAAACTTGCATATCATAACATGGCATACTTGCATAACATAACATGATAAACTTGCATATCATAACATGGCATACTTGCATAACACAACATGATAAACTTGCATATCATAACATGGCAAACTTGCATATCATAATGATCAACCAAACTTGCATCATTCATTTAACTTTAGAGTTTAAATATGAAAGTAGAAAAGGGCTTACAATGCTTATGAAGACACAATAATATATATAGATTGAGACAAAGCCCTTATGCAATCAAATAAACCCAAAATGCAAGCTCCAATAGAAAAACCCTTGAGCCAAAATGATCAAAACCCTTGCTTTATGATGTAAATATGGAAACTTGACTTGAATGCAAGCTAATGACACTCATACAAGCTTGAAAACACTTGTATGCATTGAAAATCTCTCATAGAAATAACTTAGGAATTTTATGAAGAGAGTGGAGGCCATGAGAGGAATAATTTTGCCATAGTTTAGTTGTAGGGTTGAATAATGATGATTTAGGGTTAGGTTAGGGGCTTATTTATAGAGATTAGGATTAGTTTCAACCTTAGGATTAAACCCTAATTCCAATCTCAGCCCTTAAAACCGAATCTGGCCCCAAAACCTAAACAAAACCCCAAAATGGTGCACCAGGCAAAACTGCCCGGCTGAACCAAGTCGACACCCAAGTCGACAGGGCTGTCGACTTGGGTCCAACCAAGTCGACTGCCAAGTCGACAGGGCTGTCGACTTGGTTGGCTTGGCGGGAAATTTCCCGCCTAGCCTTCCAGGCCCGAAATCCGAAATTTGAACTTGAAATTCAAATCTGTTTTGAACTTGAAATTTTCTGAAAACTTCATTGGGCCTTAATCGGGTCATACGGACTCCGATTTTCGAAAACTCGGACTCTATTTCGCGTATTTTTCCGAGACGCACGCAATGGCATAGCCCGTTTCCCTTGATTCAGATTTATAAATTAAATTCTGCCTCGATTTACGTTATAACAAGTTATTGAAAATACGGGTTGTTACAAGAGTTTTACAAAATTTTTATACAGCGGAAGAATTAAAACATTGATTTTACATAAAATAATATTTACAATGAATTAGTCAAATCTGTGTGGGGGCGTCTTCAAGTGCCTCTAACTTTGCAAGCTGAAATCTTAAAATCTGCAACGCTTGTGTCTGACCCGAGCATTCCATGCAAAACACAAAATACTCGATTCAGGATTAATCTTTGTTCAAGTAAAACGATTTCAATAAAACACTACAATATAATAGTTAATCCTAACATCAGATTTAAAGTTACAAAAATCATAAAAAAATGCCATATATATTTCTGTCTAAAAAAAGGTGATGTGTGCATGTTAAATAGGACAACCACAAAAATCATATTATAAGATGCCACACTCTTTACAATTCAAAACAAGGTGCATGCTTCGTTTTATTTATATGAAACAAGCAACTATACATCCTAGTTAAATATATTTTTAACTAGTTAGCAAAGTTGTGTTCACACCTTAAGTTGTTGAATTTCGAATATATATCTCAACTGCAAAGAAAATTAGTCAAGGTATATTTGGCATAGAAGTTCGATAAACCTCGGTTACATAGTAAGATAATGCAGGGATAAAAGCCCTAACATGTGAACAAATATATTTCAAGTTAAGAAACATGATAACAAATTTGACCTGCCATCACAGTGCATATTAACAGGAAGATGCAGGCAAGGCCACTAACAGTGAAGTAACAATGATGAATATGCATAAAAATCATCCCTAATACATATCGTAGACTAGTATGTCATAGTAAATGTCCTTTCAAAACCCAAAAATTCCATGCAATAAAATATGGTTCTCAACCCAGTAACATGGATCCAAACAAGGTGAGTAATAAATGAAATGGTGTAGCATACATGGAAAGGGTAAATATATGGGTTAGGTGGCATTGTCATGTGCATTACTAGAGAGAACAAAAACATAAGGGAACAAACCAACACAAACTTAGAAACACACAAAAGTGGATCTCCAAGCATTATTATTCCAAGTGAGGCAGGGTACATATTGACCCAATATATGTTTCACACATCAAAATAAGTCAGCAGGTTTTTAGTATGTGTAAGACTCTAAAATATGAGAAAAAAAATCATTGCAAGTTCGGCTAACAGGATGTCACTTTGCTATTGGTCAGTGCATAAAGAAATGTTCATGGCATAATCAAGTGCATCATCTGTTTCTTAAATCAATGAAAGTAATATCTAAAAATGTACATGACAGTGTACATAAGTACAAAAGCAATGAAACTGGATCAAGCAACAAACACAATGGACAACAAAGTGACAATGAAGGCATGAACAAATTAGTGTAAATCCACAAGGGAACCAACACAACCAAAATCAACTATTATATATTTAGTTTAAATTGAAATTAAATTATTTAAATTAAAGTCAATTGTGAGCTAATAACTCGCCTTAAATAGCGGTGTGGATTTTGATTGTGCTAGAGTACGAGATTGACGACGATGGAGGTTGCAACTTCGATTTGTGGTGGAAGGAAGAAATGAAATAGGAAGGTGGGAACATTATCATGTTATAATGCGGTAAGGGAAAACGCAAATGGGAAGGCTTTTGAGCTTCAGACCTTTCATCTACACGTAAGACACTTTTTTTCTGGTCCGAATCGTTTGTTTTGAGGGAAGATGAAGGAAAATATGGAAATTAGGAAACCCCTTTTTCCCAATCAAAGGTTGATAAATGTAAATTCAGAATAATTTTTACCCCCTTTCACGCATCCCTAGATGGTGGAAGAACGGGTATTTACAATTACTAATTCCGAGATTTGAACGCTATTTACAAAATTGTTAATGTGCCCATTTATCAAATTGAAAAAGCATGCCAAATATAATGCATGTTGTTAATGTGCCCATTTATCAAATTGAAAAAGCATGCGCAATATAATGCATGTTGTTAATATTCCCACTTATCAAATTGAAATGGCATGCTAAATATAATGCATGTTGCATGCATTCATGAAATGCAGCATGCAAACGGAAAAATTCATACCCATTTAAACCTTTTTTTATGTCTGAAAACATGTACATGAAAGGTTAGAAGGATAAATATTGGAAAGTTGCTGTAGATATACAAAAGAAGGGGACGAGATAAGAGGTAAGATGTAATATAACGTGAGTTCTTATTTCATGCAATTCATTCCTTTTTATTATTATTATTGTGTCCAAACATTTTATCATGATGGAATATGAAACACATGCATGCGTGAAAATAGAATGAAGCGAAAGAATTTAATAGACTAAAAAGAATAAATAAATATATAAAGGAATGAAATGAATGCGTAATTATTATTGAAAGTTAAATTAATTAATGAAGGCTTATTTGGACATGTAATCCACATTCTGAATTCCTAAAAATCACATTTTGAACAAATAGGGAAAGAATTAAAAACGATAGCCAAAGATATATACATGTATGTATTTATTTCATCTAGTATGCACACATTATTTTCAATCAATCTTTCAATAAAAATTAATACATTTCATTAATAACATCATAATTTTATTTAAAAACCATTTTAAATTCAACAATTTAATTTAATTTGACAACTTAAATGGTCAAATGTTACGGGATTTTACAATCTCCCCTATGCAAAACTTTTCATCCTCGATGTTGTTAAAAAAATGTTTATGTATATAACAAAAATATTCTTACTTATACAAATTTACAAAGTTTGGAACAAAATAAATTATAGGAATTTAAATTCAAAAATTCGTCCTTATATTATTAATTAAATTCATTTGTTATAAATCTATTTATTAATTTCACAATCTTTATTTCAAACACTTTTGTTAAAGTTCGAGTTTTCTTATGATCACGACTTTAATTATTTATAACAAAACTTAAATTTGAAAATATGATTCTCGTATTTGAAGTAACTTTTGAAATTAGAAATATGTATATTGTTAATAATCGAAAGCTATTGCACTTCCTAAGACATTTAAAACTTTTCTTTCTTAGTTTATTATGTTGAAGTTATATAAATTTAATTGTAGGTAATCGATTTGTTATTTAATGCATGAAAATACTCGATAACTCGAAGTTTAGCAAGTTTACTGTTGTTTTTATAGATGTTAGGCATACGCTGGACAGGCGCATGACTAAAATATATAAGTACTAAATATACTTGTTTCAACTCCTAGTGAAAATACTTAAAACATTTAAAATATATATGGAAAAAAAGTGCCCCCATGGATCGCGGTTACTCGGTGGTTACACTACTATCCCATTAGAATCTCTTGTAACCATATGTATTAGCCATGGTTGTTGCCATACGCGGCGGTTACACCACTATCCTAGCAGAGTCACTTGTAACTTTAGGCATCGTGTCCCACTGAATTTCGTTATGGCATCTAGATCACAGTTACGCGACGGTTGCACCACTATCCCAGTGGAATCGCTTGTAACTATAGGCATCATGCCCCTCGAATTACGCTAGAACAGATAAGTGATAATAATCAACATGATCCCACCGAGTGGGATTCCAATATCAATGGATAATCCAATCAACGAAGCACCAACGTAGCTACGATTTTCAATTTTCAATTTTCAAAGGAAGGCACTTCGCATATCTTCATTTGGAAAACATACATACTAAATATATATAATACTTCATTTCACGTTTCGCTTATATCGTACTTACATAAATATCAACTTACATAAGATTTTTTTTCAAATCACGTTTTTCCAACATATCATTCTCATATAAATTCTATTATATGATACTATTATTTCAATCAATTATCTTCCAAATCAGTGGTTTTCGAATTAATCTCATACTTATATAAGTCATATAATTTTCAAACATTTCAAATCACAATTTTCATAAGTCGATAAGTCTTCAAAATTTTCATTTCAATATCAATTTAGTTTTGATTTCACAATTGATTTGAATATTCAATATCATTTCAAATCTAGTTCATATTGGCAATCAATTCATTATTTAAACTTTACTTTTGATTTGGGTTACATATCAAAAATATTATTATTCAATTGAACATTTACATTTATTCATTTCACACTAAACTAGTCGGATCAGAATTACATATTTCTGTTTTAAAATAGTTAAGTACAAAACAATTTAAGTAAAATAATAGGCTTGAAATAAAATAGGTTTGAGTAAAATTAACAAGTTTTGACAAAATAGTTTGCAAAATTGCTCAGAATAAAAATATATTTGATATAGAATAATTGAACAAGAGAAACAAATTTAATACTTTAGTTTAAATAAAACGATGGCAAAACATATAATAGTTGTAAAATGAACAATACTAATTTTTTAAAAATATACCAATCTGAATCAATTTGCCAAACTTTCAAAATTTTAATTGACACTAACTCCGTTGTTAAAGCTAAACTTGATTTTAACTAAAAATTCAATTGGAAACCATTCAGTTTGAACCAAGTGTTCAAGTTAGATCACAACTCAAATTTCTCTTTCAATTTTTCATCTTCAGTTTCCATTTGAAGTTTTAATTCTTCATTCATTCCATATTATTAGCTTCAAATTTTCAAATATTTAATTCATCACAAGTTAAATTTTCGATTTAATCTATCAAAACCATTAAACTTAATAAAATCCTTTAGTTAACAAATTCAAATATTAAATCATTTAAACCTTGCATTTATCTTCAACTTTCAAACAATCAAACTAAATTTCAATAAATTAAGTCCACTCATTGAAGTAGTTAAGTTGATTTATACGTTCAATTTAAATCTTTTAACACATTAATCTAAGTTTACAATTTAATAACAAAACCATTTGGTTCATAAAGTCAAGCTAAAATAATTTTTCTCAATTATTACTTTTGTTAAAATATTCCTCAAAACAAAATTTTATTTATGATATTTCAAAATTTTATACTTACTATTTCTTCATTTGCACTTCCGATATTTTACTTGCTTTGAGTTTATTTTAAATTATACTCGCTTAAAACTCAAATCTTGTTCAACAAAGGGTCGGGCTATTCAAATAGTTGGGAACAAAAAAAAAATCTATTTTTCAATTCAATAATTGGAAATCATGAATTCAATCATTTCTTATCAAGACATCTCTTCATGATGTACAATTACACTATCCTAATACATAGGATTACCATCCGATTAAACTCGAGAATCAATTCCAGATTTTATTTCAACCATTCAAAATATACATATATTTTTGCATATCAAGTCAAGCTTCATTTGACCAAGATAAAAAGGTAGAAAAGCTACCAAAGTTGTCTCCTCAACTTTGAGACTCGAGAATAAATTCCAATGAAGTAAAATTATCATTGAAATTATTTTCTAGCGAAAAATGTTGGTTCTCCATTCATATAATTTCTTTTTTGAAAATATTTCAGAAAAATACTTCAAACATTTTTATTCGAAAATACTTGTGTATACTACTAGTCTTTTTCTTCAAAGCATTAGAAATCAATTTCATAAATTTCAGGAATCAAATTCTCAAATTTTAGTCAAACGATCTCCTTAGTTTTAACTAAATCAATATATCATTTTTTTCATGATATACATTTTATATTTCATTAATGATTTAACATTTGTAATTTATTAATCCAAATATCAGTTATCACCCATTAGTATATTTTAAATATACTACAATAATGACAAACATCAATTTACTACTACGAATATATTACTCGAAAATTCGTAACTTTCTTTATATTTAACATCGGTATTTTCTATACGCAATTTATATAATAAAACTCATTTGTTGGAATTCAAAAAGCAATAATTTTTCAAAACTATTAAGAGATTTCAAAATACTTAATTCCATACCAGATTTGTTAACCAAACACATACTATATTACTAAACAATTTTCAAAACATAACTTGATTCAATCAAATTAGTTAATATACTATACTTATATTTTCGAATAATTTACAAAACATAACCTTACATATGAAGGCTTATTTCGATTTCCATTCAATTCAAATGATATTTATTTGATATATAAATTCATTTAGGTCTCATTCGCTTCCAAAAGTTTATTTGCTTTCAAATTTTTTCAAATTAATTTATACTAAAAATATTTAAACTTTCAAATTACGTTGTCCCTAGAAATTCTGATGACAATTCTTGTTAACCCCCCATAAGTTAAGCTTTGTATAAACTAAAGCTCTGATACCAACTGTAACAGCCTGCCTTTTCGACCGCTTCAAGTCGGTAGTTAAACCAGCTTAAACCGTTCGAAACGACAAGTTGTTATTTAGCTTACGGGTTTAACAGAATCAAACACAGAAATCACATAATACAATTTCTTGCAGCATAATAATTTAACACAAAATATTAGAGTAATACAATTTTTTTAACCCAGCGAAAGAATTAAAACATTGATTTTACATAAATTAATTTTTATAACAAATTTGTCGAATCTATGCGGTTTCATCACCACATGCCTCTAACTTCGCTAACTGAAATCTTAAAATCTGCAACACTCAGGTCTTACCCGAGCATTTCATGCAAAACTCAAAATACTTGAGTCATGATTAATCTTTGTTCAAGTGAAATGATTTCAATAAAACACTACAATATAATAGTTAAACCTGACATCAGATTAAAGTTACAAAATTCATTAAAAAAATGCCACATGTATTTCTATCTAAAAAGAAGGGTGATGCGTGCATGCTAAATAGGACAGCCACAAAAATCATATTATAAGATGCCACACTCTTTCAAAACAAGGTGCATGCGTCGTTTTATTTATGCGAAACAAACTACTATAAATCCTAGTTAAATATATTTTTAACTAGTTAGAAAAGCTGTGTTCACATCTTAAGTTATTGAATTTCGAATATGTGTCTCAACTGTAAAGAAAATTAGTCAAGGTATATTTGGCATAGAAGTTCGATAAACCTCGGTTACATAGTAAGATAATGCAGGGGTAATGCCTTAACATATAAACAAATATATTTCAAGTTTAGAAACATGATAACAATTTTGGCCTACCATCACAGTGCATATTAACAGGAAGATGCAGGTACGGCCACTAATAGTAAAGTAACATCGATGAATATGTATACAAATCAGCCCTAATACACAGAGTAGACTAGCATGTCATAGTAAATGTCCTTTCAAAAATTCCATGCAATAAAATATGGTTCTCAACCCAGTAACATGGATCCAAGAAAGGTGATCAATAAATGAAATGGTGTAGCATGCATGACAAGGGTAAATATATGGGTTAGGTGGCATTGTCATATGCATTACAAAAGAACAAAAACATAAAGGAACAAACGAACACAAACTTAGAAACACACGAAAGTGTATCTCCAAGCCATATTACTCCAGGTGAGGTAGGATACATATTGACCCAATATATGTTTCACACATCAAAACAAGGCAGCAGGTTTTTAGTATGTGTCAAGCTCTAAAATATGAACAAAATTTATTGCAAGTTTGGCAAACAGGGTGTCACTTTACTACTGGTCAGTGCATAAAGAAATGTTTATGGCATAACCAAGTGCACCATCTATTTCTTAAAGAAATGAAAATAATATTTAACAATGTACATGACAGTGTACATAAGTACAAAAGTAACGAAACTGCATTAAGCAACGAACACATTGGACAACAAAGTGACAATGAAGGCATGAACAAATTAGAGTTAACCCACAAGGAAGCTAACACAACCGAAATCAAATATTATATATTTAGTTTAAATCAAAATTAAATTACTTAAATTAGAGTCAATCATGAGTTAATAACTCACCTTAAACAGCGATGTGAATTTTGATTGTGCCAAAGTACGAGATTGACGGCGATGGAGATTGCAACTTCGATTTACGGTGGAAGGAAGAAATAAAATGGGAAGGTGGGCACATTATCATGTTATAACGAGGTGAGGGAAAGCACAAATGAGAAGGCTTTTGAGCTTGACCTTTCATCTATACCTACAACACTTTTTTTTCTGATCTGATTCTATGTTTTGAGAGAAGATGAAGAAAATATGAAAATGAGGAAACCCCTTTTTCTAATCAAAGGTTGATATCTATAAATTCTGAACAATTTTTACCCCTTTTCACACAACCCTAGATGGAGGAAGAACGGGAATTTACATTTAGTAATTCCAAGATTTGAACGATATTTACAAAATAGTTAATGTGCCCATTTATTTCTCTTAAATCAACGTATGCATGGATTCATGAAATGTAGCATGCCTAATATAATGCATGTTGTTAGTGTGCCCATTTATCAAATTGACAAAGCATGTCAAATATAATGCATGTTGTTAATGTGCCCATTTATCAAATTGAAAAGGCATGCCAAATGTAAAACATGTTGTTAATGTGCCCATTTATCAAATTAAAAAAGCATACCAAATATAATGCATGTTGTTAATGTGCGCATTTATCAAATTGAAAAAGGCATGCCAAAATATAATACATGTTATTAACGTGCTCATTAATCAAATTGAAAAAGCTTGCCAAATATAATGCATGTTATTAATGTGCCCATTTATCAAATTGAAAAAGCATGCAAAATATAATGCATGTTATTAATATGCCCGCTTATTTACTTGAAAAAGCATGCCAAATATAATGCATGTTGCATGCATTCATGAAATGCAGCATGCTAACGGAATGGTCAGATTAATTTAACAACCTAAATGGTCAAATTTTACGGGATACTACACTACCAAATTCATTATTTTCAAAAAAAAAAAAAAAATCACATGTGGAACAACGGCCAACAACTACCATTCTCTACGGCAATCAACAACCGAATAATAGTAGTTTGGTGGTTAATGAGAATGGAAAATGATGTTCATCGATGGTTGTTCGTTGTGCAAAACAGTGGAGCACCCTTTTAGTTTGCCTCTTTTACACCACACATTCTCTCACTCTCTCTTTCCATTCATTCTCTCACCTAGTCTAACTTGAACTAATATAAATAAAAGGTGGAATTCAGGAGGCAAAAGGGGTGCTCGCAAACCATGGTAGGTGCACTAGAGAGGGTTTTACGGCTCCGACCGGTTTTCCTCCTGAACAAATTCAAAAAAAGAATAAAATTGGTTCACTTTATTATCTGATAAAAGAAGTACAAAATAAGGTTAGCATACTAACCATTACACAACAAAAGCGAAAAAGAAATACAAGAAAAACAAGTAAGAAAAACTACTAAATACCTAACACAGACGCATAATAAGGCCTAACCCACTTAGTGCACGTTATTGCGCGTTACTGGAGTCCTCCAACTCCTACTACAATACATCTCAAAAAGAAATATTGGCCTCCAATCCATTGTATTGAATTTCATAAATTCAGTAGTCTTGAAAGCTGAGACTGGTCATCAACCCTGAAAGAAACACCAGAGTATAGAGACCATTACGTCATGTTAAAATCAGAATAGGAAGTAATTACCGCATATGAATGTTATATTTCATCACCAAAATTAGAGTAAAGGTTGTCGGATTCACAGTAGCACCACTTATATAAAGCAGATGATTGACAGTGTCTTCAAAGATCCGATCTGCCCATGTATTCAGACAAACCCCATCTATCAATTTAACTAATATCTAAACACAATTTTCAAACTCATAAACAGGTTCACATGAGGTTGAAAAGGCTAAATACTAATTAAAATTGAATAGATTGGATATAAACATATACTGATGGCATCCATGAAATTCATCTGCTCAAGACTGTACCAGTATTCATTTATCTTATAAGAGCATATGTAGAATAATGTCTCGAACTCATCTCCTCAAGAATTCAACCAAATATCATTAAGGCTAAATTGAATAATGGATAACCATGAACAAGCAGATGAAGAATAACTATAAACCCAGCTGCTTATTAATTCAGCCAAATATCATATCGGCTAAATTATAAAAATGATAAGCCAAAAAATTGGATATCCATGAATAAATATGGAAAAACCAAGAACTTCCTCTTCATGTTTAAAACCGGTCTTCATTACGTGTTCCAAATATACTGAAATATCTAACCCAACTGGAAAAAACTGAGCACTATGGATAACCAAACTCATCCCCATAAATTCATTCCATCGGCCCTAAATAAGAGAAACTGCCTCTAAATCCAAAAATTTGATTCCAGACACTAAATCTGGTTGATGATTCATAATCAAACTAAGATTAGTACTAGAATCAACAATATGACCAGAAATCTAAAGGAAATTCACATGAACATGTAGGAGCTGATCCCAGTTAAGCATTAAATATCCATAAACAGCAGACTCAATATCTGGATGGACACAATATTATTGGGGATACTAGTATTGGAATCCAAAATCCGTAAGGGGTTAGAAATTATGAAGAGGTCATCAGCTCCTCTTAATAGCATATAACATTCATATCTTATGGATCTGGCAGCAACATATGTAATGAAAATGATATTGAACCCATAACTCTTTCTCAACTTCATAACACTGAATAAATCTTTAAACGCAACTTTGAACTATTAACAACTTATAGCTTCATACCAAAGTCAAGACAAAACCCTAGCTTATCCCCAATATACGCAAACTGTTCTAATAATCAGACACCCACACATACCAGAATACGAAGATGGTGAAGCAAGTGAAGAAACGGTTATGAAGAATCGGAAGTGATTCAACACTTGCGCCGGCAGTGCCAGATCCCAATTCCCCCAAAGCCTTGTTCTCCAACTTTCAACAGATTCGAATCTGATATGTGGATCTGCTTTTAAGCATCGATGCTTCTAGGAGTTGGGCAGATCTGGAATTTGGCCTTCTGCCATTTATGGAAAAAAAAAACAGAGCTGGTTTCAAAAGGTGAGATTAAAATGAAGAAAACATAAGGCTTATCAACGGATTACAAACAGTAAAACGCGTTGAAGGTTAACAAATAGAAATCGAATAAGAAAGAAGAGGAAATTAGATAATAATAGAGGACTCACGCACAGCGAAATCAGGGGAAAATTCTCCTGTCGCCATTAATGAGCCATTCGAATATATATATACGTATATATATATATATATATATGTATACGTATATATATATATATACATAATATATACATATACATATACATATATATATACATATATATATATATATATATATAATAGTCTTGGAAATGGAAAAGAAAAGAAATCAAGGTTTTCTTATTAAAGTCTAGGAAAATGATTGACACCACTTTATGTGGTGTCAACGTGACCTCGGCCCCCTATTGATGGAAATCAGGGAGGACCATATGGGTCCTCCTCATTTCCACCAATAGGAAGGTGGTGTTATGTTGACACCACATAAAGTGGTGTCAACAAAATAGTATTCTAGAAAAGTCGAGCACTAGATTGCAAATAGTAATATAAATGAAACGTGGAATTTAGGAGAGTCAAAGGGGTGCTGCATTTTCGGAGTTTCATTGAACCCTTGCCGATATACATGTATATACATATATATGTATCTATATACATATATATGTATGTATATTCACATATATACATATATATGCATATACGTATCTATGTATATACATACGCATGTATATACAATGACACCCCAAATAGTGAACACCTCAAAAGTCTCCATGCAAAAATCAATCATTTATATCAGTTTAACTTAGTGGGAGGTAAGAGAATGAGTGTAGAGAGAGAAAAACGAGATATATGGTTGAAATCAGAGAACGTTTTGGGTGCTGCACTGTTTCGGGTGTTATTGAACCCTCGCTTTGTGTGTGTGTATGTGTGTGTATATATATATATATATATATATATATATATATATATATATATATATATATATATAGCAAGGAATAGTCCTGCAAAAGGAAAAGATTGGAAATCAAGGTCGTCTTATTAAAGTCCAGGGAAGTCGAGCACTAATTGCAAATACCTCGGCTTTCTGTACAGTTAAATTCATCGATCCTCCTTTTCTGTTACGCACGCAAATCTCAACATCTAATCTTTCGTAAGTACTTTTGTATATGCACTTAAGCAGACATCAATGTACGGTCCTTCCCATTGTGAACGTTGGCTTGACCATTGACGTCGCGGCGAGTATGTACGTACAGGTGTACTTTTCTCCATCCTTCCTTACCAGATCAATAAAAGTTCATCAAACCAACATAATTACCCACAATTATCAGTTTATGTCTCAGATATCATTCATAATAAATACTTTTCTACACAGGGAATTTTGGGTACGGGTAATTTGATTTGGTTATGTACTTATACAGTTAACTATACTTCTCCATCTTCTCTACCAGATCAATAAAAGATCATCACCAACATAATTACCCACAATTATCAGTTCAGGTCTCAAATGCTTCCATGGATGTCCCTAGTGGCCATCATATGGCTCCAAGCCATGTCCGGCACTAACACCGACTTCCCGGCCTACTCCGCCCAGCTCAAAACCAGACTGCACATAACCCAAGTCCAACTTAACAACCTTTCTGTCGCCTCCGACTCTGGCAAACTACTCGGCTTCATCTCCGGAATCGCTGCTTCGTTCCTCCCCTTATCCTCCGTCCTTATCATCGGCTCCACCATTGGTTTCATTGGATACGGCATCCAGTTCCTCTTTCTCACCCACAAAATCTCGCACCTTGCCTACTGGCAGTGCCTCATCCTCCAATTGCTAGCAGGCCACAGTGTCTGCTGGATCAACACCGCATGCTACGTGTCCTCCTTGCGCATTTTCCCTAAACATCACGGCATTGCCATCGGCCTTGCCAGCAGCTACACTGGCCTCAGCGCCAAAATCTACATTGCCCTTGCCAAAGTCATACTTGGCAACAACTTCACCTCCGACGACATATATCTAATCCTCAACGCATCCGTTCCACTAATATTAGCGGTTCTGACTGCACCACTGCTGGTGGAAAGGAAACCAATGATGGATGGTAATGGAAAGGGGCTGATTGTGTTGTTTGTGATCGCTGGAGTGACAGGCGTGTACGCTGTGATAGAAACGCTTGTGCCGGTCATGGCAGAATCAAGCTTTCCCTCTGTTGTTTTGCTGGTTATGATTTCCTTGCTGGTGTTAGTTCCAGTTTTTGTGGGGCCGAAGTCGGTGCAGTCCGAGAGACCGAGACTTCCGGCTGTGGACTTGGAGGTGAGCGTGATCAGTGATGTGGGATTTGAAGATGAAGTTGAGGAAGGAAAAAAGTGCGAGACAGGGGGTGAGCATGGGTTTTGGAAGCTGGTCACATGCTTGGATTTCTGGCTGTACTTCTCAGTATATTTGTTTGGGGGAACCATGGGCTTGATTTATGCCAATAATTTAGGACAGGTCGCTAGTTCTAGGGGGGTGAAAGAGGACGTTCTGTTGTCTGTTTCCTCTACTTTCGGATTCTTTGGGAAGCTGTCAGCCGCTCCATTGTCCTTGTTCACCAGGTGAGATACCATGCATATTATTCTGTCTTCATCAGCATTCTTTAAACAGGTAAGAAAGTACTGAATGATATACTAATAGTCTAATATGTTGATGTTATTATTTGTACAGGAGCAAATACAAGGTGTCAAGGCCAGCGTTTGTGGCAGCATTGATGGTGCCCATGGCAGCTTCGTTCTATCTTCTACTCATTCCGATGAATGCCTTTCTTTTCCTCAGCACCGCCGTCATTGGAGTGTCTACAGGGGCTATAACGTCTATTGCAGTCTCTATGACCGCTGACCTTTTCGGACCTGATAATTTTAGTGTTAATCATAACGTTGTGGTTGCGAATATCCCGGTTGGGTCTCTATTGTTTGGGTACACGGCTGCATTAGTATATGATCAGAATGAAGGGAAGGGCGGGATTTGCGTTGGCATGCAGTGTTTTAGAACCACGTTCATTATCTGGGGTTCGGTGTGCACGCTTGGCACTGTTCTGAGTTTCGTTCTTTATTTGAGGACCAGGAGATCAATGAGTAAATGAGGCTTGTGTGATGATCGTACGTCTTCAAAATAATCATATGCTTGAGAAAGTTTCTTATTTTAATAATACTGTTTTCCTTTTTTCCTACTGTTTTTCATTGTTAACCGAAAATCATGTACAATACAGAAATGGATGTATGAGTTTGATCTTTGTTACTATCCTTTGATGGTAGCATTTTGGTTGAAGAATATATAAACCATCGGTTAAGATCCTGAACTATATCAGTATTCTTCAAAATGTTGCTTACCAGAGCCGATTCCAGATTTTGAAAAACTTTGGGTTGCTGTAAGCGAAAAAAGTTACCTATCCGAATTGAACCCTACACCTTACATCAAGAAGGCTGCGCAAAACCAACTCACCTACAACATTCTTTGTAAACTTTCCACAGTAGCTTTTATTTGATAATAATTTTTTTTTCTCTTATGAACACCACCACCACCAGTCCGGTGGTTGCTCCACCGGGGGGTTGCCGTAGGCAGCCGCCTACTCGGCCTACCCCAAGCCGGCTCTGTTGCTTACCGGTTCATTTTTCTCCTTCAGTAACAAAAAGGCCACGACTAAAACACAATCATCAACTATACACACATGACATCAGATCACTGGCACAATATCAGTAAATGGTAAATATACATTGCAAAATTAATGAATAAAACGAGTTTAATTTATGCCCAGCGATTTCACCCTCCACCCTCTAATCCTACCTCATGTGTTCCATTGCTCCTCCACCCATAGCGAGTCCAATTCTTCTGTCCCGAAACCGACTGTCCTCGTGTGCTCAACGGCTTTGAATTCTCTGATTTGCATCTTTTTGCAATTAAGCCCTTCAACAATTGAGGGATTTATCTGCAAAAGGTGGAAGTCAGGGAACCGTGATTGAGTGGGCACAAGGGAGGACACGGGGTTTCAGGGCAGAACAATTCACGCCACCCATAGCTGTGTTGTTGCTCCTTTGCTACCATTTTTCTATCTTGACTCACGTATACACTTCAAATCCGCACCAATTCTTTTGTCCCCAAATTCATTGTGCTCCCCTGTCCGAACCAATCAGAACCCCTGATTTCCACTTTTTGCATTTAAACCCCTAAATTGTTTTTGTACTTAAATACAAAAAAAGGGAAATGGAGAGATTTGATTGAAGGGACATGAAATAGGGGAAATGGGTACAGAAGAATTGGTCTCCTTCAAATCTATGTATCCTGTTAGCTCTCATATTTTGTTGCATGACTTGCATCCCATTGGCGTTCTCCTACATTGACCATGGTAAGATTGCCTTCGCAAAAGCCATGCAGTCTCTTCCTAGATGTGATTTCTCCCCACTGCCATTGCTTTCAGAACAATATGGCTCTCTATCTTAATAGATGAACATGCACCTACTATGCATACTTGGATGCAGTAATTATCTACAAAAATATATAAATGCACTAAAAAAGAAATATATTTCTATAACTAACTACTCTCGATGTGTTGCTTTCGTTTTGGTTAGTAACACACTTTGTTATGTGGAAAATGATAGAGTTGGTGGTATGCCTTCGGAACAAGGACGATGCTTGAATGATGGCAAAATTTGCGGTTAAATTCACCGGATCATGACATTCACTAGTACAAAATTGGTCATTTGCATCGGTTGTTTACCCTCCCTCCCCCCCATCCCGTTGCTTCAGCTCAACAACCGATGCATATGCAGACGATGCAATAAGTCGAAACATGTTGCATTGGTTGTACAGCCGATGCAAAAGAGGTGTATTTTGCATCGATTCTTAGCAATATCCGTTGCAAATAAAAACCAGCGGCTTTAAAAATATTGTCCTTTTTTACATCAGTTGTTTGGACAACCGAGGCAAATGAGTTGTGGAGGCAAAATAATAATAATGATACTGATTCATGTTTTAAAACCTTAAACAACATCAAAATTTGTAAATATTAATATATGATGTCTCCACAATTTCATATTCATGTATGATTTAGAAAAAAAAAACCAGAATATGCAGGAATGCCCATGCTATTGCTAAATTTCTAGATCTAAATTAAAAAAATAAAAATCCTAATAAGCACTCATAAATAGTGCCATAGTCGGAGCATGAGACTAATTTCCTTGTCAATATAAAACGGAAAAATAACTATACATACACAATTAAATGAGTGGTCCCAATATTTTGTAGTACGATAAATAAATAATTGAGTCAATAAAAAATTCTAATCAAATTACGTAAAATACATAGATCATTGTTTCAGTCAGAACAGTACACTTTATGTTCACCCATCTTCTTACATTTCCTTTCATTAGCGAACAGAGAGCAATGTGCCTTATTAACATTCTATCCACTTGGAATAAAATCTGCATCAGTTAATAAGTGAATCATGTTATAATATTCAGTCAAATATGGAAGTAATTAACGTTGAAATCTGCTCATGCAAATGGTTCAAAAGTTCAAATGCAAAAATCAGGTTACCTCTACTCCCCAAAAGTAGACTAGACTCAAGCTGACTGTGATATGCTTGCAACATCGGCCCATGCTCCTCTTAATGCAAGTGCAACTGACAGTTCAGAATAAGTCCATGTTACAAACATACAGGTGCAGCAAATATCCAAAATAAAGGTCAATCGTTGATCAGGTAGGCAATGATAACAAGCAAAGACTAATATGGAAATTGGAAATGATGTAAATGAATACCTCTGAAACACAGAAAAATCAGCAGAATACAAACATGGAATCACTCCTACCTTCAATAAATCAGTTTATCTGATTTTTATGCAGTACCCAATACATGTGAAATACAAAATTAAATTACTGAGATAAAATCAAAAGAAAGAAGAAAGGCAAATAGAACAATAACCGAGGTCGGTTTAAATTAGCAGGTGAAACTGGTCCTAAAAAAACAGCACGAACCTAAAAGCCCAAAGAAAAAGTAAGTATCCAAAAATTTAACAAGTTTAATAAAATAGAACGTAGAAGCATAATAATAGTTTAAACATACCTATGGATGTAAAATGTCAAACATGCGGATCTCTTATCCTTCAGTTATAATTTTGTGCCATCTCCCAGATAGAAAAAATAGCTCTTGCAAAACAAACCCAATCACAATTCTCCAAACCAAGACATATGATTCCTATTGAAAATTATATAAGTCAGCATGTTGGATGAACTTCCTAGTAAACCATTTGTATAATAAAATGTTCAATATTTGAAGAATGCAAACTTATTACTAAAAGCTTAACTTGGCACAATATTTTAATGTTTACATGTGGTAATATAACCGGAAAATGATAACAAAAGGAAGCATATAAATAGTGTGCAAACCATTGATCAAGAAACTTCCATCTAACAGTCTTGTTAATTCGACGTCTTGTCCTGCCACTAGGACTTTAAATCAATGCAACTAAAACAAAAATAATCAGCTGCGAGGATAACAAAAAGGAAGAAAGAAAGCAATACTTGTATAAATGGATGAATACATAAAGTTTGTGAATATATTAGATACAAAATAACGATTCAAGTCAGGTAAAAGATAAAATAAGTGTCGTATCCATGTTGCAACATATTTGATATGTAGAATAGATATAACATGCTGCATTTGGATACCAAAAACATGACATAGGTTAAACTATGTGGCCAATGCAATGTTAAGAACATGAACAAAAATTTCAATGCCTAGGTTAACTTCAATTAACTAGCCAATATGCCATGAACAAGAACAAATAGATGATCAGGTGCATCTTTCATTTAAGAAATACCCATAGGTGTCATAGAATATCCGCATATCGAACTCATCCTTTGACATTCATTGTTCATCTAACCCAGTAATGTATTGACACATGAAAATTTGAGTCCACTGCAATCATAATTAAGAATGGAAGCAGGTATTCTAATTTTATTCTTTATTTTAACTTGGAAAGAAGATACATGAAGATGTAAGGTTGTTAGAGACTGTTGCAACAGCGAGAGATTACAAAAATAAGAAATAAACCACACCTCTTGATGCTAGAAAACTTTGGCATTTACACAAATTATGTTATACTTCATTGTGAAGTTTCTATTTGAACAATAATTTAAGACCTGATCTATGGATTTATATTAAAATTTTGAGATTTCTCAAAGTTTAATTTTAATCCAATACTACTGGGGTGGTCAACTATGGATAAAACATCTCATATCCTAAAGTAAAATAAAAATAGGTATGAGTGTAACATGCAGTATGATCAACATGCACAAAATAAGAAAATCAGAAAATTATAACCAATGTAGACTTTCTGTTTGTCCTGTTAGCTCACATCTAGGAACGTAATAAAATAAAAATCAATAAGGTTAACGAACACACATTGTAAATTAGGGACATTGGAACTTATTCAAACAACAATCATTCATTTCGACAACAGTAGGTACCTTTCTCAAAGGTTAATAATGAATCTTGTGCAAAAAACAACAAAACTATTTTTTATACTTAAAAATTCAACATGCTGTAGGAAACTAATTATACAAAATAAATACCTGCTTTGATAACCTACGTTGGGTGTTATATATGATGCATATATCAAAAGGCATGTGAGATGCACATCAGTTGAATTTTCTGTACATTAGACATGCAGAGTATGATTATATTATCATATACATGGCCAATACAAAAATAACAGGGGTAAATATAATAATTAGACAGACCTTTTCATATATAAAGTCTTCTACATCTAACTGCCACTACACAGAAATAACGACAACAACTAAGTTAAGAAAAACAGTTCAGCTTCATGAACTTGTATAATAGACTGCTT
Source organism: Allium sativum (assembly GCA_030737875.1). NCBI lineage: Eukaryota > Viridiplantae > Streptophyta > Magnoliopsida > Asparagales > Amaryllidaceae > Allium > Allium sativum. The sequence continues at coordinate 464,121,941 of CM060915.1, read as the reverse complement.
AGATATTACTCATATTTCATTTTGGAGCATATGCACCGCATAAATAACAAAGCAAAAAAGTGTAATGTACCAGAAATAAAACATTCCCAAAATCATATTTTTAGATCTGAGGTCAGCACCACAAAAAAGTCTGGCGAAAAAACTGGCTATACAGCAAAATAAACTAATACTAACCTAGCCAAACTCATCATTAGTAGCCATAACAGTGTATTGAAATGGACATGATAACAACAGTCGAAACTAGACCAAATTATACTAAGAGTACTAATAGAAGTTGATGTTGATTTTTAGAATCAAACGGAGTAAAAAATGGAGTTATGTTCGGATGAAACAAAGAAAATTCAGATTGACTATTGACAAATACTAAAGCCATGTTCAATAGGTAAAGCCTATGGGCATTCGTTCAACAATTGTACATCAGTACACGTCAAACCATGGATATATAAAAAGATAATACAAATTAGTAGAGTCATATTACAAATACATTTACAATGGTTAATACTAATATAATAAAGATAATGCAAATGAATAGGGGGATTCCCCTACTCCATCAATTTTGGGTCTTGAAAGCATGGAAGTGAAAAGTTCATTCGCATTTTATATACTGAGGAGGAGGATGACAACATACTTCATACAACTACAAACGTTGACAAACAAAATGGTGCCAGAGAAAAATAATAACTTAATTTAGAACTAACTGCTAGTATACCAAATGTTGCTTTGGGAGATAAAGATTCAGGTTAACTGCACAACTCCTTATATAAGTTCAAGAAGACCGACCTGATCGACAAAGCGGTAGAAATTTTGATGAACGAGAGAAACATCAATCGCCCTCTTCTTTGGATCGAGCTTTATAGGAAAATGGCGAAAAGAATTTGGGAAAGAGGAATTTCATGGAGGCGGCAGAAAATATAAGAATTGTTATTTTATAGAAAATGACGGAGAGTTAGGGATTAAGGAGCAGGCAACTAGAATTTGTTAACGCGTGAACAAGGTCGGGTCTGACCCATTTGCCTTCTAAATCCTAATCCATTGCCAATTTCCTGTCTTCGTTATTTGGAGGGAAGAAGCCATGTGGAAGCAAAAAATGCATGTAGGAAATGTTAACCTTTCAAATGAAAGTTCTAATTTTTTTCTTTTGGATGAAAACTGAGTAATAAATGTTAATTGTTTATTAATTATAAAATATTAAACGCTAAATGTTACTTCTCAATATAAATATGTCTCATTGATTATGGATCGTTAAATATTTTCTTAATTATTGATTTTTCTAAACTTATTAATAATTTCAATTTATTAGTTGCAAAATGTAAATTATTGTTTATTATTAATTATAAACCGTTAGCACATAAAACAATAATTTAAAAAAGCAGTGTGTATAAACTATCATTAACAAATTATTAATTGTAAATTATCAAATAAGCATATGATAATAAATATTAATTATAATTTACTAATTAGTAGTAATTAACTACAATAGATTATTAAATATAAAAGATGATTATTGATTATTTATATTGATTAGTAATTATAATTTTTTTATTAGTAATCGTTAATTATTATAAATTATGAATAATAACATAGGTAGTATATTATTTATGGTAACCAATATAAAGTCAAAATTCTAATTTTGTATATATTAAGTATTGAATATAATTATTAATTACAAGCGTAATTAAATATTATTCTTAATTATTATATAATTATTAATAATTACTTATTATTACAAATTATTAATTACTAAAAATTAAATAGTAAGTATTACTTCTTTATAATCAAATTATATTATTTCACTAGTGAATATTACTTATTAATTAAATATTAAACGTCAAAAATTAAGAATTGAATATTGGTTATTAATAATTTAATGTAATCAATAAATATTACTTGTAATTTACTAATTACTAATAATAAATCGTAATAAATTATTAAATATAAAAAGTAATTATTGATTATATATAATATTGTAAAATGTTTATTGATAATCGTCAATTATAATACATTATAAATAATCAAATCTTGTCAAATTTCAAATTTCCCAGAAGATAAATTCTATTTTACATTAGAATTTTGTAGAAATATGAAATATTATTATTGATTTTTTTATATTTACTACAAAATTTCGAATTTTGTAAAAATGTTACTTCATATTGTTAACTATTTAAGGTAATTGTTAGCTATTATTATTAATTCTATATATCTACTTTTAATTATTAAATATTACTTATTAATTATAAATTAATGGCTTTTTAATACAAAACATTTAATGAGTTACTATTTAATTATTATATTATAATTATAATTTATAAATAATTAATTATAGATAATGATTAGTAATTATATATTATTTATTAATATGATTAAAATGATCGGCAGTTCCTTTGATTTTTAAAGAATCGATATGAATAACACTATTCGTTGCGATGCATTTGCATAGGTTTCTCATGAGTCGATGCAAATGACACTACTTTCATCGGTTATAAAGACGACCCATGCAAATAATACTATTTGCTTCACGGCATTTGCATCAGTTCCTTAGGAGCCGATGCAAATAATATTATTTGCTTTGATGCATTTGTATCACTTCCTGAAAAATCGATGCAAATAACGCTATTTGCATCGGCTATGCGTAAAACCAATGATTATTTGCTTCCGTGCATTTGCATCGGTTCCACAAAAATCAATGCAAATAACACTATTTGCATTAGTTGTAAAGACAACCGAAGCAAATGAGGCGAAGCAACAGACATATTTTGTACTAGTGATTCACGTTAGAAATTCATGGGCGAAAGAAAATCAAATGGCTTCTGTAGCTGCCGCATTTTTTGATTTACAAATTTCCGATTGAAATAGCATTTTCGTCGGAACAATTATATACTTTGGTACATATTTTGTTCAAAACAAACTGGTTTTCTTTCTAATATATTCTGATGTAACTAAACTAAAGTATATTAAATAGAATATTCTTAATTGATATGTTACATGACAATAATTATAATATGCTGTAATCATGATATTTTATTATATTGAAAATAATATTTAACTATAAGTATTCATAGTCAAGATATTTCAGGAGGTGATATCAATAATTCTATTGAGAGAAGAATGTGTAATTCTCCAAAAATATTGAACAGTGTATTATTCATGGTTGTTGTGGGCACCATAATATTGTATAATAACTATTGGATAACCTTAAAAGGGCACACTCGCGAGTTCTTCATTAGTTAAAATAAAAAAGCCCAAACACATGATCTTGAAGCATAGTTTTCATAACCGGACCGTAGATAGAACCGCAGTGCCCAAAGGTCGGAGGTATTTATGATTCGACCGGTTGAACCATAAGAACCGTACTTATTTTAGTTCATGTAAATATCAAGCAAAAGTGTTAAATTATAATAAAACATGGACCTATCTATAAAAATGTACATAAGAAATGGACCTATATATAAAAGAGTACATAAGAAATAAAACAAAAGCTGAAGCCAACCATTGAATCTTCTTCTTCCAGATCTGAATGCTTTTTCTTTCTTCTTTTATCATCAAATTCTCTTTCTCCGTGCGAATGGAAGAACCCTAAAAAACTAAAATTGCTCAAAATGGCCGTAGATAACCGCGATTATGGCGAGGTCTGACGCGGCTTCGTTTGATTTGACCGCGGTTGAGAGAATATTCGAATTCACTCCTCTCCGGACCGGCACTCCAGACGGTCGGCGGTTTTGAAGATCCGACCAACAGTCCGGTCCGGTCTTCAAAACAGTGCCTCGAAGTAGTAATGCTATACAGTTCCATCAACTTGAGAAATGCCATAAGACTTCAATGTATGCACTTCACTTTGATTATAGTCAAATCATGATGTGACTTCTATCAAACGACTGTAGCTAAGTCTAAGTTGAGAATTGGAAATGAAATAAAATTTAATGAAAAACTTGTCATCTTAGTCATATAAGGTTAGTATCACTCGATCAGCTACAATTATCTTAAAGTCAAAGTCTCTAGGCATGGTATAATTAAAATTGGTTATTATTAATTGATCTAATGATCTTGTGTATTGACTTACAAAATTGAGTTGGACATGTTGGAATTTTGATCAAAATCAAATTCAATATGTCCTAATATAATATACTTTTAACGAGTAGAATTAGCGTAAATAATTTTATTTATCGGATACCGCTTATAATACGTAAAATTAGATTGTACCAAAAGATGTGCAAGCACAAGTACAACAATGTTGCACCACTAGCTAAGGTGATCTATGAATATTAATATTCATCGTCGATTAAATTTACATCTTTGAGTTGCACAATTGAAATAATGAATACCTTGAATGAGCAACAGGATTATAATAATGTAAGTTTATTAAATTAATTGGCATTGATGGAATACTATTAATTAGATTTTATTTAATGTGTTTGGGTTTCATTAGTATTTTATAAATTGCGTGAATAAAAAGTTATAGACCAGTGTATAGATATGTGATATAAGTAGAATATGTAATTTGGATTTAGGTAGACTAATCACTAGGTGTGTTTTAAATTAAAATAATTAGTACTTATGAAATATTACTTAATAAAAAAATTATTTTTTTTGTTCTGATTATCATTAGTATTTTTTTCGGTACGGCCAACCAACTTTTAAAGTGGACCGTCCACTTTTCATTATAACAAATAATGAGTACAAACATACATAGGAAATTAACTGGATGTCTATCCACTATAAACATCTTATAGATAAAAAAATATAGACCACCACTTCATAGGATGAGACTTTGACGCTATAAGATGCAGAAATAAATTAAACAACGAAACCAGACAATAACCTGGAGACTAAATTCCACTACCAGATGCCGAAGCAATCGCTTCCTCACAATGTTAAAACAAATGCCGGCATAGCCCTACATCGCCAAACACAATTCGTACAAGGCGACAACCAGAAGTTGCACAAAAACTTTTCGATGCAATCCAAATTTAAAATTACAATTTCTATTAGCATTTTCCACAACAATCCACAACAAGGTAGTGACGAACCCTTCATCCAACAACACCGCAACCAAGATAATAGAAAAATAACTTTAGCATCTAGAGCTTAAAGCCATACAGCCCAACCTAACCCGCGTAACACCTACAACATACCGCAACATTGACCACCATAATAGTCAATCTAAAACCCAAGACAAAACCCTTAAAATAGAAAAACAGTCACCAAACTCATACTATAGGCTAACATCAGACCGAACAAAACCAAACAAGAACATACCAAAACTAGCTGAAAGCTCAACAGATTGAAGTATAGCAACCACATTACCAGCACTTCGAACAAGTCGATTCACCGCCAATGGCGTGCCCTTCGATAAGAAACTACAACGGAAAACTAATGGGAAACAGAGAAGGGTACATGCTTGATGGTGTAGCCGTGATAGGTCGCAAGCTGTCACTGTTGACCAGCTTTTTAGCAAAAGCAGTCACACGTCAAAATTATGGTTAACAACATGCTCTGGGCTGGAGTACGCTCATCGTAGTTCACAAAGTGGCTTGGTCGAAGTCGCGAAGTGGTTAGAATCGTCGATGGCAAAATATTTGGATTTTGATAAAAAGTAGTGTCACATAGTCAAAAACCGCCGGTCGGCATGGCACGTATACGAAAAATGGCTTGCACGACTCACGACATCAACACCTGGAACTTGGCAAAATTCTGGTTTGTTACATTCAAAAACAGGCGATCGACACATGAAAATCATCAAAAATTATGTGTTCTTGCTTGGCTGATCACGTTTGGAATTTGGCTGATAATTGGTTTTGCATGTTAACACTTCGGCGTGCAAGGAAGGGGGGCGCATAGCTTTGACTTCTTCTTTGGTTGGATTCTTGGATTTGGTTTTGCTTTTCGACTTTGGTTTCGGAATTCGACATCAGCTTTGTTTCAGAAACAGATCTAGCTCGCTTTTCATTATGGTTAAGCGCAAGAAGCTCACACTGTTGTTGAAGCTCAAGGTACATGAGGTGACGACATCGACGGGATGATTAAGAATTAGGAAACGGATTTGAACGTTTGACTCAAGCGATAGGATGAGGCGTTGAATAACTTTCTCGCTTAGATTATGGCTAGACTCAGAAGTGCTAATCGGCTTGGCCGGCCAAGCAGATATCATCGGAGCAACTACCAGTGTTTCGTAAAACACGACTTAGGACTTGGGTGCAATCCCATATACTAATCAGCAGGGTGACGCCGATCCTTGGACCGGTGCCGTTCCCGCTACGCTTGGGGGCAATAACCCTAACCCCGATCTCGCTCAGGCTCGTGAATACTTGGTTGGACAAGTCGCGGGTTCCGCCGTTAGTAATGTGGTTCAAGTGCCTTTGCGTGTAGATCTAGATTGTAGTGCTCCCACTGTTTCGGGAGCAAGGATTAAGTCTGCAGTGGCACCTCAGATTTGGATCGAACCAGATATTCTTGTTGTTAATCAGTAAGAAACTATTGTGGATTTAAACACTGGAGTCACCAGTGTAAGCTTAGATATAACGAGCTAGTTGCTCAGAATTAGTAATGGATCTTAAATTGTGGATGTTATTTGTCGATTCACTCTAGGCAGTGCCTCTTCTTTGGAATTTGATTGTGTTACTCGTAGTCCATTCTCTTTGGATATAAGGAATTCTCATAATCCACAGGACTTCAAACTACCGGTGTTGGAGGCTATGATGGTCGGAAGGATCCGACTGTTCGCTTGATGCATTATGTATGACATATGGAAGTTCTATCCACATAAGAAAGTGTTACGGCAAAGTGTTTTCCTCTTTACCTGACAGATACTGCTGCCATGTGGTTTAGGCAGTTGGATACGGATTCGGTCCATTCTTAGAGTTCTTTGGCTAGTAGATTTGTCGAGAAGTTTAGAGTTCACAATGCTCATCCTAAAAGCGTTATGATTTTAATGACTCTTAAGCATAAGTCCAGCCTGACTCCGTGTATGTTCTTGAAGAGGATTACCCGGCTGTGGCATCGGTCTACAGACCCGATCCATCTATGGTTTTGATGGCCGTAGTTTCTGGCGTATTGGATAAGTCTGACTTCAAGATGTCATTACAGTGGGACCTACCGAAGGGTCTTAGTGAGTTCTGCTTTGAAGCAGAGAGGTTCTGTTACGATCTGAATTCACCCAACCTCCAAAGAGACGAGAAAACGCGGATTGTAATGAGAACACGACACATCAGAACACAACATTAGAACATTTCATTCCTATTACAATAATATACATCAGAGTACAAGATATCAGAGTACAAATAAATAATATATAGCAGAAAAATATCAGAGATTTAAATTACATTTAAATACATAAACATAATGTGCAACGGAAAAAAACGACTACCACAATTGAAAGAAATACATGGATACAAAGCATTCAATATGTATATATATATATATCTCCATTTGTAATCCAGGATTCTGGGAAAATAAATATCTGTGAAAACCGAAACTACTAGCTGCCTGTGTGGAAAATATAGGCACCTAGAGTTTAGGGAGAAACAATAAACTCTGAGTTAGTCATGGGACTGGTGTGAGAACTCAAAACAGTTATTAAACTTCACTTCAAAATTACGTAAATCATGGGACCACGCCGCATGTCACGGAATGGGTTTACTCCCATGAATACTCTAAAATAAAACAATTTGTAAACGACGCAATGCTTTTGAAAAAATGAAGCTATTATAAGACTTAGGTCCCATCACACAATGTAGCACAAACCAGAGGATAGAGTTTTCCCTTATAATAGCCAAACATGCTTGATACGCTTTAAAACAAATCTTTTTGTTATTACTGTAAGTGCATAGTGTCAAAACAACTTCAAATATAAAGGTACCAATCATAGATGGCATGGGTACCGTATATTACGTCGCCATATAAGTTTACAACTAAAACCGAAAAGTCGCGTATTGGAAATTGGATTTCCATCATGAGTAAAGGCAAGGAAGAGCTCCTTTCGATTCGAGACACTCTAGCAATGCCTCAGGATCACACACTCCGGGCAACCCTTGGTTCCTGCAGGGCCGGTCCACACTTACTTTAGTGAATTGGTTATTCCTGAATAATACATTTCCCGGTCCTATCAGGCCTCCAAAATGGTCAGTATGTCGACCAATGATATCTGAGGTGCCTTGCATCCATCATCCACATAAGTAAAAATGTCTAGGCTCCATACCATGACACCACTTCTAGCTAGAAAGAAACGTATGCACTCCCTACGTCCCTGATCCCATTTTAGACTCATACCAGGGTTTGAGGCTTGTGAATTAACGCTATACACAAAGCTATGCTACTTAAAGCCGTGCTTTGATCATCATCCACAAGACTTTTCTTTTCAACAAAAGTTTTGATCATTTGCATCTTATCATGCCACATTGACAATTCATGCCATACAACTAATGTCTATCGATATATAACCTCTAAGCTCGTATGTCTCAGAGAAGAGTGTTAAGCAAGAGAAAAAATTCTCTGCCACAAAACAGATATATATATATATTTAACATAAATCAATCAACACAGAATGAAATCCAATGTCAGACACACATCCATTTACAAGTCCCTTCTAGGTTTGAATGAAATTGAAGGCACCTTATTCCTTATCTCATTGTCCAATACAAGAGAGAGGTCCTCGCATATCCGTTCGATCTCCAAGTACGTCTGGATGATCACCACTTATTACCTTGTCTAGGGTGCATAGCCCAATCGAGACATCAGTAATCATCCATTCGATGTGAAGATCTCTGATCTTCAACCACCGTCTTCATCATTGACTTTTAATAGTCGTAACAGTTATTCAGAATGGGTTAAACCCGGTCTTTCCAAATAACTCGCTTATTTTATAATCAAGTGCTATAAAAAAACATCATACGCCTTATTCCAATTCAAAATATTCTTTTATTCAACTATTCACATCTTAGGGGAAAGGTTCCCATTAATTTTATCAAAGATAAGTTCTTTTTAACTTATACTTAAATCTTCCTTTGGATATCATTTTCAAAGGATTTTATTTTATCTTTTTACCACTTACCCCAATTAAGTTTTATTAACTAGTCAGGACTATCAAGCCTTATGGAAGTAACCATTTATTTATTAATCCGAATCCCAAACTATTCATCCCATGGAGCAAAACTGGTAGTACCCTATATCTAATACCCATGGTGTTATCGGTAAATTTAATTACCATTTCACGTTCAAATCTAATTAAAGATTTAACTACCACAAAGAGTAAAACTGGTGGTACTCCATTCTCGAACATTTCTTGAATTCGGTAAATTTAGTTACCTCATTCATATTTCAATCTAACTGAAGATTCATTAAAACTCCAACTTGGTTTTACTCTCAAATGTCATTGCTTAATGATTATTCAACTTTAAGAAATTAATCTTGCCTTTAACTGGGTTGAAGAACTAATGTCATTTAAAACACCATTCATGATAAATCCAAAATCATCTTCCATTCAAATTGAACCTTCACAGAAACATAACAGTTTAAAATCGATATAAATTTCCATATCGTACTAATACTATAAACGGAATAACGACAATGCCTTTTAAATTTCATAAATAGTAATGGTCTTCCTTCACAGAATCTCATCTCGATTATCACTAAATCGAATTCCATTCAATTCCAATTTTCTTTATTAAATTGGAAAACTTCTCTTTGGAAAAATTCCATTAAATCTTAATTAATATATTTATAGATTCTAGATTATAACTTCACTACTAACCGGGTTTAAGAACTAATGTCATTTAAAACACCATTCAGGATAAACCTAAAAATCATCTTCCCTTTTGTTCCAATTATATTAATTAATTGGAGTACTGCATTAAATCTTGGTTAAAAGATTTATTCTTTTCTTAACTAGGTTTAAGAACAATGTTATTGAAGACACCATTCACGACAACCCCAAAATCCAATTTGATATTAAATAGGAGGCTCTTAATTGAAATCATATCGACTTATATTCAATATCAAATTTTGAACCTAACGGATATCGTATAGGCAACAACGATATTCATATCTTCCAAATTGCTCAACAATATCTGTATAATCATGGAATCCAATATCGAATAATTCCGAAGATTATTTCCATTTAAATCTTTTCCAATTCATACATTGGAAAATTCTGGTTATATTAAAACCATTATAATTTCTTTCAGTTTTTTTTTCAAATCGGTAAATAACTTATTCAAATAAAATATATTTTATCTTTACAAACATGGAATATTTCATCCAAAATAATTTCAAATAATTTATTATGACTTTACATAATTTATTCATATTTTTTAATAATTTTAATAAGGCCCTTATAGTTGGTTTCCAATATCGGCCACCGAACTGCATCCATAACAACATTTTTCAAAAGTAATTTGGGCATATCTTAAAATCTAACCATTAGATTTCAAATATCTTGTTATCATTCGAAAGCTCTTTTCGATATGAACCCAACGGTTCCAGTTTTAGGGGAATCCGACGGTCGAATCTTCTGCTACGTCAATTCAAAGTCAATGGTCGAAATTCACGAACGGTCGCTGCACGATACTTTCTATTCAAACCAATTAAATATATATAATATATATTTCGTCGATTTCTATTTAAAACATATTTTATAAAGTATTTATAAATTCATTTTAAAAATGATTCCAACTTCCATTTCAATCTTAAATCAAAACTGAATATTTCATATCATTATAATATTAAAATGATAATATTTTCAAAATACCAGATTTTGAAATCACATCCTTAATATATTCATTATAAAATAAATAAAATCGATAGAAAATTCCGCTCGAGTTAAAATGGCGTATATATTTAACTTGGTTTCCATATTTCAATATTTTCCTGTCTACCAAAATCGGACATCAGAAGCATATTCTGATTCTTCTCTGAATATTATATTTAAAATATTCGTTAATTTTGAATTGGAATCAGACTCAATCAATTACCATATAATTTCAATTATATGGATTCCATACGTCGCATGTATTCAAAAATAGTGATAAACAACTATTAAACATCGAATTCACATCCAGAGTGCAATTTACAACTACATAAGTATTAAATAATTAAATAACGCTTACTACGGCATGTCGATCAATCGATCGACATACAACTAAACACAAAGAAGATGTGAATCAATTATCATTCCCAGACCTGTGTGGGGTTTTCTAACCATCAACAATAATTATTTGTATACTTAGGCGATGTGTAAAATTATTGTCCCAATACCCGTGTGGGGTTTACATCACAATCCATGTGAATTTATTTACAGTTTAATAATAGTGGCATTAAAACTGTACACAACCATCATCCACCAAACATATATTGCAATCACAGGAAATCAATACATATTCAGTTATAAAAATAAATAACTGTACAAATTTTGAGTGAGAGAGTTCTCACATTGATTTCCACTCCGTCAGTCTTTATTAAGGATTTTATTTTTAAACTAAATTAAACGAGCGTTTAATTTAGCTAAAAATTCAACTTGCTCTAATTTTTTTCTGGTCAGTTCCATGTTGTAGTGCTCGTTGAGATGAGCACAACGCAACTGAAATCATCGAATTTCGATCTTGTATGAAAAAGATACGGTTCCTCCTTCGTTGATCAGCTGAATCCATCCTTCATGAGCTAGGGCTCGTCGACACCACCGTTTGGAGCCGCCGAAGCTCCATCAAACGCCTCCTCCTTGACCGCCCTTCCGCCATCATCCTACGACCAGCACTGCCACCAATAAGGTGGCCCCATCTCGCCAGCATCGGCGATCGAACAACAGGCCTTCCAGCCTCAAGATCGAGCTCCACACAACGTTAAACCCCATCAAACCCGTATGAAATCGAAGCCCTCTCCAAGCCCTACAATATTCATGTATTAAGTTTGCTAAGTCGTTTGGTGGATTGGAAGAAAACCGAGGAAGAAGTTTGGAGCAATATCTGCCATCGAATCGCTTGAGAGCGGCAACTCATTCTCTGGAAAATGAGATAGGCTTTAAATCTAGTATATATATAAATATATTAGTAAAAATGGGATGTTTCATCCGAACTTCAAACGACACCCAATGACTATCACCCCTAACTAAATACCCTATTCCAAACACAATGAGATATGTTTCGTAAGCCAATTCGGTTGTTTTGATCAGTTTTTATCAAAATTAAAATATAAATTAATATAATGTTACATATTGAATTTCTACGTACATTTTAATCTACCGGGGCCACATACTGACTCCAAAAATTATGGAAATTGAAATCTAGCTATGTTTTGACGATACGGTCCTAACAAAATTAGTTTTGTCGAATTTGGAGATCGTTTGAAAAATGGCCTTTTAACTAGCTTATTAAATTCAAACTAAAATTGAAAACGCGTTTAAATTTATTATGATCACATACTAAGTCCAAATGACTTGAAATTTTAAATTTAACAATAATTTGACGTTCCAGATCCAACAAAAGTTGTTTCGTCAAAAACAAAGGTCGTTTGCAAAATGGCTATTTTTAAAGGCTATATATATTATTAGTATATATATATATATATTCCATAACGATTATTCTAAATTTTAAATTGGATAACTTATAATTTATAATGTGAAATCTCAATTTCTTACATCCGTTAGAAAATTACAGTTCAAAATATTCTAACGTTTCTTGTTTCATCAAATTCTGACTTATATTGAATTCTATATATTCAATTGAAGTTTAAAACCAAAATTTCAAACTACAGCGCCATATGAAGTTCGTTTTAATTAAATTTTAAATTCTTACGTTCTAACTTCGATATAAATAAATTTTAAATCGTTTATTCTCAAAATAAATCATTTTAAAATCTTGAAATCCATTAAATCAATTAAAAATAAAATTTTAAATTGGTTCCAAAATCTAGGTTGTTACAATCTCCCCCACCTAAAATCTTTTCGTCACTAAAAAGGAAGATTGAAACGAAGGTTGTTGTAATGAACCGAAACTTTCGACCGAGAAAATCAACATAAAACCTATGTTAATTATACAGGCATCGAACATTCCAAATCGTTAATAGGAAGAAGTTTGAGGGTGAGAATTGATAAGATAGAAAATTAGAATAGAAGTAGGAAAGGAACAACAACAAAATCAGAGTAACGCGAATCTCATAGTGGAATGAATAAATATAGTATATAACATAACTTTGAAATCAAACCAGTATTTGTATACAATACCATTCTCGGAGTACAACACTTACAACACAATGGAAATAAACAATAGCTAGAAAATGCTGCTAAAGCCTCCTGCTCCAAGCTCCATCTAGCATATCTGTAAATCCTGACTACTTGACTGCCCGTACAAATTTGGGCACCTAAGAGTTAGGGTTAAAAAAAACAAAATAAACTCTGGGTCAGAAATGGGACTAGTGTGAGTAAACAATTTAAAATAGTTTAAGAAAGTAAATGATATCTCATTAGACTTCACTGCATAAGACGGAACGGGGTTTTTCCCTTATGAGAATCCAAAAAACTTGATTTAACTTACAAAATCCTTTTGAAAGAAACGATAATGTTTATATCAAAACTGTTTTGATATTATAATAATGTCTATTAACCATGACTAAATAATCATTAGCAGAACGCTTTCATCTCACATTCCACATACATAATATTTAATCAAAAACCTTGGGCACTTATTGGATAATGAATTCCAACTGGCAAGGTATGAGACCACCTTCCGATAGTGTATATCTAGAGATGAATACGTCGGGTTCAACAAGAACATCTTGTATCCCAGGCTAAACAAGACCGGTCACTCATTTCGCTTGAGTGTACCGAATGTATTATCACTAACGGTTGGGATCAGCAACTATTTCCCAAAAGGGACAGCATCGAAATTGTTTAAAGAAGCAAATGGGTTTTCTCTAGATCAGGTGACAATACACCCTAATTGGGAGCTAACCACTTAGCCATGCGACCTACCTGATTTTATACCATTTCTCGGTTGTGAGGCTAGAGGCCATAACGTACAAATCACACCTTTATTTACATAGAATGTCACATCGTCATACCTGCCAAATCACAAATTGATCTCCCCAAAAATACCACGTGTATACAGCTAAAAGAAATGAATTCCTCCGCCACCAAACGTAAATACGTTTGCAGACATCAACTTACGTGATCTATTAAATATATTTTGTCAAACATTCTTCCATACAGGTTGTCCTAGGACTGGACAAACCGAAGGCACTATTCTGCAAATCCATCTTAGGCAATTTCTACCTAGGATTGCCAGAACAACCCTTGCATAAACTCCATCTTCAACTATCTTCATCATATTTGATTCGCAATGCTAACGCCCATAAGGAGTGGTTTTCAGATAATAAATCTGATCTCGGTCTCTCCGTATTGATGACGAAAAAATGGTCAAAACTTTGATAATCGGTTATTTAACTATCAAAAGAAAACATCCATACACACAACGATTTCATTTCCAAATGGAACTTTTATCGGTTAATCATCAATCAGTAGTTTTCACTTTAAATTAATTTGTTATTAATTTATTCATTTCTCCATTTCCCGTTTCCATATATTCATAAATCCTTATTTTCTAAATTTAGAAAATATATACTATTAACATCGGAGAACATTTTCATTTCTTATTCACACATCACTATCATCCCACAACTATCGGTCTCTAACTGAAAACTTGTAAGAAAAGAATTCCTTGAATATCAACCCCGAAGGCCGAAACCAACATCAGATCAATAATAGAAAACCATTCAACTTAACTAGTCTCCAATCAGTTTTTGATTTCCTTAACTCCATTTAAATCTTCTTATCAAATTATTGTTTATGCAACTCTCGGATTCAGTTTACGAATCCAATTCTTTTATGAAAAACATTGGTTATAACGATAGCTTTGCAATCCCTACTTCTGAAATATCTAACTTTAAATAAAACTTTTATACCTTAATTTAAATAAATGAATAAATGTTTTTTTTAATAAAAAAATCTTTATTTAAAAATCGGAAAGTAAATAGTACTTTCCTACATTCGATATAGTCGAGTTCCAATGTATAATTCTCTCTTGAATAATCTCTATTCGATAATTCTCTTTCGAGTAAACTATATTCGACAATCTCTCTTTCAAACAAACTATATTCGATAATCTCTCTTCGAATAACTAATATTCGATACTCTCTATTCAAATAACTAATATTCGATTAACTCTCTTCGAATAACTAATATTCGATTAACTCTCTTCGAATAACTAATATTCGATCAACTCTCTTTTGAGTAACTAATATTCAATTAACTCTATTCGAATAAATAATATCCAATTAACTCTTTTCGAATAACTAATATTTGTTTAACCCTCTTTCGAATAACTCTATTCAATTTACGTTTCGAACTTCCAGAATAATTTATCATTTTAGGTCAACTCAATTTGTAAATTCATTTTTGAATTGAGTACTTCCCACCAATTTCCAATTTCCTTTTATAACTATTTTAATTATGCAAAACATTTGCTTTTAAATTGTTATCCACTTTAAATCCACCTTCTCGTAGTTCTTTTATATCTTGCCAATTTCCTTTTATAATTCTGTTATTTCCGAAATATTTCCTTTTATAATATCCTATTTATTTCCAAAATATTTCCTTTTAATAAAATCCATTGATTTTATATAAACATTTTATTTTCAATATACCCTTTGAAAATTCTCATTTTACATCCCATTATTACTTATGGTATTTTAGAAATACCAAATCACAGTGCCAGTTCCATCCACACATATAATCAATCACAGAAAATATAACACATCATATATCACAATATATGAAAATAAATAGTAATAATATTTGAGGAATCAAGTTGGATCCCTTCAACCTGTTTCCCTGCATCCACAGATGTCAAACAATATAAATAACATCAATTTCATTTCAATATGAAATATCCTGATAAATAGAACCAATATTTGATTAACGATATATATAAATAACTAGATCTTTAATTTCAACTAATAAATCAACAATTCAACCAAACAATCATCACACAACAATCAATCATCATTTATCAATACTAGATTATTTCTATAATAATATAAAATGATAGAGTTAGTGAGTTTTACTCACATTGGACAATTATCGTTAAACAACGATAATTGTTGTTGATTCAGATCAGGTAATTTATTTCGCTATAAATTGTAACGAGCTCTAATTCACATCCAGTCAGTTCCATGGTGTAGCCATCGTCAATACGATCCTAACGGATCTGGTTTTACTGAATTCTGATAATGTATGACGAAGTTATACATTTTATAAGTTAATATACAATTTAAATTAAAAATAAACATAAATTTATTTTTTCTATTGGGCTTACCTTTTTAACTCCCGCCCGATTTCCAAACCTATCAGCCCGCCCATTCATCTCCTTACTCAATTGAATTTCTCCAGTCCCGACTCTTGGCCGTTTCCGCGATTCCTCCTTTATCTCCATCCCTTCATACTCCATTAAAACGAAAAAGGATTTCACGACTTTCTTCCATTCAAAATCTCTATCTACCCATGCTAAAAACAACCTGCTCGATCACCATCCTCCAGTCGCGACACCAAGAACTACGGGAGCTCCCCGGTACTCGAGCGACACTTCTTTACTTCGAATTCCTCAAAAAATGCACTTAAGTGCTGATTCTACTCATAAGCCCAAATATACAACTAAAAACCTCAATTAATGCTTGTACACATATCAATTATCAACCCTAGCTGATAATAACGTATGCTATCTATGAAACAGCGTAAAAAAACACTTCGAATCCATTTAAACTCATACGAGCTTGAAGCACAAGCCAAGAGAAAAGCAACGAACTTGTTTTTAGCAATTTAGGAATTTTATACGATTTATTATGATTTTCCAAAGATCAAGATATTCACATTTTACTTTACTGGAAAAGAACGATGGAGACAGAAGATTTTGACCATAGGAATTCGATTTAGGGTTGTTGACTTAGAAAGGCATATATATAGAGAGAAATATATATATTATCTTATTGTATTTTATATTCCATTTATATTAATCTTTATCTTCATTTAGCGTCTAAAAAATTTCTATGATCACATATAATGTCCTAAAATCATGAAAATGGACATATAGTTACAGTTCGACATTATGGACCAAACGAAACTTGTTTCATCAAATTCCAAATCCGTTTACTCACATAACGTATTTTTAAAGTCAAATTATCGACTATTTTCCACATTAAAATCTCATACAGCCACATACTGACTCCAAAAATTACAAAAACTGAAATCTAACAATAATTTAACATTATGGATTCAACAAAATTGGTTTCATCGAAAATGCAGGTCGTTTGTACAAGTGGCTATTTTTTAGCTCTAAATAAACCCATTTAAATATCAATTTATTTAAAAATAATTAAATTAAATATTAATAAATAAATATTATCATATATATTCACAATAGAATATCATATGGTTCCAAAATATTGCTATTTGAATTTATTACTTGACATTTCAAATCTAGATTAAATCAGTGTTCAATTTATATTTAAAATCCTTTTATAACATAAATAAATCGTTATAAATTATAAAGGAATTCCATAGCGACTTTTCGAAAATTTTATTTGGACATAACCCACAATCCACACGACGAAATCTCGAATTTTCTCTTCCATTAGAAAAATATAGTTTACCAGTTCCGAACGTTTCTTGTTTCACAGAAATCCGACTTAAAACGGATTCTGTATATTCGTTTAAAGTTTGAATCGCCAAATTACGAACTGCCACGCCATTTCATGCTCGATTATAATTATAATATAATTGATACATTCTAACGCTTTTTATTAAATAGAATCATTATTATATTTCAATTCTAAATTGAATTAAATTAGTTAAATCATCTGATTCACACAACATTGCTAATTCTACTATTTTCGACCAATTTCGGAAATTAAATATATTATTTAATTATTAATATTTATTAAATATTCAATACTATTTAATTAAACAACCATTTAAATCTTTAAATCGCTATTTAAATAATTAAGTTAATTAATTCTTATACCATAAAAATACGGGACGTTACATTCTTTCCCCCTTAAAATAAATCCGTCCTCGAAATTACTAAGATAGAAAACAAACCGTATTAACCGGGTCAAAAATAATTTGTTTACTTCTTAAATTTCAATTTCACTGTACCAATTAATTTCAGTTAAATATTAATTCGTTCCGAATAATTAAAATTTTCAAAAATTCTAAAAAATTTCTAACACCTTAAATTTTCGAAAAATTTCACTAGCGGCTCCTTTCTACTGCTCAATTCGTACAACTACAACTCGCCTCTCTTGGCCTTCTCCCATTCAAAAGAAATTCAAACAGCCAAGCGGCTTGCCAGATAGGCTCATAAATTGCCAAACCCATATAAAAATAAACTTGTACCTTTTTGTCGAGCATATCATTATATCATTTCCATCTACTACCAATTCAGCATATACCAATGCATTTCCAATCACTTTCCAATCAATTCATTCTCAACACATTCATTCGCTTATACCCAAGTCGAATTCCATTCTCAACTCAAATCGCATTCTCGATTCCAACTCTTAACTTATCAATTCAGCATAATTCCATATTCATGTCTCACAATCCAATTTTATTTGATATCATACTAATCCAATTCAATTTCCACTTAACTGACTCTAATTCAATTCCAGTTTGCTTTCACAAATTTAAATTCAATTTGGTTTTAATTCAAACAATCTCTCCCTGGGGTTTTAAATAACTTACCCTTTTAAAAAATAAAATATTTTCTTTCCGAAATCAAAACAACTTGTTTTCTCAAAACATTTCCAAAAACAGTATCTTTGGTAGTAATTCATTACTTACAAACTCAGAAATGAACACTGATGATGTAGACAGCATCATCAGAGTTATTTCCCAGCGATCGAAGTGAGTTCAATATTATATCATTTCAAAGCTCAATTTTAAACACTTCCATTTGAAATTATTTCAAAATATCCTTCACAATGCTTGTAAAACAATTTAAAATATCCTAGGATTATAAAATTCTCATATATTTAATCCAAGTCCATTTACAAACACCTTTCCAACTTTCCAGAGTTGTAATTTCAATTCTGATTTAAATTCAGATTTATTTCATCTGATTCCATATACTACACTTATATGAACTCTGATTGGTTATTGACATAACCATTTAATTTATAATCTTACTCGATTATAATAACAACCAATATATCCAATATATTATAATCATTCCAATATAAATCCTTTATATCAAAATATAATTTGGGTAAAATTATTTTGTTTACCCTCATTTCAAGACATACTATGTCGGTTCATCTTATTCAAGTGTTTAGAAACTCCCACCGATACAGCGGATCAAACCGATCGACCAAACCTCATAAACCACTCAATCAATGAATCTCCACAATATAAAATTATTTCTATACAAATCTACAAAAAAGCCCTCTCGTATATATACACTATAACTCAATCTAGGGTGTTGCTAACTCCATCTCAATTGAGTTACAACACAGAGCCAAGGTAATTACTTAACCTTCAGCTCTGATACCACTATAACGAACCGAAATTTTCGACCTAGAAAATCAACATAAAACCCATGTCAATTATACAGGCATCAAACATTCCAGATCGTTAATAGAAATAAGTTAGAGGGTGAGAATAAATAAGATAGAAAATTAGAATAGAAGAAGGAGAGGAACAACAACAGAATCAAAGTAACACGAATCTCACAGCGAAACGAATAAATATAGTATATAACATAACTTTGAAATAAAACCAGAATTTGTATCCAATACCATTTTCGGAGTACAGCACTTACAACACAGCGGAAATAAACAGTAGCTAGAAAATGTTGCTGAAGCCTCCTGCTCCAAGCTCCATCTAGTGTATCTGTAAATCCCGACTACTTGACTTCCTATACAAATTTGGGAACCTAGGAGTTAGGTAAAACAAAACAAAATAAACTCTGGATCAGTTATGGGACAGGTGTGAGTAAACAATTTAAAACAGTTTGAGAAAATAAACGATATCTCACAAGACCACGCTGTATAACACAGAACGGGTTTTTCCCTTATGAGAATCCAAAACACTTGATTTAACTTTCAAAATCCTTTTGAAAGAAACGATAATCTTTATATACAAACTCTTTTGATATTATAATAATGTCTATCAACCATAACTAAATAATCATTAGCAAAACGCTTTCATCTCACGTTTCACATACTTAATATATTATCAAAAACCATGGGTGCTTATTGGGTAATGAATTCCAACTAGTAAGGTATGGGACCACCTTCCGATAGTGTATCTCTAGAGAGGAATACACCGAGTTCAACAAGAACATCTTGTAACCGAGGCTAAACATGTCTGGTCACTCATTTCGCTTGAGTGTACCGAATGTATTATCACCAACGGTTGGGATCAGCAACCATTTGCCGAAAGGGACATCATCAGAATAGTTTAAAGACGCAAATGGATTTTCTCTTGATTAGGTGACAATACCCCCTAATTGGTAGCTAACCACTTAGCCATGCGACCTATCCGATTTTATAACATTTCTCGGTTGTGAGGCTAGAGGCCATAACGTACATATCACACCTTTATTTGCTTTGAATGTCACATCATCATACCCGCCAAATCACAAATTGATTTCCCTAAAAATACCATGGGTATACAGCTAAGAGAAACAAATACCTCCGCCACCAAATATAAATACGTTTGAAGAGATCAACTTACGTGATCTATTAAATATACTTTGTCAGACATTCTTCCATATAGGTTGTCCTAGAACTGGACAAATCAAAGACACTATTTTGTAAATCCATCTTAGGAAATTTTTACCTAGGATTGCCCGAACTGCCCTTGCATAAACTCCATCTTCAATTATCTTCATCATATTTGATTCACAACTCTAACGCCCATACAGAGTGGTTTTCAGATAATAAATGTGATCTCGGTCTCTCCGTATTGACGATGGAAAAATAGTCAAAACTTTGATAGTCGTTTATTTAACTATCAAAGGAAAACATCCATACACACAACGATCACATTTCTAGATGGAAATTTTATCGATCAATCAACAATTTTCACTTTAAACTTATTTATCATTAATTTATTCATTTCCCCATTTCCCGTTTCCATATATTCATAAACCCTTATTTTCTAAATTTGTAGAATATATACTATTGACATTGGATAACATTTCCATTTCTTATTCATGCATCACTATCATCCCACAGCTATCGGTTACTAACTGTAAACTAGTAAGAAAACATTTCCTTGAATATCAACCCCGAAGGCCAAAACCAACATCAGATCGATAATAGAAAACCATTCAACTTAACTAATCTCCAATCAGTTTCTGATTTCCTTAGCTCCATTTAATTCTTCTTAACAAATTATTGCTTATGCAACTCTCGGATTCAGTTTACGAATCCAATTCTTTTATGAAAAACATTGGTTATAACGATAGTTTTAAAATCCCTACTTCTGAAATATTTAAATTTAAATAAAAATTTTATACCTTAATTTAAATAAATAAATAATTTATTAAATAAATAAATTTTGATTTAAAAATCGGAAAGTAAATAGTACTTTCCTACATTCAATATAATCGAATCCCAATGTATAACTCTCTCTCGAATAATCTCTGTTCGATAATTCTATTTCAAATAAACTATATTCAACAATCTCTCTTTTAATAAACTATATTCGATAATCTCTCTTCGAATAACTAATATTCAATACTCTCTATTCGAATAATTAATATTCTATTAACTCTCTTCAAATAACTAATATTCAATTAACTCTCTTCGAATAACTAATATTTGATCAACTGTCTTTGGAATAACTAATATTTGGTTAACTCTATTCGAATAACTAATATTCAATTAACTCTTTTCGAATAACTAATATTCGATTAACTCTCTTTCGAATAACTTTATTCGATTTACGTTCCGAACTTCTAGAATAATTTATCATTTCAGGTCATCTCAATTTCTAAGTTCATTTTCGAATTGAGTACTTCCCACCAATTTTCAATTTCCTTTTATAACTATTTTAATTATGCAAAACATTTGCTTTTAAATCATTATCCACTTTAAATCCACCTTCTCATAGTTCTTTTATATCTTGCCAATTTCCTTTTATAATTCTATTTAATTTTGAAATATTTCCTTTAATAATATCCTATTTATTTCCGAAATATTTCCTTTTAATAAAATCCGTTGATTTTATATAAATGTTTTATTTTCAATATACACTTTGAAAATTCTCATTTTACATTCTAGTATTACTTATGGTATTTTAGAAATACCAAATCACAGTGCCAGTGCCATCCACACATACATAATCAATCACAGAAAATATATCACATCGTATATCACAATATATGAAAATAAACAGTAATAATATTTGTGGAATCCAGTTGGATCTCTCCAACATGTTTCCCTACATCCATAGAGGTCAAACAATATAAATAACATCAATTTCATTTCAATATGAAATATCCGGTTAAACAGAACCAATATTTGATTAAGGATATATATATATATATATATGTATGTATGTATGTATGTATAATAAGATCTATAATTTCAACCAATAAATAAGCATTTCAACCAAACAATCATCACACAGCAATCAATTATCATTTATCAATACTAGATTATATTTATAAAAATATAAACTGATAGAGCTAGTGTGTTTTACTCACATTGGACAGTTATCGTTAAATAACGATAATTTTCATTAATTCAGATCAGGAAATTTATTTTGCAATAAATTGTAATGAGCTCCAATTCACATCCAATCAGTTCCATGTGTAGCCATCATCAATACGATCCTAACGGATCCAGATTTGCTGAATTGTGATAATGTATGACGAAGTTATACATTTTATAAGTTAATATACAATTTAAATTAAAAATAAACGTAAATTTAGTTTTTCTGTTGGGCTTAATTTTTTAACTCCCGGCCCATTTCCAAACCTATCGGCCCGCCCATTCATCTCCTTCCTCAATCAAATTTCTCCAGTCCCAAATCCTAGCCATTTCTGCGATTCCTCCTTCAACTCCCTCCCTTCATACTCCATTAAAATGAAAAAAGATTTCACAACTTTCTTGCATTAAAAATCTCTATTTAACCATTCTAAGAACAACCTACTCGATCACCATCCTCCAGTGCGACACCAAGAACTACACGAGCTCCTCAGTACTGAAGCGACACTTCTTCGCTTCGAATTCCTCAAAGAAATGCACTCAAGTGTGGATTCTAATCATAAGTAAAATATACAAATAAAACCTCAATTGATGCTTGTACAGATATCAATTATCAACCCTAGCTGATAACAACGTACATTTTCCATGAAACAATGTGAAAAAACCCTTCGAATCCATTTAAACTCATATGAGCCTGATGCACAAGCCAAGAGAAAAGCAACGAACTTGTTTTCAGCAATTTAGGAATTTTATACGATTTATTATGATTTTCCAAAGATCATGATATTCACGTTTTACTTACTGGAAAAGAACGATGGAGGCAGAAGATTTTGACCATAGTAATTCGGTTTAGGGTCGTTGACTTAGAAAGGCATATATATAGAGAGAAATATATATTATTTTATTGTATTTTATATTCCATTTATATGAATCGTTATCTTCATTTAGCATCTAAAAATTTCAATGATCACATATAATGTCCAAAAATCATGAAAATGGACATGCAGCTAGAGTTCGACATTACGGACCCAACGAAACTTGTTTTGTCGAATTCCAAATCCGTTTGCTCACACAGCGTATTTTTAAAGTCAAATTATCGACTATTTTTCACATTAAAATCTCATACGGCCACATACTGACTCCAAAAATCACAAAAACTGAAATCTAACAATAATTTAATATTCCAGATTTAACAAAATTGATTTTGTCGAAAATGGAGGTCGTTTGTACAAACAGCTATTTTATTAGCTCTAAATAAACCCATTTAAATATTATTATAATTAAAATTAATTAAATTAAATATTAATAAATAAATATTATCGTATATATTCACAATAGAATATCATACAGTTCCAAAATATTCCTATCTGAATTTATAACTCGACATTTCAAATCCAGATTAAATCAGTATTCAATTTATATTTAAAATCCTTTTATAATATAAATAAATCGTTATAAATTATAAAGGAATTTCGTAGCGACTTTTCAAAAATTTGATTTGGACATAACTCACAATTTGCACGACGAAATCTCGGTTTTTCTCTTCCTTTAACAAAATATAGTTCACCGGCTCCGAACGTTTCTTGTTTCACAGAAATCCGACTTAAAACGGATTCTGTATATTCGTTTAAAGTTCGAATTGCCAAATTACGAACTGTCGTGCCATTTCGAGCTCGATTATAATTATAATATAACTTATACATTCTAACGTTGTTTATTAAATAGAATCGTTATTATATTTCAATTCTAAACTGAATTAAATTAGTTAAATCATCTGATTCACACAACATTGCGAATTCTACAATTTCTGACCAATTTCGGAAATTAAATATATTATTTAATTTTTAATTTTTAATATTAATTAAATATTTAATATTATTTAATTAAACAACCATTAAATTTTTTAAATCACTATTTAAATAATTAAATAAATTAATTATTATACAATAAAAATATGGGACGTTACAACTGTTTACTTAATCAACTCAACTTTCGTTTGACTCAAGTTCTTCAACTTTTCAGTTTTTAAGAACTTTTTAATTTCTCAAAAATTTGGCTAACACCCTAAATTTCTAAAAAAATTCGCCATAACCACCTTTGTATGGGTTGATCAGTAAAACCACAACTTGCCTCACAGAGCCATCATCAATCAAAAAGGAAAAGAAAAAGCAAGCGGCTTGCAAATCAACTAATAAAATCATCAAACCCAATAAATACAGTAAATATGTACCAATTCCTCGGGCATACAATTTTATTCCTCTTCTTAGCTTCCATGCTATGACTTGTTTACACACATATATGTACATGTATGCAATTCCAATCAAATTTCAATTCAGTTTAATATTTGGCTCGATTTGGCTTTATTATTCCAATATTTTTATTAGTTGAATTAATAATCACACATCACAACCAACAATCAATTAGTCAATTAGATTTACAAATATATAACTTTTATATATTCAGAAATCATATTTTTAGCGCCAAGTCACAAGCAATAATCTCTAACTAAGTTTTGGTTCTCACACCAATCAATTGGAAATATATAGACATCCCACTTTCGAAACTCGAACATAAATACTAATGATAATGCACTAATCACTAGGATCATCTCCCGGCAACTAGAGTGTGATTTTATATCTACCCAGTATATTTGAGATTTCGAATATACGTTCATGACACGTATATGCAAAATCTTCGTATACTAGATAGTCCAAATCCATTATAAAATAAAGTACTCAAATACGTATAATAAGATATAACTAAATTCGTTTTTAATAAATAACACTCTTCAAACTCATTCGAGGGTATTACTAACCATATGTCTAAGGAGTTATTCTTATATGATATTACTAATCCTACCTCTGATGAATTCTTACGTTCGGTTCTATTGTGTGTTGTTCTCGAGCTTTGTAAACCAAAGCTCTGATATCAAACTGTTACGACCCAAATTCACCTAGCCTCCGAAGAGACGGGAAAACGTGGATTGTAATGAAAACACGATGCATTAGAACTCAACATGAGAAAATTTCATTGCTATTACAACAATATACATTAGAATACAAGATATCAGAGTACAAATAAATAATATACAGCAAAAAAATAGTAGATATTTAAATTACATTTAAATACATAAACATAACGTATAGCGGAAAACAACGACCACCACAATTGAAAGAAATACACGGATACAAATCATTCCATATATAGCTCCAGCCGTAATCTAGGATCCTGTGAAAAGAAATATCTACGAAAACCAAACTACTAGCGGTCCATGTGGAAAATATGGGCACCCAGAGTTTAGGTAGAAACAATAAACTCCGAGTCAGTCATGGGACTAGTGTGAGAACTCAAAACAGCTATTAAACTTCACTTTAAAATAAGGTAAATCACGGGACCACGCCGCACGTCACGGAACGGGTTTACTCCCATGAATACTCTGAAATAAAACAATTTGTAAACAACACAATGCTTTTGAAAAAATGAAGCTATTATAAGACTCAGGTCCCGTCACACAATGCAACACAAACCAGAGGATAGAGTTTTCACTTATATTAGCCAAACTTGCTTGATACGCTTAAAAACAAATCATGTTGATATTACTATAAGTGCACAGTGTCAAAACAACTTCAAATATAGAGGTATCAATCATAGACAACATAAGTACCATATATTATGTCGCCATATAGGTTTACAACTAAAACCGAAAAGTCACGTATTGGAAATTGGATTTCCATCATGAGTCAAGGAAGGGGATGGCTCCTTCCGATTCGAGTCACTCTAGCAAAGCCTCAGGATCACACACTCTGGGCAACCCTTGGTTCCTGCAGGGTTGGCCCACACATACTTTAGTGGATAGGTTATTCCTGAACAATACGTTTCCCGGTCCTATCGGACCTCCAAATTGGTCAAAATGTCGACTGATCATATCCGAGGCACCTCACATCCATCATCCACATAAGTAAAAATGTCTGGGCTCCATACCATGACATCACTTCTAGCTAGAAAGAAACATTTGCAATCCCTGCGTCCCTGATCCCGTTTTAGACTCAAACCGGGGTGTGAGGCTCGCGAATTAACGCTATACACAAAGCTATGCTACTTAGAGCCATGCTTTGATCATCATCCACAAGACTTTACTTTTCAACAAAAGCCTTGATCATTTGCATCTTAGCATGCCACATAGACAATTCATGCCATGCAACTGATGTCTATCGATATATAACCTCTAAGCTCGTACGTCTCATAGAATGGTGTTAAGAAAGAGAATAAATTCTCTGCCACCAAACAGATATATATTTAATAGAAATCAATTGATAGAGAATGAAATCCAATGTCAGACACACATCCATTTACAAGTCCGTTCTGGGTTTGAAAGAAACCGGAGGCACCTTATTCCTCGTCCCACATGTCGAATATAGGAGAGAGGTCCTCGCATATCCTGTCAATCTCTAAGTACGTCTGGACGATCACCACTTATTACCTTGTCTTGGGTGTACAGCCTAATCAAGACATCGGTAATCATCCATTCGATGTGAAGATCTCTAGTCTTCAACCACCATCTTTGTCGTTGAATTTTAATTGTCGTAACAGTTATTCTGAATGGGTTAAACCTGGTCTTTCCGAATAACTCGCGTATTTTATAATCAAGTGCTATAAAAACACAACATACTCCTCATTCCAATTCAGAATATTCTTTTATTCAACTATTCTCATCTTCGGGAAAAGGTTCCCATTAATTTTGTCAAATATAATTTCTTTTAAACTTATACTTAAATCTTCCTTTGGATATCATTTTCAAAGGATTTTATTTTATCTTTTTACCACTTACCCCAATTAAGGTTTATTAACTAGTTGGGATTATCGAGCCTTACGGAAGTGACCATTTATTTATTAATCCCAATCTTAACTTATTCATCCCATGGAGCAAAACTGGTAGTACCCCATATCTAACACCCACGGTGTTATCGGTTAATTTAATTACCATTTCACGTTCAAATCTAATTAAAGATTTAACTATCGCATGAAGTAAAACGGGCGGTACTCCATTATAGAACATTTCTTGAATTCGGTAAATTTAGTTACCTCATTCACATTTCAATCTAATTTAAGACTCATTAAAACTCCAACTTGGTTTTAATCTCAGATGCCATTGCTTAATGAAGATTCAACTTTAAGTAATTAATCTTGCCTTTAACTAGGTTAAAGAACTAATGTCATTTAAAACACCATTCATGATAAACCAAAAAATCATCTTCCATTCAAACGGAACCTTCATGAAAATCATAACAGTTTATAATCGGTATTAATTTCTGTTTCATACTAATACTATAAACGGAATAACAATAAGGCCTTTTAAATTCCATAAATAGTAATGGTCTTCCTTCATAGAGTTGTATCTCGATTATCACTAAATCGAATTCCATTCAATTCCAATTTCCTTTATTAAATTGGAAAACTTCTCTTTGCAAAAATTCCATTAAATCTTGATTAAAAGATTTATAAATTCTAGATTATAACTTCACTGTTAATCGGGTTTAAGAACTAATGTCATTTAAAACACCATTCATGATAAACCCAAAAATCATCTTCCCCTGTATTCCAATTATATCAATTAATTTAAAATTTAATTATATCTTGGTTAAAAGATTTATTCTTTTCTCAACAGGGTTTAAGAACAGTGTTATTGAAGACACCATTCATAAAAACCAAAATCCAATTTGATATTAAATACGAGGCTCTGAAAAGAAATCATATCGACTTATATTCAATATCAAATTCTGAAACTAACGAATATCGTATATGGAATAAGGATATTCATATCTTCAAATTGCTCAACAATATCTGTATAATCACGGAATCTAGTATCAAATATTTCCAAAGATTATTTCCATTTAAATCCATCCTAATTCGTACGTTGGAAAATTCTGATTGTATTAAAACCATTAGAATTTCTTTCAGTTTTTTTTCAAACTGGTAAATAACTTATTCAGATAAAAAAATATTTTATCTTTACAAACTTGGAATATCTCATCCAAAATAATTTCAAATCATTTATTGTGATTTTACATAATTTATTCATATTTTTTTAATAATTTTAATAAAGCCCTTAAAGTCGGTTTCCAATATCGGCCACCAAACTACATCCATAGTGACCTGTTCCAAAACTAATTTGGACGTATCTTAAAATATAATCGCTAGATTTCAAATCTCTTACTATCATTTGAAAGCTCTTTTAGATACGAACCCAATGGTTCCAGTTTTAGGAGAATCCGACGGTCGGATCTCGCGCTACGTCAATTCATAGTCAGTGGTCGAAATTCACGAACAGTCGCTGCGCAATACATTCTATTCAAACCATTTAAATATATAATATATATTTCGTCGATATCTATTTAAAACGTAATTTATAGAACGTTTATAAATTCATTGTAAAAACGATTCCAACTTCCATTTCAATTTTAAATCAAACTTGAATATTCCATATCATTATAATATTAAAATGATAATATTTTCAAAATATCAGATTTTAAAATCACATCCTTTCGATATTCATTATAAAATAAATAAAATTGACAGAAAATTCCGTTTGAGTTAAAATGGCGTATATACTTAACTCGGTTTCCATATTTCAATATTTTCGTTCCATCCAAAATCGAACATCAAAATCATATTTTGATTCTTCTCTGAATATTATATTTAAAATATTCGTTATTTCTGAATTGGAATCAGACTCAATCAATTAACATATAATTTTATTTTCATGGATTCCATATATCGCATGTATTCAAAAATAGTGATAAACAACTATTAAGCATTCAATTCACATTCAGAGTGCAATTTACAGCTGTATAACATTAAATAATTAAATAACGCTTACTACGGCCTGTAAATCAATCAATCGACATACAAATAAACATAATGAAGATGCGAATCAATTATCACCCCAAGACCCGTGTGGGGTTTTCAACCATTAACAATAATTATATGTATACTTGGGCGATGTGTAAAATTATCGTCTCAATACCTATGTGGGGTTTACATCACAATCCATGTGAATTTATTTACAGTTTAATAATAATGGCATTAAAACTTTACACATCCATCATCCACAATTTTTTTTTTGCAATCACAGGCAATCAGTACATATTCAGTTATAAAAATAAATAACTGTACAAAATTTTGAGTAAGAGAGTTCTCACATTTATTTCTACTCCATCAGTCTTTATTGAGGATTTTTTTAGACTAAATTAAACTGTTGAGTCAAAGGTTTCATAGCATATTTTGATTAATGACAACATAGAAATAGAGATCATTGACAAGCTGAATTCATATTTATCAAAGTGGAAATCAATGAAGATCATAGTGAAGATCAATAGAAATCATGACATGGAGCTAAGATTATATATATGTAGGTATGGAGTCGTGTTAGATTTATGTTAAAATCTATCCTCAAAGTATAACACGAATGCACAAAACAATATAGAAATTGAAATTAGCTGGGGCTGAAATCTGTACATTTGAGGAATTGAAAAGTCACAGAAAAAGCCCAAACGGTCCAGGCTTCGACCGGGAAAGAGTGCAGAGTGATATAGACTGTGGACCGAGGTTCTCCGGTCCACAGTCAGAAAACGGTCGACCGTCCAAAAGGACCTGTCGACCGGTCCTGTTGTCTTTTGTGCATAACGGCTATTTTTTCAAATTCCTGTCTACCTGTTAATTTCGACCTGTTGACCTTTTTTCTTGCTGTAATTTTTCTGAAAGGATGCTTCTTTTTGTGAAGAGATTTTTATTCAATTTCAAGAGAAATGGACACAACTCTTTATAGAAACTCTTCATGAAAGAATGCAACTATTCTACACTATAAATAGACTTGAAATCATACTTTCAAATCACCGATTCTTGCTCTGATTTCTGATCTTACTTTCTAGATACTCTTGCATTCTAAAAAGCTCCCAAATTCAAGTTACTTATTGAATCCTTGATAATATTTCTCATATTTTGATTCAACAAGCAACTAACTTCCTTCAAATCTTCGCATTCAATTCATATACTTGAGGATAAGATTATAGGAAGGGTGTACTCAATCGTTGACAAATCAGTGTTGAAAGAAGAACACAATCAGAAGTCAAACTCTTGTAATTGTCCTGTATGGGTAAGCTTGTAGCCCGTGAAATCAAGTGGGTAAGCTTGTAGCCCATGAAATCAAGTGGGAAAACTTGTAGCCCGTAAATCAAGTAGTGTTGTGAACCTGTTCCTCCGGGTGAAGAGAGGGTGTTGTTTAGTGAAAAGCCGAAGAGGAGCTTCGGGACTGGACGTAGGACTGGAGGTCCGAACCAGTATAAAAATCCTGGTGTCGTTACTTTACTTTACTTTACTGTATTTATAATTATTTGTGATATATATTGTTTGCGAATATTTATTCGCATAACTATTGAATAGCTTAAGTTATCACATACATTCCGCATAGCCATATTATAGATCCTGCACAAGTCGTACACACTCAGACTTTTCATAAACAAGCATTCAATTTAGCTAAAAAATCAACTTGCTCCGTTTTCGTTTTGGTCGCTTTCATGTTGTAGTGCTCGTTGATACGAACACAATACAACACAACTGAAATCGTCAGATTTTGATCTCGTATGAAAAAGATATGGTGTTTTATACATTTAGTTACATAATTATGTAATTAAAATATAATTAACTTCCTTAATTAACCTTCCTCCTTTGTCGATCAGCTGAACCTATCCTTCATGAGCTAGGGCTCATCATCGCCACCGCCTGGAGCTGCCGAAGCTCCATCAGGCTCCTCCTCCTCGACCGCCCTTCTGCCGCCTTCCAACGCCCGACGCCATTACCAACTCGGTGTCCCCATCTCGCTAGAATCGGCAATCGAACGGCGGGCCTTCAAGCCCCAAGATTGAGCTCCACACAATGTTAAACCCCATCAAACCCGTATGAAATCGAAGCCCTCTCCAAGTCCTGCAATATTCATGTATTAAGTTTGTTGAGTCATTTGGTGGATTGGAAGAAAAATGAGGAAGAAGTTTGGAGCAATATCGGCCATTGAATCGCTTGAGAGCTGCGGTCTGTTCTCTGGAAAATGAGATATTGTTTTAATTTAGTTTATATATACATATATTATTTAATTCGTAAAAATGGGGTGTTGCATCCGAACTCCAAATGAGACCCAACGACTGTCGTCCCTGACTAAATACCCCCATTCTAAACACAATGAGATATGTTTTCTAAGCCAATTCGGCTGTTTTGTTCAGTTTTTATCAAAATTAAAATATAAATTAATATAACATTACATATTGAATTTCAACTTACAATTTAATTTTCCGGGGCCATATACTGACTCCAAAAATTATGAAAATTGAAATCTAACTATGTTTGACGATATAGTCCTAACAAAATTAGTTTTGTCGAATTTGGAGACCGTTTGAAAAATGGCCTTTTCTTTGAAAATTAGTTCACTTTATTACTAAATATCAACATCTGTACAAACTCAATAAACATACAACACCAAAACATTTCAAACAACATACACCCCCCTTCCTCAAAACCTACTATCTTCTTCTTCATTAGCTAGTGTCATTGAGTTCAATGTCCCATTTTTTCGGAAATTCCAGATTTGCAGTAGATCTGACTAAGGAACTACCATTCTTTGATACGAGGTAATAGATCTCCCGCTCTATCTGATTAGCCTGACCCATGCATTGATAGCTTTACCTTCAAACATACGTTGATTGTGTACCATTCAGATGAAGTAAACTGTGTTCATTAGAGCAGCGCAAGCAACATCTTTCACTTGATCGCTAACCGAGAACTTAGCATGTATTGTTTGCATTCATCTTCAATTGTAGGCGGGTGGTAGCTAATAATCCCAATTTCAGTTTGACAGCACCCCAAATTATTGTCGAATACTTACAGTTGAAACCAAGTGATTTGTAGTCTCATTTTCACTGCCACATAGTTCATAAATGGTGTTTTATACAGTTCCATACCTGGAAAGCCAACTTGTAATATTCAGTCTATCCCCTAAGGCCAAATACTTTATCATGGACATCCTTCTGCTATTTTTTGAATGCCAGACCGTTTGGAAATGTGGTTGGGCTATCCCCCGATCACACGCTGCTTGTACTTCTTTGGAGAATGTAAATTTGCCGCCCTCTCCCCATTCGTAATAATCAGCAAGACTATCGGAGCATGTGTTGATTTCGTCAATGTAACCTGCAACCTCCCAAGTTAATGGATGTTGTGAGGGGCATAGAAGCCCAACATGCATCACGAGAGATACACGCTCCTTTCCATTACCTAAGACTTGCATCCAATTAAATCCCAATAAGTCAACAAAACACCGACAGTTGATCCAAGGCTCAAACCAGAGAGAAGTACTATCCCCATTAACCAACGCTTTGATGAATAATTGCTTGCCTGTAGTTCTCAATTTCAAAATCGATTTCCATGTTGAAGACGCATTATTATCTATTGCCATGCACAAAATATGTTTCCCGTTACAGTATTTAGCATTTATCCAAATGGACCATAGGTTTTGTTTGGAAAGGAAATTCCATAGCAGTTTGATCGAAGCAGCCTTTTTGAGATCCGAAAAGCATTTAAGACCAATGCCCCTTCATTTTTTGGTTTACACAGAGCTTTCCACGCCACCTTATGACTGCCACCTGCCCCAAAGAAAAATGGCCATTTAACTAGCTTATTAAGTTTAAACTGAAATTGAAAACGCATTTAAATTTACTACGCTTACAAACTAAGTCCAAATGACTTGAAATTTTAAACTAAACAATAATTTGACTTTTCGAATCCAACAAAAGTGGTTTTGTCGAAAACGGAGGTTGTTTGCAAAAAGGCCATTTTTAAGGGTTAAATATATTATATATATATATATATTCCATAGCGACTATTCTAAATTTTCAACTGGACATAACTTTCAATTTATAAAGTGAAATCTCAATTTCTTACATCCATTAGAAAATTACAGTTGAAAATATTCCAACGTTTCTTGTTTCATCAAATTCTAACTTATATTGAATTCTCTATATTCAGTTGAAGTTTAAAACCAAATTTCCAAACTACCGCGCCATTTCAAGTTTGTTTTAATTAAAATTTTAAATTCTTACATTCTAACTTTGATTTAAATAAATTTTAAATTGTTTATTCTCAAAATAAATCATTTTAAATTCTTAATACCCATCAAATCGATTAAAAATAAAATTTTAAATTGGTTCCAAAATCTGGGTTGTTACAATCTACCCCACTTAAAATCTTTTCGTCCCCGAAAGGAAAATAGAATCGAAGGTTGTTTACTTAATCAACTCAACCTTCGTTTGACTCAAGTTCTTAAACTTTTCAGTTTCTACGAACTTTCTAATTTCTCGAAAATTTGGCTGACACCCTAAATTTCTAAAAAATTTCACCATAACCTCCTTTGTACGGGTTGATCGATAAAACCACAACTTGCCTCATAGAGCGCTCATCAATCAAAAAGAAAAAGAAAAAGTCAATCGGCTTGCCAATCGGCTCATAAAATCATCAAACCCAATAAAAATAGTAAATATGTACCTATTTGTCGGGCATACAATTTTATTCCTCTTCTTAGCTTCCATGCTATGACCTTTTTACACATATATATGTTCATGTATGCAATTGCAATCAATATTCAATTCAGTTTAATATTTGACTCGATTTGGCTTTATTATTCCAATATTTTTATTAGTTGAATCACACATCGCAACCATCAATCAATTAGTCGATTATCTTTACAAATCTATAACTTTTATATATTTAAAAATCATATTTTTAATGCTAAATCACAAATAATAAAATCTAACTAGTTTTTGTTCTCACACCAGTCAATTGGAAATATATAGATATCCCACTTTCGAAACTCGAACATAAATACTGATGATAATGCATAAATCATCAGGATCATCTCTGGGTGACTAGAGTGTGATTCTATATCTACCCAGTAGATTTGAGACTTCGAATATAGTTCATGATGCGTATATGCAAAATCATCGTATAATAGATAGCCCAAATTCAATATAAAATCAAATACTCAAATACGTGTAATAAGATATATTTTTCAAAACCAAATTTGTTTTTAATAAATAAGACTCTTCAAACTCATTCTAGGGTATTACTAAGCGTATCTCTAATGAGTTATTCTTATAGGATATTACTAATCCTACCTCTGATGAATTCTTACGTTCGGTTCTAATGTGTCTTGTTCTCGAGCTTTGCAAACCAAAGCTCTGATACCAAACTGTTATGACCCGAACTCGCCTAGCCTCCAAAGAGACGGGAAAACGCGGATTGTAGTGAGAACATGACGCATCAGAACACTAAAAGAGAACATTTCATTGCTATTACTAAAATATACATCAGAGTACAAGATATCAGAGTACCAATAAATAATATAATAAGCGGAAAAATATCATAGATTTAAATTACATTTAAATACATAAACATAATGTGCAACGGAAAACGACTACCACAACTAAAAGGAATACATGGATAAAGCATTCCATATATAGCTTCAGCTGCAATCCAGGATCCTATGAAAAGAAATATCAGTGAAAACCAAAACTACTAGCTTCCTGTTTGGAAAATTTGGGCACCAGGTTTTAGGTAGAAACAATAAACTCCGAGTCAGTCTTGGGACTGGTGTGAGAACTCAAAATAGTTATTAAACTTCACTTTAAAATAAGCTAAATCACGGGACCACGCTGCATGTCTTGGAACGGGTTTACTCCTATGAACACTCTGAAATAAAAACAATTTGTAAACAACACAATGCTTTTGGAAAAATGAAGCTATTACAAGACTCAGGTCTCATCACATAATGCAACACAAACCAGAGGATAGTGTTTTCCCTTATAATAGCCAAACTTGCTTGATACGCTTTTAAACAAATCATTTTGATATTACTATAAGTGCATAGTGTCAAAACAACTGCAAATATAAAGGTGTCAATCATAGACGTCATAGTTACCATATATTATGTCGCTATATAGGTTTACAACTAAAACCAAAAAGTCGCGTATTGGAAATTGGATTTCCATCACGAGTCAAGGAAAGGGGTGGCTCCTTCCGATTCGAGACACTCTAGCAATGCCTCAGGATCACACACTATAGGCAACCCTTGGTTCCTGCAGGGTTGGTCCACACTTACTTTAGTGGATTGGTTATTCCTGAACAATACGTTTACCGGTCCCATTGGACCTCCAAAATGGTCAGCATGTCGACCAATCATATCTAAGGCGCCTCGCATCCATCATCCAAATAAGTAAAAATGTCTGGGCTCCATACCATGACACCACTTCTAGCTAGAAAGAAATGTATGCACTCCCTGCATCCCCGGTCCCGTTTTAGACTCGTACTAGGGTGTAAGGCTCGCGAATTAACGCTATACACAAAGAAATGCTACTTAAAGACGTGCTTTTATCATCATCCACAAGACTTTTCTTTTCAACAAAAGCCTTGATCATTTGCATCTTAGCATGCCACATTGAAAATTCATGCCATACAACTGATGTCTATCAATATATAACCTCTAAGCTCGTACGTCTCAGAGATGGGTGTTAAGCAAGAGAATAAATTCTCCGCCACCAAACAGATATATATTTAATAGAAATCAATCAACATAGAATGAAGTCCAATGTCAGACACACATCCATTTACAAGTTTGTTCTGGGTTTGAACGAAACCGAAGGCACCTTATTCCTCGTCCCATATGTCCAATACAAGAGAGAGGTCCTCGCATATCTGGTCGATCTCCAAGTACGTCTAAACAATAACCACTTATTACCTTGTCTTGGGTGTACAACCCAATCAAGCCATTAGTAATCATCCATTCGATGTGAAGATCTCCGGTCTTCGACCCTCGTCTTCATCGTTTGACTTTTAATTGTCGTAACAGTTATTTAGAATGGGAAACCCGATCTTTCCAAATAACTCGCGTATTTTATAATCAGGTGCTACAAAAACACATCATATGCCTCATTCCAATTTAGAATATTCTTTTATTTAAATATACACATCTTAGGGGAAAGGTTCCCATTAATTTTATCAAAGATAAGTTCTTTTAAACTTACACTTAAATCTTCCTTTGGATATCATTTTCAAAGGATTTCATTTTATCTTTTTACCACTTACCCCAATTAAGGTTTATTAACTAGTCGAGATTATGGAGCCTTACGGAAGTAACCATTTATTTATTAATCCCAATCCAACCTATTCATCCCATGGAGAAAAACTGGTAGTACCCCATATCTAACGCCCACGGTTTTATTGGTAAATTCAATTACCATTTCACGTTCAAATCTAATTAAAGATTTAACTATCGCATGGAGTAAAACTGGCGGTACTCCATTCTCAAACATTTCGTGAATTCGGTAAATTTAGTTACCTCATTCATATTTCAATCTAATTGAAGATTCATTAAAACTCCAACTTGGTTTTAATCTCAAATGTCATTGCTTAATGATTATTCAACTTTAAGAAATTAATCTTGCCTTTAACAGGGTTAAAGAACTAATGTCATTTAAAACACCATTCAAGATAAACCCAAATATCATCTTCCATTCAAATGGAACCTTCACAAAAATCATAACAGTTTTTAATCGATATAAGTTTCCATATCGTACTAATACTATAAACGGAATAACAACAAGGCCTTTTAAATTCCGTAAATCGTAATAGTCTTCCTTCACAGAATCTCATCTCGATTATCACTAAATCGAATTCCATTCAATTCCAATTTCCTTTATTAAATTGGAAAACTTCTCTTTGGAAAAATTCCATTAAATCTTGATTGGAAGATTTATAAATTCCGGATTATAACTTCACTAATATTCGGGTTTAAGAACTAATTTCCTTTTAAAACACCATTCATGATAAACCCAAAAATCATCTTCCCTTTTATTCCAATTATATTAATTAATTGGAAAACTTCATTAAATCTTGGTTAAAAGATTTATTAATTTCTCAACTGGGTTCAAGAAATGTGTTATTGAAGACACCATTCACGACATACCCAAAATCCAATTTGATATAAAATACGAGGCTCTGAATAGAAATCATACCGACTTATATTCAATATCAAATTCTGAAACTAACGGATATCGTATAGGGAATAACGATATTTATATCTTCCAAACTCCTCAACAATACCCTATAATCACGGAATCCAATATCGAATAATTTCGAAGATTATTTCCATTTAAATCCTTTCCAATTCATACGTTGGAAAATTATAGTAATATTAAAACCTTTATAATTTCTTTCAGTTTTTTTTCAAATTAGTAAATAACTTATTCAAATAAAAATATATTTTATCTTTACAAACTTGGAATATTTCATCCAAAATAATTTCAAATCATTTATTACGATTTTACATAATTTATTCATATTTTTAAACAATTTTAATGAGGCCCTTACTGTCGGTTTCCAATATCGGCCACCGAAATACATCCATAACGACCTTTTCCAAAGCTATTTTGGACAAATATTAAAATCTATCCATTAGATTTCAAATCTCTTATTATCATTCGAAAGATCTTTTCGATATGAATCCAATGGTTTCGGTTTTAGGCGAATCCAACGGTCGGATCTCCCGCTACGTCAATTCAAAGTCAATAGTCGAAATTCTCGAACGGTCACTGCGTGATACGTTCAATTCAAACCATTTAAATATATATAATATATATTTCATCGATTTCTATTTAAAACGTATTTTATAAAACACTTATAAATTCATTTTAAAAATGATTCCAATTTCCATTTCAATTTTAAATCAAAATTGAATATTCCATATCGTTATAATATTAAAATGATAATATTTTTAAAATATCGGATTTTGAAATCACGTCCTTTCGATATTCATTATGAAATAAATAAAATCAACAGAAAATTCCATTCGAGTTAAAATGGTGTATATACTTAACTCGGTTCCCATATTTCGATATTTTCGTGTCCATCCAAAATCAGACATCAAAATCATATTCTGATTTTTCTCTGAATATTATATTTAAAATATTCCTTATTTCTGAATTGGAATCAAACTAAATCAATTACCATATAATTTTATTTATATGGATTCGCATGCATTCAAAAATAGTGATAAACAACTATTAAACATTCAATTCACATTCAGAGTGCAATTTACCACTGTATAAGCATTAAATAATTAAATAACGCTTACTACGGCCTATCAATCAATCGATCGACATACAACTAAACACAAGGAAGATGTGAATCAATTATCATCCCCAGTCCCATGTAGGGTTTTCAACCATCAACAATAATTATTTGTACACTTGGGCGATGTGTAAAATTATCGTACTAATACCCATGTGGGGTTTACATCACGATCCATGTGAATTTATTTACAGTTTAATAAAATGGCATTAGAACTGACACATCCATCATCCACCAAACAAATATTGCAATCACACGCAATCAATACATTTTCAGTTATAAAAATAAGTAACTGTACAAAATTATGAGTGAGAGAGTTCTCACATCAATTTCCACTCCATCGGTCTTTATTAATGATTTTATTTTTAAACTAAATCAAATGAGCGTTTAATTTAACTAAAAATTCAAATTACTCCATTTCCGTTTTGGTCGGTTTGATGTTGTAGTGCTTGTTGATACGAGCACAACGCAACTAAAATCATCGGATTTCGATCTCGTATGAAAAAGATATGGTTATTTATACATTTAATACATAATTATATAATTTAAATATAATTAACTTCCTTAATTAACCTTCCTCCTTCGTCGATCAGCTGAACCCATCCTTCACGAGCTTGGGCTCATCATCGCCACTGCCTGGAGCTGCCCAAGCTCCATCAGATGCCTCCTCCTCGACCACCCTTCGGCCGCCTTCCCAAGCCCAGCGCCGCCACCAACTCGGTGGCCCCATCTCGCCAGAATCGGCGATCGAACGACATGCCTTCTAGCCCCGAGATCGAGCTCCACCCAACGTTAAACCCCATCAAACCTGTATGAAATCGAAGCCCTCTCCAAGCCCTACAATATTCGTGCATTAAGTTTGTTGAATCATTTAGTGGATTCAAAGAAAAATGAGGGGGAAGTTTGGAGCAATATCGACCATCGAATCGCTTGAGAGCGGCTACCCATTCTCTGGAAAACAATAAGGTTTTAATTTAGTTTATATATATTATTTAATTCGTAAAAATGGGGTGTTGCATCCGAACTCCAAACGAGACCTAACAACTGTCAATCCTAACTAAATACCTCTTTCCGAACACAATGGGGTATGTTTTGTAAGCCAATTCGGCTGTTTTGATCAGCTTTTATCAAAATTAAAATATAAATTAATATAACATTACATAATGATTTTCAACTTACATTTTAATTTAGCAGGGCCACATACTGACTCCAAAAATTATGAAAATTGAAATTTAGCTATGTTTTGATGATACAGTCCTAAAAAAATTAGTTTTGTCGAATTTGGAGACTGTTTGAAAAATGGCCTTTTAACTAGCTTATTAAATTCAAAACGAAATTGAAAACACGTTTAAATTTACTACACTCGCATACTAAGTCCAAATGACTTGAAATTTTAAAATTAACAATAATTTGACGTTCTGGATCCAACAAAAGTGGTTTCGTCAAAAATGGAGGTCGTTTGCAAAATGGCTATTTTTAAGGGTTATATATATTATTAAAAAAATATATTCCATAGCGACTATTCTAAATTTTAAACTGGACATAACTTACAATTTATAAAGTGAAATCTCAATTTCTTACAACCGTTAGAAAATTGCAGTTCAAAATGTTCCAGTGTTTCTTGTTTCATCAAATTCTAACTTATATATTGAATTCTGTATATTCAGTTGAAGTTTAAAACCAAAATTTCAAACTACTATGCCATTTCAAGTTCGTTTTAATTAAATTTTAAATTCTTACGTTCTAACTTCGATTTAAATAAATTTTTAATCATTTATTCTCAAAATAAATCATTTTAAATTCTTAAAATCCATTAAATTAATTAAAAATAAAATTTTAAATTGGTTCCATAATCTGGATTGTTACAGTTTCCTTCGGCAAGAGAATGCGAGGACGGATAAGATGGCTCTCAAGGCTAATGTAGTTTTGAGTAGGGCACCGTTCAATTCTGGAAAAGCTAAGGATCGTGGAACGAGTAAGCCTTTTTCAGGCAATATTGAAAACATGGCTTGAAGGCAACCCAAGTTCCCTTCTTGTAGGAAACTTGCCTACACCCTCAAAGAGATCTACTTAGTGGTTCATCCCACTACTCCTTTCAAAAAGCCTCCTGTGAAGGACCTGACACACAAAGAGAGGATTCTGGTCGGCATTGTTTGTTTCATGGTCTTGACGGTCATAATACAAACGAGTGTCGACATCTCAAGGATACGGTTGAGGAATGCATAAGACGTGGAGAGCTGACACCGTTTGTTCGGAATCGAGCTGCGGTACCGGGACATGCACGACTTCCTACCCCAACTCAGGATATAAATGGCTCAGGGTCTCGCCCCAATGGCATAATCATCAATTGATCTTCTTTGGCTCTGATGTCTCAGATTCAACACCCCCGGACATCAGGATCTTATGGCTTGTGGTTTCTATCTTTTTGGATTTGTGAATATTTCGGATTTCTTAGCTCTTGGTTTTGCTGCGCTCTTTTAGATTTTGGTCTTGGTTTTGTGGTGTCTTAGTTTTGGCTCTTGTTGGTTCTTTGGTCTTTTGGTTATGATCTACTTTGGATTTCTTGGATTTGGTACTTTGGCTTTTGGTGTGTGGCTTTCACCGACTCTTAGCTTTCTCTGGTTCTTGGATTTATCGAATCCTGGATTTCTTGGTCTTCTCGGCTTAAGGATTTATTATGGCTTTCTCTGGATTTGAGATATTTGAGTTTTGACGTACCATGCTACACACAATTTCATTCACTTACGGACCACTATAGACATAAATAAAAATACCGTTGTGATTTGCTATGTGCCAGAATTCCAATAATATAATAATATAGGTCCGTTAACTTATTCTGTTAAACCTCGAACTGTTGATTAAGGGTGCAAAATACTCCAAATAAAAATTAGCTTATTTAATTAATTAAAAATTATAGTAAAATTCTAAAAATTAATTTTTCACTATGTCTCAAAGGAACCTTGTCTAAATTCGAAACCGGTATCTAATTATATCGAATAAACCATTATGGTTAAGAAACGATTCTATAGCGACTATTTTAAAATTTGACTTGGACACAACTCACATTCTACACAACGAAATTATGATTTTTATCTTCCATAAGAAAAATATACTTCACCAGCTACTAACGTTTCTTGTTTCACAGAAATCCGATTTAAAACGGCTTCTGTATATTCGTTTAAAGTTCAAATCGCCAAATTACGAACTGCAGCGCCATTTCGAGCTCGATTATAATTAAAATATAATTATACGTTCAAACTTCGTTCGAATAATATATTCGTTATAATTCAACTCTAAGCTAAATTATATATTTTAAATAATCCAAATTACACCATAATGTGAATTCCACTATTTTTGATTATTTCTGCATTAAATATATTATTCGATTATTTAAATTAATTAAATAATCCATATAATTTAATTAAACGGCCATTTAATTCTCTAAATTACTATTTAAATAATTAAATTAATTAATTATTATGCACTGGAAATACGGGTCATTACAACCCTG
This sequence comes from Allium sativum, assembly GCA_030737875.1. Lineage (NCBI taxonomy): Eukaryota > Viridiplantae > Streptophyta > Magnoliopsida > Asparagales > Amaryllidaceae > Allium > Allium sativum. The sequence continues at coordinate 464,079,460 of CM060915.1, read as the reverse complement.
CCCTAAGACGTATAAGCTTAGAGGTTGTATATTGATTGAAATCAGTGATGCATAGTGAATGGACAATGAGGCATACTTAAGTTATGTGGTGAGCTATGGATGATCAAAGCATGGCTTGTTTAAGCGTAGCTTTGTGGATATCGTGACCTCAGAAAGCCTCACAACCCAGTAAACGGCCAAAACAGGAAAGATGCAACAAGGTTAAGGGTAGTCATTTCCTTCTAGATAAAAGGTGTACTATGGTATAGAGCCCAGGTATTAACCTATGTGGATAACTTCTATTTATATGGATGTTGATGTTGCGAGACCTCGGTTTAAAGGTCGGTAATGACCGGGAAGTGATATACTCAGGCATTCTCTAAGTTACCCAGTTAAGGGGTAACCCAGCCTCGTGTTGGCAGAGAGCCCGATTTGGTTCTCGGGGCGTCCCTCTAGAGGCGTACCCATCGTTTCGGTAAGGAAGTTCCTTTGCCTGGTCATTTGTTGGAAATTCATTATCCACTACGAGTTTTTACGATTTCATTTGTATAGCTTACTGGTTACCAGTAGGAATATGTTAGCATAGTGGGATGGGAATTATGTTGGCTAAGATTAATAAATTTATTTGCAGAATTGTTTTCACACTATGCACTAATAATAATATGGAAAATGGTTTTCGTGTATCAAGAATGTTTGACTATCATAAGCAGAAACCTCGCCCATGTGTGCGTTTACCTTGTGTGTGAGCCGCAAGACCTGATGTTAGTTTCATTTTTTAAAAAGCATTGCGAATTTTATTGCACATAAAAAATATATATTGATTTCTCACACTAGTCCCATGACCGATCTGGAGTTTATTTATTTTCCCACAAAACTTTGGGTGCCCATAATTTTCCATATGGGCAGCCTAGTGTCAGGTTTAGTAGCTGTGTTTGGAGCCTACATCTTGGAGTTTTTTCTAGTGTGTCTTGGCTTTGGTGAAGTTGCTAGTGTCGTGGAGCATCTTTAGCTGTTTCTGTGGAGCGTTTGATTTTTGTGGGCATCAGCGATTTGGAGCTATCCAGGTGAAGATGAAGTTTGGTTTTGGATTCACCTTGATTAGTTGTTTCCGCTGCTTCTGTGTTATCTTGTTATTGTAAATACTGTTGCACCTTAATGTTGTATCCATTGTAAACTCTGATATAATATCATGTTATATAAATGAGAAGTTGTTTTGTTTCATTGTGCTTGTTCTAATGTGTTATATCCCCAGACAACTAGGAATTCAACATTTGAATTTGCGTCATTTGAATACAAATAGGTATTAAATGTCGATTTTCTAAGGTCGAAATTCCGGGTCGCCACAGTTAGTACTAAGAGTTTTGGTTTATACAAAGCTTTGGGGTAACTCATTAGAGATTGGGTAATAATACCTAGAATGAGTAGAATCCAATGAAATGCAAAGAGTTTAACTGTTTCATAACTCCTAAGGTAATGCGTCCGTATGTCTAATAGCATTTTCATACTATATCCAGATAGTAGAAAATGAGCTAAGAGGTAGACGTCGAGGAGGAAGTAGTACCCCCACCAACGGTCATAATGTTACCGCAGATAATGAGACTACGATTCATGCCCCACCCAAAACCAGTCTTCCAGTTCTGAATAAGAATTACGCAAGATTGGGCGGGAAACCGTTAAAGGGATCTGATGATGTCATGGAAGCTCAAGCCTGGATTAACGCATGCGAGAAGATTTTCATAGGACTTAACCTAGAAGATAACCGAAAGAGGCTGATAGCTACATGGCAATTACAGGAAGGAGCTGCTGCATGGCGGGAGAATATCGTCCAAGGGAAATCAGAAGACGAATTTTCATGGAAGGATTTCAAAGAAGTTTTCGAAGAACGTTATATGCCTTCGACAAGAATTTCCCGGATGTACGAGGAATTTATGAATCTCAAGCAAGGTGATATGTCTTTCGAGGAGTATTTAAACAAGTTTAGCAAGATTTCTCGCTTTGGACCTGAGCCGATAGACACCCCGTTAAAGAAAAATGAAAGATTTATTAAGGGGATGGCATTGAAGTACCATGAGACGATGACTGCGCATATCAAACAACCCTTCGTTGACTTGGTACACATGGGGTATTATTATGCTACTATTGATATGAAGAAGGGTATGGAAGGTAATGGTAATAACAACTGGAAGAAGAGAAAGTTCCAGGGGAAGAAGCCTGAACAAAAGGCTGAGAAGAAAGGAATGAAGGAAGATCATCTAAAGGATGTTCTCTGCTATAATTGCCAAGAGAAAGGTCATTATTCCCGCGATTGTAAGAAGCCAAAGAAGTCAAGGAAGCCAAACCAAGGGCTCCCAGAATGTTATCACTGCCATAAACCTGGTCATATGATTAAAGATTGTCCCGTAATAAAGAAAGATGATGTGGCAAAGGTTTATGCAATCAAGGATGAGCCTTCGGCTTTGAAGAATGATAAAGGGAAGGATGTTTTGGAAGGTAATATTTTTATTTCTGATAAATTAGTCCGAGTTCTGTTTGACATTGGTGCTTCACGTAGTTTTATTATAGAACCACTCGTAGAAAAATTGAAACTTAAACCTAAATTTGTTGACGAACCCTTATGTGTAAGTAATCCAGTAAGAGGTCCTACTAGCTTGTGTTTGTATTGCAAAAAATTTCCTATCACCTATTCACACTCTAAATTCCCTTTTAAATTATTCATTCTTGACTTTGATGAATTTGAAATTATACATGGAATGGATTGGTTAAATAAATATGAGGCTAAACTAGATTGCGTAAATAGGAAAGCTCTGGTAAAGACAAGTCTTGGAAATTTTATTGAAATATCTTGTGTTGACCCTAGCCCAAAAAGAGATAGCTTGATGTATACTTCAGGTTACCATGATACCGACATAAAACTATACCTTTCGTTAGAGATTTTCCCGATGTATTTGAAGAAGTTAATAGCATTCCTCCATACCGAGGAATTGAGTTTAGAATTGACCTAGAACCCATTGCCCGACCTATTGTCCATCCAAGTTGAAGAATGGCTCCGAAAGAGAGAGAAGAACTGAACAAGCAAATCGAAGATCTCTTAAGAAAAGGATTTATTCGACCTAGCCGTTCAAATTGGGGGTCAGCTGTAGTATTTGTAGCAAAGTCCGATGGTTCTTTGCGATTGTGCATAGACTATAGGGACCTTAATAAACAAACCCTCAAGAATAAGTACCCATTGCTATGAATAGATGACTTATTTGACCAGTTAAGTGGTACCCGAGTTTTTTGAAAAATGGATTTAGCCTCTGGTTTTCACCAACTCAGAATTGCTGAGGATTGTGGACTTATGACTCGAGTATTCCATGAGGTGTTGAATAAATTTGTGTTAGTCTTCATTGATGGCATCCTGATCTATTCAAAAACCGAGGAAGAACACGCTGAGCATTTAAGGATTGCCCTGGATATATTAAGGAGAAATGTGTTTAAAGCTAAAATTTCCAAATGTCATGTTTGGAAAAAAAAAGTAAAATTTCTTGGGCATATCGTATCTGATGAAGGAATCTCAGTAGATCCCGGAAAGATTTTTGCTATTTTGGATTGGAAGCAACCAACAACTATAAAGGAAGTTAGAAGTTTCTTAGGATTAGCAGGATATTCCTGTAGATTCGTCCAAGATTTCTCAAAGACAACCTCTCCCTTGACAAAGTTGACCATGAAGAATGCCAAATTTGTTTGGTCTGCTAACTGTGAAGAAGCTTTTAATCAGTTAAAGAAGAGATTGACCACTGTACCGGTTTTGGCTATTATCAATGGCAATAAAGGATTATCTGTTTATACAGATGCTTGTAAAGAAGGAGTTGGTGCCGTTTTAATGCAAAAAGGAAGGGTAATTGCTTATGCAAGTAGAAAGTTGAAGCCGCATGAAAAGAATTACCCAACTCATGAACTTGAGCTACTCGTAGTAATATTCGCTTTAAAAATTTGGAGACGTTATCTGCTTGGAGAAAAATTTGAATTATTCACTGATCACAAGTCCTTGAAGTATTTGTTTACTCAGAAAGACTTGAGTTTAAGGCAGCAACGATGGTTGGAATTTCTACCATCTTACGATCTAGATATTTATTATACCCCTGGGAAGGCCAATGTTGTTGCAGATGCTCTGAGTCGAAAGTATACCATTCTTGCCTACCTTGTTATCACTCCGACTCTTCTAGAGAAGAAAGCCCGCGATCAAAAGAAGGACAAATTTCGACAAGAAATTTCTAAAAGAATTCAGGAAGGTGAAAATTTGAGTTTTGAAATCGATGATAAAGGCATCATAAGATTAAAAGGAAGAATATGTGTGCCTAATATTAAAGAACTTAAGCAGGAGGTGTTGGATGAGTGCCATAAGTCCAAATTCGGCATCCATCCAGGAGTGAATAAGATGTATCGTGATGTTAAACGTACATTTTGGTGGAAGTCGATTAAAAGGGACATATCTATCTATGTTAGCCATTGTGCTACGTATCAACAAATAAAGAGTGATCAGCAAAAGACTCCAGGATTACTTCAGCCTTTGGAAATACCAAAATGGAAGTGGGATCAAGTTTCAATGGATTTTATTGATGGTTTACCTCGCACTCGCAAAGGGAATGACAGAATCAGGGTTATTGTGGATCGTCTAACTAAAAGTGCCCATTTTATCCCAGTAAGGTCATCTAGAACTACTGCAAGTTCGGCAGAATTGTATATCAAGGAAATCGTTCGATTGCATGGGATACCAGGCAGCATCGTGAGTGATCGCGAACCTCTTTTCACCCGTCGTTTTTGGGAAGCTTTTCAAGCTGCTTTGGGAACCAAGTTAAACTTTAGTACTGCTTATCATATACAATCAGACGAACAAACAGAAATAGTTAACAGAATTTTGGAAGACTTATTGCGAGCATGCGTTCTCGATTTCGGAGGTTCATGGGAAAATTATTTACCATTAGTCGAGTTCTCCTATAACAATAGTTATCAGGCAAGTATTAAGATGGCACCTTTCGAAGCATTGTATGGACGGCCATGTAAGTTACCAGTTTGTTGGATTGAGTCTGGAGATAAAATTGTTCTAGTACCTGATATGATTAGAGAGGCCATAGAGAAGGTGGATCTGATTAGAAAGAGGATAAAAACGGCCTAGGATCGGCAGAAGTGTTATGCAGACCGCAGAAGGCGGGCATTAGAATTCGAAGTTGGGGATTCAGTATTCCTTAAAGTCCCTCCAATGCGCGGAGTTATAAGATTTGGAAGAAAAGGAAAATTAGCATCCCGCTATATTGGACCATTCCCTATTCTGGAAAAAGTTGGACCACTGGCATATAAGGTTCAGTTAACCGAATGGCTCTCAGGTGTGCATAATGTTTTTCACACATCAAATCTGAGAAAGTATGTTCATGACCCTGATCAGATTGTGGAAGAACTCGCTCAACAAGATCTAGAAATTACACCTAATCTAGCCGTTAAAAGAGACCCCATAAAGATCATCGACCAAGATGAAAAGAGACTAAGGAATAAGACGGTTAAGCTAGTTAAAGTGCAATGGAGCTGTGATCCCAAAGATTGTACTTGGGAAACGGAAGAGGTTATGCATAAATTCTACTTGAACTGCACAATCGATATTCAAGATGAATCCGACCCTTAGGTAAGCCTGTTTCTTTACTCATTTCCTTTGATTATTCCCTTCATACGCAGTTTCGAGGACGAAACTTTCTTAAACGGGGTGAATGTGGCAGTCTAAAAATTTTGACAAGTTAAATGATAGATTTTATATATGGCAATGATTATTAAGCTTGTGATTTGTTAATACTATTTGTTGTTCGATCGGATTTGTCAATGATAACATGAATTAGTAACACTAGAATTATGCGTTGCTCTTAGTTTCCAAAATGTTTTAAGGTAAATGCTACTAAAAACACCTACCTTCTCCTTATTACAAGTGTTAAGACATTTGTAATTTTGCATGCCACATTCCATGCATGATTTACACATGTCCTAAGAGGTGTCATTACCATATTCTTCCATTCCATGTATAAATATACCTCCTTTCCTCCCTTAAACACCATTCCACTCTTCTCTTCCATTTCTCCTCCTTCTTTACCTTAAATCCATGGCTTCCTAAGCCTTTCTTCCTTATTCCTCTCCTTGATCTCCTCCCCCTTTCTCCCTAAATTCGGCTAAAGCCATCTCCTCCTCCTCCTCCAAAATTCTGAATTTTCCTCCTCTAAAAAAGGAAAAGAAAAAGAAGCTTAATAATTATTTTAGTTTATAAAGAGTCGGCAAGGAAATTCTGTTAGTCCGTCGTAGCTATAGTCGGTCTAGTAGTCCTACAATAAAGATTGGTGGAGTGGAACCCCAAGGTGAGAACTCGACACTTGTATTTGTTCACTTTCTATGTTATGTGAATTGTTATTGATGATATGGTAAATTAGTAATTATTGCAATATAAGCGTTTAGTGGAAAACGCTTGTACGTACACTGATATATATATATACCCATATATGCTTGTGTGATGGATGAATGGATGCATCGTGGTTGTTATTAGTGATAATATGTGCATTATACTTGTTATACACACATATGTGGATTATATGGATATCAAATAAGTCTCGAACCAAATGAATACTTTATTCAATTTGAAGTTGAGAATGGTTTTTTATTGTTATTTGAAGGAATTTATATTATGGTTAAAAATAGAGTTTATCAAAATAAATACCGGAACGTTCTAGGATGACAGAGAGGATAATGTCTAGGCTTGAGTTTGGAAAATATAGTTTTCTGCTCTCCCTGGCTATCCCTAACTGATCCGACGGACGGGATGGTTAATTCAAAATTTAATTTGAAACTATTTGAATTTATAGTAGAATTTAGCGTAATTTTATAAAAAACTTTAAACGCTTATAACTTTTGCAACTTAAATCAAATTTCCACAGAATGAAAAACGTTTGATTTTCATCAACAATAGCTTCCAAATGAGTGAAAGCAGATGAGACGACCCAAATTTCCCCGTAAAGGAAAGCCCGGATTGAGATGAAAACAAGCCACATCGGAACGCAAACAGATGAACATTTCATTGTTTATTTCAACAATTCCATCAGATACAAGAATATACAGAGTATGAATGAATAAAATACATTCAATAAATATCAGAGATTACAATAAATTACATAGCAGCGGAAAATAATACAAAACACAACTGAAAGTAATACACGGATACAGAGCTTTCCGAGCATCGTTCCAGCTGTAAATCAGGATCCTGTGAATATAAATCTGCAAAACCAAAACCACTAGCTGCCCGTGTCGAAAATAAGGGCACCCGGAGTTTAGGTTAAAACAATAAACTCCTGGTCAGTCATGTGACTGGTGTGAGAACTAAAACAGTTATTATCTTTATTTTAAAGTCAGGTAAATCAAGGGACCATGCCGTATAACACGGAACGGGTTTCCTCCCAAGAATACCAGTGCACAAGACAACAGCGCAATTGTAACAACCCGTAAAATGCGAGCCAGTTTGAAATTTTTATTTTGGCAATTTTAGCGAATTTTGATTATTTAAAATGAATTATTTTAAATAATATCGACGAGAAATTTATTTTGAATATAAATCGAACGTATATATTATATACGTCGTCGTTAGAATATAAATATTTATATATAATTATAAATAGAATTGAAAATGGCGCGGTAGTTCGATAATTCGATTTCAAACTTCAATTGAATGTACCGGGTGCAAAACAATCCGGATTTTAGTGAAACCAAAAATCATAGGATCTATTTGATAGTATCTTTCCAACGAATCCGAAGAATCGAGATTTCATCTTAGAAATGATAAGATATGTCCAGTTTAAAATTAGAAATAGTCGCTGTGGAATTTATATATATTTTTATATATATAAGGCCCTTAAAGATAGCAATTTTGCAAACGACCTCGAATTTCGACGAAACCAGTTTTGTTGGGTCCGTGATGTTAAGTTATTGCTAGATTCCAAATTTCATAATTTTTCGAATCAATATGTGAGCGTGGCGAAGGAAAACGCGTTTGACCAGTTCCAGTTGATTTTAATCAACTGGAAAATGGCCATTTTTCCAACGGTCTCAGAATTCGACGAAACTAGTTTTATTAGGACCGTATCGTCAATACGAAGCTAGAAAATATTTTTCTGGAATTTTTCAAGTTAGTGTGCGACCCCGGTAAATTGAAATGCGCGTTCAAATTCAATATATAGAGTTATATGTTGATTTTAACGAAAACTGTTCGAAGCAGTCAAATCAGCTTACGATACATATCCCATTGTGTTCGGAATGGGGGTAATACGCTAGGGACGACAGGCGTTGGGTCTCGTTTAGAGGCCGAAATAAAAGGTAACTCTTTGGAAAAGAAAAAAAAAAGAAAAAAAAATTAATTAAATTAAATATATAAGAGGGACAAAGCTAAGTCAAACCCTCATTACTCTCAGCCTATGGTCAACGCTCCATCGCGCCTCCTCTTTCAAAACTAACGGCCGATTTAGGTCAAGAAGAAATCCCTCAAATCCTCATAATCGGATTCGAATTAAACCCGACTTCAAACCCGAAAATGGAAGAGCTTCTTCCACGCTTCAAGATCCAACAACATTGATCGATTTTCATTTAGGGAACCACTCAGATTTTGCTCCCAAGGAACAGGCGTTCGGGTCCGTTTCGCCGCCGCTGCTGACGATCGAGTTCGCCAGTGTTGGGGGGCGCCGAGGGTTCTCTTGTAGCTGCTTCTCGTGGTGAAGACCGATCCTCCTCAGACGCCTCGTGGTGGCTGGAATCCCAAACCCTAGGCGATGAACGACTTTCGATTTCCCTGGGCTGATTTCAACGTGAAAGAGATGGTAACAAACCCTATTTTCTTGATGTATTTACTTTGTTTTAAAAGAGAAAATTTCATAATTTTCAAATAGAAATTTAAACTTGTTTTAAATTATAGAATCCATACTGTTTTGAAAATAAAAATAGCAATTCAAATCTGAAAATATATTGTTTTAAAGCTGAAAATAAATTGTTTTTAAATCTGAAAATATAGGGTCTTTAAAATGAAAATATAAATAGAATTTGTAAAAGAATTTATTTTGAAAATACATATAGAATATAAATAGAATTTGTAAAAGAATTTATTTTGAAAATACATATAGAATATAAATAGAATTTGAATTTGCAAAGTTTTAAAAATAGGGAAAAGTAGTGTATTTAGAATAAAAATAGCATAGAGATTTGAAAATAAAATAACATAGTTATTTGAAAATAAAAATAGCAGTGTTTTTAAGATTGAAATTTACAGTAATTTTAAAATAAGAAATTTATAGCGATGTTTTGAAAATAAAAATATGATTTTTATATGTTGAACTTCGAAATAAAAATATGGTTTTTATATGTTGAACTTCGAAATAAAATTTTTATATGAAGAATAGCGAACTAAAAATTCGATTTTTATATATTGAATAGCGAAGTAAAAATTCGATTTTTACATATGTAGTGAAAGCGGGCAACGAAGGTGACAAGAAGGCGAAACGACGAAGACTTCTGAAAAGGAAGAGCCGTGGAGCTGGATAGCTATTTGTGAGAATTTCTCACCTTTCAATTTCATTTCTATTTATATATATATATATATATATACTAGGATGCAGACGGTGCTTAGTAGCACCCGACACAATCGTCCACAGACCATGGACTTGTTTGTTTGGTTGCACAGCTTAGTTATATGATTTGATTTGAATTTGGTTGTTGGGTGAATATGATTGATGTGTGAATGGCGTGGGCCTTCACTAGACCGGGGATAAGGCTAGGCCTCGTCCCGTTTCTAGTATCGTGCCGTTATGCCGCCGAAATTTTCTAAAATATGTTAGAAAAATAAAAATATCATTTTATTTAAAGAAATGAACTGAATAGAAATTCATATGATAAAATAAAATGTTTTATCGTTAAAAATATAATTTTTAACGTGAAGTGAATAAAATAAAATATTCATTTACAAACCAGACGGTTTGTTTATGTACACCTGTTTGAAGGACATTGATTGGGTCGATAAATTTTACACATCGCCCAATTTCACAAATAAAATATTTGTTTGATGGTTTGAAAACCCCACACGGGTGTTAGGATGAAATATGCAGTTCACTCATCCTGATTTATTAAATATGTCGATCGATTGATTGACAGGCTGCTATAAGCGTTAGATATCTATATTTGATGCTTATACAGTGTAGTGCACTTTGGTTGATGGTTGATTATTTTTCAATGCTATTATATGTGTGTAATGTATGAAAATCCATATAATTAACTTTATATGGTAATTGATTGGGCCTCATTCCAATTTGAAAAATAAAGAATAATATAAAATAAAAGTTCATGTGTTGACAGTACTCATCCATTGAGATTGGTCATGTGTTGAACGAAATATTTTAGTAACAAAATTTGCACCTTTATAATATAAAATAAAAGTTCATGTGTTGACAGTACTCATCCATTGAGATTGGTCATGTGTTGAACGAAATCTTTTGATAATAACAACTATTTTGAAAAAGAAATATTTGAAATAGAATATTTGAAAATAGAAATTTATGAAGCCGTGTTGATTAGATTGACGCCATTTTGACGTAAACGATATTTATATCGATTTTATTGATTTCGAAATGAATTGAATTGAAAACGATTTCGAAATGAAATGAATTGAAAACGATTTCGAATTGAATTGAATTGAAAACGATTTCGAAATGAAATGAATTGAAAACGATTTCGAATTGAATTGAATTGAAAACGATTTCGAAATGAAATGAATTGAAAACGATTTCGAATTGAAATGAATTGAAAACGATTTCGAATTGAATTGAATTGAAAACGATTTCGAATTGAATTGAATTGAAAACGATTTCGAATTGAATTGAATTGAAAACGAATTCAAATTGAATTGAAAGTGAATTGAAATGAATTCAAATTGAATTGAAATTTGAATTGAATAGAAATGAATTTTAAAACGAATTTATAAAGAAGAATTCAATTTTGATTTGAATTGAAAAGAAAGTTGAACTTGCTTTTGAAACAGATTTTAAAACTATTTATATAATTCGTTTTAAATAGAAATCGACGAAATATATATTATATATATTATATATATAATATAATGGCCTGAATAGAACGCGCCGCGCCGCGGCAGTTCGTGAATTTCGACCATTTATTTCAAACGGACATTACGGGAGATCCGACCGTCGGATTCTCCTAAAACCGGAACCGTTGGGTTCGTATCGAAAAGAGCTTTCTAACGAATATTAGAAATTTGAAATCTAACGGTTGGATTTGGAATTATGTCCAAATCAAATTTGAAAAAGGTCGCTGTAAGTGCAGTTCGATGGCCGTTGTTGGAAATCGACTGTACAGGCCTTGATAAAATTATTAAAAATAGTAATAATTTGTGTAAAATCATAAGAAATGATTTAGAAAGAACTGGGATGAAAAACTCCATATTTGAAAGGATAAAAATAGAGTTTTATCGAAATGAACTAGTTTTGAACTAGAAATATAATTCTATTTTTTTTTTTAATAAATAAATTGAATTTGAAAAGGGTTTAAAAAAAAAAACCAGAATTTCCAATGATTGCATTGGGGTGGATTTGAATCGAAATTGTCTTCGGAATATTTCGATGTTGGAATTCGTGATTATACAGATGTTGTTATGGGAATTTGAAAGATATATATTTATATCGTTATTTCCAATACGACATTTGTTAATCGTAGAATTTGATATTGAATATAAGCCGATATATTTTCTATTCAGAGCCTTATATTGAATATCAAATGTGATTTGGGTTTGTCGTGAATGGTGTCTTCACTAACACTGTTCTTGAACCCAGTTGAGAAAAGATTAAATCTTTTTATTTAGATTTAATGAAGTGTACCAATTAAATAATATTTAATTGGAATTGAATTGATATTAATTTTTGGGTTTATCGTGAACAGTGTTTTAAATAACACTCGTTCTTTAACTCGATAATTAATGAATGTGATTGTGGGTTTATCGTGAACCGTGTTTTAAATGACACTGATTCTTTAACCCAATCGAAGATTAAAACTAAGCGGAGTTTTAATGAATCTTTAATTAGATTGAAATGATCGAAAATGGAGTATCACCAGTTTTGCTCCAGGCGATAGTTAAATCTTTAATTAGATTTGAACGTGAAATGGTAATTGAATTTACCGATAACACTGTGGTGTTAGATATGAAGTATTACCAGTTTTACTTCATGGGATGAATAGGTTGGGATTGGGAAATTAAAACAAATGATTACTTCGGTAAGGTTCGTTAATCCCGACTAGTTTGAATTGATATTCAAAAATAGATTAAAGAATAAATTCAAGGAATTTATCTTGGATAAAATTAATGGGAACCTTTCCCTATGAATGTGAAATTTAGAAACTAACTGTCGGTTAGCCAAGCAGAATGGTTTTCTGAATATTGATCTGATGTTGGTTTCGGCCTTCGGGGTTAATATTTGGGGAATTATTCTCTTGATTAATTTACGGTTAGTGACTAATGAATTGGAATGAGGCGTATGTTGTGTTTGTGTAACACTTATTTAAAATATACGCGAGTTATTCGGAAAGACCGGGTTTATCCCATTCTGAATAACTGATACGACGATAAGTCGAAGATGAAGACGATGGTCGAAGACCGGAAGTATTCACGTCGTTTGGGTAATTACTGATGATCTTGATTGGGCTGTACACCCAAGAAGATGGAAACAGTTGGTGATCGTCCAGACGTGCTTGGAGATGGATGGATATGCGAGGAAAGTGCCTCCGGTTTCGTTCAGACCCAGAACGGACTTGTAAATGGACTGTGTGTCTGACATTGGATTTTAGTCCGTGTGGTTGATCTCTATTAAATATATATCTGTTTGGCGGCGGAGAATTTATTCTCTTGCTTAACGCCCTTCTCTGAGACGTACGAGCTCAGGGGTTATATATTGATGGATATCAATCGCATGGAGTGAATTGCCTGTGTGGCATGCTAAGATGCAAATGATCAAGGCTTCTGTTGAAAAGCAAAGTCTTGTGGTTGATGATCGAAGCACGGCCTAGTGTGGCGTAGCTTTGTGTAACGTTGATTCGCGAGTATCACACCCGGTATGAATCAAAAACGGGAGACGGACCTCAGGGAGGACATGCGTTTCTTTCTAGTTAGGAGTGGCGTCAGTGCTTGAACTGGCTGACGAGTTTGACTCATGTGGATATTACTTATTATTACTTGCTGAAAAGCGAGGCGCCTCGTGATATCGGTTTAGGCCGATGCTTCTGGTCGGCTGACGGGCCAGATTTACACCCCATAGGGTGGGGAAACGTAGTGTTCAGGCATAATAATCCACATCGGTGGACCGGCCCTGACGATCCAAGGCTTGCATGCGCGCTTGCCTGAGGGACGGACTAGAGCGTCTCGAATCGGAGAGGATCTTGCCCCTAGCCTCGGTTCATACCATAAATGATAACCCAACTTCCAATACGACATTTGCGGTTTTGATTGTAAACTTATATATGGCGACATAGTGTTATGGGCCATTCATGCCGCCTATGATTGATACTTATGATTTGAAGTTGTTTTATACACTATGCACTTATAATAGTATCAAATGATTTGTTTTAAACGTATCAAGCATTCTTTGGCTGTTATAAGGGAAAACCCTATCCCCCTGCTTGCGTTGCATTGTGTGATAGGACCTGGGTCTTATAACAGCTTCATTTTTCTTTATTTAGCATTGCGATGTTTGTCTCATGCACTGGTATTCTTGGGAGGAAACCCGTTCCGTGTTATACGGCGTGGTCCCTTGATTTACCTAATGATTTAAAATAAAGATTAATAACTGTTTTAGTTCTCACACCAGTCACATGACTGACCTGGAGTTTATTGTTTTAACCTAAACTCTGGGTGCCCTTATTTTGACACGGGCAGCTAGTAGTTTTGGTTTTGCAGATTTATATTCACAGGATCCTGGTTTACAGCTGGAACGATATCCGGAAAGCTTTGTATCCGTATATCTCCTTCTAGTTGTGTATTGTATTATTTTCCGCTGCTATGTATTTAAATGTAATTTAAATCTCTGATATTTCTGTGTAATATTCTTTTATACTCTGTATATTCTTGTAATCTGATGCATTGTTGTAATATACAATGAAATGTTCTTCTGTATGCGTTCTGTTTTGTCGTGTTCTCAAACGATAGGGCGTTTCGAACGGCCTGGATCGGTTTAGCGACTGGTTCGGACCGAGCGAAATTCCTTGCCGTCACAGTTGGTATCAGAGCTTTGGTTTACAAAGCTCAGAGAACAAGGCACATTAGAACCCTACGAAAGAATTCATCAGATAATTGGATTAGTAAAATCCAATTAGAATGACTCGTTAGAGATAGGATCAGTAGTATCCTAGAACGAGTGTGAAGAGTATATTTTTCAAATGAAAACAATTTTGTTTTGAAAATTTAAAATCGTTTTAAACGTATTTGGTTATTTATTTAAATTGATTTGGACAATGCAGTATATAAAGATTTTGCGTATACGTCTGATCCGCGTATATTCGAAGTTTTAATATACTGGATAGATATAGAATTACACTCTAGTCGCCCGGGGGTGATTCTGATGATTGATCGATCATCATCCGAATTTATGTTCGAGTGACGAAAGTGGACTTTCTATATATTTCCTATTGGCTGGTGTGAGAACCAAAATTAGATAGGGTCTATTGTTGTGATTTGGCATCAAAAACAAGATTTTCTGTATATGTATCAAAATTATGAATTTGAAACTCTAATTCACTAGTTGATTGATGTTTGTGTTGTTTGTTCAGTTGTTTGCTTATTTTGAACCATTATGCCTAATTGAACCCAATATTAGATTGTATTGCAAATTGGTTGCATTTGCTTGCATACATATATATCATTGAACAGGTCATAGCAAGGAGGCTAGAGCAGAGAATAAAATTTGTTTGCCCGACAAATAGGTACATGTTTACTACATAATTTACTGTTTTGTTTGGGTGATGATGATTTTATGAGCCTATTGGCTAGCCGCTTGGCTTTTTCTTTTTCTTTTTGAGATCTGAAGGACCGGGGAAGCTATTTGAAATTCCCCGATGCTCCCGGTGCAGGGGAGGTTATGGCGAAATTTTTCGGAAATTTAGGGTGTTAGCCAAATTTTTGAAAATTTGAAAATTCTCAGAAACTGAAAAGTTAGAGAATGAAAGCCAGATCGAATGTAGAGATTAATAATCAAACCACTTTCGACTTTGTTCCTTTTCGGGGACGAAAAGTTTTAAGTGGGGAAGATTGTAACAACCCGTAAAATGCGAGCCAGTTTGAAATTTTTATTTTGGCAATTTTAGCGAATTTTGATTATTTAAAATGAATTATTTTAAATAATATCGACGAGAAATTTATTTTGAATATAAATCGAACGTATATATTATATACGTCGTCGTTAGAATATAAATATTTATATATAATTATAAATAGAATTGAAAATGGCGCGGTAGTTCGATAATTCGATTTCAAACTTCAATTGAATGTACCGGGTGCAAAACAATCCGGATTTTAGTGAAACCAAAAATCATAGGATCTATTTGATAGTATCTTTCCAACGAATCCGAAGAATCGAGATTTCATCTTAGAAATGATAAGATATGTCCAGTTTAAAATTAGAAATAGTCGCTGTGGAATATATATATATTTTTATATATATAAGGCCCTTAAAGATAGCAATTTTGCAAACGACCTCGGATTTCGACGAAACCAGTTTGTTGGGTCCGTGATGTTAAGTTATTGCTAGATTCCAAATTTCATAATTTTTCGAATCAATATGTGAGCGTGGCGAAGGAAAACGCGTTTGACCAGTTTCAGTTGATTTTAATCGACTGGAAAATGGCCATTTTTCCAACGGTCTCAGAATTCGACGAAACTAGTTTTATTAGGACCGTATCGTCAATACGAAGCTAGAAAATATTTTTCTGGAATTTTTCAAGTTAGTGTGCGACCCCGGTAAATTGAAATGCGCGTTCAAATTCAATATATAGAGTTATATGTTGATTTTAACGAAAACTGTTCGAAGCAGTCAAATCAGCTTACGATACATATCCCATTGTGTTCGGAATGGGGGTAATACGCTAGGGACGACAGGCGGTGGGTCTCGTTTAGAGGCCGAAATAAAAGGTAACTCTTTGGAAAAGAAAAAGAAAAAAGAAAAAAAAATTAATTAAATTAAATATATAAGAGGGACAAAGCTAAGTCAAACCCTCATTACTCTCAGCCTATGGTCAACGCTCCATCGCGCCTCCTCTTTCAAAACTAACGGCCGATTTAGGTCAAGAAGAAATCCCTCAAATCCTCATAATCTGATTCGAATTAAACCCGACTTCAAACCCGAAAATGGAAGAGCTTCTTCCACGCTTCAAGATCCAACAACATTGATCGATTTTCATTTAGGGAACCACTCAGATTTTGCTCCCAAGGAACAGGCGTTCGGGTCCGTTTCGCCGCCGCTGCTGACGATCGAGTTCGCCAGTGTTGGGGGGCGCCGAGGGTTCTCTTGTAGCTGCTTCTCGTGGTGAAGACCGATCCTCCTCAGACGCCTCGTGGTGGCTGGAATCCCAAACCCTAGGCGATGAACGACTTTCGATTTCCCTGGGCTGATTTCAACGTGAAAGAGATGGTAACAAACCCTATTTTCTTGATGTATTTACTTTGTTTTAAAAGAGAAAATTTCATAATTTTCAAATAGAAATTTAAACTTGTTTTAAATTATAGAATCCATACTGTTTTGAAAATAAAAATAGCAATTCAAATCTGAAAATATATTGTTTTAAAGCTGAAAATAAATTGTTTTTAAATCTGAAAATATAGGGTCTTTAAAATGAAAATATAAATAGAATTTGTAAAAGAATTTATTTTGAAAATACATATAGAATATAAATAGAATTTGTAAAAGAATTTATTTTGAAAATACATATAGAATATAAATAGAATTTGAATTTGCAAAGTTTTAAAAATAGGGAAAAGTAGTGTATTTAGAATAAAAATAGCATAGAGATTTGAAAATAAAATAACATAGTTATTTGAAAATAAAAATAGCAGTGTTTTTAAGATTGAAATTTACAGTAATTTTAAAATAAGAAATTTATAGCGATGTTTTGAAAATAAAAATATGATTTTTATATGTTGAACTTCGAAATAAAAATATGGTTTTTATATGTTGAACTTCGAAATAAAATTTTTATATGAAGAATAGCGAACTAAAAATTCGATTTTTATATATTGAATAGCGAAGTAAAAATTCGATTTTTACATATGTAGTGAAAGCGGGCAACGAAGGTGACAAGAAGGCGAAACGACGAAGACTTCTGAAAAGGAAGAGCCGTGGAGCTGGATAGCTATTTGTGAGAATTTCTCACCTTTCAATTTCATTTCTATTTATATATATATATATATATATATATATATATATATATACTAGGATGCAGACGGTGCTTAGTAGCACCCGACACAATCGTCCACAGACCATGGACTTGTTTGTTTGGTTGCACAGCTTAGTTATATGATTTGATTTGAATTTGGTTGTTGGGTGAATATGATTGATGTGTGAATGGCGTGGGCCTTCACTAGACCGGGGATAAGGCTAGGCCTCGTCCCGTTTCTAGTATCGTGCCGTTATGCCGCCGAAATTTTCTAAAATATGTTAGAAAAATAAAAATATCATTTTATTTAAAGAAATGAACTGAATAGAAATTCATATGATAAAATAAAATGTTTTATCGTTAAAAATATAATTTTTAACGTGAAGTGAATAAAATAAAATATTCATTTACAAACCAGACGGTTTGTTTATGTACACCTGTTTGAAGGACATTGATTGGGTCGATAAATTTTACACATCGCCCAATTTCACAAATAAAATATTTGTTTGATGGTTTGAAAACCCCACACGGGTGTTAGGATGAAATATGCAGTTCACTCATCCTGATTTATTAAATATGTCGATCGATTGATTGACAGGCTGCTATAAGCGTTAGATATCTATATTTGATGCTTATACAGTGTAGTGCACTTTGGTTGATGGTTGATTATTTTTCAATGCTATTATATGTGTGTAATGTATGAAAATCCATATAATTAACTTTATATGGTAATTGATTGGGCCTCATTCCAATTTGAAAAATAAAGAATAATATAAAATAAAAGTTCATGTGTTGACAGTACTCATCCATTGAGATTGGTCATGTGTTGAACGAAATATTTTAGTAACAAAATTTGCACCTTTATAATATAAAATAAAAGTTCATGTGTTGACAGTACTCATCCATTGAGATTGGTCATGTGTTGAACGAAATCTTTTGATAATAACAACTATTTTGAAAAAGAAATATTTGAAATAGAATATTTGAAAATAGAAATTTATGAAGCCGTGTTGATTAGATTGACGCCATTTTGACGTAAACGATATTTATATCGATTTTATTGATTTCGAAATGAATTGAATTGAAAACGATTTCGAAATGAAATGAATTGAAAACGATTTCGAATTGAATTGAATTGAAAACGATTTCGAAATGAAATGAATTGAAAACGATTTCGAATTGAATTGAATTGAAAACGATTTCGAAATGAAATGAATTGAAAACGATTTCGAATTGAAATGAATTGAAAACGATTTCGAATTGAATTGAATTGAAAACGATTTCGAATTGAATTGAATTGAAAACGATTTCGAATTGAATTGAATTGAAAACGAATTCAAATTGAATTGAAAGTGAATTGAAATGAATTCAAATTGAATTGAAATTTGAATTGAATAGAAATGAATTTTAAAACGAATTTATAAAGAAGAATTCAATTTTGATTTGAATTGAAAAGAAAGTTGAACTTGCTTTTGAAACAGATTTTAAAACTATTTATATAATTCGTTTTAAATAGAAATCGACGAAATATATATTATATATATTATATATATAATATAATGGCCTGAATAGAACGCGCCGCGCCGCGGCAGTTCGTGAATTTCGACCATTTATTTCAAACGGACATTACGGGAGATCCGACCGTCGGATTCTCCTAAAACCGGAACCGTTGGGTTCGTATCGAAAAGAGCTTTCTAACGAATATTAGAAATTTGAAATCTAACGGTTGGATTTGGAATTATGTCCAAATCAAATTTGAAAAAGGTCGCTGTAAGTGCAGTTCGATGGCCGTTGTTGGAAATCGACTGTACAGGCCTTGATAAAATTATTAAAAATAGTAATAATTTGTGTAAAATCATAAGAAATGATTTAGAAAGAACTGGGATGAAAAACTCCATATTTGAAAGGATAAAAATAGAGTTTTATCGAAATGAACTAGTTTTGAACTAGAAATATAATTCTATTTTTTTTTTAATAAATAAATTGAATTTGAAAAGGGTTTTAAAAAAAAATAACCAGAATTTCCAATGATTGCATTGGGGTGGATATGAATCGAAATTGTCTTCGGAATATTTCGATGTTGGAATTCGTGATTATACAGATGTTGTTATGGGAATTTGAAAGATATATATTTATATCGTTATTTCCAATACGACATTTGTTAATCGTAGAATTTGATATTGAATATAAGCCGATATATTTTCTATTCAGAGCCTTATATTGAATATCAAATGTGATTTGGGTTTGTCGTGAATGGTGTCTTCACTAACACTGTTCTTGAACCCAGTTGAGAAAAGATTAAATCTTTTTATTTAGATTTAATGAAGTGTACCAATTAAATAATATTTAATTGGAATTGAATTGATATTAATTTTTGGGTTTATCGTGAACAGTGTTTTAAATAACACTCGTTCTTTAACTCGATAATTAATGAATGTGATTGTGGGTTTATCGTGAACCGTGTTTTAAATGACACTGATTCTTTAACCCAATCGAAGATTAAAACTAAGCGGAGTTTTAATGAATCTTTAATTAGATTGAAATGATCGAAAATGGAGTATCACCAGTTTTGCTCCAGGCGATAGTTAAATCTTTAATTAGATTTGAACGTGAAATGGTAATTGAATTTACCGATAACACTGTGGTGTTAGATATGAAGTATTACCAGTTTTACTTCATGGGATGAATAGGTTGGGATTGGGAAATTAAAACAAATGATTACTTCGGTAAGGTTCGTTAATCCCGACTAGTTTGAATTGATATTCAAAAATAGATTAAAGAATAAATTCAAGGAATTTATCTTGGATAAAATTAATGGGAACCTTTCCCTATGAATGTGAAATTTAGAAACTAACCGTCGGTTAGCCAAGCAGAATGGTTTTCTGAATATTGATCTGATGTTGGTTTCGGCCTTCGGGGTTAATATTTGGGGAATTATTCTCTTGATTAATTTACGGTTAGTGACTAATGAATTGGAATGAGGCGTATGTTGTGTTTGTGTAACACTTATTTAAAATATACGCGAGTTATTCGGAAAGACCGGGTTTATCCCATTCTGAATAACTGATACGACGATAAGTCGAAGATGAAGACGATGGTCGAAGACCGGAAGTCTTCACGTCGTTTGGGTAATTACTGATGATCTTGATTGGGCTGTACACCCAAGAAGATGGAAACAGTTGGTGATCGTCCAGACGTGCTTGGAGATGGATGGATATGCGAGGAAAGTGCCTCCGGTTTCGTTCAGACCCAGAACGGACTTGTAAATGGACTGTGTGTCTGACATTGGATTTTAGTCCGTGTGGTTGATCTCTATTAAATATATATCTGTTTGGCGGCGGAGAATTTATTCTCTTGCTTAACGCCCTTCTCTGAGACGTACGAGCTCAGGGGTTATATATTGATGGATATCAATCGCATGGAGTGAATTGCCTGTGTGGCATGCTAAGATGCAAATGATCAAGGCTTCTGTTGAAAAGCAAAGTCTTGTGGTTGATGATCGAAGCACGGCCTAGTGTGGCGTAGCTTTGTGTAACGTTGATTCGCGAGTATCACACCCGGTATGAATCAAAAACGGGAGACGGACCTCAGGGAGGACATGCGTTTCTTTCTAGTTAGGAGTGGCGTCAGTGCTTGAACTGGCTGACGAGTTTGACTCATGTGGATATTACTTATTATTACTTGCTGAAAAGCGAGGCGCCTCGTGATATCGGTTTAGGCCGATGCTTCTGGTCGGCTGACGGGCCAGATTTACACCCCATAGGGTGGGGAAACGTAGTGTTCAGGCATAATAATCCACATCGGTGGACCGGCCCTGACGATCCAAGGCTTGCCTGCGCGCTTGCCTGAGGGGCGGACTAGAGCGTCTCGAATCGGAGAGGATCTTGCCCCTAGCCTCGGTTCATACCATAAATGATAACCCAACTTCCAATACGACATTTGCGGTTTTGATTGTAAACTTATATATGGCGACATAGTGTTATGGGCCATTCATGCCGCCTATGATTGATACTTATGATTTGAAGTTGTTTTATACACTATGCACTTATAATAGTATCAAATGATTTGTTTTAAACGTATCAAGCATTCTTTGGCTGTTATAAGGGAAAACCCTATCCCCCGGCTTGCGTTGCATTGTGTGATAGGACCTGGGTCTTATAACAGCTTCATTTTTCTTTATTTAGCATTGCGCTGTTTGTCTCATGCACTGGTATTCTTGGGAGGAAACCCGTTCCGTGTTATACGGCGTGGTCCCTTGATTTACCTAATGATTTAAAATAAAGATTAATAACTGTTTTAGTTCTCACACCAGTCACATGACTGACCTGGAGTTTATTGTTTTAACCTAAACTCTGGGTGCCCTTATTTTGACACGGGTAGCTAGTAGTTTTGGTTTTGCAGATTTATATTCACAGGATCCTGGTTTACAGCTGGAACGATATCCGGAAAGCTTTGTATCCGTATATCTCCTTCTAGTTGTGTATTGTATTATTTTCCGCTGCTATGTATTTAAATGTAATTTAAATCTCTGATATTTCTGTGTAATATTCTTTTATACTCTGTATATTCTTGTAATCTGATGCATTGTTGTAATATACAATGAAATGTTCTTCTGTATGCGTTCTGTTTTGTCGTGTTCTCAAACGATAGGGCGTTTCGAACGGCCTGGATCGGTTTAGCGACTGGTTCGGACCGAGCGAAATTCCTTGCCGTCACAGCAATGCTAAATAAAGAAGAATGAAGCTATTATAAGACCCAGGTCCCATCACACAATGCAACGCAAGCCGAAGGATAGGGTTTTACCTTATAATAGCCAAAGAATGCTTGATACGTCCAAAAACACATTATTTTGATATCACTATAAGTGTATAGTGTCAAAACAATTTCAATCATAAGTATCAATCATAGGCGGCATAGCTACCATCTACTATGTCGCCATACTAGGTTCTACAAATAAAACCGAAATACACGTATTGGAAATTGGATTTCCATCATGAGTAGAGGCAAGGGGCAAGCTCCTCTCCGATTCGAGACACTCTAGCAAATGTCTCAGGACCCCACTATGATCCTTGGATCTTCAGGGTCGGTCCTACCTTACTTTTGAGGATTAATTATTCCTGAACACACGTTTCGCGGTCCTAACAGACCTAAAATCGAGGCGCCTCATCCAACAACCACACAGGTGAAAAGTATATAAATGTCGGCCATTTTAAGCACCGACACCACCCATAGCTGGAAAGAAACGTCGTGCTCTCCCTGCAGCCACTATCCCCTTTTTGACTCATACCGAGGTGTGAGGTTCGTGAATTCACGTTATACACAAAGCTACGCCACGTAGGCTGTGCTTTGATCATCAACCACAAGACTCTGCTTTTCAACAAAAGCCTTGATCATTGCATCTCAGCGTGCCACACAGGCAATTCATGCCATGCGATTGATATCTATCGATATATAACCTCTAAGCTCGTACGTCTCAGAGAAGGGCGTTAAGCAAGAGAATAAATTCTCCGCCGCCAAACAGATATATATTTAACAGAAATCAATCAACATAGAATAAATTCCAATGTCAGACACACAATCCATTTACACGTCCGTTCTGGGTCTGAACGAAACCGGAGGCACTTTCCTCGCATATCCATCAATCTCCAAGTACATCTGGACGATCACCAACTGATTCCCTCATCTTGGGTGTACAGCCCAATACAGATCGTCGGTAATCACCCAAACGATGTGAAGACTTCCGGTCTTCAACCACCGTCTTCATCTTCGACTTATCGTCGAATCGGTTATTCAGAATGGGTATAAACACGGCCTTTCCGAATAACTCGCGTATATAATAAACACGTGTTACACAAACACAACATACGCCTCATTCCAATTCAGAATATTCTTATATTCAAATTTTCACATCCTCAGGGAAAGGTTCCCATTAATTTTATCCAAGATAAATTCTTCTAAATTTATTCTTTAATCTTCCTATGGATATCATTTAAAACCATATTATGGTTTTCCAAACTAGTCGGGATTAGCGAACCACACCGAAGTAATTATTTATTTTATTTCCCAATCCCAACCTATTCATCCCATGGAGAAAACTGGTAATACTCCATATCTAACACCACGGTGTTATCGGTAAAATTAATTACCATTTCACGTTCAAATCTAATTAAAGATTTAACTATCGCTTTGGAGCAAAACTGGTGATACTCCATTCTTGATCACTTTTTAGATTTGATAATTTAAGTTATCAGTTCAAATTTCAATCTAATTAAAGATTCATTAAAACTCCACTTAGTTTTAATCTTTTCAAAAATCAATATCCTGTCTTTAACTAGTTTAAAGAACCGATGTCATCTAAAACACGATCCACGATAAACCCAAATCTCATTTGAAATTAAATACAAGGCTCTGAATAGAAAATATATCGGCTTATATTCAATATCAAATTCTGAAATCAACAAATATTGTATTGGAAATAACGATATAAAACATTTCTTTCAAATTTCCTCCACAATATCTATATAATCGCGGAATCCGATCATCGAAATACTCCAAAGGTAATTTCGATTCAAATCCATTCCAATTCATATATTGGAAATACTGGTTATTTTTAAAACAATTTTCAAATTCAATTTATTTATTTCAAAAATAAATTGATTTTAATTCTAGTTCAAAACTAGTTCATTTCGATAAAAATCTATTTTTATCTTTTCAAATATGGAGTTTTTCATCCCAGTTCTTCACAAACTATTTCTTATGATTTTACACAGATTATAGATATTTTTAATAATTTTATCAAGGCCCGTACAGTCGATTTCCATCAATGGCCATTGAACTGCTCCTACAACGACCTTTTCCAAATTTGATTTGGACATAATCCCAAATCCAACCGTTAGATTTCTAATTTCAAATATTCGTTAGCAAGATCTTTTCGATACAAACCCAACGGTTTAGGTTTGAGGAGAATCCGACGGTCGGATCTCCCGCAATGTCCGTACGAAGTCAATGGTCGAAATTCGCGAACTGCCGCGGCGCGTTCTATTCAGGCCATTTAATATATATAATATATATATTATATATATATCGTCGATTTCTATTCAAAACAAATTTTATAAATCGTCTTAAATTCGTTTTCAAAACAGCTTCAACTTCGTATTCAATTTCAAATCAAAGGTGAATTTTCCATTATAAATTCGTTTTACATTCATTTCTATTCAATTCGAATTCATTTCAATTTGAATTCATTTTAATTCAATTTCAATTCGAATTCATTTTAATTCATTCCTATCCAATTCGAATTCAAATTCAATTTCTATTCAATTCGAATCGAATTCATTTTCTATTTGATTCGAATTCATTTTCTATTTGATTCGAATTCATTTCAATTTCACTTCAATTTGAATTCATTTCAAATTGATTCAATTAAATTTCAATTTGAATTTTTATTCAATTTAATTCGCATTCTATTCAATTTAATTTGAATTTACCTTCTATTCAATTAAATTCGAATTCATTTTCTATTTGATTCGAATTCATTTTCAATTTCACTTCAATTTGAATTCATTTCAAATTGATTCAATTAAATTTCAATTTGAATTTTAATTCAATTTAATTCGCATTCTATTCAATTTAATTTGAATCTTCCTTCTATTCAATTAAATTCGAATTCATTTCAAATTGATTTCAATTCAACTTCAATCCTGTTCAATTCAAAATATTCAATTATGAAATCACTTTTCAATATTCATTATAACACGAATAAAATCGATAAAAATATCGTTCGCGTCAAAATAACGCATCTCTAATCAACACGGCTTTATTTTTTTCAAAGACTTCTTTATTCTATTCAACAAATGAATATTTATTTTATTCAACACATGAATCTATATTTCTTTCAACACACGAAAATTCTCAACACATGAGCACTGTCAACACATGACTATTTTTGTTGTTTAATATATTTTATAAAATTATGGTATCTATCGTTTGATTTTCAAATCAGACTCCAACTGTAAAGTAGTAAGAGAATGATTCCCTAAATATTAACCCCGAAGGCTGAAACCAATATCATATCAATACCCAAGAAACCACTCATCTCATCTGTTTTCCAGTTAGTTTCTAACTTTAAATATGATAAAGATGTAAATTTTATTGTTAAAATATTTCTTTCAACACACGACAATTTTCAACACATGATTATTTATTCTAT
The DNA here is from genome assembly GCA_030737875.1 of Allium sativum. Lineage (NCBI taxonomy): Eukaryota > Viridiplantae > Streptophyta > Magnoliopsida > Asparagales > Amaryllidaceae > Allium > Allium sativum. The sequence goes on along the minus strand of CM060915.1, from coordinate 464,053,809 downwards.
TCAACACATGAATCTATACTTCATTCTATTCTTTATTTTCCCAATTGGAATGAGGCCCAATCAATTACCATATAATGTTAATTATATGGATTCCATACAACACATGTATATAATCACAACAATAAATAATCAATCATCATCCAAAGTGCACCACACTGTATAAGCATCAAGTATTGATATCTAACGCTTATAACATCCTGTTAATCAATCAATCGACATACAACTAACCAATCGGGATGAGTGGACTTCAAATATCATCGCAACACCCGTGTGTGGTTTCAAATCAACAAACACATTTTTATTCACACACACACACGTTAAAAACAATATTTTTAACGATAAAATATTTTTAACTATATAAATATTTTATTTCATTTCACATCACACAATCAATTTTCTTCACAACAAACAATCAAACATACAAGCTATCCATGGTATGTGGATGACGGGTGTCGGGTGCTACTAAGCACCGTCAACATCCTAGTATATATTTATAACTAGAAAAGAAAATTTAAAGTGAGAAGTTCTCACAGAGGGTTCCACTCCGCCGTGCTTTGCTTTTGAACTACTGAACCGTCTAGACCGGTTTGAAATTCCAATGCAGTTCTTTTCACGCTGTTCAAATTAAAATTATATTTTTATTGCTTCATTTCAATAAATAAAAATTCTATTTTTATTTCAACTTCATATATATTTTTCAATGCTTCATTCTATATGAAAATTATATTTTTATATTTCTACTTCTTATATAAAGATTATATTTTTATTCTTCACATCATATAAAAATCACATTTTTATTTCAACATATATTTAATAAAAATCATATTTTTATTATCGCCACTATATAAATATCATATTTTTATACTTTCTACAAATTAAAAATCGAATTTTTATCCTTTCTAAGATATAAAAATCATATTTTCTTCTCCACTTCATAAATATACAAATTAAAATTCTAGTTTTTACGCCTCTAAAAATCTTATCTTTTTATATTTAAATATTGTAACTTCATATATAAATCAAACTTTTATCATATAAAAATCAAATCTTTTATAGTATAAAAATCAAATCTTTTATCAAATGAACACCATATAAAAACCGCATTTTTAATCGATGTTATATAATAAAAATCCCCTTACTAATTATCTAAATAAGTAAAGAAGAATAAATATAAATAAACATAGAAGCTTACATTGAAATCAGGTGAAGGGGGTACTGTTTCGCGTTGAAGGTGGAAGAGGCAGAGGCTGGCGCGCGGTTCCAGGGGGGAGGCGAGGTCTCTGACGATCGGCGACGAGGGGGAGGGCGGTGGCGCGGTTTGCATCGGGGTTGGGGTTTGTAGAGGGGAACGGGAGTGAGAGGGGGCGTCGGAGATTGAGGAGGGGGGGCTGTCTCGATGGACGGCGTCGGAGGCGAAAGGGGGGCGAGGTCTCTGACGATCGGCGACGAGGGGGAGGGCGTCGATCGAGGGACGCTAAGGTTTTCTTTTTTTTTTTTTTTTTTTTTTGATTTCTGAAAAGTAAACGGGGGAAGAGAAAGAAAGAGAGGGTGGGTTTGTAAATTTTTATAATATTTTACTTATTTTTAATTTCAAAAAGCAACTTAAATTTCGGACTCGAAACGGGACCCACCGCCTGTCATCCCTCGCTAATTACCCCCATTCCGAACACAATGGGATATGTTCCGCAAGCCAATTCGATCGTTTCGATCAGTTTTCGTAAAAATCAAAATATAACTCTATATATTAAATTTGAACGCACATTTCAATTTACCGGGGCCACATACGAACTCAAAAAATTCCAGAAAAATATTTTCTAGCTTCGTATTTACGATACGGTCCTAACAAAACTAGTTTCATCGAATTCTGAGACCGTTTGAAAAATGGCCATTTTCCAGTCGATTAAAATCAACTAAAACTGGTCAAACGCGTTTTGCTTTGTTACGCTCACATATTGAATCGAAAAATTATGAAAATTGGATTCTAGCAATAACTTGACATCCCGGATCCAAAAAAAGTGGTTTCGTCGAAATCCGAGGTCGTTTGCAAAATTTCCATTTTTAAGGGCCAGAATTCCCTAGCGACTATTCTGAATTTTCATCTGGGCATAACTTTTGATTCTCGCTATGAAATTTCGATATTTCGGATTCGTTGGAAAGATATTCCCAATTAGATTCGAATATTTTTGGTTTTACTAAAATCCGGATTATTTTGCACCCAGTACATTCAATTGAAGTTTGAAATCGAATTATCGAACTACCGCGCCATTTTCAATTCCTTTTATAATTATAAATAATAATTTTATTCTAACGACGATTCAAATAAATATATACGTTCTAATTCTATTCAAAATAAATTTCTCGTCGCTATTATTTAAAGTAATCATTTTAAATATAGAAAATTCATTAAAATTGCCAAAATAAAATTTTTAAATTGGCTCAGATTTTTTGGGTTGTTACAATCTCCCCCCACTTAAAACTTTTCGTCTTCGAAAAGGAACGAAGCCGAAAGTTGTTTTAAAAACCAACTCAACTTCCATAATTTTCGTTACGGCTTAAGTTCTTCAACTTTTCAGTTTCTAAGAACTTTTCAAAATTTCAAAAATTTGGCTAACACCCTAAATTTCCGAAAAATTTCGCCATAACCTCCCCTGCACCGGGGACTTCGGGATATTTCATATAGCCTCCCATGGCCTTCTTCAATCCAAAAGAAAAGGAAAAGGCCAAGCGGCTAGCCAATCGGCTCCTAAAATCATCATCACCCAAACAAAACAGTAAATTATGGTAAACATGTACCTATTTGTCGGGCAAACAATTTTATTCTTCTGCTCTAGCCTCCTTGCTATGACCTGTTCAATGTATGTACATGTATATGCAAGCAAATGCGACCAATTTTCAATACAATTCACTATTTGGTTCAATTAGGGTAAATGGTTCAAAATTATCAAACAAATAAGCAAACAACACACCATCAATCAATTAGTGGATTAACGTTTCAAATTCATAATTTTGATACATATACCGAAAATCATGATTTTGATGCCATATCACGACAAATAATCCTAAGTAAATTTTGGTTCTCACACCAGTCTAATGGAAATATATAGATATCACACCTTCGAAACTCGAACATAAATTCTAATGATGATCGATCAATCATCAGAACCATCTCCGGGTGTCTAGAATGTGATTCTATATCATCCAGTATATTAAAACTTCGAATATACGTTCATGATGCCTATATGCAAAACCTTTATATAATGGATTGTCCAAATTCAATATAAATAAATTATTCAAATACGTATACTAGAATTTAACTTTCAAAACAAAGTTTGTTTTCATTTGAAAAATATACTCTTCACACTCGTTCTAGGATACTACTGATCCTATCTATAACGAGTCATTCTAATTGGATATTACTAATCCAATATCTGATGTATTCTTTCGTTCGGTTCTAATGTGTCTTGTTATCGAGCTCTATAAACCAAAGCTCTGATACCAAAATGAGACGACCTGAACTTCCCCGTAAAGGAAAGTCCGGATTGAGATGAAAACAAGCCACATCGGAACGCAAACAGAAGAACATTTCATTGTTTATTTCAACAATTCCATCAGATACAAGAATATACAGAGTATGAATGAATAAAATACATTCAATAAATATCAGAGATTACAATAAATTACATAGCAGCGGAAAATAATACAAAACACAACTGAAAGTAATACACGGATACAGAGCTTTCCGAACATCGTTCCAGCTGTAAATCAGGATCCTGTGAATATAAATCTGCAAAACCAAAACTACTAGCTGCCCGTGTCGAAAATAAGGGCACCCAGAGTTTAGGATAAAACAATAAACTCCAGGTCAGTCATGTGACTGGTGTGAGAACTAAAAAAGTTATTATCTTTATTTTAAAGTCAGGTAAATCAAGGGACCACGCCGTATAACACGGAACAGGTTTCCTCCCAAGAATACCAGTGCACAAGACAACAGCGCAGTGCTAAATAAAGAAGAATGAAGCTATTATAAGACCCAGGTCCCATCACACAATGCAACGCAAGCCGGAGGGTAGGGTTTTTACCTTATAATAGCCAAAGAATGCTTGATACGTCCAAAAACACATTATTTTGATATTACTATAAGTGTATAGTGTCAAAACAATTTCAATCATAAGTATCAATCATAGGCGGCATAGCTACCATCTACTATGTCGCCATACTAGGTTCTACAAATAAAACCGAAATACACGTATTGGAAATTGGATTTCCGTCATGAGTCGAGGCAAGAGGCAAGCTCCTCTCCGATTCGAGACACTCTAGCAAATGTCTCAGGACCCCACTATGATCCTTGGATCTTCAGGGCCGGTCCTACCTTACTTTTGAGGATTAATTATTCCTGAACACACGTTTCCCGGTCCTAACAGACCTAAAATCGAGGCGCCTCATCCAACAACCACACAGGTGAAAAGTATATAAATGTCGGCCAGTTTAAGCACCGACACCACCCATAGCTAGAAAGAAACATCGTGCTCTCCCTGTAGTCGCTATCCCGTTTTTGACTCATACCGAGGTGTGAGGCTCCCGAATTTACGTTATACACAAAGCTACGCCACGTAGGCCGTGCTTTGATCATCAACCACAAGACTCTGCTTTTCAACAAAAGCCTTGATCATTGCATCTCAGCGTGCCACATAGGCAATTCATGCCATGCGATTGATATCTATCAATATTTAACCTCTAAGCTCGTACGTCTCAGAGAAGGGCGTTAAGCAAGAGAATAAATTCTCCGCCACCAAACAGATATATATATATATTTAACAGAAATCAATCAACACAGAATAAATTTCAATGTCAGACACACAATCCATTTACACGTCCGTTCTGGGTCTGAATGAAACCGGAGGCACTTTCCTTGCATATCCATCGATCTCCAAGTACGTCTGGACGATCACCAACTGATTCCCTCATCTTGGGTGTACAGCCTAATCAAGATCGTCAATAATCACCAAAATGATGTGAAGACTTCCGGTCTTCAACCACCGTCTTCATCTTCGACTTATCTTCGAATCGGTTATTCAGAATGGGTATAAACCCGGCCTTTCCGAATAACCCGCGTATATAATAAACACGTGTTACACGAACACAACATACGCCTCATTCCAATTCAGAATATTCTTTTATTCAAATTTTCACATACTTAGGGGAAGGTTCCCATTAATTTTATCCAAGATAAATTCTTCTAAATTTATTATTTAATCTTCCTTTGGATATCATTTCAAACCATATTATGGTTTTCCAAACTAGTCGGGATTAGCGAACCACACCGAAGTAATTATTTATTTTATTTCCCAATCCCAACCTATTCATCCCATGGAGAAAACTGGTAATACTCCATATCTAACACCACGGTGTTATCGGTAAAATTAATTACCATTTCACGTTCAAATCTAATTAAAGATTTAACTATCGCTTTGGAGCAAAACTGGTGATACTCCATTCTCGATCACTTTTCAGATTTTATAATTTAAGTTATCAATTCACATTTCAATCTAATTAAAGATTCATTAAAACTCCACTTAGTTTTAATCTTTTCAAAAATCAATATCCTGTCTTTAACTGGGTTAAAGAACCGATGTCATCTAAAACACGATCCACGATAAACCCAAATCTCATTTGGTATTAAATACAAGGCTCTGAATAGAAAATATATCGGTTATATTCAATATCAAATTCTGAAATCAACAAATATCGTGTTGGAAATAACGATATAAAATATATCTTTCAAATTTCCTCCACAATATCTGTATAATCGCGGAATCCAATCATCGAAATACTCCAAAGGTAATTTCGATTCAAATCCATTCCAATTCATATATTGGAAATCCTGGTTATTTTTAAAACCATTTTCAAATTCAATTTATTTATTTCAAAAATAATTTGATTTTAATTCTAGTTCAAAACTAGTTCATTTCGATAAAAATCTATTTTTATCTTTTCAAATATGGAGTTTTTCATCCCAGTTCTTCACAAACTATTTCTTATGATTTTACTAAAATTATAGACATTTTTAATAATTTTATCAAGGCCCGTACAGTCGATTTCCATCAATGGCCATCAAACTGCACTTATAGCGACCTTTTCCAAATTTGATTTGGATATAATCCCAAATCCAACCGTTAGATTTATAATTTCAAATATTCGTTAGAAAGCTCTTTTCGATACGAACCCAACGGTTTCGGTTTGAGGAAAATCCGACAGTCGGATCTCCCGCAATGTCCGTACGAAGTCAATGGTCGAAATTCGCGAATTGCCGCGATGCAGCGCGTTCTATTCAGGCCATTTAATATATATAATATGTATTATATATATATATATCGTCAATTTCTATTCAAAACGAATTTTATAAATCGTTTTAAATTCGTTTTCAAAATAGCTTCAACTTCATATTCAATTTCAAATCAAAGGTGAATTTTCCATTATAAATTCGTTTTACATTCATTTCCATTCAATTTGAATTCATTTCAATTTGAATTCATTTTAATTCAATTTCAATTCGAATTCATTTTAATTCATTCCTATCCAATTCGAATTCAAATTCAATTTCTATTCAATTCGAATCAAATTCATTTTCTATTTGATTCGAATTCATTTTCTATTTGATTCGAATTCATTTCAATTTCACTTCAATTTGAATTCATTTCAAATTGATTCAATTAAATTTCAATTTTAATTCAATTTAATTCGCATTTTATTCAATTTAATTTGAATTTACCTTCTATTCAATTAAATTCGAATTCATTTTCTATTTGATTCGAATTCATTTTCAATTTCACTTCAATTTGAATTCATTTCAAATTGATTCAATTAAATTTCAATTTGAATTTTAATTCAATTTAATTTGCATTCAATTCAATTTAATTTGAATTTACCTTTTATTCAATTAAATTCGAATTCATTTCAAATTGATTTCAATTCAACTTCAATCCTGTTCAATTCAAAATATTCAATTATGAAATCACTTTTCAATATTCATTATAAAACGAATAAAATCGATAAAAATATCGTTCGCGTCAAAATAACGATCTCTAATCAACACGGCTTTATATTTTTCAAAGACTTCTTTATTCTATTCAACAAATGAATATTTATTCTATTCAACACATGAATCTATATTTCTTTCAACACACGAAAATTCTCAACACACGAGCACTGTCAACACATGACTATTTTTGTTATTTATTATATTTTATAAATTTATGGTATCTATCGTTTGATTTTCAAATCAGACTCCAACTGTAAAGTAGTAAGAGAATGATTCCCTAAATATTAACCCAGAGGGCCGAAACCAATATCAGATCAATACCCAGGAAACCACCCATCTCATCTATTTTCCAGTTAGTTTCTAACTTTAAATATGATAAAGATGTAAATTTTATTGTTAAAATATTTCTTTCAACACATGATTATTTATTCTATTCAACACATGAATCTATACTTCAATCTATTCTTTATTTTCCCAATTGGAATGAGGCCCAATCAATTACCATATAATGTTAATTATATGGATTCCATACAACACATGTATATAATCACAACAATAAATAATCAATCATCATCCAAAGTGCACCACACTGTATAAGCATCAAGTATAGATATCTAATGCTTATAACAGCCTGTCAATCAATCGATCGACATACAACTAACCAATCGGGATGAGTGGACTTCAAATATCATCCCAACACCCGTGTGGGGTTTCAAATCAACAAACCCATATTTTTATTCACACACATACGTTAAAAACAATATTTTTAACTATACAAATAATTTCTTTCATTTCACATCACACAATCAATTTTCTTCACAACAAACAATCAAACATACAAGCCGTCAATGGTCCGTGGATGACGGGTGTCGGGTGCTACTAAGCACCGTCTGCATCCTAGTATATATTTATAACTAGAAAAGAAAATTTAAAGTGAGAAGTTCTCACAGGGGGTTCCACTCCGCCGTGCTTTGCTGTTGAACTGCTGAACCGTCTGGACCGGTTTGAAATTCCAATGCAGTTCTTTTCACGCTGTTCAAATAAAAATTATATTTTTATTTCTTTATTTCAATAAATAAAAATTATATTTTTATTTCTACTTCATATATATTTTTCAACGCTTCATTCTGTATGAAAATTATATTTTTATATTTCTACTTCTTATATAAAGATTATATTTTTATTCTTCACATCATATAAAAATCACATTTTTATTTCAACATATATATAATAAAAATCATATTTTTATTATCACCACTATATAGATATCATATTTTTATACTTTCTACAAATTAAAAATCTAATTTTTATCCTTTCTAAGATATAAAAATCATATTTTCTTCTCCACTTCATAAATATAAAAATCAAATTTTTATCTTCACTAAAAATTATATTTTTACTTCATTAAAAACCAAATCTTTACTTAAGGAAAATTCTAGTTTTTACGCCTCTAAAAATCTTATCTTTTTATATTTAAATATTGTAACTTCATATATAAATCAAACTTTTATCATATAAAAATCAAATCTTTTATCAAATGAACACTATATAAAAACCGCATTTTTAATCGATGTTATATAATAAAAATCCCCTTACTAATTATCTAAATAAGTAAAGAAGAATAAATAAAAATAAACATAGAAGCTTACATTGAAACCAGGTGAAGGGGGTACTGTTTTGCGTTGAAGGTGGAAGAGGCGGAGGCTGGCGCGCGGTTCCAAGGGGGGAAGGCGAGGTCTCTGATGGTCGGCGACGAGGGGGAGGGCGGTGGCGCGGTTTGCATCGTGGTTGGGGTTTGTAGAGGGGAACGGGAATGAGAGGGGGCGTCGGAGATTGAGGAGGGGGGCTGTCTCGATGGACGGCGTCGGAGGCGAAAGGGGGGCGAGGTCTCTGACGATCGGTGACGAGGGGGAGGGTGTTGATCGAGGGGCGCTAGGGTTTTTTTTTGATTTCTGAAAAGTAAATGGGGGAAGAGAAAGAAAGAGAGGGGGGTTTTTAAATTTTTATATTATTTTATTTATTTTTAATTTCAAAAAGCAACTTAAAATTTTGGACTCGAAACAGGACCCACCGCCTGTCATCCCCAGCTAATTACCCCCATTCCGAACACAATGGGATATGTTCCGCAAGCCAATTCGATTGTTTCGATCAGTTTTCGTCAAAATCAAAATATAACTCTATATATTGAATTTGAACGCACATTTCAATTTACCGGGGCCACATACGAACTCAAAAATTTCCAAAAAAACATTTTCTAGCTTCGTATTGATGATACGATCCTAACAAAACTAGTTTTGTCGAATTCTGAGACAGTTTGAAAACTGGCCATTTTCTAGTCGATTAAAATCAACTAAAACTGGTCAAACGCATTTTCCTTTGTCACGCTCACATATTGAATCGAAAAATTATGAAAATTGGAATTTAGCAATAACTTGACATCCCAGATCCAACAAAAGAGGTTTCGTCAAAATCCGAGGTCGTTTGCAAAATTTCCATTTTTAAGGGCTAGAATTCCATAACGACTATTCTGAATTTTCATCTAGGCATAACTTTTGATTCCCGCTATGAAATTTCGATTTTTCGGATTCGTTGGAAAAATATTCCCAATTAGATTCGAATATTTTTGGTTTCACTAAAATCCGGATTATTTTGCACCCGGTACATTCAATTGAAGTTTGAAATCGAATTATCGAACTACCACGCCATTTTCAATTCCTTTTATAATTATAAATAATTATTTATATTCTAACGGCGATTCAAATAAATATATATGTTCTAATTCTATTCAAAATAAATTTCTCGTCGCTATTATTTAAAGTAATCATTTTAAATATAGAAAATTCATTAAAATTGCCAAAATAAAAATTTTAAAATGACTCAGATTTTCCGGGTTGTTACAGCAGATTTTAATTTCGACTTATAATTTTCAAGTTATGTTCAAAATAATTTAGAAAAGGTCGCTATAAATGGAGTTAGTTAACTATAATTATAAAATGGCTGCTATAAATTATTTAAAAATATGAAAAAAAAATTAAATCATAATTAATTATTTAAAAATGATTTATGGTAAAATCTTGAAGTTTTGGATAACACAAAAGTCATTTTTCTTAAACTAGCCAATATTAGTATTTTGAAACACTTTGAAATGCCTTTGTAACGTAGTTTGTTAAATATTGAGTTTTAAGTGATCTAGCTTTATAAATCTTTTCTAAACCTTAGTAAATGATTTCTAACAAGTAATAAAGTATTTTAAACTATAATTTGAGTTTGCAAACATGAAGTATGAGTTGAGACTTGATTTGTTCCTATATACCCACATGGTTTTAAAGTTACATTTATTATTTGGAAAGACCGGGATTGTGTTTATGTCTAAAAACCATTCCAAGTAATAATACGATGTTCTGGAAAGATTGAAGGCATTGAAGACGATATTGAAGACCGGGACCCTACATATCATAGGCACGACTTGTTGAATGTCTCAAATGGGTAGCTCCCATTTGTAGATGGATTTTATATCAGCTAAGTGGCAAGAAGCCGAACGTATGTGAAGGAATTCCGGATTGTGGTTTCGTTCAGACCCAGAACGGACTTGTATGGATTGTGTGTTTGACATTGTAATTGACTGCGTAACACTGATCTCTGTTAAATATATATCTGCTTGGTGGCGGAGAATTTATTCTCTTTCTTAACACCCTTCTCTAAGACGTACGAGCTTAGAGGTTATATATTGATAGAAATCAGTGATGCGTAGTGAATGGACAATGTGGCATACTTAAGTTATGTGGTGAGCTATGGATGATCAAAGCATGGCTTGTTTAAGCGTAGCTTTATGGATATTGTGACCTCAGCAAGCCTCAAAACCCGGTAAATGGCTAAAACAGGAAAGATGCAACGAGGTTAAGGGTAGTCATTTCCTTCTAGTTAAAAGGTGTACTATGGTATGGAGCCCAGTTATTAACCTATGTGGATAACTTCTATTTATATGGATGTTGATGTTGCGAGGCCTCAGTTTAAAGGTTGGTAACGACCGGGAAGTGATATACTCAGGCGTGCTCTAAGTTACCCGGTTAAGGGGTAACCCGGCCTCGTGTTGGCAGAGAGCCCGATTTGGTTCTCGGGCGTCCCTCTAGAGGCGTACCCATCGGTTAGGTAAGGAAGTTCCTTTGCCTGGTCATTTGTTGGAAATTCATTATCCACGACGAGTTTTTACGTTTTAATTTGTATAGCCTACTGGTTACCAGTAGGAATATGTTAGCATAGTGGGATGGGGCATTATGTTGGCTAAGATTGATAAATTTATTTGCGAAATTGTTTTCACACTATGCACTAATAATAATATGGAAAATGGTTTCCGCGTATCAAGCATGTTTGACTATCATAAGGAGAAACCTCGCCCATGTGTGCGTTTACCTTGTGTGTGTGCCGCGAGACCTTATGTTAGTTTCATTTTCTAAAAAGAATTGCTAATTTTATTGCACATAACAAATATATATTGAGTTCTCACACTAGTCCCATGACTGACCTGTAGTTTATTTGTTTTCCCACAAAGCTCTAGGTGCCCATAATTTTCCACACAGGCAGCCTAGTGTCAGGTTTAGTACCTGTGTTTGGAGCCTACATCTTGGAGTTTTCTCTAGTGTGTCTTTGCTTTGGTGAAGTTGCTAGTGCCATGGAGCATCTTTAGCTGTTTCTGTGGAGCATTTGGTTTTTGTGGGCATAAGCGATTTGGAGCTATCCAGGTGAAGATGAAGTTTGGTTTTGGATTAACCTTGATTAGTTGTTTCCGCTGCTTCTATGTTATCTTGTTATTGTAAATAGTGTTGCACCTTGATGTTGTATCCGTTGTAAACTCTGATATAATCTCATGTTATATAAATGAGATGTTGTTTTGTTTCTTTGTGATTGTTCAAATGTGTTATATCCCCAAACAACTAGGAATTCGACATTTGAATCTGCGACATTTGAATACAAATAGGTATTAAATGTCGATTTTCAAAGGTCGAAATTCAGGGTCATCACAAATGCTAATGAAATTTCAAGAATTTTGAGGGCACTACGACACCAAGTTTGGATAGTCACGCATGTAGAAGAGAAATTGGATTTTTTTCATATTTAATTAAAATAAAATAAAAAGGGAAGGTTTTAAGTTATATGGTTTCACTCATTCTTTTAAAATAATGTCTATGCATTTCTTTTATTCTATTCATTCTCTCACAAAATTTCTCTATTTCTCCCATCTATTAATGGATGAACTTTCAAAATACAAATTAAATCAAAATTTAAAAAGTTATTCTTGTCTCTTCATCCATACAATCTTGTAATTGATTCAAATGAATATATGGGTTCGTTCAATAGTCGAGGTGTAATTGATTGGCTTTATTTTCTAATAATTCTAATTTTATTTAATGATTTGTCCATCGTAGTTACATGATTTAGACTCTATTCATGTCTCTTTCGTTTTATTTTTGTATTTTTACCTAGTAAAATAACGCAGTTCCCATTTTATCTACCTTAATTTGTTGTATGATCTTGTGCCGCTAAGTCCAGAATTACTAGTGAAGGACTATGTAACCACTCGACCTTACACATTTACAATAATTATAATGGTACTATTAAGGCTTGAACCTAAATTTTTTTAGTATTCGATGTCCATTATTGCATAAATCAACACGCCGATTGCTACGTGGAACAATTCCTTGTATAAGTTTGCCATATTTTATCATCTTATAAATATGAACTAGAGATATAAAAAGGAATATTGAAAATTTGAATTATTGAAGCTAAAGGGGCTACTTTCAAAGTATTAGAAGAAAAAGCAACAATTAGAATAAGATAGTTAGAGTCAGAAAGTGGATTCTTCATTTTTCTCTCATTCAAAATCGTAACTCTACAACACTTCCTTATGCAATTCTTGCAGCTAATGATGAGTAGCAAGTATAAATTTAAATTTATTATCAGCCAAAATGATGGATTCATCAAGTTTTTGACAATGACTGCTGCCTTCGAATAGAAATGTTAACTAAAAGCCCAAACTTAAGATAGATTCTTTAGTATCATTCTTTTTCAAATGGAATGAAAAAGATAGAAACTGATCAATTCCCAAAATGCCTTTTTGGATCTTTCTTAATGTGCTGACTATTTACGAAATGTGAGAAGTAATGAGTAATCATTTATCTCCCTTTGTTCAATATCTCCATTGTATATATTTATTATAATTGATGATTAACATTAAATTATGTATATTTTGCACTGATTATATACATACTTTAGTTAGATTTTTAAATAGACACTTTCGGATACAACAGTCCCATATAAGCATTTACATTCAAAATCATTTTTGGATGGCATATATCTGCATCGATAGATATAGATGAATGTCGGATAGTTATCTTATCCATTAGCACAACACTAGAATTGTCACTTTCTTATGGTTATAAGTGTTACAAATCAGAGTACCAACGGTTATACTGGTTAGTAGAAGGTGGATGGTAAATTTGGCAACGTATGTACCAACGGTTATAACCACTAGAAAGAAATTTGTTCCAATGGGTATAATTGTTAGTATAAAATTATGTTCTAATGGTTATAACGGTTAGAACCAATTTGTGTTCTAACAGTTATAACCATTGGAGCCAGTTTGTGCTCCAACGGTTATAACCATTGGAACAATTCATTGTTCCAATGTTTATAACCTTAGGCCAAAAGTAAATAGTTTCCACACATATACAAATGCAAAAATACCAACACTTATAAGTTTTACAATTTTTGTACTGCTGAACCATATCACATTACCATCACATATCATATCATTTCATTCAACTGCATGAATCAAATTTATAGCAATATGAAACATGAAATCAAATTTCGGACTAGCTTTAACCAAATTGAAAAGAAGGCAGCAAACATACTAGATAAGTCATCAAATTCTACAAAGTTAATTGTGACTTCAATTTTCACTAGTACAAAATATCTAGATGCTTACATAGAACGAATGGACTCTCTGGCCAAAACACAAGCCCACCATCAACCAACTCAGATAACGTGTATAACCATTTTGAGGTGCATCAAAAATCGGCTTGTTTGGATTAAGAACATCTTCTATCTAAACAACTTTTCCTCATCTACAACCTTTCTATCATGACAAATCTTTTACATTCCAAGATGTTCTTTAGCTACCACTTCCAATTCTTATGACAATACATGCACCGGTTGTCTTTTAAATGTTGATGATCCAATAAGATTAGATGGAGAATGATTAGGAGTAGGATGGAACTTGGTATGCGAAGCAACTTCTGTTCTTGATGTTGTTGAATTTATCCCAATTTGACTAATTGGCTGTCTCATACATTATTGCAAATCAGCTAAATTAGAAGTTATTGTTCTAATGTCTTCATGCATTTTATCGTTCTTATGTTGCATATCCATTTTCCATTGTTTATCTTTATTCACTTTGTAATTCAATATTGCTTTTGAAGCTTAGGTGAGTTTTATTTGCTTTGCATTAGAGGTGGAGCTAAAAGCACGACAATTGCTTTATTTTTTGTTATTTTCAAAAACTTTGGCAATGGCATCTCTTACAAAATCCTCCAAACCAATGACTCATTCATTGCCATTAACACTAGCTTCGGACTTTTGCCTCTCTTCTACAGCTTCTATGAAAGCCTGAATATCCATAAGAACATTTAATTTAAAACTATTCAAGTGACATTTCAACAATAAAAATCTTAGCATCCGATAAACATTTATAACTGATGGCTTTCATTTGAGACTAGCTTTACACTAGTACCTGTTACTAATCACCATCAACCAATTCTATTGACCAATATTTCAACAATAACTAAAAATTATAATGGAGAAGAGAACTTAACATAAATGATGAATAATTGCATTTAAGAAACATAAATTTTCATGGTCTTTCAAAACTTTCATGGTCTTTTAAAATGCGTTCAGGACCAATCTGATGTCATTTTCATGGTCTTTCATAATTTAAGTTTTCTATGACACATGAAAAAAAGTTTAAGCTTGTAATGACCCGAAAATCCGGTCCAATTTGAACTGACCAAAAACACAAGTCCAACCCCAAATTAAACTGGAAACCAGGAAATTAATAGAAAGAATTGAGAGGGTGAGGAAAGATAAGATAGAAACTTAGAATAGAAGAAGAACACAACACCAGAGTAACATGAACCTCACAGCGGAACGAGTAACATATAATATATATAACATAACTTTGAAATATAAATCTGTATATGTATACAACAACATTTTCGGAGTACCACACTTACAACACAGTGGAAATAACTAAAGCTATATAATCCTGAAGCCTCCTTCTCCAGCTCTTCAAGTATCTGTAAATCCCGACTACTTGACTGCCCGTACAAAATTGGGCACCCAAGAGTTTAGGGAAACAAAACAAAATAAACTCTGGGTCAGTCATGGGACTGGTATGAGTAAAACAGTTTAAAACAGTTTGAGCCATTAAACGATATCTCATAAGACCATGCCGTATAACGGAATGGGTTTTTCCCTTATGAGTATCCAAAATAATCTTTATATCAACTCATTGATATTATAATAGTGTCTATCAACCACAATATAATAATCATCTAGCAGAAACGCTTTCATCTCACGTTCTACATATATAGTATACAATCAAAACAGCAAGCACGTATTGGGTAATGGATTTCCAACTATGACAAGGTATGGAACCACCTTTCGCTAGTGTACCTCTAGAGAGGAATACACTGGGTTCAACAAGAACATCTTGCAACCTGGCCACACATGACTGACCACTCATTTCGCTTGAGTGTATCGAATGTATATCACCAACGGTTGGGATCAGCAACCGTTTCCCGAATGGGACAGTATCGACAATAGATTTTTTTCGAAGTAAATGAAACTCTAGATCAGGTGATTATACACCCTTAATAGGTGCGATCTACATAGCCATGCTGCCTGCCCGATTTTTGTCATTTCCCGGTTGATGAGGCTTAAGGTTACGCTTTATCATCACATCAGATTCACTTCGAATGCCACATTGTCAGATCCATCGAAAATCACTAATTGACGTCTACAACAGTACATTACGTGTTAGCTAAAGAAGTTTCCTACTCCGCTTCCACTCTTGGTACGGTTGAAGAAACCAATGTACGTGACCTTTCTGGAAATACTCTGTCAGACATTCATCCCTACAAGTCATCCAGGAATAGGATGAACCGAATGTACTATTCAGTATATCCATCTTAGGCACTGTTATCTAAGACTTATACAATAGCCCTTGCACTTTACTCCGTCTTCAATTATCTTTGGCATATATGATTCACAACGCTTATGCCAATGCAGAGTGGTTCTTTGGATAATAATCCAATCGGTCTCTCCATATTAACAACATTAAAGTGGTCAAAAACCTCGATAGTCTGTGATTTAACCATCAAAGAAAAACAGGTGCGCAAACAACGATATTATTTCCAGATGGAAATTCTATCAATCAATCATCCATCATATATATATATCTATATATATTCATATTTCAAATTTCAATATTTGATTACGTTTCTGATTCTATTTGGAAAACATTTCCAAATCTTCTTTACTTGGATTTAAACAGATGTTTAAATCAACATTGCGACGACAACTCGAACCACTATACTTATTTACTAAATCACTTAACCACTTTCAATCTCGAACCTTAACCATTTCTAAATTAAAAACGAAGTCAATCAAGTTGGGGTATAACTACCTCTCAGACCTTAACTGAACAACATTTCAAATCTCGAATTAGGGTTAGTTCATCTTTTAACTCTTTAACACTTCCTTACGTAACTTTCGTTCGAATAAATCTCCATTCGATAACTCCTCCCTTCGAATAACTATATTTGATAATCTCTCTTACGCATAACTAGATTTCGATTAACCTTTCTTCAAATAAACTAAATTCGATTAACTCTATTTATTTAAACCTAATCAATTAACTCTTTTTACTTAACTCCTTTCGAATAACTAATTCGATAATGAGACGACCCCACACCCCGTACTAACGGTGGCAAGGGTAATCCGTGGAATATAACACAGAAACAGATAATAGCAGAACAAAATTAAATAAATACACCAGATATTGAACAATAGAATATACTGGATAAAAGTAATCATCAGAGTTACACAGTATACAGGATCTTACTTAGTACAAATACAGTTCAGCTATACATAAATATCTACAGCGGAAAACAAACAAAATATGTACAATAGGAGCTGAACAGCATAAAAAGAGATAAATGATAGAATCCATCTTCAGCTCTAGCTATCCAGAAATAACCAGCTAAACCTGAATACAAGACTGCCCGTGTAGAAAAAGGGGGCACCCGAGTTTGAAAGTGAAACAAACTGCGAGTCAGTCATGGGACTGGTATGAGAAATCTACTCAACACATATATAATATGGCTAATAACAGGACCACACCACTTTCGTGGAACAGGTTTACTCCATTGGATTGCCAGTGCTTTAAAACAAATCATTCTTTTAACCATCGCAATGCTTTTTATAAAAATGAAGCCATTATAAGACTCAGTTCCCATCACACAATGCAACGCAAACCGGAGGATAGAGTTTTTACCTTATAACGACCAAAATATGCTTGATACGAATAAAAAAAGCATTTGATATTATTACTAATGTTTATATGGTTTGAAAACACTTTCAAATCATAACTATCAATCACATACGGCATGGGTACCATATATAATGTCGCCATATATATATATATATACAATCAAAACCGCATGATGACGTATTTGGAAATTGGATTTCCGTCCTGAACCAAGGCAAAAGTTAGTCCTTACTGAATTCGAGACGCTCTAGCCCGTGTTTCAGGCAAGCGCGCAGGCAAGCCTTGGATCGTCAGGGCCGGTCCACCGAGGTGGATTATTATGCCTGAACAATACGTCTCCCCGCCCTTTGGGGCGTAAGTGAGCCAACGAATGACTCCATCGGACCCGGATCGTCCGATCTAACCGAGGAGCCTCGCAAAAGCAACAACCACATAGGTGAAAAGTATATAAATGTCAAGGCTAGTAGGTCACTGACACCACCCTAGCTAGAAAGAAACGCATGCCCTCCCTGAGGTCCTTCTCCCGTTTCTGGTTCATACCGGGGTGTGAGGCTCGCGAATTCACGTTGTACACAAAGCTACACCACGCAGGCAGTGCTTTGATCATCACCACAAGACTTTGCTTTTCAACAGAAGCCCTGATCACTGCATCTTAGCATGCCACATAGGCAACTCATGCTATGCGACTGATGTCCATCGATATACAACCTCTAAGCTTGTGCGTTTCAGAGAAGGGCGTTAAGCAAAAGAATAAATTCTCCGCCGCCAAACAGATGCATATTTAATAGGGATCAATCAACACAGAATAAAATCCCATGTCAGACACACAGTCCATTTACTAGTCCGTTTTGGGTCTGAACGAAACCGGAGGCACTAAATACCTCGCAAACCCATCGATCACCACGTACGTCTGGACGATCACCACTCATTATCCATATTTCGGGATGCCTCCCAATCAGGACCTCGGTTACCGTCCAAACGAGGTGAAGATCTCCGGTCTTCGACCACCGTCTTCATCTTCGACTTTCAATCGTCGGTCAATTATTTGAAATGAGAATTAACTCGGTCTTTTCAAATAATTCACGTATTTTTATAATTTCAAATCAATTTATTTCAATGGTTAAATCATTCGACAACACCAATTTTGTTCTTTAATGTAATTTTCACACCAAACACATTCAACCATCAAATGCCACATAAATCGAGCAAATTTAGTTTATTTCCATTCCATATTGTTTATGATATTTTATAACTATTTATCGCTATTTTTATTTATTTTAAAATAGCCAATTTATTCAAAACGACGCTTCGGCCCATAACGCGGCCGTGGCGCTGTTTTTCTTTATATTTGATTTACACATATCTGGAAATCTAACCGTTGGATCTTCACACAATTTACATCATTAGAAAGGTCTTTTCAAAACGAATCCAACGGTTCCAATTTTGGGAAAATCCGACGATCGGATCTCCCGGTACAATCGTTTGAAGTTTCAATTTCAAAATACGAACTACAGCGTCGTTATTCGATTAAATATAATTATATTTATAAATATATATATAAATATAATCGTTTCTAGCGCTGTTTTTCTTCAGATTTGAATTAAACATTCCAGGCAATCCAACCGTTAGATTTTTACAAAGTTGGTGCCGTTGGAAAGATTTCTCCAAAGCGAACCCCACGATTGAGATTTCAGGGAAATCCGATGGTCGGATCTCCCGGTATAATCGTTTGAAATCACAGTTTCAAAATGCTAACTGCACGGCCACGTTTCGTTTTAATTTTATTTATATTTATATATTTATATAAATATAGTTCATTCAAAAATTCCTATATCGTTTTCACTTCAAATATTTCACTAACGCCTTTAAATTTCGGAAAAATTCGCCATAACCTCCTTTGTACGGGAGGGGCTGAGAAAATTCGCAAATAGCCACACGGGCGTCTCATGTCGAAAAGAAAAAGAAAAAGCCAAGCGGCTAGCCAACAGGCTCATAAAATCATCACCCAAACAAAACAGTAAATGTGTACCTATTTGTCGGGCACAAAATTTTATTCCTCTTCTCTAGCCCCTTTGCTATAACCTGTTCAATAAATATGCATGTACATATATATATAGTTCTTATCACTTATCATTTTCTATTCAACTTCATATTTGATTCCATTTGGTTTAAAAACACCATTCTATCTAATGTTGCATGCATAGGCAAAAATCATATCATTAGCTAATTAATGAATATTTCAACTCATATATATATTTATTTGAACGAGTTGCTATTTTTAACACTTCACATTTCAACAATTCATGTGTATAATAAAAATGTGATTTTTATTTTAAAACAATTCATTTCAAAACACTATTATTTTATATAGTTTATATAGGTGATAAAAATGGGATTTTTATTATAAAACAATTTCTTTTAAAACGAGATTATTTTACATAGTCCATATAGTTGATAAAAGGTGATTTTTATTATGAAACAATTTATTTCAAAACACGAAGACCATTCAACACATGAATTTCAATTCAACGAATGAATATCGATTCAACACATGAAGGTTTTCTATAGTTTCTATATATAGATAAAAATGTGATTTTTATATTTAAAACACGAATACCATTCAACACATGAATTTCTAATCAACGAATGAATATCGATTCAACACATGAAGGTTTTCTATTCCATGAATAAATATGGTTTTAGCAAATGAAAATAATTCAAACACATGAATATTATTCAAGATTTCGGCAGCATAACGGAAGGGTAGTTAAAACCGGGACCGTCTCTAGTACGGCTCCTCGCTCTACCTTAAAACCTCGCGGTTTTTGACAGTGGGGATCATGCATCTAGTTCGCACGCATGCGGCATGTATATATTTATTTCATTTCCACAAACTAATCCTGTGTGGTTTCAACCAAATATTTCTCAACCACAAACGGATATTTTTCAACCACAATCAATCAATATCAACCACAAACAATCCCAAACAACCATTCGCTATCAATCAATTTTCACACCAATCACAATCAATAAATATCGTCCATGGTTTGTGGACGAGGGGCGTATATATATATATATATATATATATATATATATATATATATATTTATATATAGCAATTCACTTCTATTTCAACACATATATAATTTTTACAACGCATATATAACTTATACATCGAACATACAACTTATACAACGCTTATACAAGAAGTGTACAACGCTTATATAACTCATACATCGACTATATAATTTATACATCGTCGTTTTCCATATCGTTTATAAATTAGAAATCTCACAATGGGTTCCACTCCACCAAAAATAGCAGAAGGCTCAGAAAAATATGCGGTCTCTTCTAAAATGTAGAAGACGTCCACACGGTCACGATGTTTCCTGTTTCATCGAATTTCGTTAACATATGAAAAAGATATGATTTTTCATTCGTTAATGACATTTTGAAAGCAATTAATAGAATAATTAATTAAATCATAAACCTTTCTTCTTCAATCGACTACAGGCCGTTGCCTTCCCGTTCGTTCAAACCCAAAACCATCCGCCTAGGGTTCTAATTTTCACCCAAATCCAAGCACTAGCCGATGATCTGTTGGCTTCACGTCGTGCGTCTCCGAGAGAGCTCTCCGCCAGTACCCTCTACGACGAACTCGTCGTTCATCTGACGCCATAAACGGCCTCGAACCGGTGGCGCTTCAGGCCCAAAAATCCAACACCCCACTAAACGATAATACCCCTAACCGGCACGGATTTAAAGAGGGTGAAAAGTTCTTCAATAATTTCTCAAGAATTTTTGAATTCTATTGTATGGATTGAGAGTAAATTGAAGGAGAAGTGCAGAGCGATTTCCGCCGTTCAGATTTTTAGGGTCGGCTGCTTCAAACGAGAAAGAGGGATGAGGGGCTTTCTGATTGGTCGATTAGGATTTTTTTATTAATTTATATATTTTTAAATTTCGAAAATACCCTCTTTCACACACGAACCCCCATTCAAACCCAACGACTGTCGTCCCTAGCATTTTACCCCCATTCCGAACACAATGGGATATGCTTCGTAGGCCCATTCGATTGTTTCAGTCAGTTTCCATTCAAATTAAGATATAAAACATTCAATATTTGACTTGAACGTACATTTCAATTTGCCAGGGCCACAAACTGATTCGAAAAATTCCAGAAAAATAAATCTAGCTATGTTTTGACGATACGGTCCCAACAAAACTAGTTTCATTGAATTATGAGACCGTTTGCAAAAAGGCCCATTTCTGGTCGATCCAATTTAACTGTAATTGACCAAAACACATTTTCTTTTGCCACGCTCACATACTAGCTTCAAAAATTATGAAATTTGAAACCTAGCAATTACTTCACATCCCGGATCCAACAAAAGTGGGTTCGTTGAATTCCGAGGTCGTATGCAAAATGGCCAATTTCACGGGCTATATAAATTCCATAGCGACCTTTCTAAAAATTCATTCGGCCATAACTCTTGCTTTCCGCTATGAAAATTCGATTTTTCAGATTCGTTATAAAGGTATTCACTAACAGATTTAAATATTTTTGGTTTCACTCAAATCCGTTTTTTTTTGCACCCGGTACAGTCCGACAAAGTTTGAATTCAATTTTTGAAACTGCAGCGCCCTTTTAAGCCATGTTTATAATTATAATTAATTATATTCGTTTTCAATTGTCGATTCAAACTCACCTTTCGTCGTTATTATTTAAAATATTTATTTTAAATATTTAAAATCCATTATTTTCGCCAATTTAAATTTTTTAAATTGGTTCAGATTTTTTGGGTCGTTACAGATAACTCCTTTCGATTAAACTAAAATCGATAACTCCTTTCGATTAAACTATAATCGATAACTCCTTTCGAATAACTAATTCAATAAATCTTATGTGTTTAACTCTATTTGAATAACTAATTCAAATAACCCTTATTTATTTAACTCTATTCGAATAACTAATTTGAATAACTCTTATATATTTAACTCTATTCTAATAACTAATTCGATTTGCTTACTTTCGAATACTTATATTCGATAATCTCTTTCTTCGAATACCTTATTCGATTTAACTCCTGTCGAATAACTAGATTCGATCAAATCACTTCGAATATTTCTGATTCGATTATCTCACTTCGAATATCTCTGATTCGATTATCTCACTTCGAATATTTCTGATTCGATTCACTTCTTCGAAATGACTAAATTCGATTAACTCATTTCAACTCTATTCGAATAAACTAAATTCGATTAACTCCATTTGAATAACTCTAGTTCGATTTAACTCTATCGATTAACTATAACTGATTTGCTCTAACTGTTTAACCCTAACTGGTTTAACCTAACCGGTTAACCCTAATGGTTTTACTCTAACTGGTTAACCTTAACTGATTAACTCTTTGTCCTTCTTCAGTTTCAACCATCGATGTTGAAATCGATCCTTACTTCTTTATATAAGTCCTGACTTATATATTCTATTTATCCAAATGATAAATATTTAACTTAATTTATAAATATCATTTATAAATCTATCTGTTCCTTTTATCTGTTTACTTCTTCATATATAAGTTCAGACTTATATATATATATATCTATTTATCGAAAGATAAATATTTCCTTTATAATCTATTTGTTTTCTAAACAAATATTTCCTTTATCATCCATTTGATTATGGTTTTACACTATTTCCTTTTCAATCCTATTTGTAATTGGTTTACAAATATTTCCTTGTATATCATTATTTATTCTACTCTAATTATTTCCTTTATAATACCTTATTTATTTCCTAAATGAATATTCTCTTTAATGTATCCTGTTTATTTACTAAATAATTAATTAATTTAATATCCTATTTATTATCCCAATAAACATAACCCTCTTATCTCATTTTATTTATTTAACAAATAAATATCTCCATTATTTTATTCTATTTATTTAACAAATAAATATCTCCTTTATTTTATTCTATTTATTTATTCTAAATGTTTCCTTTATATGCTTCTATTTATTTAACAAATAAATATCTCATTTAATATCTCTTATTTATTTAACAAATAAATAATAAATTATCTTATCTTATTTATTTAACAAATAAATAATCCATTATCTTATCTTATTTATTTAACAATAAATAATCCATTATCTTATCTTATTTATTTAACAATAAATAATTCACTTTATAAATATTCCATTTATAAAGATTTCCCTTCATTTATAATTCCACTTAAACGTATTTCCTATTTGTAAATATTCCATTTATAAATATTTCTATTTATAAATATTATATTTATAAATATTATCTTTCATAAAATCCTCTGATTTTATAAATATTCTCTTTTCAGTATTCACTTTGAAAAATTCCCCATTTCTCCAAATCCCGGTATGTTATGGTGTTTAACACATCAAATTACGATGTCCAATATCGTCCGTACACACACAATCAACAACAGGTTATAATTCACATCATATATCAAAATATATGAAAAACAATAAAATAACTGTTGAGGAATCCCGTCGGATTCCTCCAACCTGTTTCCCTGCATCCACAGATGTTACATAATAAAAATCAATATTTCTTTCAGTTCCATATGGTATATTATGTTAAACAGAATCAATATAGAAATTCAACTAACTGACTAGCAATTCAATTAAACAGTCAACACACAGTCAATCAGCCAATATTTAACAGTTCTAAAAATACAACATGAAATTATAAACTGTTCAGAGTTAGTGAGTTTTACTCACTTTGGCAGTTCATCGTTAAAGAACGATAAGCTATTATTTGATTTGAATCAAACAATTTATTTCGCCATAAATTCAAATGAGCTCCGACGGACTTCCAGTCAGCTCCATCGTGTAGTATCTGTCCATACGATCCTAACGGATCCAACCGTTCGAAATTCTGTTAACGTATGATAAAGATATACAATTAATAAGTTTGTACTGTTCGATATATATAAAAGAATTAAATTTCCTTTTTAAATCCATTGGGCTTTAACCCTTTTCCCGGCCCACTAACCTTTACAAAACCGGACCCGACAACCTTTCTCCCCCAAACATTAAAATCCCGTCCGCCCTCTCCAGGAAATCACCATTTCCGATCAAAACCCCTCCCCGTCCTCTCCACCAACTCATCACGGATTTACAGACCGTACTCACCAAAATACTCCCCTTCGAACTCTCTCCATCTCGATGTACTCAAAAATGAGTTCGAATGCTTCGGTTGATTTCCATCTTTGCGCTGCTACAGGAGGTCAGCGACCTAATTTGTCGCGGAATCCGTTCAAAAATGAAGGCAAGGTGCTCTTCATTCCCACGAACCCAATTCTAGTACCAGAAACTCAAATCGATGCTTCTCATCCAAGAAATCCGCAACCATAGTTCCACTGTACATTTCGCCAACCCAAAAACATGAGTCGAGCTTGACGAAGAGTGTACCAGATCGAAGCCCATGTCTTCACGATCCCAAAGAACTGAATTTTGTGATTTATAGATTTATATTTGAATTGATTTTGATTTTCTATGATTGGTATTTCACTGTGTTTAGATTTTTGAAGTGGCGGCTCAAAATCCTGAAACCAGAATTTGTGAATAGGTTTAGGTAGTGAGTTAGGGTATTTATAGGAAGGCAAAATATCTAGATATTTATGTTAGGTTATTTTTAGATATTTCTTTTTTATTCGTAACCATTTCTAAAAATCTGTACGACTACATACGATACCTAAAAATCACGAAACTGGACATGCAGCTACAGTTCGATATTACGGTCCCAACAAAACTGGTTTCGTCGAATTCCGACTCCGTTTGCTCACACAGCGTATTTTTAACCGTCGAAATACTGACTGTTTCTCACATTAAAAATCTGTACGGCCACACAGTGAATCTAAAAATCATGGAACTTGGAATCTAACAATAATTTAATATTGCGGATCCAACAAAATTAGTTTCATCGAATTCTGAGGTCGTTTGCAAAACTGGCTATTTTTAAAGCTCTAAATAACCCTTTTAAATATATAAATATATTTAAAAATAATTAATTTAAATATAAATAAATTTATATTATTGTATATATTCACAGTGGAATACCATACAGCTTCAGAAAAATCCGATATGGATTTCTATTCGATATTTCAAATCTGGGTCAACCCGATATTCGATTTATATTGAAATTCCTTTTTAAAATATAAATAATTCCTTTATAAATTATAAAGGAATTCCACAGCGACTTTTCTGAAATTTGATTTGGACATAAATCAAAATCTACACGACGAAATCCCGATTTTTCTCTTCCACTATAAAGGTATACTCCACCAGCTCCACACGTTTCTTGTTTCACAGAAATCCAACTTAGAATGAATCCTGTACATTCAGTTGAAGTTCGAATCATCAATTTACGAACTGCAGCGCCATTTCGAGCTCGATTTTAATTATATTATAACTCTACGTTCAAACTGTCGTTTATATAATATATTCGTTATTCAAATTCAATTCTAAACTGAATTAAATATCACAGATGATCCAGTTCACACCATATCGCCATTTCAGCCAATTCTGATTATTTCAGAATTAAATATATTATTTAATTATTATTTTATTACATATTCACCATTATTTAATTCCACGACCATTAAATTCACTATGTCACTATTTATATAATTAAATAAATTAATTATAATACCTCTGCAAATGTAGGCCATTACAAAGCTGAAGGTAACAACTAACATAAATTTTAGAATCCACCATTATGTACCTATATGTAGACTGTAAAATAACATACATGATGAACGAATTTTAAAAAAAGTAAAAGTTGGTAGGTCAATTGTGACGACCGCCCACAACCCCCGCACTAAACAAGAGATATAATGCACTGAAAGTTGTGCCAGGCAGCTGTGGACGATTATCAGAGGTAAATAACAACACCGGAACCTATCTTAGAACTCACAGTGCAAGGATAAATATAATAGAACATATACAACATGTATTATTAGTGAGGCAGAAAACACTAAACTTTCATTACAACTAGAAAATAATTGTGATGGCCCGCCCCGCACCAACCGACATTTACTCCAAAAGTGCGTTGTTCACATGTCCAGTTAGCACGGAACGGTCGTCAGAAGGAAAGGAAAGAAGAGAATGAACTAATCCAGAACCTGTAGAATGTCTCACAGTTCATGGAACAAAATGTAATAATAATATACTCGACATAAAATAGGTGAGACAGTGCATAAGCTGATAACTAAAACCAACATCAACATCATCATCAGAGCAGCGGAAATCCAAATACAGCTTATTACAACTTTCCAAATTACTGTCTCTAGAACAAAAGAAAGCTAAAGTAGAAGATGCACTACTAATGCCCAAGCAGTGATCTTCAACAACACAGGGAGAATACTATATATATCATACGTGGAAGCCTCCTGCTCGTCTCCGGATCAGCTACCCGTGCATACCCAGCTAACCTGTCTCTAGTCTGCTCGTGAGAGCACCCAGAGTAATAAGACGAGACATAAAACTCTGGGTCCGACAAAAAGTCTGGTATGAGCGATAAGCAACAAAACATAACAATAACAGGTATAATCCAATCATACCTGAACCTGGACCTGCAACCAAAGAGTTAGCACTACATACAGTACAATACTCTAAGGTGCCACTAACATATAGTGTAAAGATACAGGGGAGGGGGTGTGCATGTCATAGTGATGGCAAACAGTCAAGCATAGCAACCATCCTCACATCTCTCACTCAGTGCGTAAAGCATACGATACCCGTTACTTTGGTCACCTAATTCTTTGGGCCATGACGGAATCCAATCCCGTACGACTATCACTACAAGACCCTAATATGTCTCTCAGTAGTGAACCAAGGTTACGGATACTGATAACCCTTTTGCACACGTCCCGCAGCAAAGTCCAATCATGAAGTGAACTCGTTGGTTCCCATCTGGATCCTGAGTTCTAACTTCCATTTGGACTACCTTTGCATCTCGGGTTTTTGGTCGTCACCTTATTCTCCGAATCGGTCTCCATTTCTTTGCTTCACTTTGCTCCAAGTCGTGGTCATCAACTCCTCGGTTCGGATCGTGAGTCAGCCTCCCTCGGTTCGGTTCGGTGCCCAAGTTCCATCGGGTCGTGCTCCCTCACTTGGGTCGGTTCGTAACAATGCTCCAGGATCGTTCTCGTCATGTCATAGTCGAAGGCTCCCTGGTCGGAGGTCGGGCCTTCATTACCAATTCAGATCGGGGATCCTCAGATGCGAACGGATCGGTCTTGGTCACCCCTGGTGGATCGATCCTCCTTCCCAAACACTCCGGATCGGGTCGAGTCTCTCAAGTCCATTTATGGTGCATCGGTTCGGATCGGGTGCCTTCGGGTTGTGCCACCATGCTCAGGTCGGATCGTGGCTGCAATAGTTTGGAGGGGCGGTTCGGTTCGGGCTCCTTCCTCCGATCCGATCTGGATCGGCCAAATTCCTGCACTTCTTTCCAGCGACTGTTTACGCCATTCGACGGCATTTTCAACCAATATAACTATTCTAAACAATCAAAATTCATACCAAACAGTCATGGGAACATATAACATCAACCACAAACATCAAAACAACAATATGATAGGTTAAAATGGATCAAACATAGCCAAAATTCCATATTTTCCCTTAAACATGTTTAAGCCAAACTAATGATAGGATTAACAAAACTTAACCAAAGTAGCCAAATTTTCTAACAGAAGCCTAAAATAATATTTAAGAATTTATAATTATTTTTCCAGAATTTATTAGTGTATAAATTCGCTAATCAACACTAATTACCCTTAATTAACCATAATTAGTGAGGAACTATGCAAATCACTCACCTTAGCCACAAATAAAACCTTAAAACTGAAATGATTCTCTGTTTGGCGCTGTTCCCAATGTAACACAGCAACTCTAACCTTGCTTTGGTGCTATTCCCCCTTAATTTGATGTTGATTTGGCTTAATTAGCGATTAGAAGGTGATTTGAGGTGTTTTAGAAAGTGGAGGCCATGGCTAAACTTGAAGGAACAAAGAGTGGCGGCTCGAAAATGATAGAAACTGAATTCGCTAACCCTATTAGCCTCCCCATAACCCTGATCCCGAAATGGGTTATGGGCTCACTCACTAATCACCCAAATTAGGCCCGGTTAAGCTGTTTTTCACCTTCTGAAACTTGTTTCAGCCATATCTCCCAAACGATTAGTCCGTTTGGCTAATGTGACCACTCTACGGAATTGTAAATCATCAAACGAATCTAATGGAAGTGGTTTCAGGTCAAAATTCCTTTCCAATCAAAAGTTATGGCCGAAACAATATCAACTAGGGGCAAAACGGTCATTTAAAAATCGGCAAAAATCATGAACATGGGAAATGACCCCAATAGTCGTTTCCCAAAGTTACGTGATCATACGACTTCATATAAAAAGAAATAAATATTCTGCGATCCTCCGATGCGTAGAATGTGGGTTGTTACATTCTCCCCCCCTTAAGAAATTTCGCCCCCGAAATTCCCTAACCAAAACACACAAAGGGTCCCGCACGCCTATCAGCCCCAAAACAACAATCAACATGCAAAACAAGTCTGTCCTAGCATGCGGTTTACTAACAAGGGAAGAAACTATCACTACCAAAACCTTTCCAGGCAAAGAGTTCTGGATACTTCTTCCTTATATCTTCCTCTGTTTCTCAAGTACAGTCTTTTTCATTCTCACCCCACTGGACTTTGACTAGTTTCACCGCCTTCCTTCGAAGCTGCTTCGTATCGTTCCCAACAATACGCATAGGCTTGCGGTTCTCAACCGCCTCGGGTTCAACCTCGATATCGTCCAACTGATCTGGTGAAATAGCCACATTAGGGTCTTGCACAAACTTCCTTAACTGGGAAACATGAAATACGTTGTGAACTCCCGCCATCTTGTCAGGTAGCTCTACTTCATACGCCAAATTCCCAACTTGCTCGAGGACTGGGAATGGGCCAACAAATCTTGGTGCTAACTTACCTCTCCAACCAATCCGAATCACATTCTCAATGGAGAGATCTTGACGAACACCAAGTCGTTAACGAAGAATTCCAAATCTCTTCGTCTCTTATCGAGATAAGTCTTCTGCCTATCTTGGGTAGCCTTCATTCTCTAATATACAATTCACTCAAATACCATCATGACCTGACCTAGTCCTTGGTAAACTATTAATATAATCCATTTGAGACTTGTTCTCATTTCCATTTAGGAATTTCTAATGGTTGTAACAAACCACTAGGCTTCTTTTGCTCGGCTTTTACTAACTGGCAATTTATGCATTTGGACATAAACTTCCCAACATCTTTCTTTATCCTTTCCCAGTAGTAGACCTGCTCCATGTCTCAATACATCTTGTTACCACTGGGATATATAGTCAATTTCGGGTGATGATATGCTCTAAGCACTTCATCTCTCAGTCCATCTACGTTGGGTACAACTAGTCCCTTATTCTTTCGAAGCCACCCTTCTCGATCAAATCCTTACTTGATCATTCTCTTTCCATCGATACCCATCTCTACCCTAGAGATGGTTTCCAATAGATTAGGATCGTCCTTCTAACTGGAACCAATCCACTCAATCAAAATCGATCTAATCGTCAAGCTTACTAGTGTTTCTGAATCCAATTCACTCTTGGGCCTGAAATCATATCCTGTGATATACTCTAGTTGCTTCCATCCTAGAAACAAAACCCCTAAACTGGCATGTCTCCTACTCAATGCAACTATTACCGCACCCAAATCCTTTACTATGATCACTCTGCCCCATGGAGTCATGGCGACTCCACTGCACTGATCCATAGCCACTAGTCCTTTGCTATGTCCACTCTGCCCCATGAAGTCATAACAACTCCACTGCACTGGCTGATAGCCTTACTAATCCTTTACTGTGTCCACTTTGCCCCTCGAGTCATGACGACTCTACTGCACTGGCTCATAGTCTTACTACAATCACTTTGTTCCCCATCGCTGGAACCCTACAGGTGATAGTCTACTCAAGGGAAGAAAAATAGGAACAACATAGCAACCATAACATCCATCGAACAAGTCCTACCTATCACCTGCTAAATTCATAAACACATCGACACCTACATGACTGGTCTAACCAATCCCAATATGTCAATTCTAGTATGTCTGGTCCAACCAACATCAATAACTAATGGAAGCCCAGCCTCCATACATACACCGATGCCTACTTGACTGGTCCAACCAATCCCAGGCCAATGGAAGCCCTGCCTCCCTACGGACTACCGTACGTCCAACGTACGTTTATCCTCCAAGGATAACTAGATCACGTCCAACGGATCCAGGGTAACGGGCATCCCCAGATACCCCTGCTTTTAGTCCGCCTAAAATACTTGAGTCCAACCCAAGTCTATCCATTATCTTGCTGCCCTCTCGAGTCCAACTCAAGCCGAATCCAATTCCTTGCAGCCTTCTCGAGTCCAACTCGAGTCAATCTATAACTCAGACCCAGTCTTGAGTATCCATTACCGACAAACTCTAGTCCAACGTAATTCGTCGTCTCCTTATTCGTTGCATCTCGAAGATCAACGGACACCCATTTTCCTTTTACGAGTTCAAGTCCAACTTGAATCGCCCTAATCTTCGTTGTATCCTTCATGATCAACAAACACATCCTATTCCTTCAAAGTTCTATTATCCAAAGAGAACATCAACATAGGGTTCTAAACAATCCATTACTTTGCATCTTTCTCGAATCCCAGTCGAGCCATCTCATAACCCTATCGAGTCTAACTCGGGGCAGTCTATACCATTGAACAGTCTTATCATGTTCCGTCTGCCCATCACTCCTTGAGTAAACCAAGATATCATCTAATGAAAAATCACAGCAACTATTTACCCCTCACGCAAACCATCCTAGTCGAAATCGACATTCCCCAAGCACAAGCCCTAAAGGCCTAAACCAATATCAGACAAGCACCCAAGGAACATCTCCTCCGAGTTCAGACAACCCACGTGAGGTGATACTAGCAAAACAATCTAGCACTGGAGTACTCATTTGCCTCCCAGAGACAACTCGAACTTATTACAACGATAACCTCTTAGCTTCCTTAACTCCAGTTACTATCTCCATCACTAGGTAGGTACCTAATACCACCCTATTCCTTTGGAGTAGATCGACTCCCCAAAATAATGTTAAACCCAGTAAAGCCCAAAACAAAGCAATCACAACAAACATACATCCTTGACTCGATAAGACCACATTACAGCAAATCATGCCAAAACTAGTCGAACCACCAATCGGGTTCGTCACAACTAGAGGTCTATCGACTATCTCGGGTTTGTCAAACAATACCCGAACAGAAACATCTTAAATAGAAATCATACCTTTTATAACGACACCCTTTCCCTTCTACGCCGCACTTGGAACATTCGACGAAGAAGGAACAGCGTTGATAGCATACGCTTTCACAATCTGCTTCTCCCTAGGAGGTTGTGGGCAATCATCCTTGTGATGTCCCGCCTGGCCGCAGTTAAAGCACTTCCTTTCCCCAGGCTTTTCTCGACAATCTCTGGCATAGTGGCCCTTCTTGCCACAACTAAAGCATTCGCCATCTTTCTTATTTTTCTTATTCTGACCATCTTTGGTCAGGTTCTGCTTCCTCTTGCTCTGAGAATTCTTCTTGCCTTCACCGCCTGCTTGCGACTTTGGCTCCTCTGTAGATGCAATAGAAACTTCGGTCTTTGACTTAGGGAAAAGGCTCCCTGACCTTAATGCCTTTCCTATACAATAGATTCGAACGTCTCATCGATATGGTTTATAAGTCTTTCCCCCAAGTACCCATCCAATCCAGTTATGAACTTCTCGTCCTTCTTTTCGACTGTATCGATAAGGGACCATCCATATTTCGATAAAGTATCGAATTCTGCGATGTACTCCGAGACTGCCCTACCATTCTGCTTAAGCTCTAAGAACTTCCTGAACAATTCTGATTTATGAGCAGCTAGAATAAACTTATCACAAAAGCGAGTCTTAAACTGATTCCAAGTAACTTGATCCTCTGGAGTAGCTGTCTTAATGGCATTCCACCAATTCATCGCTCGCCCTTGCAGCTGACGAGACGCTAGCCTTCTCTTCATCGCATCCTCAATACCCAAGTCGTCGAAGATACGATCACAGCTATCCAACCAATCCTGTACATCTGTGGCCGACTCCGTTCCGTGGAACGGCTTCCCACCAAGACTAGTATAATCCTTATTCAGCTTGGCGAAATCGGCCCTAGGCGCCTGCACTATTGGACCACCACCATTACTAGCATTGGGAGCTGCCCTATGTACATCCCTAAGCATCTCCCTCATGAGGTCAGTAAACATCGTCCTCATGTCAGCAGCATTCCCATTATTGGCTCCTCTACCGGCACCTCTTGCGTATCGGCTCATCGTTCAATTTGTAAAGAGAAAACGATTAACCATCTCCATAGTGGTGCTAGTGCAGTGCGACTTCATCCTTAGCTATACTAATAGTATATATATATATAGCTTTTAAAAATCAAAATAATCACAAATACGCGCTCTCATATACGTAAACTATCTCTCCCTGATAACTTCCCTAGGTTAACTACGCAACCTAGAGCTCTGATACCAAATGTGATGGTCCGGCCCGCACCAACCGACATTTACTCCAAAAGTGCGTTGTACACATGTCCAGTTAGCATGGAACGGTCATCAGAAGGAAAGGAAAGAAGAGAATGAACTAATCAAGAACCTGTAGAATGTCTCACAGCGCATGGAACAAAATGTAATAATAATATACTCGACATAAAACAGGTGAGACAGTGCATAAGCTGGTAACTAAAACCAACATCAACATCATCATCAGAGCAGTGGAAATCCAAATACAGCTTATTACAACTTTCCAAATTACTGTCTCTAGAACAAAAGAAAACTAAAGTAGAAGATGCACTACTAATGCCCAAGCAGTGATCTTCAACCACACAGGGAGAATACTATATATATCATACATGGAAGCCTCCTGCTCGTCTCCGGATCAGCTACCCGTGCATACCCAGCTAACCTGTCTCTAGTCTGCTCGTGAGAGCACCCAGAGTAATAAGAAGAGACATAAAACTTTGGGTCAGACAAAAAGTCTGGTATGAGCTATAAGCAACAAAACATAACAATAACAGGTATAATCCAATCATACCTGAACCTCGACCTGCAACCAAAGAGTTAGCACTACATACCGTACAATACTCTAAGGTGCCACTATCATATAGTGTAAAGATACGGGGGAGGGGGTGTGCATGTCATAGTGATGGAAAACAGTCAAGCATAGCAACCATCCTCACATCTCTCACTCAGTGCGTAAAGCATACGATACCCGTTACTTTGGTCAACTAATTCTTTGGGCCATGACGGAATCCAATCCCGTACAACTATCACTACAAGACCCTAATCTGTCTCTCAGTAGTGAACCAAGGTTACGGATACTGATAACCCCTTTGCACACGTCCCGCAGCAAAGTCCAATCATGAAGTGAACTCGTTGGTTCCCATCTGGATCCTGAGTTCTAACTTCCATTTGGACTACCTTTGCATCTCGGGTTTTTGGTCGTCACCTTATTCTCCGAATCGGTCTCCATTTCTTTGCTTCACTTTGCTCCAAGTCGTGGTCATCAACTCCTCGGTTCGGATCGTGAGTCAGCCTCCCTCGGTTCGGTTCGGTGCCCAAGTTCCATCGGGTCATGCTCCCTCACCTGGGTCGGTTCGTAACAATGCTCCAGGCTCGTTCTCGTCATGTCATAGTCGAAGGCTCCCTGGTCGGAGGTCGGGCCTTCATTACCAATTCGGATCGGGGATCCTCAGATGCGAGCGGATCGGTCTTGGTCACCCCTGGTGGATCGGTCCTCCTTCCCAAACACTCCGGATCGGGTCGAGTCTCTCAAGTCCATTTATGGTGCATCGGTTCGGATCGGGTGCCTTCGGGTCGTGCCACCATGCTCAGGTCGGATCGTGGCTGCAATAGTTTGGAGGGGCGGTTCGGTTCGGGCTCCTTCCTCCGATCCGATCCGGAT
Organism: Allium sativum; assembly: GCA_030737875.1. Lineage (NCBI taxonomy): Eukaryota > Viridiplantae > Streptophyta > Magnoliopsida > Asparagales > Amaryllidaceae > Allium > Allium sativum. The sequence continues at coordinate 464,019,093 of CM060915.1, read as the reverse complement.
CGGCCAAATTCCTGCACTTCTTTCCAGCGACTGTTTACGCCATTCAACGGCGTTTTCGACCAATCTAACTATTCTAAACAATCACAATTCATACCAAACAGTCATGGGAACATATAACATCAACCACAAACATCAAAACAACAATATGATATGTTAAAATGGATCAAACATAGTCAAAATCCCATATTTTCCCTTAAACATGTTTAAGCCAAACTAATGATAGGATTAACAAAACTTAACCAAGTTAGCCAAATTTTCTAACAGAAGCCTAAAATAATATTTAAAAATTTATAATTATTTTTCAAGAATTTATTAGTGTATAAATTCGCTAATCAACAATAATTACCCTTAATTAACCGTAATTAGTGAGGAACTATGCAAATCACTCACCTTAGCCATAAATAAAACCTGAAAACTGAAATGATTCTCTGTTTGGCGTTGTTCCCAATGTAACACAGCAGCTCTAACCTTGCTTTGGTGCTATTCCCCCTTAATTTGATGTTGATTTGGCTTAATTAGTGATTAGAAGGTGATTTGGGGTGTTTTAGAAAGTGGAGGCCATGACTAAACTTGAAGGAACAAAGAGTGGCGGCTAGAAAATGATAGAAACTGAATTCCCTAACCCTATCAGCCTCCCCATAACTCTAATCCCGAAATGGGTTATGGGCCCACTCACTAATCACCCAAATTAGGCCCGGTTAAGCTGTTTTTCACCATCTGAAACTTGTTTCAGCCATATCTCCCAAACGGTGAGTCCGTTTGGCTAATGTGACCACTCTACGGAATTGTAAACCATCAAACGAATCTAATGGAAGTGGTTTCAGGTCAAAATTCCTTTCCAATCAAAAGTTATGGCCGAAACAAGATCAACTAGGGGCAAAACGGTCATTTAAAAATCGGCAAAAATCATGAACATGGGAAATGACCCCAATAGCCGTTTACCAAAGTTACGTGATCATACGACTTCGTATAAGAAAGAAATAAATATTCTACGATCCTCCGATGCGTAGAATGCGGGTTATTACAATAATATCCATAGACTTGAATTACAACAATATTATTTATAAAATTTTGCCTCACTACCACACTCAGAGAAGAATAACAAACAGCTGAAATCCAAATACTATATAGTAGAAAAGATAGTACGCCAGCTTCCTGCTCTCCTCCGAACAGCAACACCGTCCTCATTAAGCTATCACTTGTCACCTGCCACCTAGTCTGTCCATCCAGCAATCAGATGAACATACCAAGGTAATAAGAGGGAAACATAAAACCTTGATTCAGACAACAGTATTAATGAGCGATAAAACAACTAACAAACTTCATTAATAAAGTATATGAGAATGGGTAAATAAACGAACTAATCTACCGACAACTCCAGAGAAGAACTCAACTCCCATCTTCCATACATCGGACAGTGATTGCCTTTACATCAAACATTTCAATCATTCATCCATGGAAACCATAGTGGCAATAAGAAGTAATCAACAATAGCACTCATACCATCCAGATTATATATCTCACGTAAACTATCCTAATCAGATTTGACAATCCCTAAGCACAAGCCTCAAAGGCCTAAACTAATATCAGACAAGCACGCAAGAAACATCTCCTTCGACGTTGGTTAATCTACGTGAGATGGTACAAACAAAACATCCATCATGCATGACAGACGTTGGCTATCACCACCAATCTTGCTTCGAAACTATCGTTAATCTTATTACTGGCTAAACAATTTGGCATAAATTGTCAAGGGCCATTGGTAAGCCCCGGTTCTAGCTAATGCCCCACACACCATACGACGAAATGTGTCTAGGCCATACAACGAAACCCAGTGTACTCGACTATACAACGAAATCGTGTAGCACATCCTATGAACCCGCCAGAACCTAAGATAACAATAATTACTCAGCCTTCGGTAACTCTAGTCATCATCTGACAGCGACTCCCACCATTATCACCCAACTCAGGACACCTTTGAGTTGTAATTACACCCGTTGCACTACGACTAGCAACGTACCCATCACATCACTTCGATATTACCCCATTGAATTTACCTTGAAGTTATCATCACTCTCGAACCCAAGAAAACATCAATCGTAAGGTCCAAAACCATCCATAGCATCACATCAAGTTGCTAAAGAAAACAAATCGAAAAACTTATGCGATTCTCCACAGCGTTTAAGAACTCTACTGAAAACTCATCACAACCGACTAGGATAGGACTGACCCACCCATTTGGACCGACCCGACCTGTCACGACCGACCAGCCCTCTACATCTCGACTGATTCAAAAGCTTAGAGTGCACGACCGACCCGATTGCGTTACACAGGACCGACCGACTCGAGCTTCTCCATTCAGACTGACCGAACTAGATTCTGGAACACGACCGATCCGCCTGCTCCCCAAAACCAAGACTCCAGACTGACCCAACCCGACAGCTTGGAACCGACCGACCCACTTCGATTATGACCGATCCAACCCAGTTGAGGTCGACCCGACCCAACTCTAATATCTTGGCCGACCCATTTCCTGACTTGTTTTCTAAGACAAGTTTTGAACCGGCCGACCCTATTAGGACCGACCCAAAACCTGCACCACCCCAATGCAACTCCGATTTTGACGAAAACTTCGCTGAATGATAAATTCGATGGAATATGCTCAACTAGTTCATTCAATAATCATAAGCATGTTATGAAATCACCAACAACATGAATATAACTATTTCCACCAAAATTATGCGAATCACTCCAAAATCACGATAATTAAACATATGAACAAAACTATAGATCTAACTTGCATAAACATATGAAATAGCATAGGAATTACCGATTTAAACTAGCTAAATTAGATCTTAAAGTGATTCATATGAAAATGGACTTACTAAAGTGTAGATCTAAAGAAACGACTTGAATTTGATAAAAACATGATCAAACACTCATAGAATTGATTGAATCCATGTAAGAGATGCATATAACTCACCAATTCTCCAAAACAAAGCAAAAATAGTGCAATATGAATCCGGACAGCAAGGAATTGGATCCAAACTCCTTGATTTGATGAATTTTCCCTTGAAACGATGTAGGTCTAGCCTCCAATGTTGTAGATCTTCAATTTACTAAGCTTTAGATCTCAATGTTAATGGTGGAAAGGTGTTAGAGGAAGGACGAACATAGACCACCAAATGAGAAAATGAGGAAAGTAAACTATTTCCTATACCTCCCATCCACTATTTATAGCCTTCCACCAGCTCACTAATGGGCCTCTTAAAATCAACCCATTATGGCTGTATAAACCTGGACAACCAACTGTTAATCATTAAAACCGTGATTCCTCCCAAACCGCTAAGCCAAATCTTTAATGTGACCACTCTACGAAAAGGAAATCATCAATTCCTTTCCAATGGTATAGGTCTCGCCACCTAATTCGAACTAAATCAAAAGTTATCCCCTGTACAAGAATAATAGTGGAAAAATGGTCACAAACAAAATAGGTAAAAATTATGGACATGTCTCACATCCCCATAAGCAACATTTTAAAATACGAGAATAATCCAACCCTTAGGGAATAAAATAAAAATATTTTATGATCTTCCGATATGTAAAATGAGGGTTGTTACATTCTTCCCTCCCTTAGGAATTTCGCCCCCGAAATTCTAAGCAACACAACAATTCCGCATGCCTATCATTCATGAAAGGCCAATTCTATCATCCAAACTAGCAACCATCAAAGCATGCATCCACAGCCTTATCCTGGCACGCGGAATTCTATCGAACAATAACAGGATACAATGATATAACGATAATACAATATCAAAGGGTCCTACCGACGAAGAGTTCTGCATGAGTCGCCTTCATATTCTCTTCCGTCTCCCATGTACAATCGTCGCCATCCTCACTCCTTTGTACCTTGACTAGGTTAACCATCTTCCTCCTAAGTTGTTTCGTGTCATTCCCCACAAAATGAAGCGGCTTACGATGTCTTGCAACTATGGTCTCGACTTCAAGGTCTTCGTACTGCTCTGGAGATACCACTACATTCGAATCATTCACGAACTTCAGTAGAAATGACACATGAAACACAATATGCACACTCGACGTCTTTCCGGGTAACTCAATCTATATGCGAGTTTTCCAATTCGCTCGACTATCGAGAATTGTCCAACAAACCTTGGAGCTAACTTTCCTTTATTCCCGAACCGAACCACATGCTTCAATGGAGAAATCTTCACGAAAACCATGTCACCCATGTCGAATTCCACATTTTTCGACGTTTATCAACATAAGTCTTCTGACGATCTTGGGTTGCCTTCATTCGTTGCCGAACAATCTCGATACAATTCGAGGTCTCTTTAATCATCTGAGGCCCAAATTCCAATTTATCTCCAGTCTCTAACCAACAAGAGGGAGAATTGCACGACCTCCATACAATGCCTCGTATGGTGCCATCCCAATGATAGACTGGTAGCTATCATTATATGCAAACTCAACTAGATGTAGATGGTCTTCCCATGATCCCCCAAAATCCAACAACAAGCTCTTAGGAGATCTTCCAAAATCTCGGTTAACTCTCTCGGTTTGACCATCAGTTTGGGGATGGTAAGTCGTACTCAAACACAACTTAGTCACCAAAGCTTCTTGCAAACTCTTCCTAAATCTGCTAGTAAACAATGGATCTCGGTCGCTCACTATGCTATTTGTGATACTATGGAATCGAACTATCCATTTCACATAAAGTTCAGCCAATTTCGATGTTATCTTAATCGATCTAATAGGAATAAATCCTGCAATTTTGGTCAAGCGATCGACGATGACCCAAATTCCTTTATTTTCTGCCTGGTCCTAGGTAGTCCATCGATAAAATCCATCGATATTTGTTCCCACTTCCACGTAGAAACTTTCAGTGGATGAAGCAAACCACTTGGCTTTTTCTGTTAAGCTTTTACCAACTGATAGTTCATTCACTTGGAAATGCTTGCTTCATCCCCTCCCAGTAGTGGACTAACTTCATGTCCTGATACATCCTATTACCACTGGGATGAATCATCAACTCTGAGTGATGGCATTCCCTCAGAACCTCATCTCTCTCAATCCGTCAATAGTAGGAACAACTAATCTCCCTTGCTTTAGAAGCTAACCTTCTCGATCGACTTCAAACATTTTATCCTCTGTTTCCATCTTCTGGATAAACTCAACAAGCTTTGCATCTTGCTTTTAGCTCCCGTCAATCCTTTGGATAAGAGTAGGTCTTACCGATAAGCTTGCCAACATTTCAGGTTCTAACTCACATCGAAGCCTGAAATAAAATCTTGCCAAATAACCAAGGCTCTTCTATTCCGAAAATATCGCCCCTAAGCTTGCGTGTCTTCGACTCAATGCATCTGCAACTGCATTACCCTTGCCAGGAGTATAGGCTATACCAAATCAGATGAAGTCAGAAACTCTAACCATCGTTGTTGCCGAAGATTCAAATCCTTTTGGGAGAAAAGTAATTCAATGACTTGTGATATTTAAACAACTCGAACCAAACTCCCAACCGGTAATGTCTCCACATCTTCAGAGCAAACACAATCGCCACCAACTCTAAATCATGAGATGGGTAATTTCAAGCAGCTTCAGCTATCGACTTGTGTAACCCAAAACCTTATCCTTCTGCATTGGTACTGCTCCAAGCCCAGTACCACATGTATCAGTGTATACCACCACCATATCTTCATTCTCACTTGGAATGGTCAACATTGTTTCAATCGTCAATCGCACCTTCAGGATTCCAAGCGCTTGCTCACTCTTTGCATCCCATGTGAACAATTGGTTCTTTTTCGTCAATCCTGTCAATGGTGCAGCTATCTTGGAGAAATCCTTCATAAAAAGTCAGTAATATTCTTCTAATCTAAGGAAATTTCTCACATCTGCAGCACTCTTAGGTCTATCCCAGTCCTGGATTGCTGCCACTTTAGCATGGTCAACGACTATCCCATTTCCAGAAACAACACGACCTAAGAACCTCACTTCTTTCTTCCATAAGTGACACTTCGAAAACTTGGCTCTCAGCTGATGCTTTCGCAAGATTTCTAACACAACTCTCAAGTGCATCTATGTTCTTCCTCGTTCCGGGAGTAAACCAGAATATCATCCATGAACACAAGCACGAACTGTTTCAACTGATCACTGAATACCCTATTCATAAGATCCATGAAATACATTGGCGCAATAGTCAACCCGAACGGCATCACCAACCATTCGAAGAAACCGGATGGTGTCCTAAAAGCAATCTTTGGTACACTATCCTTTGCCACTCTCAACTGGTGAAATCCCTTTGACAAATCCATTTGAGAAAACACTTTGGCTTCGTGAAGCTGATCGAACAAGTCATCTATCCTTGGCAAAAAATACTTATTATTTTTGGTCACCTTGTTCAACTCACGATAGTTGACACACAATCTTAACGAGCCATTTGCCTCTGTTGCAAACACGACCGGTGCACCCCATTCAGAAACACTTCTCCAAATGAATCCCTTTCGTAGAAGGTCACAAACTTACACCTCCAACTCTCGTTGTTCCTTAGGCACCATCCGCCTAAGAGGCATAACGATTGGTCTAGCACCCTTGACCAAATCGATCCTAAACTCAATCTCACGATGCAGCAGCAACCCTTTGACCTCGTCGAAGACATCCTCATGATCATTAGCGATCAATACAAATGACAAGTCTTCCTGTGGAATCACAAGCGAATATAGATAGCTTACAAAGACACCATCTTCGGGCTTACATCTTATCAACACCTTTCACCCTTCCAGATCCCCAACTCTCACCTCCAGCTTCTCGTAATTCACTCTTCTCGTATACCTCTTGAGCCAATACATGTCCAATATGATCCTAAACCCACGAAGTTAAGAACAAAGCAATCACACACAAAAGAGCAACCATGACTCGACTACACTAGACCACGACACAACATGCACAAGCTGGATGAATCCCCAACTGGATTAGTCACGATCAATGGCCTATCAAAAATTTCGGGTTACAAACCCAAACGACACACAATCTCATTGCAAATGAATGAATGCGATGCTCTAGTATCAAACAAAACTCGAACCGAAATTCCATTAACTGAAAGAGTACCTTGCACGATGACACCCTTTCCTTTTCCTTTGCAGTAGGAGCTCTCGAAAAAGATGGCACTGCTCCCAAAGCGTATGCCTTCACAACTTGCCTGTCTTTAGCTGATTCTGGACAGTCCTTTTTTCATGCCCAGGCTTCCAACACTTTAAGCATTTCTTCTCGACTTTGGGATTCTTGCAATCCTTGGAATAATGGCCCTTCTGCAAGTAGTTAAAGCAAGTCACCTCTCCCTTCCGCTTCTTCTGGCCATCCTTCCCTATTGTTGTTGCTTCCTTTTCTTGTTATTACCACCCTGTTGTGGCTTCTACTCTTCCTTGGCTGCAACAACAGACACCTTCTTAGGAAACATACTTTCATGCCTCAAAGCCTTCTCAACGATATTCTCAAAACTATCGTCGAGGTGGTCCACAAGCTGATACCCAAGATATATGTATCCAATCCCAATACAAACCTCTTGTTCTTTTGATAAGGAGTATCAACATATGAACAAGCATACTTTGACAAGGCCTCAAAGTCAGAAATATAGTCAAGAACTAGTCGACCATTCTGTTTAAGCTCCAACGAACCTCTTAAATAGAATAGACTTTTTCATGGTGGAGATAAACTTTTCTTCAAACTTGGCTTTGAACCGTTCCCATGAAATATCCTCTTCAGGAGTCTCAAGGGTGATAGAGTTCCACCTGTCCATTGCTCTGCCCTCTAACTGCCTAGATGCAAGCTTCCTTTTGGTTGCATCATCTATGCCCAAGTCCTTGAAGATCCGGGCACAAATATACAACCACCTTTGAACCTCTTCAATTGGTTTGGTGCCCTTAAACTGTTTTCCCCCTAATGATGTAAAGTCTTTGCACAACATTGCAAATTCCACAGTTCTAGGCACTTGAACTCCAACATCAACCGTAGGTGCAACTGGAGTGAGGGCCCTTCCCAGGCATGCTTCTATCATAGCTTCAAACATGACCGGGTAGTTAGTTGCCTTGCCATTACCCCCTCCAGGCACAGCCTCTCCCCTAGTAGTATGTCCTGTATAACTCGACTCATTCTAAATCTGCAAATTAGAATGATCAACTACTTGTAAGAAAAATGCTAATAGAGTACTAAAGCTACTATACTATATAATATCATATAGTATACATCCAACTGAAATCTACAAGTATGTCTCTCATACGTGACTATGTCCTTGAACTTTGGCTAAAATCGTTAAACAGAGCTCTGATACCAAATGTGACGACCGTCCATAACCCTCACACTAAACAAGAGGTATAATGCGCTGAAAGGTGTGCCAAGCAACCGTGGATGATCATCAGAGGTAAATAACAACACCAGAACCTATCGTAGAACCCACAGCGCAAGGATAAAATATAATAGAACATATACAATAGGTATTATTAGTGAGGCAGAAAACACTAAACTTTCATAACAACTAGAAAGTAATATCCATAAACTTGAATTACAACAATAGTATTTATAAAATTTTGCCTCACTACAGCACCTAGAGAAGAATAGCAAACAGCGAAAATCCAAATAATATATAGTAGAAAATATATTACGCCATCTTCTTACTCACCTCCGAACAGCAGCATCGTCCTCACTAAGCTCTGACCTACCACCTAGTCTGCCCATCCAGCAATCGGATGAACATACAAAGGTAATAAGAGGGAAACATAAAACCTTGATTTTGACAACAGACTTAGTGAGCGATAAAATAGCTAATAAACTTCATCAATAAAGTATATGAGAATGGACAAATAAACGAACTAATCTACCCACAACTCCATAGAAGAACTCAACTCCCATCTTCCCCACATCGGACAGTGATAGCCTTTACATCAAACGTCTCAACCATTCATCCATGGAAACCACAGTGGCAATCAGAAGTAAGCAACAATAGCAGTCATAGCATCCATATTACATATCTCATGTAAACTATCCTAATCAGATTCAACACTCCCCAAGCACAAGCCCCAAAGGCCTAAACCAATATCAGACAAGCACTCAAGAAACAACTTCTTCGACGTTGGATAATCTACGTGAGACGGTACAAACAAATCATCCATCATGCATGACAGACTCTGGCTATCACCGCTAATCCTACTTTAAAACCATCGTTAGTCTTATAACAGGCTAATTTTTTTTCCATCAATTGTCATCTAGCTAAAGCCCCACACACCATACGACGAAATCTGTGTAGGCCATACGACGAAACCCAGGGTACTTGACCATACGACGAAATCATATAACCCCTGCTTTGAGCCCGATAGAAACTACGATAATGATAATTCTTTAGCCTTCAGTAACTTTAGTCGTCATCAACGACAACTACCCCACCATTATCACCTAACTTAGGACAACTTTGAGTTGTAATTACACTTGTTGCACTACGACTGGCAATGTACACATAACATCACTTTGATATTCCCCCATTGAATTTACCTCGAAGTTATCATCACTCTCGAACCCAAGAAAACATCAATCATAAGGTCCTAAACCATCCATAGCATCACATCAATTTTCTAAAGAAAACAAACCACAACACTTATGCCATTCGCCATAGCATTTAAGAATGCTGCTGAGAACTCATCACAACCGAATAGGATAGGACTGACCCACCCAACTGGACCGACCTGACCTGTCACAACTGACCGACCCTCCACATCTCGACCGATACAAAAGCTTAGAGTGCATGACTGACCCATTTTCTTTATAGGACCGACCGACTCGAGATTCTCCATTCTGACCGACCGACCTAGATTCTGGAACACGACCGATCCATCTGCTCCCAAAAACCAAGACTCCAGACCGACCCGACCCGACAGCTTGGAACCGACCAACCTACTTCGATTATGACCGACCCAACCCAGCTGAGACCGACCCGACCGAACTCAAATATCATGGCCGATCCATTTCCTGACTTGTTTCCGAAGAAAAGTTTTGAACCGACCGATCCTATTAGGACCGACCCAAAACCTGCACCACAACAATGCAACTCCGATTTCGACTAAAACTTCGCGAAACAATAAATTCGATGAAATACGCTCAACTAGTTCATTCAATACAATCATAAGCATGTTATGAAATCACCAACAACATGAATATGACTATTTCCACCAAAATTATGTGAATCACTCCAAAATCACGATAATTGAACATATGAACAAAATTATAGATCTAACTTGCATAACCATATGAAATAGCATAGGAATTACCGATTTGAACTTGCTAAATTAGATCTTAAGGTGATCCATACGGAAATGGACTTACCAAAGCGTAGATCTAAAGAAACGACTTGAATTTGATGAAAAACATGATCAAACACTCATACACTTGATTGAATCCATGTGAGAGATGCATATCACTCACCAATTCTCCAAAACAAAGCAAAAATGGTGCAATACGAGTCCAAACATCAAGGAATTGGATCCATACTCCTTGATTTGATGGATTTGCCCTCAAAACGATGTAGATCTAGCCTCTAATGTTGTAGATCTTCAATTTCCTAAGCTTTAGATCTAAATATTAATAATGGAAAGGTGTTAGAGGAAGGAGGAACATAGGGCACCAAATGAGAAAATGGGGAAAGTAAACTATTTCCCATAACTCCCAACACCTATTTATAGCCTTCCACCAGCCCACTAACGGGCCTCTCAAAATCAACCCATTATGGCTGTATAAACCTGGACAGCCAATTGTTAAACCTTAAAACAACGATTCCGCCTAAACCGCTATGCCAAATCTTTAATGTGACCACTCTACGGAAAGGCAATCATCAATTCCTTTCCAATGGCACATGTCTCACCACTTGATTCGATCTAAGTCAAAAGTTATCCCCTGTACAAGACTGACAGAGGCAAAATGGTCATATACAAAATAGGTTAAAATTATGGACATGTCTCACATCCCCATAAACAATGTATTAAAATATGAGAATGATCCAACCCTTAGGGGAAAAAATAAAAATATTTTATGATCTTCCGATACGTAAAATGTGGGCTTTTACATCAATGCCACAAGCCATTGCATAATCATATAAAAACAACAGGAATAGTGAATAGTGAATAGGCAGTTTGGAATATAATATGCTATATTGACTTAATACGTTACCTTATCAGCTTAAAATTTTAAAAAGCCGAAATAGAGAAACAAATATCTAATGATACTAATATATAACCTATAACTGTACCCATGTGTAAAAAACAATATAAAGACTTACATATTTTTCCTACTGTGCATGGAAATACATCTCCAGTTTTCTTACTAATGTATGCTACTTTCCATGCCATTTCTCATATGAGTTTGCATTCTGAATTCTCCGCTACCTCATGAATGAATATGAATTAGTTTGTAAATTACAATTTAACAATAAGAATTCACGTATAACGAGACTACATAACAATTCTTCATAAAATCGAGTATATGATTTTCGTCCCAATGTATGAGCTATGGTATTTTTTTCCTTTATTTTCAGCATTTTCTTTACATGTTTTGTTTTCCTCTCAATGTGCTCATTATCAAAAAAAATCTCCCATTGGACTTTGTCAATACAACTTAGACGGTTATCAATTGCGATACGTTTAGGCAATAACTATTTATCTTTCTTCAAAAAAGTGTTTCAAAGCTTTGATTTTTCAATCTTGAAATACTGTGAAAAAACTTTTTCCAAAATAGGTCGAGCAATGGTTGGGTCTATATTCATGTCAAACTCCTTCTACAAAAAATAAGAAGAGAAATAAAAAAAATTAATTGGAAAATGCCAAAGTCAAACCATACTTACCATATGAACAATATCTAATTAATTTGGTGATGGATAAAAGCTTAGAAGGGCAGTATAATCCGAAAGCTGCAATCCAAGTAGCCCAGCTCTGTGCATTGCTTAGCCACTAACCCCAAGGAAAGACCTTCCATGGACCAAGTAGCTGATATTTTGCAAAATTTTAAATTTATCATATAGATTGAAGGCTTCTAAAGTCAGATAAATTGTGTTTTATGAATTTATATAACAAAAAAGTGTTTTAAACATTTACATGTAATGGTATATTTTTTGTTGTTTTACCTATTATTTAGTTTTAACTATTAGAATGTCGGCCGCGAGTGTTAAGTCGTATAGCTCAAAGAGGCAAAGTGATGTGAAAAAGAGAAGGGTGTAGAGAAGAATTTCTACTCAATATTGTAATTGTTGCACTAGATGCTTGAGCATTACATGACTTTGGGTATACTACTCACTCACGCAGTTGTCCATAACAAACTTGAAACTACTAACATATGAAGAGAAATATCAAGCAAGAACACATGCACAACGTATACATGAAAAATCATGAAGTAGAACAATTTAAATGGATCATATGACCATGTTACAGCCAAATTCAAGCATACATGCATCTTATGCTATTAATTTCCCAGCAAAACATGGTCACACAATCATACAAAAGCAATAAAAATTACTTCTGACCTAATGCTATTTAGAGATGAAAAATCGAAATACTTCAAACCAAGATGAAATAGAGTGATTAGGTTAGGTAGGACTAAACACCCATGTTTTCCTTTGAATAATGGATGGTAATATATGTAGCTTAGTATACCATCCGGCTGGAGTTCATTTGAATCAGATGATGCTGGTACCTTTTTTAATCTTAAGTGATTTTTTTGACATCTTAGTCAACTTGAATTACTTGGTTGATGCATCTTTAATGTCATACCTCACAATCAATTATTGAGTAAACGATTTCCAAATTCCAAAACTACTGATTAATATGATAAGCTAGTTATCTTGTAATTTTCTTTTCAGATCTCTAAACCTTTTTAAACATAACACACTTCTATGCATAAAACTAAAGGAAATGAAGCAAGAATTAAGTATTTATTCTAATAAAATAAATTAAAATAAAGGTAAGGTAAAACAAAATACCATGTGTGTATTCCATAAATTATCTCTATAAAACTGGTCTACTTTCCTACAATCATTGTAGCTAATTGGAATAATGATTTCACAAGTCAAAACCCCACAACGAGAGCTCCATTTTTTCCATGCTTCAACAAATTTAAATCACATAATAGTCCAAAAGATCACAATGTACAACTCCTACAGAAATCAAATGTCAATGATTTAACGCATTAAAAAACATCACCAGTTACAACCATATTTGGCTACTTGGACTCCATGCATTTCAACAATGTTAAATTGTGATCACTTAAACTGGAGTGAAAGTTGTGGGCATTGAATAATCGTCTGTGTCATCAATCAAACGTTTGGGCGAAGGTCGCACAATGGACCAATCAGGATTTTGCATGTCTTTAATTTAAAAGATTTGACATGCTTCAGGCGCAAGAATGACGGGCTCATCATATTCGCCATCAATAGTTTTAAGCTTCTTTAGATTCACCATTGGTAAACATGAATCTGGAAAAATCTTACATCCATGTGTTTTGTTAGCAATATTTACCCAATCACAGTAGAATACTACATGTTGAAAATCATAATAATCAACCTCGATAATCTCCTTTATAACACCATACCAAGTAGGATCATCATCCATAGGATTTAAATCTTTTGCGCTTGCAACAAATATTGTAATAACATCCATGAAAACACCACTATCTTGTGTTGAATGTGTGTTGTCGTAGTGTTGGGGAGAAAATACATAGCCATTAGTTCTATATTTGAGATTAGTTTTAGCTTCCCACATTGGCCCAATAACATAACACTTCATGATTTTTTCTTCCCTTAACTGTTAAAGGCAACAAAATGTATTAAATAAAGTTGTACTTTTATATTAGAACTATTATATTGTAAAAATTAACAAACTTTGTTGCGCAACCAATCAATAAATTAAGATTGTACTACAACTTCCGCCTTGTTTAAAATCATTTTTTATTACGCTGAGCATCTTCTAACGACAACTGATACTCGCTATAATGTAAATATGTTATGTAATAGATAAATAGTAATTTACTTTATAACCAATAGAAAAAATACAAACCTATAATAATCATCTAGATTTGGTATGTCCATTCTAAAAAGTACTCACCTTATACGTTTTACGCCACTTAGCTTGATAGTTTTACCATCAACAATGAAATTTCTATATGTATCGTTACTATTCTCATCCAAGAATGGTGCTTATTTAGAGCTGTGATTACTTGTACATGGATCTGGCATATACTCCATTGCATATCTAATAGATTATGAAACAAGATATGCTTCAGAAATTGACCCTTTTACATATCGTTTATTGTCCCTCAACTAATTCACTGGAAATGTAATGTTTTTTTTAATATAATCACTGAAAACTAATTCAAATAATATATGTCTTTATTCGAAATAATGTCCCACCTTTTAAATGGATACATCCACATATAGTTAATCGGTCCATAGAGTAATGCTCAATCAACACCCATTAAATGTATAGTAATGTCGAAAAACTAAGGGGAAAGATAATGGAACCGCATACATAACGTGCAACGACCCAGAAATTCTGAACCAATTTAATTTTTTTATTTTATTAAATTTAATGGATTTTAATATTTAAAATAATTTAATAATGATGAAAAATTTGTTTTAATTGAAGTTAGAAGAAATAAATTTATTTTAATTATATAACGATCCTGAAACGACGCGGTAGTTTGAAAATTCAATTCCAAAATTCAAATGAATATACAGGATTCAAAATAAATCGGATTTTAGTAAAAATAGAAATATTTGAATCTGTTTGAAAATATCTTTCCAACGAATGTTAAAAATCCAAATTTCATAGTGGGAATTAAAAGTTATGCCCAGTTTAAAATTCAGAAAGGTCGCTGTAGAATTTATATATATTTTAATATAAGACATACTCCTTAAAAATAAACATTTTGCAAGCGACCTCCATTTTCGACGAAACCACTTTGGTTGGATCCGGAATGTTAATTTATTGCTAGATTCCAATTTTTATATTTTTTGGAATTAATATGTGAGCGTGGCAAATTAAAATGTGTTTTGTCAATTTCAGTCAAATGGGATCGACTAGAAAATGACCATTTCAAATGGTCTCCAAATTCGACGAAATTAGTTTTATTAGGACTGTATTGTCAGAACAAAGCTAGAAATAATTTTTCTGGAATTTTTAGAGTCAGTATGTGGCCCCGGTAAAATAAAATGTACGATCAAATTCAATGTATACTAATTTTAATTTTGATAAAAACTATTCGAAATGATCGAATTGGCTTATGGGACATATCACATTGTGTCCGTAATAGGGGTATTTGGCTAGTGGCGACACTCATTGGGTTCGATTTGAAGTTTGGATGGTTTAACAAGTTATTTTTGAATTAAAATAAATAAATAATACAAAATATACTGTATAAATACGTTGGGAATACGCCAAACCCTGGACTCCTCTAATCAGCCGCCATCGTTCTTAGAAAATGGATGGCCTAAATCGTTGATTCTTCCTTCAATAATATCTCTAAAACAAGAAGAATTAAACCACCGTTATAAAGCAATGATTGAAGAGCACGTTGTGATCTTCAGGATCAACGGACGTGATGATTTCTAGCTTCAAGGATTAGGAGTATTCCTCCATCAAAGTCGTGACGTTCACCTCGGTTTCGAGATCGCCAGAGGAGCGAGTTCACCAGATGCTCGGCGATGGAGGAGTACACGGGCGGCTACACGGTGGTGGCAACTGATCATGGTCGCGACTCTTGGGATTGCGTGCGCAGGTGGACTTTGATATCGAGACCTGGGTTTGAGCAACAACGAACCAACGAAACAAAGAAGAAAAAGCAAGGGCCCTTATATTAACAAATGGATGGTTAAGGTTTTTTATTTAATGTAATTACTATTTGAATTTAATTAGTTAAGGGATTAATGGTTTAATAAAATCTGAAAATATATAAAAAGCATTGTTTTAAAAATATGAAAATATGGAAAGATAAAAAACATATTGTTTTCAAAATCTTTGTTTTTAAATATAAAATAGCTTTAAATAAAAATCATTGTTTTCAAAAGAAAATTTGCATTGTTTTAAAAAAATAAAAATAGCATCAATTTAAAAATATAATAGCATTATTTTTGTAAAAAAAGAAAAACAACATGGTTTTAAAATAAATATAGCATTGTCTTAAAACAGAAAATTTGCATTGTTTTAAAATAGAAATTAAAATATACATTGTTTTAGAAAGAGAAATAAAAAGCATTGTCTTTAAAAATAAAATTAGCATTGTCTTTAAAATATAAAGAACATTGTTTTCAAAATATAAAGACCATCGTTTTGAAAATAAATATAAAGACCATTGTTTTTGGAAATATAATATAGCATTGTTTTAAATGCAAATAAAATCATGAAATAAAAATATTTGTCATTTTTATATATGAAACATTCAAATAAAAATGTGTCATTTTTATATATGAAACATTAAAATAAAAAAAAGGATACATAGAAATAAAAAATTTGTTATTTTATATATAAAAAGCATTTTAATAAAAATATGATTTTTACTTATATAATAGCGTTATAAAAATATGATTTTTAATATATATAGCTTTATAAAAATGTGATTTTTATTTATAAAGATCGTCGTTTAAAATGTGATTTTTAACATAAACCGTGTGATATAGGTTGCGATGGAACCGATTGGAAGCAAAACGGAATCCAAACCATCGACCGATATAGAATGACGGAGTGGAAACCAAAGGTGAGAACTCCTCACTAAAAATTCTACACAGCTATTTATTTATTTTCATAATTGGAAAATATATAGAATTGCCAGTTTAGTTTTTTATCAGTTTAATCATTATAAACTGTATACAGTGCTTGTTAGATCACTTCCCTCGTCTACAAACCATAAACGATTTAAATTGACTGTATTGCATGTTGGTTGTGATGTGAAATGTTTAACATATTAAAAATAATGTTAATATTAATAGGACAGTGAAATTAAATTATAAATATTCATTTATATTTTGAACAGTGAAATTTGGTTAAATTTCTTAACCAATAATTTGTGTAAATAAACTGTTGTTGTTTGAAAACCCCGTACAGGTATTGGTATGGTATTTGACATACACTAGTCCCAATATTTAATTTTATGTCAATCGACAGATTGATAGTTAGTGATGAGCATTATTTATTTATTTTAATGCTCATACAGTTGTAAATTTCACTCTGGAAATGAATGGACAGTTTATTGATTATTTATCATTATTGTTGTATACATGCGATGTATGAAATCCACATAACTGAAATTATATGGTAATTAATTAAGTCGCATTCCGATTCAGAAAATAAAGAATATTTTTTAAATAAAGAATATTTTAACAATAAAATTCACATTTTTATGTATGAATAAAAATATAAAGTAATCATTCGTTAAATTATATTTTTGTACATTAAAAATATTATCTTTAACATTTTAATGTAATCGAAATTTTTTATGTAAATAATGGAAAAGAATCATTTTAATGTAAAAAAATCATTTTTATATAAAAGAATCATTTTTAATGTAAAGAATCATTTTTATGTAAAAGAATCATTTCAATGTAATAGAACATTTTTAATGTAAGTAATGTAAAAGAACATTTTAATGTAAAGACTATTTAAAAAAAGAATGTTTTAAAATAAATAATATTTTAAAATAAAGAATATTTTAAAATAAAGAATATTTTAAAATAATATTCAGTGGAGCATAAAATTATGACTTTGATGTCCGATTTTAGATGGACACAAAAATATAAAAATATGAAGCTGGGTTAATTATAAAAACGCCATTTTAACTCGAACGGATTTGTCGATCGATTATATTCATTTTACAATGAATATTGAAAAAAAGTGATTTCAAAATTTAATACTTTGAAATTATTATCATTTTAATATGATAAAGATATATAATATTCAATTTTGATTTAAAATTGAAAAAGAAGTTGGAATCGTTTTAAAATGAATTTATAAATATTTTATAAATACGTTTAAATGGAAATCGACGAAATATAATATATATATATATATATATGTTTAATGGTCTGAATAGAATGCGCCGCGCAGGGATCGTTCGCGAATTTCGGCCATTAACTTCAAATCGGCGTAATAGAAGATCAGACTGTCGGATTCCCCTAAAACCGGAAGCGTTGGGTTCGTATCGAAAAGAGCTTTCCAATGAATATAATAAGTTTGAAATCTAATAGTTGGATTTGGAATTATTTCCAAATCAAATTTGAAAAAGGTCGCTATGGATGCAGCTCGGTGGCCGTTATTGGAAACCGACTGTACGTGCGATAATAAAATTATTAAAAATATGGAAAAATTATGTAAAATTATAATAAATGGCTTGGAAAGATTTTGGATGAAAAATTACATATTTCAAAAGGTAAAAATATTTTTTATCAAAATGAACTAGTTATTAACTGTAATGTCCCGGGGAAAAACTCGACGCTCGAATTTTCGACAATAATACATAAACCCGTATTACTTGCCAAAAACCCAAGTATCGAATCCCATATTGTTATTAAAAAGAATTTAGAGGGTGAGAAAAGAAAGAAAGAAATATTAGAATAGAAGAGAGAAGAAGAACACATCGGAATCTCACAGCGGAACGAATAAATATAATATATCAAATCTCTTTATACAAAAGAAAACTGGATACACATACCAATCATCAGAGTACAACATATATCAGTCAGCGGAAAACAACTTTATATAACTAGCGGTGAAGCCTCCTGCTTCCAGCTCCTAAAACCCCAAGCGAACCTAACATGGAAATATACTCGATCTGACCCAAACACATTTGAAGCTAAGCAAAATTCACCGGGTCAGTCTGCAATACTTTCAGTGATAAATTCACAAAACAAACAACTTGTTTAACTTTGGAAGAATCCTTTTGAAATAAAAGGATAATAGTAAGACCAGCCCACACATAGACAAGATGTTTTTTACCTTACTATAACCCAAAACATTTTTTGAAATGATAACTTATTCTGATACTATCATAGTATCTAAATACAAATAATTAACAATCTAGTGGAACACTTGCATCTCACGTTCCACATATGTAGCATACAAATCAAAACCGCGGGCGCTTATTGGAGATGGGATTCCAACTATGACAAGATATGGGACCACCTGCTGATAGTCTATCTCTAGAGGCGAATACACTGGGTTCAACAAGAACGTCTTGCAACCCGGCCCACACATGACAGACCACTCATTTCGCTTGAGTGTGACGAATGTATATCACCGACGGTTGGGATCAGCAACCGTCTCCCGAAAAGAACAGCATCCAAATATAGATTAAAGAAGAAAATGGATTTTCTCTAGATAGGTGATTATACACCCTAATGGGAGCGACCCACATAGCCATGCTGCCTACTCGATTTTTGTCATTTCCCGGTTGATGAGGCTTGAGGCTAGAATTTCCCTCTAGAACATCTGGCCACAATTCACTTTGAATGCCACATTATCAGATCCTCTGGATATCACTAATTGACGTCCACAAAAATACCCTAGTTAGGAGCTAACCAACTATGGCACGTTTGAAGAAATCAACGTACGTGGCCCATTAGAAATACTCTGTCAGACATTCGTCCATACAAGTCATCCAGGAACAGGATGAACCGAAGGCACCCTCCTACCGCATCCTTATATAGGAATCACCCCAAGGATCAGTAGCGAGTAGTCCTTGCAATCCGCAAAATCTCAACCACGACCGAATCACTTCAGAATATCTCTGCGTTGCAACATAGAGAATATTCAACAAGTAATCCTTCCGCTTATGAAGATCCACGGTCTTCACTTGCTCCATCTTCAATCAGCATCTTCATGTATTTACAGGTCGGAATGGTTTTTGAATATAAATTCGATCCCGGTCTTTCCGTACCAACAATCGTATTGGTCAGGTTTGATAGTCGGTGATTTAACTATCAAATAACAATAGTGTGAATACAATGAGTTTGCTGATTCAACACTTTGCACTACCTGGCCTATTTACAAATAAATAAATATATGGTAAATCAACCTTTAATACTTTCAATATGATTAATCCTTTATATTTATTCTCAATTATAACAAAACTATTTTAATTACTTTAAAACATGTATATATGTATATACCCAGCATTCCATTCCTTTTGGAAATATCGATATATTTCTGTAAAACCTTTTTCCTCCTTTTTCTTCCTTATTTAGCATCTCGATATATATACATATATATATAAATATATTACTTAATGGTATTAACACGTTACCAATTCTAATTTGGTTAAAGCAAATGTCGACTTATATAATTTAAAACCAAAACTTTCATATTTATTTTGAAATCACTATTGTAGTAGTATTTATAATCCAAAATCTCGCACTTAAGTTCATTACATCTCGTATGGAATACCACAATAATTTCAACACCGTTTACTAATTTCAAAACAATACCATTCCTCGACAAAAATGAAGTCGTTCAAGTTGGGGTATTTTATTTACCTCTCAGATCTTGATCGACAACGTTCTTATCTCAGAATGAATACCAGTTTGTAACTTAAACCCTTATAAAAATCTTGTTTACCATCTCGATTTCAAATATGGTTTTATAAACCATTTCTTACATTTGAAATCCTTGTTCAATATAATCTATTTACTTAATTTCTTTAATTAAGTAAATATCCACTAAAAACATAACTTTTATCTTAAAGCATTATATCCCTAACAACTTTTGTGTTTTTAATAAAATCTCACATCGAACAATCTACTTCCCTATGTTCGGCATTCTTATACTAACCTTATCTTGGATTAAGAATCCTCTTACCACCTTCTTAACTATACAACCCCTTTTAACTTGGATTTTTAATTCCAAGAATACATTTTCCAAAATCAAATACCAAACCATCGTATGGATTTCCTTTTTGTTTGTAATTCTTATTTCAATTACAACCTTACGCTCAATTCAAGTCTTTAATATATAAAGTCATATTTTGGTTTAAAACCCCTTTTTAACCTTGCTTGGATTTCTCCCTTACCACTTATACAAATGCGCTTACCATCTTTTTAGCTTAGATTTCCATTCTAAAACTATTACCATACTTAAATTGATTAACCCATTTTCCTAAAATTCCATTTGTCATTTCCTCCTTTTCAAATTAATTAAATAATTTAATTAATTTAAAAACGTCATCTAATTATTTTAAAAACAATTATTTCATTTTACCAGTCGTAGGTAATTTCTGTGGTTTCTGCTTTCAACACTTGCGTAAATCACAAAATCGTATTTCATAACTTTTTAAACAATTTCTTTGAAAAGCTCGATTAAAATATTTATTCATAAATTTCTAATTTAATTAATTATATAAAATGACTGAAAAGCTTCAGTTCAGTTATAAAATAATTATAACTTTAAAACTAGCGTCGATTCACCGAACGGTAGAACGACGTTTAAAACTATACATTTCAGACCATTCACTGCCAACTACTCAATCAACACAGTCGATTGATTTTAAACACAACACATGTGAATGTTTATTCAACCATCATGTTCAAATAGGTTTTACTACCATGTGGGGTTCAATTAGTTCAAATATAAATAATATAAAACAAATATAATATTTGAGGAATCCGGTCGGATCCCCCCAACCTGTTCTTCCCTGCATCACAGCTCGTTATACATTCCATAATAATATATGAAATAAATTTCAATAATATAACACATTTAAATGATGAAAAAAAGCAACCAATCAAACAACCAATAACGTCCATAGCAACCAATCAACCAGTTTATACTTTTAACGGTAAATTATATTTTAAAATGAATTTACCACATCACAGGATTCCAGAATGTGTGAGAATTAACTCACCAGTTTATTTCGGTTGACGCGTTTGTTCCTTTTAATTTGAAACAGACATTTAAAATTTGCTAAAATTTCAACTGCGTCCAATCAGTCCCTAGTCAGTGCCATCACCTAGGTCTCATCCCTGCGATCCCAACGGATCCTGTTTCATGAGATTTCGTTATCGTATGGAAAAGCTATACTCGATTCAAGTTTGTATAAATTAAATGATTATTAAACTAATTATTAATTTAATTATTCAAACTTAATTACCATTTTACCTTAATTAAATAATCTTGCCACGTCAGCATGGGAACTGTTCCCTTACGCGTTTTCCACTTCTGAAAACTCAAAACCCGATCTGCCTTCTTCTTCCTTGTGCCTTCCACAAACCCAACTTCCATCGATCCTTCCCACGACCGCCATCAGCCACTGGAGACCCAGTGAACCCCACCATCCTCTTCGCCTATCAGCGCAGCGCCACCGCCCGAGAGCTCGGCCACCAAAACGGGCTTGCCAGAATTCCACTTCGACCGGAATCCGTTCACCCCTCGAATTCCGCTACCATAGCCAGAATTATCCAACCGGACCACAACCAGTCTCACCGTCTACCTTCCCTCCTTCATCAACCTCCGGACACCTTCTCTAATTCGCCACCACCGCCTTGATTTTGGCCGAAAACCCACTGTTACTTCAAAAACAGCACCCCTCCATTCATCTAACCACCACCGCCTCCTCAGACAACCGTAGAACTCGAGACCAGGGCTAAATCGAAGCCTGAACTTCCCTCTTCAATCCCCAACTGGTCTGGTCCTATGAAATTAACCACACCCCCCTCAAACTAGCAAGGAACGAAACCAGTTTGCCACCTTTCCTCGCGATTTCCGGCCACCACCGACCACCGTTCCACCCCAATTTTTCTCAGTAGGTAGCCATCGACCGGATCTACAACTTCACTTCAGGTTTCACTAGCCGATTCATCCCAGAATGGAAGACATAAATTAATTTGTAAAGAGGGGATTTATTGCAAAATGTAATGGACGGTGTTGAATTGGGATTTAGGGTTCCCGCCATAGGCCCCTTATATAGAGTGGAAAAATATTTATTTAAGTTGATTTGATGAATGATAGTGACTAACGATATTTTATTTCATACCTATCGCTATTTTAAACTTTGCTTATTCACTCCTGTGCTCACGTACAAACCCCGTTCGAGATGCGAATGGACGGCATAGTATAATTTGATGTTACGGTTCTAATGAAACTTGTTTCGTCGAATTCCGAGTCCGTTTGCCCAAATGGTGCTCGTTTACGTCCAAGTGGTCGTTTTATTTGCATTTTATTTTGCCACGCTCACAAATTAACCTCGATTGACGCGCAACTTGAAATCTAGTAATAATTAACTTTGCGATCCCAATAAAATTTGTTTCGTCGAAAGCAGAGGTCGTTTGAATAAAGTCCCTTTTATAACTGCCCAATTCAAATAAAATAAACCAATTTTAAAATAACTCAATATAATAATATTAAAATATTGAAATTGGCCAAACTCGACTAAAATCTCCTATATTACCAAAATAAAATAACTCGGGTTGAATTCCAAGCTAAATCGATATTACAAATATTTAAAATCCCCTTTATTTAATATAAATAAACGATATAATTTATAAAGGAATTCCACTACGACTATTTTAAAATTTGATTTGGACATAAAACAAAATCTACAACACGAAAACTCATAATTTCTCTTTCATTAGAAAAATATTCTCCAACAGATTCGGACGTTTCTTGTTTCGAGAAAATCCGACTCATATAGGGCCCTATACAGCCGTTTAAAGTTCAAAGTGCCAAATTACGAACTGCCACGTCGCTGCATCTCGTTTTAAAATATAAATATAAATTAAACGTTCAAACGTCGTTTTAATAACGAATATATTTATATAATTCAATATAAACCATATTAAACCATATTAAACCACTTTAAACCGCTCGTTCACATTATACAGCAAAATCAACATTTTTCCCAAATATGCCGAAAATAAAATATTATTATATTATTAATATAATTTAAATATCCAAATTAAAATGGCCAATTCCAATTATTTAAACTCAAATTAGTATTATAAATAAATAAAATATTTCAAATAAATGGTCAGAAAATACGAGACATTACATTCCTTCCCCCTTAAAATAATTTCGTCCTCGAAATTGCTAAGGTAGAAAGAACGTTACAATCCATTATCTTTATAAAAATAATAAAATTTAAACTCGATTTCATTTCCAACACTAATATAATTGGTTTCAAAACCGATTTATTTCAAATAAAAGAATTTTCCAAAAATCTTCAAAAATTTCTAACACCTTAAATTTTGGAATTTTTTTGGCAGAGTCTCCCTTGTACGGAGGACATCTGCAATATCGTAGGTTCAAGAAATATATATACCTCGACCAACACGGTCGAAAAAATTCAAAATCCAAACTCAAAACCCAAATAAAACCAAAAATTTCATATTTGCGTAGGCATACCTTTTTACGAGCGTTATTATGCGATGAACGATATATTATACATGAGCTTGCTTAATTATTATGCAGCTCTATTCAAATTGGATTAAATTAACTCCAGAATTCCTCTTGGATGGATTTTAAAGCTGAATTGGCACTTCTGCACCTGTTTCTCAACTCAAATGAACTTCATTAGTCCCCAAATCAAATGTTAATTATGTTCAATTATCCATATCATACATATCAACCAATTCACACACAATTTAATCCACACGGGATTATAACCAAGTCTTAACAATCCATTTATTTATCTCTTTGATCATCCTTTTAGATTTATTAAATTTGGATAAATTTATCCAACTTATTCATTTCATATTGGGTTTCAACCAAATCGATTCATGTCCAGGTTTACATCCATGACATCGAGCACATCATCCAAACATATCATACAAACAAATCAATCGATTGCCCATATTATAATAATTCGTGAAAATTATTAGTTTTATTGTTTATAAAATATATTGGGCAAAAATAATTTCAAAAATAATTTTAATATCAAATTACAAATACGTGCTCTCATATATATACACAAACTCAATCTAGGGTATTGCTAACCCCATTTCTATTGAGTTACACCCCAGAGCCAAGGTTATCACTAAACCAATAGCTCTGATAGCATTGTAACGACCCGGGGAAAAACTCGACGCTCAAATTTTCGACAATAATTGTAATAACCCGGAAATCCGAGCCAATATAATTTTTTTATTTTGGCAATTTTAGTGAATTTTGAATATTTAAAATGATTATTTTAAATAATAACGATGATAAATTTATTTTGAATAGAATTAGAATGTATATATATTTATATAGATCGTCGTTAGAA
This sequence comes from Allium sativum, assembly GCA_030737875.1. Taxonomy (NCBI): domain Eukaryota; kingdom Viridiplantae; phylum Streptophyta; class Magnoliopsida; order Asparagales; family Amaryllidaceae; genus Allium; species Allium sativum. The sequence continues at coordinate 463,993,815 of CM060915.1, read as the reverse complement.
TATAAATAATTGTTTTTAATTATAAAAGGAATTGAAAATGGCGCGGTAGTTTGAAGATTCGATTTCAAAGTTCAAATGAATGCACAGGAGTCAAAACAAACCGGATTTTAGCGAAATCAAAAATATTAGAATCTATTTGAAAATATCTTTCCAATGGGTCCGAAAAATTGAAATTTCATAGCGGGAATAAAAAGTTATGCCCAGTTGAAAATTCAGAATAGTCGTTGTGGAATTCTGGCCCTTAAAAATGGAAATTTTGCAAACGAAATCGATTTTCAACGAAACCACTTTTGTTGGATCCGCGATGTCAAATTATTGCTAGGTTTCAAAATTCATAATTTTCTGAATCAATATGTGAGCGTGGCGAAGTTAAACGTGTTTAGGCAGTTTCAGTCAATTTCGATCGACCAGAAAATGACCATTTTTCAAACGGTCTCAGAAATTGAAAAAATCAGTTTTGTTAGGACCGTATCATCAATAAGAACCAGATTTATTTTTCTGGAATTTTTAGAGTCCGTATGTGGCCCCGGTAAATTGAAATGTGCGTTCAAATTCAATATACAGATTTATATTTTGATTTGGACAAAAACTGATCGTAACGGCCAAATTGGCTAACGAAACATATCCCATCGTGTTCGGAATGAGGGTAATTAGCTTTGGAAGACAGTGGTTGGGTTCGATTCCAGGACCGGATGAAAGCTTAACATTATGGGGATAAATTAAATAATATATATATTATAATATAATGGGCCAAGCCCTTTTCTCCAAGACGCCTAGTCAAACCCGCCCCCTCCATTCATTCTTGTTCAAATCGATTTATAGAAAGAAAAAAAACCTAAACCTAAATCGCGCAACCGCCGATGCTCCACCGACCAGAGGACCGCCGGGCCCTTCAGGCGGTGCCGCACTGCCGATGGCGGACCCCTTTTTCCCCCTCTGATCCGCCGTAGGCGATACCCCCCTCCCATTCCGTTGTTGCGGTCCTCGCACGAGCCACCGCCCCCCTAGTGACTGCACTGACCGTCTGCAGGCCCACGCCACCTCTCAGCCTCCCCTTTGGCGTTGAAAACCCCCTCCTCCGAATGAATGTAAGTTTTACTTTTAGTTTATTTTAAATTCCCAGCTTAATTATATTAAATAGCAGCGTGTTTAAATCAGTTTTCATGAACATAAAGACTTGATTTTTATTTTTATTTATAGAAGGGTTACATTTTATATATAAGGAGAGATTATATTTGTATAATATAAAAAGATTATCTTTTTATAATAAAAAGATTTGATTTTTATTTAATAAAAAGATCGGATTTTTATCATGAGGAAAGCGACATAAAAATATAATTTTTATTTGATGTAGAGCATAAAAATATAATTTTTATTTGATGTAGATCATAAAAATATAATTTTTATTTGATGTAATGAATAAAAATATTATTTTTATATTATAGAAAGAATAAACATATGATTTTTATATTATAGAAAGAATAAAAATATAATTTTTATATTATAGAAAGAATAAAAATATGATTTTTATATTATAGAAAGAATAAAAATATGATTTTTATATTGGTAGAGTATCAAAAATATGATTTCTAATGTATAGAACATCATATTAAAAATGTGATTTTAATATGATTAGCGTGGAGAAGACAGCGTTGGAAGTACGGGCAGATCCAGACTGTTCAGAATTTCAGAAATGAAATGGAGGAGTGGAACCCTCGGTGAGAACTCCTCACTTTTAATTTATTTTCTAGTTGAAATATATACTAGGATGCAGACGGTGTTTAGCAGCACCCGACACCCGTCGTCCACAGACCATGGACGACTTGTTTGTTTGATTGCGTTTGGATTGATTTGTTTGTGTGAAAATTGATTGTGAGGTGGAATAGAATAAAATTCATGTGTTGAAATAAAATATATATTCATGTGTTGAAATAAAATAAATATTCATGTGTTGAATAGAAATATATATTCATGTGCTGAAATACAATATATATTCATGTGTTGAAATAAAATATTTATTCATGTGTTGAAATAAAATATATATTCCTGTGTTGAAGTAAAATAAATATTCATTTACAAATCAAACGATTTTTTTATGTACACCGATTTGACTGGTATTGATTGGGACGATAAAATTTTACACATCGCCCAAATGCACAAATAAAAATCTGTGTTTGTTGATTTGAAACCCCACACGGGTATTGGGATGATATCTGACGAACACTAATCACGATTGTTTAGTTATATGTCAATCGATGGATTGACAGGCTGTTATAAGCGTTAAATATTTGTATTTAATGCTTATGCAGTTATGTGGTGCACTCTGGATGATGGTTGATTATTTATCGCTGCTATTATATACATGTGTTGTATGGAATCCATATAATTAACATTATATGGTAATTGATTGGGCCTCATTCCAATTTGGAAAATAAGGAATATTATAAAAGAAAATTCATGTGTTGAATAGAAATAAAATTCATGTGTTGAATAGAAAGAAAATTCATGTGTTGAATAAAAATAAATATTCATGTGTTGAATAGAAATATATATATTCATGTGTTGACGAAAATATTCATTTGTTGAATAGAATAACGAAGTTATTGAAATATATAAAGCCGTGATGGTTAGATATGCGCCATTTTGACGCGAATGATATTTATATCGATTATATTCGTTTTTATAATGATTATAGAAAAGGAAGTGATTTCAAAATTTAACGTTTTGAAAATATTATCATTTGTATATCGATGATGTGGAATATTCAATTTTGATTCGAAATTAAATATGAAGTTAAAATCGTTTCGAAAACGAATTTAAAACGAGTTATAAAATAGGTTTTGAAAGGAAATCGACGAAATATATATAATATATATATTAAATGGCCTGAACAGAACGCGCCGCGCCACGGCAGTTCGCGAATTTCGACCATTGACTTCGAATGGACGTTACGGGAGATCCGATTGTCGGATTCTCCTAAAACTGGAACCGTTGGATTTGTATCGAAAAGAGCTTTATAACAAATAAAAGAAATTAGAAATCTAACGGTTGATTTGGAATTATGTCCAAATCAAATTTGGAAAAGGTCGCTGTAAGTGCAGTTCGATGGCCGTTGATGGAAATCGACTGTACGGTCCTTGATAGAATTATTAAAATAGTAATAATTTGTGTAAAATCATAAGTAATGATTTGTGAAGAATTGGGATGAAAAACTCCATATTTGAAAAGATAAAAATAGATTTTTATCGAAATGAACTAATTTTGAACTAGAATTATAATCCCATTTATTTTTAAAATAAATATAGTGGATTTGAAATGGTTTTGAAAATAACCAGAATTTCCAATATATATATTGGAAATTGATATGAATCGAAATTGTCTTTGGAATATTTCGATGTTGGATTTCGTTATTATACAAATATTGTTATGGAAATTTGAAAGATATATTTATATCGTTATTTCCAATACGATATTTGTTGGTCGTAGAACTTGATATTGAATATAAGCCGATATATTTTCTATTCAGAGCCTTGTATTAAATATCAAATGTGATTTGGGTTTGTCGTGAATGGTGTCTTCATTAACAATGTTCTTAAACCCAGTTGAGAAAAAGATTAAATCTTTTTATTTAGATTTAATGTAGTATACCAATTAAATGGTATTTAATTGGAATTGAATTGAAATTGATTTTTGGGTTTATCGTGAACGGTGTTTTAAATAACACTTGCTCTTTAACCCGATAATTAATGAATGTGATTTTGGGTTTATAGTGAGTCGTGTTTTAAATGACATTGGTTCTTTAACTCAGTTAAAGACATGATAAGATTTCCCAAGTTAAACAATCATTGATATTGATTTTTGGGAAGATTAAAACCAAGTGGAGTTTTAATAAATCTCTAATTAGATTGAAATGATCGAGAATGGAGTATCACCAATTTTGCTCCAGGCGATAGTTAAATCTTTAATTAGATTTAAGCGTAAAATGGTAATTGAATTTACCGATAACACCGTGGTGTTAGATATGAAGTATGACCAGTTTTACTTCATGGGATGAATAGGGTGGGATTGGGAAATTAAAAAAATGATTACTTCGGTAGGGTTCGCTAATCACGACTAATTTGAATTGGTATTCGAAAGAAGATTAAAGAATAAATTTAAAGAATTTATCTTTGATAAAATTAATGGGAACCTTTCCCCAATACTGTGAATATTTGAATAAAAGAATATTCTGAATCGGAGTGAGGCGTATGTTGTGTTTGTGTAACACTTGTTTATAAAATACGCAAGTTATTCGGAAAGACCGGGTTTATCCCATTCTGAATAACTGATACGACGATTAGTCGAAGATGAAGACGGTGGTTGAAGACCGGAGGTCTTCACATCATTTGGATAATTACTGATGATCTTGATTGGGCCATACACCTAAGAGGAGGGAATTAGTTAGTGATCGTCCAGACGTACTTGGAGATCGATGGACATGCGAGGTACAAGGTGCCTCCGGTTTCGTTCAGACCCAGAACGGACTTGTAAATGGACTGTGTGTCTGACATTGGATATCATTTTGTGTGATTGATGGATATCGGTTGCATGAAGTGATTTGCCTGTGTGGCATGCTAAGATGCAAATGATCAAGGCTTCTGTTAAAAAGCAGAGTCTTGTGGTTGATGATCAAAGCACAGCCTGTGTGGCACAGCTTTGTGTAGCGTTAATTCGCGAGCCTCACACCCCGGTTGTGAACCAAAAACGGGAGAGGACTTCAGGGAGGACATGCGTTTTGTTCTAGCTAGAAGTGGCGTCAATGGTTTGACAAGACCTGACGAGTTTGACTTATGTGGTTGTTGGGTAGCTAGGCATCTCGGATGTATCGGTGACTATGTGGAGCCGATGGAGTCATTGGACTCATTGACACCCCATAGGGTGGGGAAACGCAGTGTTCAAGCATTTTAATCCACATCGGTGGACCGGCCCTGACGATCCAAGGGACGATGCGTTTTGTTCCTGAGGAGCGGGCTAGAGCGTCTCGAATTCGGTGAGGACGATCCCTTGCCTTGGTTCACAGATGGAAATCCAACTTCCAATGCGTGACATTTGCGGCTTTGATTGTAGAGCCTAGTATTGGCGACATGATATATGGTACCCATGCCGTCTATGATTGATACTTATGATTGAAATTGTTTTGACACTATTCACTTATAGTAGTAATAAAAGAAGAAATTTAGCGTATCAAGCATTCTTTGGCTATTATAAGGTAAAACCATACACTCCAGCTTGTGTTGCATTATGTGATGGTACCTAGGTCTTATAATAGCTTCATTGTTCTTTATTTAGCATTGCGCTGTTGTTTTGTGCACTGGTGTTCTTTGGAGGAAACACGTTCCGTGTTATACGGCGTGGTCCCTTGATTTACCTAACTTTAAAATAAAGATTAATAACTGTTTTTAGTTCTCACACCAGTCACATGACTGACCTGGAGTTTATTGTTTTAACCTAAACTCTGGGTGCCCTTATTTTCGATACGGGCAGCTAGTAGTTTTGGTTTTTTGGATTTATATTCACAGGATCCTGATTTACAGCTGAAGTGGTATTCGGAAAGCTCTGTATCCATGTATCTATTTTCAGTTGTGCTTTGTAATGTTTTTCCACTGCGATGTATTTAAATGTAATTTAAATATCTGATATTTACTGTGTAATATTTATTCATACTCTGTATACTCTTGTATTCTGATGGCATTTTCGTAACATACAATGAAAGGTTCTTCTGTTTACGTCCCGATGTGGCTTCATTCGATCCGTGCTTTCCTTACCAGGGAAGTTCAGGTCGTTTCATCTTGGTATCAGAGCTTTGGTTCACAAAGCTCGGAGAACAAGACACGTTAGGACCATACGAAAGAATTCATCAGAAATTAGATTAGTAATATCCGATGAGAATGACTCGTTAGAGATGGGATCAGTAGTATCCTAGAATGAGTGTGAAGAGTATATTTTTAAAATGAAAACAATTTTTGTTTTGAAAATTTAATTCAATTATTCGTATTTGAATATTTATTTGTGTTGATTTGGACAATCAAGTATATAAAGATTTTGCATATGCATTTGATCCGAGTGTATTTGAAGTTTTAATATACTGGATAGATATAGAATCACACTCTAGTCGCCCGGAGACGATTCTAATGATAGTCTAGACATCATCAGCATTAGTGTTCGAGTTTCGGAAGTGAGATTTCTATATATTTCCAATTGACTGGTGTGAGAACCAAAACTAGATAGGGCTTATTGTTGTGAATTGGCATCAAAAATCTGATTTTTTGACTATGTATCCAAATTATGAATTTGAAAAGCTAATTAACTAATTGATTGCCGGTTGTGTTGTTTGATTAATTAAAATGTCGAACCTTTAGCCAAATTGGACCAAATAGTGAATTGTATTGAAAATTTGTCGCACTTGCATACATATACAAGTACTTACATTGGACAGGTCATAGCAAGGAGGCTAGAGAAGAGGAATAAAATTGTTTGCCCGATAAATAGGAATATGTTTACTGTATTTCTTGGGTTTTTGATGATTTTATGAGCCGATTGGCTAGCCGCTTGGCTGTTTCTTTTTCTTTTTGGATTGGTGAGGGCCATGGGAGGCAATTTGAAATACCCCGAAGCTCCCGGTGCAGGGGAGGTTATGGCGAATTTTTTCGAAAATTTAGGGTGTTAGCCAAATTTTTGAAAAATTTGAAAAGTTCTTAGAAACTGAAAAGTTGAAGAACTTAAGCCATAATGAAAATAATGAAAGTTAAGTTGATTAGTTACACAACTTTCGGCTTCGTTCCTTTTCGGGGACGAAAAGTTTTAAGTGGGGGAGATTGTAATAACCCGGAAATCCGAGCCAATTTAAAATTTTTATTTTGGCAATTTTAGTGAATTTTGAATATTTAAAATGGTTATTTTAAATAATAACGACGATAAATTTATTTTGAATAGAATTAGAATGTAAATATTTATATAGATTGTTGTTAGGATATAAATAATTATTTTTATAAAAGGAATTGAAAATGGCGCGGTAGTTTGAAGATTCGATTTCAAAGTTCAAATGAATGTACAGGAGTCAAAATAAACCAGATTTTAGAGAAATCAAAAATATTAGAATCTATTTGAAAATATCTTTCCAACAGATCCAAAAAATTGAAATTTCATAGCGGGAATAAAAAGTTATGCCCAGTTGAAAATTCAGAATAGTCGCTGTGGAATTCTGGCCCTTAAAAATGGAAATTTTGCAAAGGACATCGGTTTTTGACGAAACCACTTTTTTTGGATCCGGGATATCAAATTATTGCTAGATTTCAAAATTCATAATTTTCTGAATCAATATGTGAGCATGGCGAAGTTAAACGTGTTTAGGCAGTTTCAGTCAATTTTGATCGACCAGAAAATGACCATTTTTCAAACGGTCTCAGAAATTGACGAAATCAGTTTTGTTAGGACCGTATCGTCAATATGAAGCCAGATTTATTTTTCTGGAATTTTCAGAGTCTGTATGTGGCCCAGGTAAATTAAAATGTGCGTTCAAATTAAATATATAGATTTATATTTTGATTTTGATGAAAACTGATCGTAACTGCCAAATTGGCTAACGAAACATATCCTATCGCGTTCGAGATGGGGGTAATTAGCTATGGACGACAGTGGTTGGGTTCGATTTCGGGACTGGATGAAAGCTTAACTTTATGGGGATAAATTAAATAATATATATATTATAATATAATGGGCCGAGCCCTTTTCTCCAAAACACCTAGTCAAACCCGCCCCCCTCCATTTATTCTCGTTCAAATCGATTTACAGAAAAAAAACCTAAACCTAAATCGTGCAACCGCCAATGCTCCACCCACCAGAGGACCGCCGGCCCTTCAGGCGGACCCCTTTTCACCCCTCTGATCCGCTGTAGGCTATACCCCCATTCCCATTCCGTTGTTGCAGTCAACGCACGAGCCACCACCGTTCCCCTCCCCCCAGTGACTGCTCCGACCGTCTGCAGGCCCACGCCACCTCTCAGCCTCCCTTTTGGCGTTGAAAACCCCCTTCTCCAAATGAATGTAAGTTTTTCTTTTAGTTTATTTTAAATTCTTAGCTTAATTAAATTAAATAGCAGTGTATTTAAATCAGTTTTCATGAACATAAAGACCTGATTTTTATTTTTATTTATAGAAGGGTTACATTTTATATATAAGGAGAGATTATATTTGTATAATATAAAAAGATTAGCTTTTTATAAATAAAAAGATTTGATTTTTATTTAATAAAAAGATCGGATTTTTATCATGAGGAAAGCGACATAAAAATATAATTTTAATTTGATGTAGAGCATAAAATATAATTTTTATTTGATGTAAAGAATAAAAATATGATTTTTATATTATAGAAAGAATAAAAATATGATTTTTATATTATAGAAAGAATAAAAATATGATTTTTATATTGGTAGAGTATTAAAAATATGATTTTTAATGTGTAGAACATCATAAAAATGTGATTTTAATATGAACAGCGTGGAGAAGACTGCGTTGGAAGTACGGGCAGATCCAGACTGTTCAGAATTTCAGAAATGAAATGGAGGAGTGGAACCCTCGCTGAGAATTCCTCACTTTTAATTTATTTCCTAATTGAAATATATACTAGGATACAGATGGTGCTTAGCAGCACCCGACACCCGTCGTCCACAGACCATGGACATCTTGTTTGTTTAATTGCGTTTGGATTGATTTGTTTGTGTGAAAATTGATTGTGAGGTGGAATAGAATAAAATTCATGTGTTGAAATAAAATATATATTCACGTGTTGAAATAAAATAAATATTCATGTATTGAATAGAAATATATATTCAAGTGTTGAAATAAAATATATATTCATGTGTTGAAATAAAATATATATTCATGTGTTGAAATAAAATATATATTCTTGTGTTGAAATAAAATATATATTCATGTGTTGAAATAAAATATATATTCCTATGTTGAAGTAAAATAAATATTCATTTACAAATCGAACGATTTGTTTATGTACACCGATTTGACAGGTATTGATTGGGACGATAAAATTTTACACATCGCCCAACTGCACAAATAAAAATCTATGTTTGTTGATTTGAAACCCCACACGGGTATTGGGATGATATTTGATGTTCACTAATCCCGATTGTTTAGTTATATGTCAATCGATGGATTGACAGGCTGTTATAAGCGTTAAATATTTATATTTAACGCTTACGCAGTTTTGTGGTGCACTCTGGATGATGGTTGATTATTTATCGTTGCTATTATATACATGTGTTGTATGGAATCCATATAATTAACATTATATGGTAATTGATTGGGCCTCATTCCAATTTGGAAAACAAGGAATATTATAAAAGAAAATTCATGTGTTGAATAGAAAGAAAATTCATGTGTTGAATAAAAATAAATATTCATGTGTTGAATAGAAATATATATATTCATGTGTTGACGAAAATATTCATTTGTTGAATAGAATAACGAAGTTATTGAAATATATAAAGCCGTATTGGTTAGATATGCGCCATTTTAATGCGAACGATATTTATATCAATTATATTCATTTTTATAATGATTATAGAAAAGGAAGTGATTTCAAAAAATAACGTTTTGAAAATATTATCATTTGTATATCGATGATGTGGAATATTCAATTTTGATTCGCAATTAAATATGAAGTTAAAATCGTTTCGAAAATGAATTTAAAATGAGTTATAAAATACGTTTTGAAAGGAAATCGATGAAATATATATAATATATATTATATATATTAAATGGTATGAATAGAACGCGCCGCGCCGCGGCAGTTCGCGAATTTCGACCATTGACTTCGAATGGACGTTACGGGAGATCCGACCGTCGGATTTTCCTAAAACCAGAACTGTTGGGTTCGTATTGAAAAGAGCTTTATAACAAATACAAGAAATTAGAAATCTAACGGTTGGATTTGTAATTATGTCCAAATCAAATTTGGAAAAGGTCGTTGTAAGTGTAGTTCGATGGCCGTTGACGGAAATTGACTGTACGGGCCTTGATAAAATTATTAAAAATAGTAATAATTTGTGTAAAATCATAAGAAATGATTTGTGAAGAATTGGGATGAAAAAATCCATATTTGAAAAGATAAAAATAGATTTTTATCGAAATGAACTAGTTTTGAACTAGAATTATAATTCCATTTATTTTTAAAATAAATATAATGGGTTTGAAATGGTTTTGAAAATAACCAGAATTTCCATTATATATATTGGAAATTGATTTGAATTGAAATTGTCTTTGGAATATTTCGATGTTGGATTTCGTGATTATACAGATATTGTTATGGAAATTTGAAAGATATATTTATATCGTTATTTCCAATACGATATTTGTTGGTCGTAGAACTTGATATTGAATATAAGCCGATATATTTTCTATTCAGAGCCTTGTACTTAATATCAAATGTGATTTGGGTTTGTCGTGAATGGAGTCTTCATTAACACTGTTCTTAAACCCAGTTGAGAAAAAGATTAAATCTTTTTATTTAGATTTAATGAAGTATACCAATTAAATGGTATTTAATTTGAATTGAATTGAAATTGATTTTTGGTTTTATCGTGAATGGTGTTTTAAATAACACTAGTTCTTTAACCCGATAATTAACGAATGTGATTTTGGGTTTATAGTGAGTCGTGTTTTAAATGACATTGGTTCTTTAACTCAGTTAAAGACAGGATAAAATTTCCCAAGTTAAACAATCATTGGTATTGATTTTTGGGAAGATTAAAACCAAGTGGAGTTTTAATAAATCTTTAGTTAGATTGAAATGATCGAGAATGGAGTATCACCAGTTTTTCTCCAGGCGATAGTTAAATCTTTAATTATATTTGAGCATGAAATGGTAATTGAATTTACCGATAACACCGTGGTGTTAGATATGAAGTATGACCAGTTTTACTTCATGGTATGAATAGGTTGAGATTGGGAAATTAAACAAATGATTACTTCGGTAGGGTTCGCTAATCCTGACTAATTTGAATTGATATTCGAAATAAGATTAAAGAATAAATTTGAAGAATTTATCTTTGATAAAATTAATGGGAACCTTTCCCCAATAATGTGAATATTTGAATAATAGAATATTCTGAATCGGAATGAGGCGTATGTTGTGTTTGTGTAACACTTGTTTATAAAATACGCGAGTTATTTGAAAAGACCGGGTTCATCCCATTCTGAATAACTGATACGACGATTAGTCGAAGATGAAGACGGTGGTTGAAGACCGGAGGTCTTCACGTCGTTTGGATAATTAATGATGATCTTAATTGGGCCGTACACCCAAGAGGAGGGAATCCGTTAGTGATCGTCTAGACGTACTTGGAGATCGATGGACATGCGAGGTACAAGGTGCCTCCGGTTTCGTTCAAACCCAGAACGGACTTGTAAATGGACTGTGTGTCTGACATTGGATATCCTTCTGTGTGATTGATGGATATCGGTTGCATGGAGTGGTTTGCCTGTGTGGCATGCTAAGATGAAAATGATCAAGGCTTATGTTAAAAAGCAGAGTCTTGTGGTTGATGATCAAAGCACAGCCTGTGTGGCACAGCTTTGTGTAGCGTTAATTCGCGAGCCTCACACCCCGGTTGTGAACCAGAAACGGGAGAGGACTTCAGGGAGGACATACGTTTCGTTCTAGCTAGAAGTAGCGAGGCGCCTCGGATGTATCGGTGACTATGTGGAGCCGATGGAGTCATTGGACAAATTGACACCCCATAGGGTGGGGAAACGCAGTGTTCAGGCATTTTAATCCACATCAGTGGACAGGACCTGACGATCCAAGGGACGATGCGTTCTGTTCTTGAGGGGATGGCTAGAGCGTCTCGAATTCGATGAGGATGATCTCTTGCCTTGGTTCATAGATGGAAATCCAACTTCCAATACGTGACATTTGAGGTTTTGATTGTAGAGCCTAGTATTGCCGACATGATATATGGTACCCATGCCGTCTATGATTGATACTTATGATTGAAATTGTTTTGACACTATTCACTTAAAGTAATAATAGAAGATGAAATTTACCGTATCAAGAATTCTTTTGTATTATAAGGTAAAACCCTATCCTCCGGCTTGTGTTGCATTGTGTGATGGGACCTGGGTCTTATAATAGCTTCATTGTCCTTTATTTAGCATTGCGCTGTTGTTTTGTGCACTGGTGTTCTTGGGAGGAAACCCGTTCCGTGTTATACGGCGTGGTCCCTTGATTTACCTAACTTTAAAATAAAGATTAATAACTATTTTTAGTTCTCACACCAATCACATGACTGACCTGGAGTTTATTTTTTTAACCCGAACTCTGGATGCCCTTATTTTCGACACGGGCAACTAGTAGTTTTGGTTTTGCAGATTTATATTCACAGGATCCTGATTTACAGCTGAAGCGGTATTTGGAAAGCTCTGTATCTGTGTATCTGTTTTCAGTTGTGGTTTGTATTGTTTTTACGCTGTGATGTATTTAAATGTAATTTAAATCTCTGATATTTACTGTGTAATATTTATTCATACTCTGTATATTCTTGTATTCTGATGTCATTGTGGTAATATACAATGAAAGGTTCTTCTGTTTGCGTCCCGATGTGGCTTGTTCTCAATTCGATCCGTGCTTTCCTTACCGGGGAAGTTCGGGTCGTTTCATCTTGGTATCAGAGCTTTGGTTTATAGAGCTCGGAGAACAAGACACGTTAGAACCATACAAAAGAATTCATCAGAAATTGGATTAGTAATATCCAATGAGAATGAATCGTTAGAGATGGGATCAGTAGTATCCTAGAACGAGTGTGAAGAGTATATTTTTAAAATGAAAACAATTTTTGTTTTGAAAATTTAATTCAATTATTCGTATTTGAATATTTATTTTTGTTCATTTGGACAATCAAGTATATAAAGATTTTGTGTATGCGTCTGATCCACGTGTATTTGAAGTTTTAATATATTGGATAGATATAGAATCACACTCTAGTTGCCCGGAGACGATTCTGATGATAGTCTAGACATCATCAGCATTAGTGTTCGAGTTTCGGAAGTGAGATTTCTATATATTTCCAATTGACTGGTGTGAGAACCAAAACTAGATAGGGCTTATTGTTGTGAATTGGCGTCAAAAATCTGATTTTTTGACTATGTATCCAAATTATGAATTTGAAAAGCTAATAAACTAATTGATTGCTGGTTGTGTTGTTTGATTAATTAAAATGTTGAATCTTTAGCCAAATTGGAACAAATAGTGAATTGTATTGAAAAATTTTCGCACTTGCATACATATACATGTACTTACATTGGACAGGTCATATCAAGGAGGTTAGAGAAGAGGAATAAAATTTTTTGCCCGACTAATAGGTACATGTTTATTGTATTTCTTGGGTTTTTGATGATTTTATGAGTCGATTGGCTAGCCGCTTGGCTGTTTCTTTTTTTTTTTGGATTGGTGAGGGCCATGGGAGGCTATTTGAAATATCCCGAAGCTCCCGGTGCAGGGGAGGTTATGGTGAAATCTTTCGAAAATTTAGGGTGTTAGCCAAATTTTTGAAAAATTTCAAAAGTTCTTAGAAACTGAAAATATGAAGAACTTAAGCCGTAATGAAAATAATGAAAGTTGAGTTGATTAGTTAAACAACTTTTGGCTTCGTTCCTTTTTGGGGATGAAAAGTTTTAAGTGTGGGAGATTGTAATAACCCAGAAATCCGAGCCAATTTAAAATTTTTATTTTGGCAATTTTAGTGAATTTTGAATATTTAAAATGATTATTTTAAATAATAACGACGATAAATTTATTTTGAATAGAATTAGAACGTATATATTTATGTAGATCGTCGTTAGATTATAAAAAATTATTTTTAATTATAAAAGGAATTGAAAATGGCGCGGTAGTTTGAAGATTCGATTTCAAAGTTCGAATGAATGTACAGGAGCCAAAATAAACCGGATTTTAGAGAAATCAAAAATATTAGAATCTATTTGAAAATATCTTTCCAACGGATCCGAAAAATTGAAATTTCATAGCGAGAATAAAAAGTTTTGCCCAGTTGAAAATTCAGAATAATCGCTGTGAAATTCTGGCCCTTAAAAATGGAAATTTTGCAAACGACATCGGTTTTCAACGAAACCACTTTTGTTGGATCCGGGATGTCAAATTATTGCTAGGTTTCAAAATTCATAATTTTCAAAATCAATATGTGAGCGTGGCGAAGTTAAACGTGTTTAGGCAGTTTCAGTCAATTTCGATCGACCAGAAAATGGCCATTTTTCAAACGGTCTCAGAAATTGACGAAATCAGTTTTGTTAGGACCGTATCGTCAATATGAAGCCAGATTTATTTTTCTGGAATTTTTAGAGTCCGTATGTGGCCCCGGTAAATTGAAATGTGCGTTCAAATTCAATATATAGATTTATATTTTGATTTTGATGAAAACCGATCGTAACGGCCAAATTGGTTAATGAAACATATCCCATCGTGTTCGGGATAGGGGTAATTAGCTACGGACGACAGTGGTTGGGTTCGATTCCAGGACCGAATAAAAGCTTAACTTTATGGGGATAAATTAAATAATAAGTATATTATCATATAATGGCCGAGCCCTTTTCTCCAACACACCTAGTCAAACCCGCCCCCCTCCATTCATTCTCGTTCAAATCGATTTACAGGAAAAAAAACCTAAACCTAAGTCGCGCAACCGTCGATGCTCCACCCACCAGAGGACCGCCGCGCCCTTTAGGCGGTGCCGCACCGCCGATGGCGGACCCCTTCCCCCCCTCTGATCCGCTATAGGCGATACCCCCCTCCCATTCCGTTGTTGCAGTCATCGCATGAGCCACCGCCCTTCCTCCTAGTGTCTGCTCCGACCGTATGCAGGCCCACGCCACCTCTCAGCCTCCCCTTTGGCGTTGAAAACCCCCTCCTTCGAATGAATGTAAATTTTACTTTTAGTTTATTTTAAATTCTTAGCTTAATTAAATTAAATAGCAGTGTGTTTAAATCAGTTTTCATGAACATAAAGACTTAATTTTTATTTTTATTTATAGAAGGGTTACATTTTATATATAAGGAGAGATTATATTTGTATAATATAAAAAGATTAACTTTTTATTAATAAAAAGATTTGATTTTTATTTAATAAAAAGATCGGATTTTTATCATGAGGAAAGCGACATAAAAATATAATTTTTATTTGATGTAGAGCATAAAAATATAATTTTTATTTGATGTAGAGCATAAAAATATAATTTTTATTTGACGTAAAGAATAAAAATATGATTTTTATATTATAGAAAGAATAAAAAATATAATTTTTATATTATAAAAAGAATAAAAATATGATTTTTATATTATAGAAAGAATAAAAATATGATTTTTATATTATAGAAAGAATAAAAATATGATTTTTATATTGGTAGAGTATTAAAAATATGATTTTTAATGTATAGAACATCATATTAAAAATGTGATTTTAATATGAACAGTGTGGAGAAGTCTGCGTTGGAAGTACGGGCAGATCCAGACTGTTCAGAATTTCAGAAATGAAATGGAGGAGTGGAACCCTCGGTGAGAACTCCTTACTTTTAAATTTTTTTCTAGTTGAAATATATACTAGGATGCAGTCGGTGCTTAGCAGCACCCGACACCCGTCGTCCACATACCATGGACGACTTGTTTGTTTGATTGCATTTGGATTGATTTGTTTATGTGAAAATTGATTGTGAGGTGGAATAGAATAAAATTCATGTGTTTAAATAAAATAAATATTCATGTGTTGAATAGAAATATATATTCATGTGTTGAAATAAAATATATATTCATGTGTTGAATTAAAATATTTATTCATGTATTGAAATAAAATATATATTCATGTGTTGAAATAAAATATATATTCCTGTGTTGAAGTAAAATAAATATTCATTTACAAATCGAACGATTTGTTTATGTACACCGATTTGACTGGTATTGATTGGGACGATAAAAATTTATACATCGCCCAACTACACAAATAAAAATCTGTGTTTGTTGATTTGAAACCCCATACGGGTATTGGGATGATATTTGACGAACACTAATCCCGATTGTTTAGTTATATGTCAATCGATGGATTGGCAGGCTGTTATAAGCGTTAAATACTTATATTTATTGCTTATGCAGTTGTGTAGTGCACTCTGGTTGATGGTTGATTATTTATCGTTGCTATTATATACATGTGTTGTATGGAATCCATATAATTAACATTATATGGTAATTGATTGGGCCTCGTTCCAAATTGGAAAATAAGGAATATTATAAAAGAAAATTCATGTGTTGAATAGAATGAAAATTCATGTGTTGAATAGAAAGAAAATTCATGTGTTGAATAGAAAGAAAATTCATGTGTTGAATAAAAAGAAAATTCATGTGTTGAATAAAAATAAATATTCATGTGTTGAATATAAATATATATATTCATGTGTTGACGAAAATATTCATTTGTTGAATAGAATAACGAAATTTTTGAAATATATAAAGCCGTGTTGGTTAGATATGCCCCATTTTGACGCGAACGATATTTATATCGATTATATTCATTTTTATAATGATTATAGAAAAGGAAGTGATTTCAAAATATAACGTTTTGAAAATATTATCATTTGTATATCGATGATCTGGAATATTCAATTTTGATTCGAAATTGAATATGAAGTTAAAATCGTTTCGAAAACGAATTTAAAACGAGTTGTAAAATACGTTTTGAAAGGAAATCGATGAAATATATATATAATATATATATTGTATATATTAAATGGCCGGAATAGAACGCGCCGTCCCGCGGTAGTTCGCGAATTTTGACCATTGACTTCGAATGGACGTTACGGGAGATCCGACCGTCGGATTCTCCTAAAACCGGAACCGTTGGGTTCGTATCGAAAAGAGCTTTCTAAAGAATACAAGAAATTAGAAATCTAACGGTTGGATTTGGAATTATGTCCAAATCAAATTTGGACAAGGTCGTTGTAAGTGCAGTTCGATGGCCGTTGATGGAAATCGACTGTACGGGCCTTGATAAAATTATTAAAAATGGTAATAATTTGTGTAAAATCATAAGAAATGATTTGTGAAGAATTGGGATGAAAAACTCCATATTTGAAAAGATAAAAATAGTTTTTTATCGAAATGAACTAGTTTCGAACTAGAATTATTATCCCATTTATTTTTAAAATAAATAAAGTGGATTTGAAATGGTTTTGAAAATAACCAGAATTTCCAATATATATATTGGAAATTTATTTGAATCAAAATTTTCTTTGGATTATTTCGATGTTGGATATCGTGAATATACAAATATTGTTATGGAAATTTGAAAGATATATTTATATCGTTATTTCCAATACGATATTTGTTGCTTGTAGAACTTGATATTGAATATAAGTCGATATATTTTCTATTCAGAGCCTTGTATTTAATATCAAATGTGATTTGGGTTTGTCTTGAACCGTGTCTTTATTAACACTGTTCTTAAACCCAGTTGAGAAAAAGATTAAATCTTTTTATTTAGATTTAATGAAGTATACCAATTAAATGGTATTTAATTGGAATTGAATTGAAATTGATTTTTGGGTTTATCGTGAACGGTGTTTTAAATAACACTTGTTCTTTAACCCGATAATGAATGAATGTGATTTTGGGTTTATAGTGAGCCGTGTTTTAAATGACATTGGTTCTTTAACTCAGTTAAAGACAGGATAAGATTTCCCAAGTTAAACAATCATTGATATTGATTTTTAGGAAGGTTAAAACCAAGTGGAGTTTTAATAAATCTTTAATTAGATTGAAATGATCGAGAATGGAGTATCACCAGTTTTGCTCCTGGCGATAGTTAAATCTTTAATTAGATTTGAGCGGGAAATGGTAATTGAATTTACTGATAACACCGTGGTGTTAGATACGAAGTATGACCAGTTTTACTTCATGGGATGAATAGGTTGGGATTGGGAAATTAAACAAATGATTACTTCGGTAGGGTTCGCTAATCCCGACTAATTTGAATTGATATTCGAAAGAAGATTAAAGAATAAATTTAAAGAATTTATCTTTGATAAAATTAATGGGAACCTTTCCCCAATAATATGAATATTTGAATAAAAGAATATTCTGAATCGGATGAGGCGTATGTTGTGTTTGTGTAACACTTGTTTATAAAATACGCGAGTTATTCGGAAAGATCGGGTTTATCCCATTCTGAATAACTGATACGACGATTAGTCAAAGATGAAGATGGTGGTTGAAGACTGGAGGTCTTCACGTCGTTTGGATAATTACTGATGATCTTGATTGGGTCGTACACCCAAGAGGAGGTAATCAGTTAGTGATCGTCCAGACGTACTTGGAGATCGATGGACATGCGAGGTACAAGGTGCCTCCGGTTTCGTTCAGACCCAGAACAGACTTGTAAATGGACTGTGTGTCTGACATTGGATATCATTCTGTGTGATTGGTGGATATCAGTTGCATGGAGTGGTTTTCCTGTGTGGCATGCTAAGATGCAAATGATCAAGGCTTCTGTTAAAAAGCAGAGTCTTGTGGTTGATGATCAAAGCACAGCCTGTGTGGCACAACTTTGTGTAGCGTTAATTCGCGAGCCTCACACCCCGGTTGTAAACCAGAAACGGGAGAGGACTTCAGGGAGAACATGCATTTCGTTCTAGCTAGAAGTGGCGTCAGTGGTTTGACACGCACTGACGAGTTTGACTTATGTGGTTGTTGGGTAGCGAGGCGCCTCGGATGTATCGGTGACTATGTGGAGCCGATGGAGCCTATGGAGTCATTGGATAGGGTGGGGAAACGCAGTGTTCAGGCATTTTAATCCACATCGGTGGACCGGCCCTGACGATCCAAGGGACGATGTGTTCTATTCCTGAGGGGCTGGCCAGAGCGTCTCGAATTCGGTGTGGACGATCCTTTGCCTTGGTTCACAGATGGAAATCCAACTTCCAATACGTGACATTTGCGGTTTTGATTGTAGAGCCTAGTATTGCCAACATGATATATGGTACCCATGCCGTCTATGATTGATACTTATGATTGAAATTATTTTGACACTATTCACTTATAGTAATAATAAAAGATGAAATTTAGCGTATCAAGTATTCTTTGGCTATTATAAGGTAAAACCCTATCCTCCGGCTTGTGTTGCATTGTGTGATGGGACCTGGGTCTTATAATAGCTTCATTGTTCTTTATTTAGCATTGCGTTGTTGTTTTGTGCACTGGTGTTCTTGGGAGGAAACCCGTTCCGTGTTATACGGCGTGGTTCCTTGATTTACCTAACTTTAAAATAAAGATTAATAACTGTTTTTAGTTCTCACACCAGTCACATGACTGACCTGGAGTTTATTGTTTTAACCTAAACTCTGGGTGCCCTTATTTTCGACACGGGCAGCTAGTAGTTTTGGTTTTGCAGATTTGTACTCACAGGATCCTGATTTACAGCTGAAGCGGTATTCGGAAAGCTCTGTATCCTCGTATCTGTTTTCAGTTGTGCTTTGTATTGTTTTTCCGCTGCGATGTATTTAAATGTAATTTAAATCTCTGATATTTACTGCGTAATATTTATTCATACTCTGTATATTCTTGTATTCTGATGGCATTGTCGTAATATACATTGAAAGGTTCTTCTGTTTGCGTCCCGATGTGGCTTGTTCTCAATTCGATTCGTGCTTTCCTTACCGGGGAAGTTCGGGTCATTTTAATAATACATAAACCCGTATTACTTTCCAAAAACCCAAGTATCGAATCCCAGATTGTTATTAGAAAGAATTTAGAGGGTGAGAAAAGAAAGAAAGAAATATTAGAATAGAAGAGAGAAGAAGAACACATCTGAATCTCATAGCAGAACGAATAAATTTAATATATCAAATCTCTTTATATAAAAGTAAACTGGATACACATACCAATCATCAGAGTACAACATATATCAATCACAGCGGAAAACAACTTTATATAACTAGCAGTAAAGCCTCCTGCTTCCAGCTCCTGAAACTCCAAGCGAACCTAACCTAGAAATATACTCGATCTGACCCGAGCACGTTTGAAGCAAAGCAAAATTCACCGGGTCAGTTTGGAATACTTTCAATGATAAATTAACAAAACAAACAACTTGTTTAACTTTGGAAGAATCCTTTTGAAATAAAAGGATAATAGTAAGACCAGCCCATACATAAACACAGACGGTTTTTACCTTACTATAACCCAATTTTTTTTTTTGAAATCATAACTTATTCTTATATTATCATAGTGTCTAAATACAAATAATTAACAATCTAGCGGAACACTTGCATCTCATGCTCCACATATGTAGTATACAAATCAAAACCGCAGGCGCTTATTGGAGAAGGGATTCCATCTATGACAAGGTATGAGACCACCTGTCGATAATGTATCTCTAGAGGC
This sequence comes from Allium sativum, assembly GCA_030737875.1. NCBI lineage: Eukaryota > Viridiplantae > Streptophyta > Magnoliopsida > Asparagales > Amaryllidaceae > Allium > Allium sativum. The sequence goes on along the minus strand of CM060915.1, from coordinate 463,973,331 downwards.
AAATACACTGGGTTCAACAAGAACGTCTTGCAACCCGACCCACACATGACCGACCACTCATTTCGCTTGAGTGTATCGAATGTATATCACTGACAATTGGGATCAGCAACCGTCTCCCGAAAAGGGACAGCATCGAAATATAAATTAAAGAAGCAAATGGATTTTCTCTAGTTAGGTGATTATACACCCTAATGGGAGCGACCCACATAGCCATGTTGCCTTCCCGATTTTTGTCATTTCCCGGTTGATGAGGCTTGAGGCTAGAATTTCCCTTTAGAACATATGGCCACAATTCACTTTGAATGCCACATTGTCAGATCCTATGGGTATCACTAATTGACGTCCACAAAAGTACCCTAGTTGGGAGCTAACCAACTATGACACGTTTGAAGAAATCAACGTACGTGGCCCATTGGAAATACTCTGTCAGACATTCGTCCATACAAGTCATCCAGGAGCAGGATGAACCGAAGGCACCCTTCTACCGCATCCTTATATAGGAGTCACCCCAAGGATCATTAGCGAGTAGTCCTTGCAATCCGCAAAATCTCAACCACGACTGAATCACGTCAGAATATCTCTGCGTTGCAACACAGAGAATATTCGATAAGTAATCCTTCCACTTATGAAGATCCACGGTCTTTACTTGCTTCATCTTCAATCAGCGTCTTCACGTATTTGCTGGTCAGAGTGGTTTTCGAATACAAATTTGATCCCGGCCTTTCCGTACCAACAATCGTATTGGTCAGGTTTGATAGTCGGTGATTTAACTATCAAATAACAATAGTGCGAATACAATGAGTTTTCTGATTCCGCACTTGGCACTACCTGGCCTATTTACAAATAAATAAATATATGGTAAATCAACCTTTAATACTTTCAATATGATTAATCCTTTATATTTATTCTCAATTATGACAAAACTATTTTAAATACTTTAAAACAAGTATACAGCTTTCCATTCCTTTTGGAAATATCGATATATTTCTGTAAAACCTTTTTCCCCCTTTTTTTCTGTAACAACCCGTAAAATGCGAGCCAGTTTGAAATTTTTATTTTGGCAACTTTAGTGAATTTTGAATATTTAATCTGAATTATTTTAAATAATATCGACGAGAAATTTATTTTGAATATAATTAGAACGTATATATTATATACGTCGTCGTTAGAATATATAATAATTATATATAATTATAAAAGGAATTGAAAATGGCGCGGTAGTTCGAAAATTCGATTTCTGATTTCAAATGAATATACAGAATTCAATATAAGTCAGAATTGAACGAAACAAGAAATATTTGAATCTGTATAACTATATCTTTGTAACGAAGTTAACAAACTGAGATTTCATCTTAGAAATGATAAGATATGTCCAGTTGAAAATTAGAAATAGTCGCTGTGGAATTTATATATATTTTAATATAATATATGGCCCTTAAAAATAGCCATTTTGCAAACGACCTCGGATTTCGACGAAACCAGTTTTGTTGGATTCGCAGTGTAAAGTTATTGCTAGATTCCAAATTTCATAATTTTTCGAATCAATATGTGAGCGTGGCAAAGGAAAACGCGTTTGACCAGTTTCAGTTGATTTTAATCGACTGGAAATTGGCCATTTTTCAAACAGTCTCAGAATTCGACGAAACTAGTTTTGTTAGGACCGTATCGTCAATACGAAGCTAGAAAATATTTTTCTGCAATTTATAGAGTTATTATGTGACCCCGGTAATTTGAAATGTACGTTTAAAATTCAATATAGTGATTTAAATGTAAATTTAACGGAAACTGATTCAAACGGTCGAATCAGCTTACGATACATATCCCATTGTGTTCGGAATGGGGGTAATTCGCTATGGACGACAGGCGGTGGGCCTCGTTTCGAGGTCTTAGGTAAAAGTCAACTTTATGCAATTAAATTAATAAAAAAAAAAAAAATATCTTTCTCTTTTATCCTCCAGGCCCCCCCCCCCCGTTCAAAAAATTAAATTTCAGAATAAAAAAAAAAAGAGGGCGGAGCCCTAAAACCGCTCGACGGAGCCACATCGCGCGAGGCGCTGCTCCCCCCATCTCCGACAACTCCTCCGCCGCCCTCTCAGGTGAACCCCCCCTCGTGAAAACAACCGAGCGCCTCCCCTTGAAGCCCTCGACGCCGACGAAGAAGCCGCGCCACCCCCCCCCCTCGAAGCAGCCCCTCCTGCCACCACCGATCGAAGACCCAAGCCGCCGACGAACTGCGAAGACCTCCCCCCCCCTCTCAGTAAGAATTTCTGTTTATTTTATTATTATTATTTTTTTTTTTATTTTTTTTAAAAACCGATTTTAATAATGATTTTGTTTTAAAAATAAAAACTGAAAATGTTTAAAAGTAAAAAACTAAATATTTTTAAAGGTATAAAACTGAATATTTTTAAAAGGAATTTTTAAAAGTAATAAAACAGGAATTTTTAAAAAGTATTAAAAACTGGAATTTTTAAAAGCATTTTAAAAACCTGAATTTTAAAACATAGAAAAAAAAACTGATTTATTTATAAAGTATTAAAAACTGAAATTTTTATAAAGTATAAAACTGGATTTTTTTTATAAAGTATTAAAACTGAATTTTTTTTAGAAATAAAAACTGGTTTTTGAAATAAAGGATAAAAACTGAATTTTATAAAAAAAAAAATAAAAACTGATTTAGTTTTAAAGGTAAAAGCTTTAACATGGGAAGAAAGGTTTGAACTTTCAAGCAAAGTAAAAATCATATTTTTATATGGTGAAAGCAAAAGTAAAAATCATATTTTTATGTGTTGAAAGTCGAAATAAAAATCATATTTTTATATGTTGAAAGTCAAAGTAAAAATCATATTTTTATATATTGAATAGCGAAGTCAAAATTCGATTTTTACATATTGAGTAGCATAGTAAAAATTCTATTTTTACATATGTAGAGGATACGGGCGAAAGCGACAATAGGCGAAGATTTCTATTAAGAAGAGTCTTGAAGTTGGATAGCTATTGGTGAGAATTTCTCACCTTTCAATTTATTTTTCTAGTTATATATATACTAGGATGCAGACGGTGCTTAGTAGCACCCGACACCCGTCCACAGACCATGGACTTGTTTGTTTGACTTTGGTTGATGGTTGATTATTCATCGTTGTTGATATATACATGTGTTGTAGAAAATCCATATAATTAACATTATATGGTAATTGATTGGGCCTCATTCCAGTTTCGAGAAAAATAGAAATATTTGAAATAGAAATATTTGAAATAGAAATATTTGAAATAGAAATATTTGAAATAGAAATATTTGAAATAGAAATATTTGAAATAGAAATATTTGAAATAGAATATTTGAAAATAGAAATATGTGAAGCCGTGAGGATTAGATTGACGCCATTTTGACGTGAACGATATTTATATCGATTTTATTCATTTTAAAATGAATATTGAAACGTGATTTCGAAATCGAATATTTTGAAATGAATTGAATTGAAAACGATTTCGAAATGAATTGAATTGAAAACGATTTCGAAATGAATTGAATTGAAAACGATTTCGAAATGAATTGAATTGAAAACGATTTCGAAATGAATTGAATTGAAAACGATTTCGAAATGAATTGAGTTGAAAACGATTTCGAAATAAATTGAATTGAAAACGATTTCGAAATGAATTGAATTGAAAACGATTTCGAAATGAATTGAATTGAAAACGATTTCGAAATGAATTGAATTTTAAAACGATTTCGAAATGAATTGAATTGAAAACGAATTCAAATGGAATTGAAAGCGAATTGAAATGAATTCAAATTGAATTGAAATTTGAATTGAATAGAAATGAATTTTGAAACGAATTTATAAAGAAGAATTCAATTTTGATTTGAATTGAAAAGGAAGTTGAAATTGCTTTTGAAACGAATTTAAAACCATTTATATAATTCGTTTTAAATAGTAATCGACGAAATATATATTATATATATTATATATATAATATAATGGCCTGAATAGAACGCGCCGCGCTGCGGCAGTTCGCGAATTTCGATCATTTGTTTCAAACGGACATTACGGGAGATCCGACCGTCGGATTCTCCTAAAACCGGAACCGTTGGGTTCGTATCGAAAAGAGCTTTCTAATGAATGTTAGAAATTTGAAATCTAACGGTTGGATTTGGAGATACGTCCAAATCAAATTCGAAAAAGGTCGCTGTAAGTGCAGTTCGATGGCCGTTAATGGAAATCGACCGTACGGGCCTTGATAAAATTATTAAAAATAGTAATAATTTGTGTAAAATCATAAGAAATGATTTGTGAAAGTTTGGGATGAAAAACTCCATATTTGAAAAGATAAAAATAGATTTTTATCGAAATGAACTAGTTTTGAACTAGAATTATAATTCTATTTATTTTTAAATAAATAAATTGAATTTGAAATGGTTTTGAAAATAACCAAAATTTCCAATGATTGCATTGGAGTGGATTTGAATCGAAATTGTCTTCGGAATATTTCGATGTTGGAATTCGTGATATTACAGGTGTTGTTATGGAAATTTGAAAGATATATATGTATATCGTTATTTCCAATACGACATTTGTTAATCGTAGAATTTGATATTGAATATAGGCCGATATAGTTTCTATTCAGAGCCTTGTATTGAATATCGAATGTGATTTGGGTTTGTCGTGAATGGTGTCTTCACTAACACTGTTCTTGAACCCAGTTGAGAAAAGATTAAATCTTTTTATTTAGATTTAATGAAGTGTACCAATTAAATGATATTTAATTGGAATTGAATTGATATTGATTTTTGGGTTTATCGTGAACAGTGTTTTAAATAACACTTGTTCTTTAACCCGATAATTAATGGGATGTGACTTTGGGTTTATCGTGAACCGTGTTTTAAATGACACTGATTCTTTAACCCAGTCACAGATTAAAACTAAGTGGAGTTTTAATGAATCTTTAATTAGATTGAAAAGATCGAGAATGGAGTATCACCAGTTTTGCTCCAGGCGATAGTTAAATCTTTAATTAGATTTGAATGTGAAATTTAGAAACTAACTGGCGGTTAGCCAAGCAGAATGGTTTTCTGGATATTGATCTGATGTTGGTTTCGGCCTTCGGGGTTAATATTTGGGGAATTATTCTCTTGATTAATTTACGGTTAGTGACTAATGAATTGGAATGAGGCGTATGTTGTGTTTGTGTAACACTTTTATAATATATACGCGAGTTATTCGGAAAGACCGGGTTTATCCCATTCTGAATAACTGATACGACGATAAGTCGAAGATGAAGACGATGGTCGAAGACCGGAAGTCTTCACGTCGTTTGGGTGATAACTGATGATCTTGATTGGGCTGTACACCCAAGAAGATGGAAACAGTTAGTGATCGTCCAGACGTACTTGGAGATCGATGGATATGCGGGGTACTAGGTGCCTCCGGTTTCGTTCAGACCCAGAACGGACTTGTAAATGGACTGTGTGTCTGACATCGGATTTCATTCTGTGTGACTGATATCGGTTGCATAGGATGGCTTGCCTGTGTGGCATGCTAAGATGCAAATGATCGAGGCTTCTGTTGAAAAGCAAAGTCTTGTGGTGATGATCAAAGCACGGCCTTTGTGGCGTAGCTTTGTGTAACGTTTACCTCGCGTGTTTCACACCCGGTATGAACCAAAAACGGGAGACGGACCTCAGGGAGGGCATGCGTTTCTTTCTAGCTAGAAGTGGCGTCAGTGGTTTTACACGCCCTGACGAGTTTGACTTATGTGGTTGTTGCTGTTGCGAGGCGCCTCGGTTATATCGGTTTCGGCCGAATGCATTCTGGTCGGCTGACGGACCAGACTTACACCCCATAGGGTGGGGAGACGTATTGTTCAGGCATAATAATCCACTCCGTGTGGACCGGCCCTGACGATCCAAGGCTTGCCTGCGCGCTTGCCTGAGACTCGGGCTAGATTGTCTCGAATCGGTTGAGGACTATCTTTTGCCTCGGTTCATAGATGGAAACCCAATTTCCAAATACGAGACTTTGCGGTTTTGATTGTATATCCTATATATGGCGACATAGTGGGATGGGGCGCTCATGCCGCCTATGATTGATACTTATGATTTGAAGTGTTTTATATACTATGCACTTATAATAGTATCAAATGATTTGTTTTAAACGTATCAAGCATTCTTTGGCTGTTATAAGGGAAAACCCTATCCTCGACTGCGTTGCATTGTGTGATGGGACCTGGGTCTTATAACAGCTTCATTTTTCTTTATTTAGCATTGCGCTGTTGGTTTTATGCACTGGTATTCTTGGGAGGAAACCCGTTCCGTGTTATACGGCGTGGTCCCTTGATTTACCTAATGATTTGAAATAAAGATTAATAACTGTTTTAGTTCTCACACCAGTCACATGACTGACCTGGAGTTTATTGTTTTAACCTAAACTCTGGGTGCCCCTATTTTCGACACGGGCAGCTAGTAGTTTTGGTTTTGCAGATTTATATTCACAGGATCCTGGTTTACAGCTGGAACGATATCCGGAAAGCTTTGTATCCGTATATCTCATTCTAGTTGTGTATTGTATTATTTTCCGCTGCTATGTATTTAAATGTAATTTAAATCTCTGATATTTCTGTGTAATATTCATTTATACTCTGTATATTCTTGTAATCTGATGCATTGTTGTAATATACAATGAAACGTTCTTCTGTATGCGTTCTGCTGTGGTTTGTTCTCGAACTATCCGACGCTTTCCTTTACGGGGAGGTTGCGGGTCGTCACATTTGGTATCAGAGCTTTGGTTTACAAAGCTCAGAGAACAAGGCACATTAGAACCATACGAAAGAATTCATCAGATATTGGATTAGCAATATCCAATGGAATGACTCGTTAGAGATAGGATCAGTAGTATCCTAGAACGGGTGTGAAGAGTATATTTTTCAAATGAAAACATTTTGTTTTGAAAATTTAAATCAACTATTCGTATTTGATTATTTGTTTATATTGATTTTGGGCAATTCAGTATATAAAGAATTTGCATATACGCCTTGCAAACGTATATTCAAAGTTTTAATATACTGGATAGATATGGAATCACATTCTAGTCGCCCGGAGATGGTACTGATGATTGTCATGACATCATCCGTATTTATATTCGTGTTTCGAATGTGTGATTTTCTATATATTTCCATTGGACTGGTGTGAGAACCAAAATTAGATAGGGCTTATTGTTGTGATTTGGCATCAAAAATCTGATTTTTGTATATGTATCAAAATTATGAATTTGATAATCTAATTCACTAATTGATTGATGTTTGGGTTGTTTGTTTATTTGGTTGCTAAATTTTAACCATTTTGCCTAATTCAACCAAATATTGAATTGTATTGGAATTTGGTCGCATCTACTTGCATATACATGTATATCATTGAACAGGTCATAGCAAGGAGGCTAGAGCCGAGAATAAAATTTGTTTGCCCGACAAATAGGTACATGTTTACTACATAATTTCCTGTTTTGTTTGGGTGATGATGATTTTGTGAGCCTATTGGCTAGCCGCTTGGCTTTTTCTTTTTCTTTTTGAGATCTGAAGGACCGGGAACGCTATTTGCAATTTCCCGATGCTCCCGGTGCAGGGGAGGTTATGGCGAAATTTTTCGAAAATTTAGGGTGTTAGCCAAATTTTTGAAATTTTGAAAATTCTCAGAAACTGAAAAGTTGGAGAATGGAAGCCAAATCGAACGTAGTGTTGATTAATCAAACCACTTTCGACTTTGTTCCTTTTCGGGGACGAAAAGTTTTAAGTGGGGGAGATTGTAACAACCCGTAAAATGCGAGCCAGTTTGAAATTTTTATTTTGGCAACTTTAGTGAATTTTGAATATTTAATCTGAATTATTTTAAATAATATCGACGAGAAATTTATTTTGAATATAATTAGAACGTATATATTATATACGTCGTCGTTAGAATATATAATAATTATATATAATTATAAAAGGAATTGAAAATGGCGCGGTAGTTCGAAAATTCGATTTCTGATTTCAAATGAATATACAGAATTCAATATAAGTCAGAATTGAACGAAACAAGAAATATTTGAATCTGTATAATTATATCTTTGTAACGAAGTTAACAAACTGAGATTTCATTTTAGAAATGATAAGATATGTCCAGTTTAAAATTAGAAATAGTCGCTGTGGAATTTATATATATTTTTATATATATAAGGCCCTTAAAAATAGCAATTTTGCAAACAATCTCAGAATTCGACGAAACTAGTTTTGTTAGGACCGTATCGTCAATACGAAGCTAGAAAATATTTTCGGGAATTTTTCTAGTTAGTGTGTGGCCCCGGTAAATTGAAATGTGCGTTTAAATTGAATATATAAAGATTTATATTTTAAATTTAACGGAAACTGGTCGTAACGTCCGAGTTGGCTTACGCAGCATATCCCATTGTGTTCGGAATAGGGGTATTGCGCTAGGGACGGCAGTCGTTGGGTGAAACTCCGAGTTAGAAGGAAAAGTCAACAATTAGGGTTTGGGAAAAAAAATTAAATATAAAATAAAATAATAAAATATAAAAATATAAACATTTACACTAAAGCCCCCCCCCCCCCGTCTTTACTTTTCCCCAATCAGAAAAACCCGATCCCCAATTTAAAAATGGCCACCTGCGATCCGTCGCACCACCGTGGTTGGTCAACAAGCCTCCCCGAGCATCTCCCCCTCGCAACCCTTCTCCTTCGTCGATCCTTCTCTTCCCTCCAACACCCCACCTTGAACTGACCAAGCCGCCGCTCCCTATCACCACCCCCGCTCCGTCTAGGCGCGCCACGCATGAAGACCGCGCCCCTCTGCATCGCGAGGCCCTCCACCAGACCGCGCTCACACCAAATCGAGACGCCCATCTCCACAGACCCGAAGAGAACCACCGCCACCCCTGATGGCGCCAATGACCTGCCGTGACCCCTCCCCCCCGTAAGTATTTTATTGTTTTTTTTTTTTATTTATTTATTTTAATTCGTTAAAAAAAAACTGAATTGTTTTATTTAAAAAAAAAAAAAAGGTAAGTTCTGATTTTTAAAACGATAAAAAAACTGATTTTGTTTATTAGAATATAAAACTGATTTTGTTTATTAGAATATAAAACTGATTGTTGATTTAAGAATATAAGAATGATTTTGATTTAAAAATATAAAACTGATTTTGTTTTAATAGTAAAAACAGGTTTTAAAGGAAGTATAAAAACTGATTTTTGGAAATTTTAAACTTTAAATAGAAAATGGTTTGATCTTTAAAGTAGAAAAGACGGATTTTTATTAAGCAGAAAGTTTTAATTTTTATTTCATATAAAGATGCGATTTTTAAAATAGAAAAAAGATGTGATTTTTACAATAGAAAAGAGGCGATTTTTACAATAGAAAAGATTCGATTTTTAAATGGAATAGATTCTATTTTTATAAAAAGGAAAGGAATGATTTTTACCATTAAGTAACGTATATAAAAATTCGATTTTTATATATTGAATAGCGAACTAAAAATTCGATTTTTATATATTGAACTTTGAACTAAAAATTCGATTTTTATATATTGAACTTCGAACTAAAAATTCGATTTTTATATATTGAACTTCGAACTAAAAGTTCGATTTTTATATATTGAACTTTGAACTAAAAATTCGATTTTTATAAATTGAATAGCGAAGTAAAAATGTGATTTTTACGTATGTAGTGAAAGCAGCAACGAAGGTGACAAAAAGGCGAAACGACGAAGACTTCTGCAAAAGAAGTGCCGTGGAGCTAGGATAGCTATATGTGAGAATTTCTCACCTTTCAATTTATTTTCTAGTTATATATATATACTAGGATGCAGACGGTGCTTAGTAGCACCCGACACCCGTCCACAGACCATGGACTTGTTTGTTTGACTGTTTGGTGATTGATTGTGATATTGGTTTGAATGTGGTTTGTGGTGTGAAAAATCGAATCGATAAATTGGTTAGGATTAGACGTGCGCCGTTATAAGGCGAAGGAGTAAGGCTAGGTTAGACCCTTACTCCAAAGTTTGTGGTTTGCATAACGAATTGATTTGATTGATGTGTGAATGGCGTGGGCCTTCACTAGACCGGGGATAAGGCTAGGCCTTGTCCCGTTTCTAGTATCGTGCCGTTATGCCGCCGAAATTTTCTAAAATAAGTTAGAAAAATAAAATTAGCATTTTATTTAACGAATGAACTGAATATAAATTCATATGTTAAAATAAAATGTGTTATCGTTAAAAATATAATTTTTAACGTGAATGTGAATAAATAAATATTCATTTACAAACCAGACGGTTTGTTTATGTACACCTATTTGAATGACGTTGATTGGGTCGATAAATTTTACACATCGCCTAACTGCACAAATAAAATATGTGTTTGATTGTTTGAAACCCCACACGGGTGTTAGGATGAAATTTGAAGTTCACTCATCCTGATTTATTAAATATGTCGATCGATTGATTGACAAGCTGCTATAAGCGTTAAATGTCTATATTTGATGCTTATACAGTGTAGTGCACTTTGGTTGATGGTTGATTATTCATCGTTGTTGATATATACATGTGTTGTAGAAAATCCATATAATTAACATTATATGGTAATTGATTGGGCCTCATTCCAGTTTCGAGAAAAATAGAAATATTTGAAATAGAAATATTTGAAATAGAAATATTTGAAATAGAAATATTTGAAATAGAAATATTTGAAATAGAAATATTTGAAATAGAAATATTTGAAATAGAATATTTGAAAATAGAAATATGTGAAGCCGTGAGGATTAGATTGACGCCATTTTGACGTGAACGATATTTATATCGATTTTATTCATTTTAAAATGAATATTGAAACGTGATTTCGAAATCGAATATTTTGAAATGAATTGAATTGAAAACGATTTCGAAATGAATTGAATTGAAAACGATTTCGAAATGAATTGAATTGAAAACGATTTCGAAATGAATTGAATTGAAAACGATTTCGAAATGAATTGAATTGAAAACGATTTCGAAATGAATTGAGTTGAAAACGATTTCGAAATAAATTGAATTGAAAACGATTTCGAAATGAATTGAATTGAAAACGATTTCGAAATGAATTGAATTGAAAACGATTTCGAAATGAATTGAATTTTAAAACGATTTCGAAATGAATTGAATTGAAAACGAATTCAAATGGAATTGAAAGCGAATTGAAATGAATTCAAATTGAATTGAAATTTGAATTGAATAGAAATGAATTTTGAAACGAATTTATAAAGAAGAATTCAATTTTGATTTGAATTGAAAAGGAAGTTGAAATTGCTTTTGAAACGAATTTAAAACCATTTATATAATTCGTTTTAAATAGTAATCGACGAAATATATATTATATATATTATATATATAATATAATGGCCTGAATAGAACGCGCCGCGCTGCGGCAGTTCGCGAATTTCGATCATTTGTTTCAAACGGACATTACGGGAGATCCGACCGTCGGATTCTCCTAAAACCGGAACCGTTGGGTTCGTATCGAAAAGAGCTTTCTAATGAATGTTAGAAATTTGAAATCTAACGGTTGGATTTGGAGATACGTCCAAATCAAATTCGAAAAAGGTCGCTGTAAGTGCAGTTCGATGGCCGTTAATGGAAATCGACCGTACGGGCCTTGATAAAATTATTAAAAATAGTAATAATTTGTGTAAAATCATAAGAAATGATTTGTGAAAGTTTGGGATGAAAAACTCCATATTTGAAAAGATAAAAATAGATTTTTATCGAAATGAACTAGTTTTGAACTAGAATTATAATTCTATTTATTTTTAAATAAATAAATTGAATTTGAAATGGTTTTGAAAATAACCAAAATTTCCAATGATTGCATTGGAGTGGATTTGAATCGAAATTGTCTTCGGAATATTTCGATGTTGGAATTCGTGATATTACAGGTGTTGTTATGGAAATTTGAAAGATATATATGTATATCGTTATTTCCAATACGACATTTGTTAATCGTAGAATTTGATATTGAATATAGGCCGATATAGTTTCTATTCAGAGCCTTGTATTGAATATCGAATGTGATTTGGGTTTGTCGTGAATGGTGTCTTCACTAACACTGTTCTTGAACCCAGTTGAGAAAAGATTAAATCTTTTTATTTAGATTTAATGAAGTGTACCAATTAAATGATATTTAATTGGAATTGAATTGATATTGATTTTTGGGTTTATCGTGAACAGTGTTTTAAATAACACTTGTTCTTTAACCCGATAATTAATGGGATGTGACTTTGGGTTTATCGTGAACCGTGTTTTAAATGACACTGATTCTTTAACCCAGTCACAGATTAAAACTAAGTGGAGTTTTAATGAATCTTTAATTAGATTGAAAAGATCGAGAATGGAGTATCACCAGTTTTGCTCCAGGCGATAGTTAAATCTTTAATTAGATTTGAATGTGAAATTTAGAAACTAACTGGCGGTTAGCCAAGCAGAATGGTTTTCTGGATATTGATCTGATGTTGGTTTCGGCCTTCGGGGTTAATATTTGGGGAATTATTCTCTTGATTAATTTACGGTTAGTGACTAATGAATTGGAATGAGGCGTATGTTGTGTTTGTGTAACACTTTTATAATATATACGCGAGTTATTCGGAAAGACCGGGTTTATCCCATTCTGAATAACTGATACGACGATAAGTCGAAGATGAAGACGATGGTCGAAGACCGGAAGTCTTCACGTCGTTTGGGTGATAACTGATGATCTTGATTGGGCTGTACACCCAAGAAGATGGAAACAGTTAGTGATCGTCCAGACGTACTTGGAGATCGATGGATATGCGGGGTACTAGGTGCCTCCGGTTTCGTTCAGACCCAGAACGGACTTGTAAATGGACTGTGTGTCTGACATCGGATTTCATTCTGTGTGACTGATATCGGTTGCATAGGATGGCTTGCCTGTGTGGCATGCTAAGATGCAAATGATCGAGGCTTCTGTTGAAAAGCAAAGTCTTGTGGTGATGATCAAAGCACGGCCTTTGTGGCGTAGCTTTGTGTAACGTTTACCTCGCGTGTTTCACACCCGGTATGAACCAAAAACGGGAGACGGACCTCAGGGAGGGCATGCGTTTCTTTCTAGCTAGAAGTGGCGTCAGTGGTTTTACACGCCCTGACGAGTTTGACTTATGTGGTTGTTGCTGTTGCGAGGCGCCTCGGTTATATCGGTTTCGGCCGAATGCATTCTGGTCGGCTGACGGACCAGACTTACACCCCATAGGGTGGGGAGACGTATTGTTCAGGCATAATAATCCACTCCGTGTGGACCGGCCCTGACGATCCAAGGCTTGCCTGCGCGCTTGCCTGAGACATGGGCTAGATTGTCTCGAATCGGTTGAGGACTATCTTTTGCCTCGGTTCATAGATGGAAACCCAATTTCCAAATACGAGACTTTGCGGTTTTGATTGTATATCCTATATATGGCGACATAGTGGGATGGGGCGCTCATGCCGCCTATGATTGATACTTATGATTTGAAGTGTTTTATATACTATGCACTTATAATAGTATCAAATGATTTGTTTTAAACGTATCAAGCATTCTTTGGCTGTTATAAGGGAAAACCCTATCCTCGACTGCGTTGCATTGTGTGATGGGACCTGGGTCTTATAACAGCTTCATTTTTCTTTATTTAGCATTGCGCTGTTGGTTTTATGCACTGGTATTCTTGGGAGGAAACCCGTTCCGTGTTATACGGCGTGGTCCCTTGATTTACCTAATGATTTGAAATAAAGATTAATAACTGTTTTAGTTCTCACACCAGTCACATGACTGACCTGGAGTTTATTGTTTTAACCTAAACTCTGGGTGCCCCTATTTTCGACACGGGCAGCTAGTAGTTTTGGTTTTGCAGATTTATATTCACAGGATCCTGGTTTACAGCTGGAACGATATCCGGAAAGCTTTGTATCCGTATATCTCATTCTAGTTGTGTATTGTATTATTTTCCGCTGCTATGTATTTAAATGTAATTTAAATCTCTGATATTTCTGTGTAATATTCATTTATACTCTGTATATTCTTGTAATCTGATGCATTGTTGTAATATACAATGAAACGTTCTTCTGTATGCGTTCTGCTGTGGTTTGTTCTCGAACTATCCGACGCTTTCCTTTACGGGGAGGTTGCGGGTCGTCACATTTTCCAATTTCCAAATACGTGACTTTGCGGTTTTATTTGTAAACCTATATATGGCGACATGATATATGGTACCCATGCCGCCTATGATTGATACTTATGATTTGAAGTTGTTTTATGCACTATGCACTTATTATAGTATCAAATGATTTGTTTTAAACGTATCAAGCATTCTTTGGCTGTTATAAGGGAAAACCCTATCCCCCGGCTTGCGTTGCATTGTGTGATAGGACCTGGGTCTTATAACAGCTTCATCTTTCTTTATTTAGCATTGCGCTGTTTGTTTTATGCACTGGTATTCTTGGGAGAAAACCCGTTCCGTGTTATACGGCGTGGTCCCTTGATTTACCTAATGATTTGAAATAAAGATTAATAACTGTTTTAGTTCTCACACCAGTCACATGACTGACCTGGAGTTTATTGTTTTAACCTAAACTCTGGGTGCCCCTATTTTCGACACGGGCAGCTAGTAGTTTTGGTTTTGCAGATTTATATTCACAGGATCCTGGGTTACAGCTGGAACGATATCCGGAAAGCTTTGTATCCGTATATCTCATTCTAGTTGTGTATTGTATTATTTTCCGCTGCTATGTATTTAAATGTAATTTAAATCTCTGATATTTCTGTGTGATATTCATTTATACTCTGTATATTCTTGTAATCTGATGCATTGTTGTAATATACAATGAAATGTTCTTCTGTATGCGTTCTGTTGTGGTTTGTTCTCGAACTATCCGACGCTTTCCTTTACGGGGAGGTTGCGGGTCTTTACATTTTCCTTATTTAGCATCTCGATATATGTACATATATATAAATATATTACTTAATGGTATTAACACATTACCAATTCTAATTTGGTTAAAGCAAATGTCAACTTATATAATTTGAAACCAAAACTTTTATATTTATTTTGAAATCACTATTGTAGTAGTATTTATAATCCAAAATCTCGCACTTAGGTTCATTACATCTCGTATGGAATACCACGCTAATTTCAACACCTTTTACTCGTTTCAAACCAATACCATTCCTCGACAAAAATGAAGCCGTTCAAGTTGGGGTATTTTATTTACCTCTCAGACCATGATCGACAATGTTCTTATCTCAGAATGAATACCAATTTGTAACTTAAACCCTTATAAAAATCTTGTTTACCATCTCGATTTCAAATATGGTTTTATAAACCATTTCTTACATTTTAAATCCTTGTTCAATATAATCTCTTTACTTAATTTCTTTTATTAAGTAAATATCCACTAAAAACATAACTTTTATCTTAAAGCATTATTGCCCTAACAACTTTTGTGTTTTTAATAAAACCGCACATCGAATAATCTACTCCCCTATGTTCGGCATTCTTATACTAACCTTATCTTGGATTAAGAATCGTCTTACCACCTTCTTAACTATACGACCCCTTTTAACTTGGATTTTTAATTCTAAGAATACATTTTCCAAAAATCTGATACCAAACCATCGTATGGATTTCCTTTTTGTTTGTAATTCTTATTTCAATTACAACCTTATACTCAATTCAAGTCTTTAATATATAAAGTCATATTTTGGTTTAAAACCCCTTTTTAACCTTGCTTGGATTTCTCCCTTACCACTTATACAAATGCGCTTACCATATTTTTAGCTTAGATTTCCATTCTAAAACTATTACCATACTTAAATTGATTAACCCCTTTTCCTAAAAGTTCCATTTGTCATTTCCACCTTTTCAAATTAATTAAATAATTTAATTAATTTAAAAACGTCATCTAATTGTTTTAAAAACAATTATTTCATTTTACCAGTCGTAGGTAATTTCTGTGGTTTCTGCTTTCAGCACTTGCGTAAATCACAAAATCGTATTTCATAACTTTTTAAACAATTTCTTTGAAAAGCTCGATTAAAATATTTATTCATAAATTTCTAGTTTAATTAATTATATAAAATGACTGAAAAGCTTCAGTTCAATTATAAAATAATTATAACTTTAAAACTAGTGTCGATTCACCGAACGGTAGAACGACGTTTAAAACTATACATTTCAGGCCATTCACTGCCAATTACTCAATCAGCACAGTCGATTGATTTTAAACACAACACAGGTGAATTTTTATTCAGCCATCATGTTCAAACAGGTTTTACTACCATACGGAGTTCAATCAGTTCAAATATAAATAATATAAAACAAACAACAAATATAATATTTGAGGAATCCGGTCGGATCCCTCTAACCTGTTCTTCCCTGCATCACAGCTCGTTATACATTCCATAATAATATATGAAATAAATTTCAATAATATAACGCATTTAAAAGATGAAAAACAGCAACCAATCAAACAACCAATAACATCTATAGCAACAAATCAACCAATTTATACTTTTAACGGTAAATTATATTTTAATATGAATTTACCACATCACAGGATTCCAGAAGGTGTGAGAATTAACTCACCAGTCTATTTCGGTTGACGCGTTTGTCCTTTTAATTTGAAACAGACGTTTAAAATTTGCTGAAATTTCAACTGCGTCCAATCTGTTCCTAGTCATTGCCATCACCTAGGTCTCGTCCCTGCGATCCCAACGGATCCTGTTTCACGAGATTTCGTTATCGTATGGAAAAGTTATACTCGATTCAAATTTGTATAAATTAAACGATTATTAAACTAATTATTAATTTAATTATTCAAACTTGATTACCATTTTACCTTAATTAACTAATCTTGCCACGTCAGCATGGGAAATGTTCCCTCATGCGTTTTCCACTTCTGAAAACTCAAAACCAGATCTGCCTTCTTCTTCCTCGTGCCTTCCACAAACCCAACTTCCATCGATCCTTCCCACGACCGCCATCAGCCACCGGAGACCCAGTGAACCCCACCATACTCTTCGCCTATCAACGTAGTGCCGCCGCCCGAGAGCTCGGCCACCAAAACACCCCCGGCTTGCCAGAACTCCACTTCGACCGGAATCCGTTCACCCCTCGAATTCCGCCACCACAGCTAGAATTATCCAACCAGACCACCACCAGTCTCAACGTCTACCTTCCCTCCTTCATCAACCTTCGGCCATCTCCTCTAATTTGCCACCACCGCCTTGATGTTGGCCAAAAACCCACTGTTACTTCAAAAACAGCACCCCTCCGTTCATCTAACCACCACCGCCTCCTCAAACAACCGTAGAACTCGAGACCGGTGCCAAATCGAAGCCTGAACTTCCCTCTTCAATCCCCAACTAGTCTGAGCCTCTGAAATTAACCATGCCCCCCCTCAAACTAGCAAAGAACGAAACCAGTTTGCCACCTTTCCTAGCGATTTCCGGCCACCACCGACCACCGTTCCACCCCAATTTTTCTCAGTAGGTAGCCATCGACCAGATCTACAGCTTCACTTCAGGTTTCACTAGCCGATTCATCCCAGAATAGAAGATATAAATTAATTTGTAAAGAGGTGCTTTATTGCAAAATGTAATGGACGGTGCTGAATTGGGATTTAGGGTTCCAGCCTTAGGCCCCTTATATAGAGTGGAAAAATATTTATTTAAGTTGATTTGATGAATGATAGTGACTAACGATATTTTATTTCGTACCTATCGCTATTTTAAACATTGTTTATTCGCTCCTGTGCTCACGTACAAACCCCGTTCGAGATGCGAATGGACGGCATAGTATAATTTGATGTTACGGTTCTAATGAAACTTGTTTCGTCGAATTCCGAGTCCGTTTGCCCAAATGGTGCTCGTTTACGTCCAAATGGTCGTTTTATTTGCATTTTATTTTTCCACGCTCACAAATTAACCTCGATTGACGCACAACTTGAAATCTAGCAATAATTAACTGTTGCGGTCCTAATAAAATTTGTTTCATCGAAAACAGAGGTCGTTTGAATAAAGTCCCTTTTATAATTGCCCAATTCAAATAAAATAAACCAATTTTAAAATACCTCAATATAATAATATTAAAATATTGAAATTTGCCAAACTCGACTAAAATCTCCTATGTTACCAAAATAAAAATAACTCGGGTTGAATTCCAAGCCAAATCGATATTATAAATATATAAAATCCCCTTTATTTAATATAAATAAACGATATAATTTATAAAGGAATTCCACAGCGACTATTTTAAAATTTGATTTGGACATAAAACAAAATCTACAATATGAAAACTCGATTTTTCTCTTTCATTAGAAAAATATTCCCCAACAGATTCGGACGTTTCTTGTTTCGAGAAAATCCGACTCATATTGGGCCCTATACAGCCATTTAAAGTTCAAAGCACCAAATTACGAACTGTCGCGCCGCTGCAGCTCGTTTATAATATAATTATAAATTAAACGTTCAGACGTCGTTTTAATAATAAATATATTAATTCAATATGAACCATATTAAACCACTTTAAACCGCTCGTTCACATTATACAGCAAAATCAACATTTTTCCCAAATATGCCGAAAATAAAAAATTATTATATTATTAATATAATTTAAATATCCAAATTAAAATGGTAAAATCCCATTATTTAAACTCAAATAAATATTTTAAATAAATAAAATATTTCAAATAAATGGTCAGAAAATACGGGACATTACATTAACTAGGATAAATCTTTAATTAAAACTTAATGGATTTTTCCAATTAATTAATATTTATTTGGAATTAAATAAAATAAATTGGATTTTGGGTTTGTCGTGAATGGTGTCTTCAATAACACTATTCTTAAGCCCCGTATGAAAAGAATAAATCTTTTAATTAAGATTATTAGAGTTTCCAATTATATTTGGTAATTGGAATAAAATGAAATGTGAATTGGGTATATTGTGAACTGTGTTTTTAAAGACATTCGTTCTTTAACCCGTTGAATAATGAAAATATAATTTTGGAATTTATAAATCTTTTATTAAGATTTAAATGTAAATTTTCCAAAGTAAAGTTTTCCAATTTAATAAATTAAATTGGAATTGAATGGAATTCTATTTGGTAATAATCGAGATGAGCTTCTGCGAATGAAGACTGTTACTATATATGGAATTTAAAAGACCTTGCTGTTATTCCATTTATGTTATTATTCTGATACGGAAATTTATACCGATTATATATTGATCTGATTTCTGTGAAGATTCCATATTCAATGGAAGATGATTTTGGGTTTGTTGTTAACTGTGTTTTTAATGACATTGGTTCTTTAACCAGTTAAAGATAAGATTAATTTCTTAAATTTGAATAATCATTAAGTACTGATTTTTTAGATTAAAACCGAATTGAGTTTGAATGAATGTTTAATTAGATTAAAAATGTGAATATTTTATTAAAAGAATATTCTGAATTGGAATGAGGCGTATGATGTGTTTTTATAACACTTGATTATAAAATACGCGAATTGTTCGGAAAGACCGGGTTTAACCCATTCTGAATAATTACTACGACGATTAAGAGTCAAAGATGAAGACGGTGGTTGAAGACCTGAGTTGTTCACATCATTTGGGTGATTACTGATGTCTTGATTGGGCCGTACACCCAAGACAAAGTAATAAGTGGTGATCGTCCAAACATACTTGGAGATCGACGGATATGCGAGGACCTCTCTCCTATATTGGACATATGGGAGAGGAATAAGGTGCCTGCGGTTTCGTTCAGACCCAGAACGGACTTGTAAATGGATGGTATGTCTGACGTTGTATTCCTTTATGTTGTATTCCGTGATCTATGCTAAATAAATATCTGTTTGGTAGCGGAGAATTTATTCTTTTACTTAACACCCTACTCTGAGATGTACGAGCTTAAAAGTTATATGTTGGCAGAAATCAATGGTATGGTATGGACTGACAATGTGGCATGCTAAGATGCAAATGATCAAGGCTTTTGTTGAAAAGCAGAGCCTTGCGGTTGATGATCAAAGCACATCTTTAATTAGCATACCTTTGTGTATAGCGTTACTTCGCGAACCTTACACCCCGGTATGAACCAGAAATGGGAGAAGGTGTAACAACCCGGAAAATCTGAACCAGTTTAAAATTTTTAATTTGGCTATTTTAGTGGATTTTAAATATTTAAAATAAATTATTTTAAATAATAACAAAGAAAAGTATGTTTGAATCGATGCTTAAAAATAAATATATTTATTTTAAATTATAAACAAGGCCTAAAATGGCGCGGTAGTTTCAAATTTTGAATTCAAACTGTGACTGACTGTACCGGGTGCAAAATAAAACAGATTTTAGTGAAACCAAAAATATTTAAATCTGTTTATGAATATCTTTCTAAGGAATCTGAAAAATCGAAGTTTCATAACGGGAATCAAAATTTATGGCCAAATGAATTTTCAGAAAGGTCGCTATAGAATATATATAGCCCTTGAAAATAT
Organism: Allium sativum; assembly: GCA_030737875.1. Classification (NCBI taxonomy): domain Eukaryota; kingdom Viridiplantae; phylum Streptophyta; class Magnoliopsida; order Asparagales; family Amaryllidaceae; genus Allium; species Allium sativum. Next base: position 463,952,779 of record CM060915.1, on the reverse strand, counting down.
ACATTTTGCAAACGACCTCAGAATTCGACGAAACCACTTTTGTTGGATCCGGGAAGTCAAATTGTTACTAGGTTTCAAATTCCATAATTTTTGAAGTTGATATGTGAGCGTGGCGAAGGAAAATGTGTTTGATTGATTTGAGTTAAATTGGATCGACCAGAAAATGGCCATATTTCGAACGGTCTCAGAATTTGACGAAACTAGTTTTGTTGGGACCGTATCGTCAAAACATAGCTAAATTTATTTTTCTGGAATTTTTGGGATCAATATGTCGCCCTGGCAAATTGAATTGTACGTTCAAATCAAATATTGAACATTTTATATTTTAATTTGAAGAGAAACAGACTGAAACAGTTGAATGGGTCTACGAAACATATTCCATTGTGTTCGAAATGAGGGTATTTAGCTAGTGGCGACAGTCGTTGGGTTTTGATTGGATTTCATGAGGAGAAAGGGGTATTTTTGGAAGTTATATATATTTGGGCCAATCAGAAAATTAGAAAATATAATTTTATTTCCCAGAAAACCATTTTTCTCTCTCCCCGCTATATCGATCGAAGGCGGAAACCGTTCGTTGGCTTCTCGATCATTATCCGGCCAAACCACTTCGATTCAGACCTTGCTCCAGTTAAACTTTTTGTAGAGCATCCCGTCCTTTTCAAATCCACCTAAAGTACACCCCCTATCGTACACCCTACGTCGAGATTCACCTCCCCGAAGTACTGGACTTCAAGCCGCCGCCGCCATCGCCAGAGGTGATCGATCGCCGTCGCACCACCGTGCATAGGTGCACCCCTCCAAGCTCTCTCTCGTGGTACCACCTGATTGACGCAGCGCTTCACGGATTAGACGAGAATCCTAATCCTAGTTTTGAACCCAACTGGAAAGGTACGACCTTGTTAATTTAAACTGATTTTGACACCTTTAAACTGTCGTGAAATTCGATTAACTTCTAAAAATCGTATCTTTTTCGTATGTGGTCGAAATCCAGTGAAACAAGAGACAGTGGACTCGTGCGGACGTCTTCTACATTCTAGAAGAGACCGGATATTTTTATGAGCCTTCTACAATTTTTGGAGGAGTGGAACCCAATGTGAGATTTCTGAATTATAAACGATATGGAAACAACGATGTATAAATTATATAGTCGATGAATGAGTTATATAAGCGTTGTACACCTCATGTATAAGCGTTGTATAAGTTGTATGTTCGATGTATAAGTTATATATGCATCGTAAAAATGATACATGCGTTGAAATGAATTGAAATGATATTGAAATGAAATCGAAATATAGTTATATACATATATCTATATATATATATATATATTCCCCTCGTCCACAGACCATGGACGATATATATTGGTTGTGATATTGTTTGGGTTATTGATTGATGTGAAATTTGATGAATATCATGAATGGTTGATTGGAAATGGTTGATTGTGGTTGAAATCCCAATAGGATTAGTATATGGGAAAATTCGTCTGCGTACGAACTAGATATTGAAATCCCTATTGTCAAAAGCTATGAGGCTTTAAGGTAGAGCGAGGAGCCGTACTCGGGACGATGCCGGTTTTAACTACCCTGTCATTATGCTACCGAAATATTCAATAATATTCATGTGTTAGAATTATTTTCATGTGTTGAAACCATATTCATGTGTTGAATAGAAATTCATGTGTTGAATAAATTCTTTGAAAGATAAAAATAACATTTTATCACATATATAGACTATATAAATTATTCGTGTTTTAAAATAAATTGTTTTAACAATAAAAATCACATTTTTATTATATATATAAACTATAGAAAACATTCATGTGTTGAAACCATATTCATGTGTTGAATATAAATTCATGTGTTGAATAGAAATTCATGTGTTGAATAAATTCTTTGAAAGATAAAAATAACATTTTATCACATATATAGACTATATAAATTGTTCGTGTTTTAAAATAAATTGTTTTAACAATAAAAATCATATTTTTATTATATATATAAACTATAGAAAACATTCATGTGTTGAAACCATATTCATGTGTTGAATAGAAATTCATGTGTTGAATAGAAATTCATGTGTTGAATAAAGTATTTGAAAGATAAAAATAACATTTTTACCTTATGTATGAACTATATAAAATAATTGTGTTTTGAAATAAATTGTTTTACAATAAAAATCACATTTTTATTGCATATATGAATTGTTAAAAATAGTGATGTATGGAAATAAATATCTGTTGGATAAAAATATCATTTTTATCAAATATATGAAGTAAATATGGTTTTGAAATCGAAGAATGGATTATATATATATAATTAAAATAAATCGAATAACGAAGCTGCAGTTCGTATTTTGAAACCGTGATTTCAAACGATTATTGCGGGAGATCCGACCATCGGATTTTCCCGAAACCGAAACCGTTGGGTTCGCTTTGGAAATATCTTTCCAACGACACCCACTTTGTAAAGATCCAACGGTTGGATTGTCTGGAATGCTTAAATCAAATCTGAATGAAAACAATGCCAGAATCGATTATATTTATATATAAATATAAATATAATTAAATTAAATCGAATAACGACGCTGCAGTTCGTATTTTGAAATCATAACTTCAAACGATTGTGCCGGGAGATCCGACCGTCGGATTTTCCCAAAATTGGAACCGTTGGATTCGTTTTGAAAAGATCTTTCTAATGACATAAAATGTGTGAAGATCCAGCGGTTAGATTTTCATATATTTGTAAATCAAATCTGAAGAAAAACAGCACCACGGCCGCTTTATGGCCTGAAGCGTCGTTTGAATGAATTGGCTATTTTTAAATAAATAAAAATAGCAATAAATCGTGATAAAATATTATAAACGATATGGAATGGAAATAAACTGAATTTGCTCGGTTTATCTGATATTTGATGGTTGAATGTGTTTGGCATGAAAATTACATTAAAGAGCAGAATTATTGATATCGAATAATTTAACCACTGAAATGAATTGATTTGAAATTCTAAATATACGTGAATTATTTGAAAAGGCCTAGTTGATTCTCATTTCAAATAATTGATCGACGATGAAAAATCGAAGATATGAAGACGGTGCAAGACCGATGATCTTCACGTCGAATGGAGGGGTGCTACTGATGCTAATGATAGGAGTAGCTACCTTGAAGGGGCTGAAGTGGTAGCCGTCCGGACGTACTTGTTTTTTGTACGGATGTGCGAGGTATAAGGTGCCTCCGGTTTCGTTCAAACCCAGAACGAACTTGTAAATGGACTGTGTGTCTGACATTGGATTTTGTTATATGCTGATTGACCTCTATTAAATATATATTTGTTTGGCAGCGTAGAATTTATTCCCTTGCTTAACGCCCTTCTCTGAGATGTACGAGCTCAGAGGTTATATATCGATAGAAATCAATCGCATGGAGTGAATTGCCTGTGTGGCATGCCTAAGTGGCAGACGATCAAGGCTTTTGTTGAAAAGCAAAGTCTTGTGGTTGATGATCAAAGCGCGGCCTGTGTGGCATATCTTTGTGTATAGCGTTAATTCGCGAGCCTCACACCCCGGTATGAACCAGAAACGAGAGAGGATCCAGGAAGAATCTTTCTAGCTAGGGTGGTGTCAGTGACCTACCAGCTCTGACATTTATATTATTTACACCTGTGTGGTTGTTGGATTGCGAGGCACCTCAGATATGGAGTCATTTGGCTCATTTACACCCCATAGGGCGGGGAGACATATTGTTCAGGGTTTTATTTTAATCCGCTACGTGTGGACCGACCCTATAGCTCCTAGGTGCAGTTGCGGCTGTAGCCTGAGACATGGGCTAGATTGTCTCGAATTTGGTAAGGACTATCTTTTGCCTTGGTTCGTGACAAAAATCCAATTTCCAAATATGACATCGTGCGGTTTTGATTGTATACCTATATAGGGCGACATGATATATGGTACCATGCCGTCTATGATTGATACTTATGACTGAAATTGTTTTTGAAACATATAAACACAAGTAATAATATCAAATGCTTTTTTTTATTCGTATCAATCATATTTTGGCTATTATAAGGTAAAACTCTATCCTCCGGTTTGCGTTGCATTGTGCGATGGAAACTGAGTCTTATAATGGCTTCATTTTTATAAAAAGCATTGCGATGTTTAAAAGATTTACTTGTTTTAAAGGCATTGGCAATCCAATGGAGTAAACCCGTTCCGCGTTAGCGGCATGGTCCTGTGATTGTCCATATTATAAAGTAAGTTAATTAGATTTCTCATACCAGTCCCATGACTGACTCGTAGTTTGTTTCACTTGCAAACTCGGGTGCCCCTATTTCTACACGGGAAGCCTTGTATTCAGGTTTTAGCAGGCTCTTTCTGGATAGCTGGAGCTGAAGATGGATTCTATCATTTATCTCTTTTTATGCTGTTCATCTCCTATTGTACATATTATGTTTTGATTCCGCTGTAGACATTTATGTAAAACTGAACTGTATTTTGTATTAAGTATGATCTTGTATACTATGTAACTCTGATGATTATGTTTATTCAGTTTATTCTGTTGTACATTATCTAGTGTATTTATTTGTTTCTGTTCTGCTGTTATCTGTTTATGTGTTATATTCCAAAGATTACCCTTGCCACCGTGGAACGGGGTTTGGGGTTGTCACAGAAGGACCCCAGGGAAATGGACATATGTTAGTTTCTAGCTAGGAGTAACGATGTAACGACCTGAAATCCCCCTTACGGGAAATCACGGATTGAGTTGAGAACAACACACAACAGAACGTAGACGGAAGAACAATTCATTGTTAATTACAAGAATTCATCAGAATACAAGAATATACAAAGTATAAACAAATATTATACAACAGAAAAATATCAGAGATTACAATATATTACATAGCAGCGGAAAATAATACAAAACACAACTAGAAGTAATACACGGATACAGAGCCTTCCGAGTATCGTTCCAGCTGTAAATCAGGATCCTGTGAATATAAATCTGCAAAACCAAAACTACTAGCTGCCCGTGTAAAAATAAGGACACCCAGAGTTTAGGTTAAAACAATAAACTCCAGGTCAGTCATGGGACTGGTGTGAGAACTAAAACATTATTTAAAACTTTACTTTAAATCAGATATATCAAGGGACCACGCCGTATAACACGGAACGGGTTTCCTCCTAAGAATACCAGTGCATATAACAAAACAGCGCAATGCTTTTTGCAAAAATGAAGCTATTATAAGACCCAGGTCCTATCAAACAATGTAACGCAAGCCGGGGGATAGGGTTTTCCCCTATAATAGCCAAACGTGCTTAGTACGTTTAAAACAAATCATTTGATACTATTATAAATGCATAGTGTATAAAACAACTTCAAATCATAAATATCAATCATAGACGGCATGGGTACCATATATCATGTCGCCATACTAGGCTCTACAATCAAAACCGCAAATGTAACGTATTTGGAAATTGGATTTCCGTCTGTGAACCGAGGCAAAAGATAGTCCTCACCGATTCGAGACTCTCTAGCCCGAGCCTCAGGATCAGAACGCATCAACCCTTGGATCCTCATGGGCAGTCCACCGATGTGGATTAAACTTAAAACCTAAACATGCGTTTCCCCGCCCTATGGGGCGTAAATGAGCCAACGATTGACTCCATCGGCTTCACATAGTCACCGATATATCTGAAGCGCCTCGCAACAGCAACAACCACATAAGTCAAACTCGTCAGGGCGTGTAAAACCACTGACGCCACTTCTAGCTAGAAAGAAACGCATGCCCTCCCTGACGTCCTATCCCGTTTTTGGTTCACACTGGGGTGTGAGGCTCGCGAATCAACGCTACACAAAGCTATGCCACACAGGCGGGTGCTTTGATCATCAACCACAAGACTTTGCTTTTCAACAGAAGCCTTGATCAATTGCCACTTAGGCCTGCCACACAGGCAGATCACTCCGTGCGATGGATATCCATCAATATATAACCCCTGAGCTCGTACGTCTCAGAGAAGGGCGTTAAGCAAGAGAATAAATTCTCCACCGCCAAACAGATATATATTTAATAGAAATCAATCACACAGACTGAAATCCAATGTCAGACACACAGTCCATTTACAAGTTCGTTTTGGGTCTGAACGAAACCGGAGGCACCTAGTACCCCGCCTATCCATCGATCTCCAAGTACGTCTGGACGATCACTAACTGTTTCCCTCCTCTTGGGTGTACGGCCGAATCAAGATCATCAGTAATTATCCAAACGACGTGAAGACCTCCGGTCTTCAACCATCGTCTTCATCTTCGACTAATCGTCGAATCAGTTATTCAGAATGGGATAAACCCGGTCTTTCTGAATAACTCGCGTATATAATAAACAAGTGTTACACAAACACAACATACGCCTCATTCCAATTCATCAGTCACTAACCGTAAATTAAAAAGAGAATAATTCCCCAAATATTAACCCCGAAGGCCGAAACCAACATCAGATCAATATCCAGAAAACCATCTTGCTTAGCTAACCGACAGTTAGTTTCTAAATTTCACATTCTGAGGGAAAAGTTCCCATTAATTTTATCAAAGATAAATTCTTCAAATTTATTCTTTAATCTTCCTTTGAATATCACTTCAAACTAACCGGGATTAACGAACCTTACCGAAGTAATCGTTTGTTTTAATTTCCCAATACCAACCTATTCATCCCATGAAGTAAAACTGGTCATACTTCATATCTAACACCACGGTGTTATCGGTAAATTCAATTACCATTTCACGTTCAAACCTAATTAAAGATTTAACTACTGCCTGGAGTAAAACTGGTGATACTCCATTCTCGGTCTTTTCAATCTAATTAAAGATTCATTAAAACTCCACTTAGATTTAATCTTTGACTGGGTTAAAGAATCAGTGTCATTTAAAACACGGTTCACGATAAACCCCGAAATCACATCACATTTCCATCAGTCCCTAACCATAAATTAGCAAGTGAGCAGTTCCCTAAGTATTAACCCCGAAGGCCGAAACCAACATCAGATCAATACCCCAGAAACCATTCAACTTAACTAATCTCCAGTTAGTTTCTGATTTTCTTAACTCCGTTGGGTCTAAGAACAGTATTATTGAAGATACCGTTCACGACAACCCAAAATCACATTCTATTAATTATCGGGTTAAAGAACAAGTGTTATTTAAAACACCGTTCATGATAAACCCAGAAATCAATTCAAATTCAATTCCAATTAAATACCATTTAATTGGTACACTTCATTAAATCTAAAATAAAAAGATTTAATCTTTTTCTCAACTGAGTTTAAGAACAGTGTTAATGAAGACACCATTCACGACAAACCCAAAACCCATTTGATATTAAATACAAGGCTCTGAATAGAAAATATATCGGCTTATATTCAATATCAAATTCTACGACCAACAAATATCGTATTGGAAATAACGATATATATATATCTTTCAAATTTCCATAACAACATCTGTATAATCACGAAATCCAACATCGAAATATTCCAAAGACAATTTCGATTCAAATCCATTCCAATTCAATTATTGGAAATTCTGGTAACTTTTAAAACCCTTTTCAAATTCAATTTATTTATTTAAAAATAAATAGAATTATAATTTTAGTTCAAAACTAGTTCATTTCGATAAAAATCTATTTTTATCTTTTCAAATATGGAGTTTTTCATCCCAATTCTTCCCAAATCATTTCTTATGATTTTACACAAATTATTGATATTTTTAATAATTTTATTTAGTCCCGTACAGTCGATTTCCATCAACGGCCATCGAACTGCACTTACAGCGACCTTTTCCAAATTTGATTTGGACATTATTCCAAATCCAACTGTTAGATCTCAAATTTCTAATATTCATTGGAAAGCTTTTTTCGATACGAACCCAATGGTTCCGGTTTTAGGAGAATCCGACGGTCGGATCTCCCGCAATGTCCATTCGAAGTCAATGGTCGAAATTCGCGAACTGCCGCGGTGCGTTCTATTCAGGCCATTATATATATAATGTATATATTATATATTTTGTCGATTTCCTTTTAAAACGTATTTTATAAATTGTTTTAAATTCTTTTTCAAAACGGTTTCAACTTCATATTCAATTTCTAATCAAAATTGAATATTCCAATATAAATTCGTTTTAATTTCATTTCAAATCGATTTCAATTCAATTTCAATTTAATTCGAATTTCAATTTGATTCGAATTTCAATTCAATTTCAATTTAACTCGAATTTCAATTATTTTCAATTATTCATTGAAAAATGAATAAAATCGATATAAATATCGTTCACGTCAAAATGGCGTCAATCTAATCAACACGGCTTCATATATTTCTATTTTCAAATATTCTATTTCAAATAATCTATTTTCAAATATTTCTATTTTCAAATATTCTATTTCAAATATTCTATTTCAAAACTGGAATGAGGCCCAATCAATTACCATATAATGTTAATTATACGGATTTTCTACAACACATGTATAAAATAACAACGATAAATAATCAACCAACATCCAGAGTGCGTTTTATACTGTATAAGCATCAAATATAAATATTTAACGCTCATAACAGTCTGTCAATCAATCGATCGACATACAACTAATTACTGGGATTAGTGTATGTCATATATCATCCCAATACCCGTGTGGGGTTTTCAAACCATCAAACACAGATTTTATTTGTGCAGTTGGGCGATGTGTAAAATTTATCGTCCCAATCAATATCAGTCAAATCAGTGTATATAAACAAATCTCCGATTTGTTTATTACTATTTATTTTATATACACGTTAAAAATTCTATTTTCAACCATAAAATATTTTTAACTATCTAAATATTTTATTTCATTTCACATCACATCACACAATCAACTACACATCAAAATCAAACAACTAAGCATACAAGCCGTCCATGGTCTGTGGACGACGGGTGTCGGGTGCTACTAAACACCGTCTACATCCTAGTATATATTTTAAACTAGGAATAAATTAAAAGTGAGGAGTTCTCACCGACTAGCTAAACCAAACGCCACGACTCTTCATATGTAGGAAATCTTCATCGTGCTTGCCCTTCGTCACTTTCATCGTCCGTATACACTACATATATAAAAATCACATTTTTATATTCTCTATTATATAAAAATTCTATTTTTTACTTTACCACTTCAACTATATAAAAATCCGACCTTTTCTATTTGATTAACTATATAAAAATCCGACCTTTTCTATTTGATTAACTATATAAAATCCGACCTTTTCTATTTGATTAACTATATAAAAATCCGACCTTTTCTATTTGATTAACTATATAATAATCTGACCTTTTCTATTTGATTAACTATATAAAAATCATTTCTTTACGATGTTAAAAATCCTTTCTTTACGATGTAAAAATCTCTCCTTTACATTTAAAAAAAAGGTCCTCTTCATTTAGAAAAACTGAAATTAAAAATAAATACTATAAACACTTTGTTTTTCAACGAGAAGGTGGAAATGGCGCTCCCTGGAGGTGGAGCGGGCGGTGGATGGTCTCTGAAAATAGCCGGAGGTGTTATTTGCGAATTTGAAAACATGAAAAATCGGATTTTTAAAAGGGGAGGGCTGTTGCGCGTTGGTTCGAAGAGGGGTGGGGGGGTCCGGCGATGGGTGCAGGCGGCGCAGGGAGGGATCGTTGATGCCTGAAGCGGCGGACGATGGATGGCGGTTTGAGGAGGTGGCTCGGCATGTGTTCGATTGAGGGGGAGGATGGTGGCTCGGTACGCGTTCGATTGAGGGGGAGGAGCTGAAACAGAAGAAGAAGGAGGAGGAAGAGGCGGGGGAGGAGCTAGGGGGCGGCGCGACGTCGAATCCCCCCTCTTGTCGCGATTTTTTTCTTTCCCTTTTTTTTTATTTTCTAACTCGAATCGGAAGAAAGAAAAAAACGGGGGGGCTTTTAATGGTTTTTATATATTAATTTATATTATTTAATTTCAAAAAGTTGACTTTTTCACTCCACCTCTAAACGAGGCCCACCGCCTGCCATCCATAGCTATTTACCCCCATTACGAACATAATGAGATATGTACCGTAAGCTGATTCGACCGTTTCGATCAGTTTTCGTCAAAATCAAAATATAACGCTATATATTGAATTTAAACGCATATTTCAATCTACCGGGGCCACAAACGAACCCTAAAAATTCCCGAAAAATATTTTCTAGCTTCGTATTGATGACACGGTCCTAACAAAACTAGTTTCGTCAAATTCTGAGACCGTTTGAAAAATGGCCATTTTCTAGTCGATTAAAATCAACTGAAATTGGTCAAACACGTTTCCATTCGCCACGCTCACATATTGATTCGAAAAATTATGAAATTTGAAACCTAGCAATAACTTGACATCACTGATCCAACAAAAGTGGTTTCATCGAAAACCGAGGTCATTTGCAAAATGGCCATTTTTAAGGGCCGAAATTCCATAGCGACTATTCCGAATTTTCAACTGGACATATCTTTTGATTCCTGCTATGAAATTTCAATTTTTCGGATTCGTTGGAAAGATATTCTCAATTAGATTCTAGTATTTTTAGTTTCGCTAAAATCCGGTTTATTTTGCACCCGGTATGTTTAATTGAAATTTGAAATCGAATTATCGAACTACCGCGCCATTTTCAATTCCTTTTATAATTAAAATAAAATATTTATCTTCTAACGACGATCTATATAAATATTCGTTATAATTCTATTCAAAATAAATTTCTCATCGATATTATTTAAAATAATTCATTTTAAATGATCAAAATTCATCAAAATTGCTAAAATGAAAATTTTAAATTGGCTCGGATTTCCGGGTTATTACAAACGTCATGGTATGGAGCCCAGGCTGTTTACTCGTGTGGATGTTGCTTATTACTTGATGGATAGAGAAGCGCCTTGGATATATATATCAATAGATGTTCTGGTCGACATTACTAACCAGATTATTTTATGCCCCATAGGGCAGGCTAATATATAGTTTATGGTATTGCCAATCATCAACGGATGACCGACCCTTGCGCTCCTAGGGCTCACCTGAGTCCGAGTCCTGAGGCACGGGCTAGAATGTCTTGAATTCGGTACGGATGATCCCTTGCCTTGGTTCACGGATGGAAATCAAACTTCCAATACGTCATCATGCGGTTTTGATTGTAGAACTAGTATGGCGACATGATATATGGTACCCATGTCATCTACGATTGATACATTTATATTTGAAGTTGTTTTAAACACTATGCACTTATAATAATATCGAAATGATTTGTTTTATACGTATCAAGCATGTTTGGCTATTATAAGAGAAAACTCTATCCTCCGGCTTGCGTTGCATTATGTGATGGGACCTGAGTCTTATAATAGCTTCATTTTTCCAAAAAGCATTGCATTGTTTTATTTTAAACTAAGGTTCGTGTGGGGTAAACCCTCCCGTGATTTACCTAACTTTAAAATCAAGTTTAATAAATGTTTTGAGTTCTCACACCAGTCCTATGACTGACCTGGAGTTTATTGTTTTAACCTAAACTCTGGGTGCCCATATTTTCCACATGGGCAGCTGGTGGTTTTGATTTTGCAGATATTATATTCACAGGATCCTGGTTTACAGCTGAAGCGATATTCATTAACTCTATATCCGTGTGTTTCTTTCAGTTGTATTTTGTATTATTTTTCCACTATTATTCAAATGTAATTTAAATCTCTAATATTTTCCAATGTATATTATTAGTCATACTCTGTTATATTCTTGTACTCTAATGTAATTGTCGTAATAAGCAATGAAATGTTCTGTCGTTTGTGTTCCGATTTGCCTCTCAGTTCAATCTGTACTTTCCTTTACGGGGAAGTTTGGGTCGTTTCATTTGGTATTGGAGCTTTGGTTTACAGAGCTCGAGAACAAGACACATTAGAACCGAACGAAAGAATTCATCAGAAATTGGATTAGTAATATCCAATAAGAATGACTCATTAGATATAGGATCAGCAGTATCCTAAAACGAGTGTAAGGAGTGTTGTTTTTAAAAATAAAAATGAAAACAAAATTTGTTTTGAAAATTTAAACCTAATTCTATGTATTTGAATATTATATTTTAAAATAATTTGGACAATCAATTATATAGAGATTTCTAATATACTTCTGATCCACGTGTATCTGAAGCCTCAAATATACTCGGTAGATATAGAATCACACTCTAGTCTCCCGGAGATGATTTTAATGATTGATGCATCATCATTAGAGTTTATGTTCGAGTTTCGAAAGTGGGATGTCTATATATTTCCAATTGACTAGTGTGAGAACCAAAACTTAGTTAGTGTTTATTACTGTGATTTGCACTAAAAACATGATTTTTGACTATTTATAAAAGTTATATATATATTTAAAACTTAATCACCTAACTGATTGCTGGTTGTGGTGTTTGATAATTAGTTTAACTAATTAAAATATTGGAATGATAAATTTAGCTAAATCGAATTTAATTTTGAACTGAATTGAAAATTGATTAGAACTGAAAGTTGAGTTGATTAGTAAAACAACTTTCAGCTCCATTCCTTTTCGAGGACGAAAAGATTTTAAGTGGGGGAGATTGTAACGACCCGGAAATTCTGAACCAATTTAAATTTTTTATTTTAGTAAATTTAATGGATTTTAATATTTAAAATAATTTATTTTAAATAATAACGACGAAAAATTTAATTTAATCGAAGTTAGAACGAATAAATTTATTTTAATTAAATAACGAGCCTAAAATTGCGTGATAGTTTGAAATTTTGATCTCAAAATTCAAATGAATATATAGGATTCAAAATAAATCTGATTTTAGTAAAACCAGATAATTGAATCTGTTTGAAAATATCTTTCCAACGAATGTGAAAAATCCTGATTTCATAGCAGGAATTGAAAGTTATGCCCAGTTTAAAATTCAAAAAGGTCACTGTAGAATTTATATATATTCTAATATAAAATATAGCCCTTAAAAATAAACATTTTGCAATCGACATCCATTTTTGACAAAACCACTTTGGTTGGATCCGGAATGTAAATTTATTGCTCGATTCCAATTTTTATAATTTTTGGAATTAATATATGAGCGTGGAAAATTAAAATGTGTTTTGTCAATTTTAGTCAAATTGGATCGACCAGAAATGACCATTTTTCAAACGGTCTCCAAATTTGATGAAATTAGTTTTGTTAGGACTGTATCGTCAAAACAAAGCTAGAAATATTTTTTCTGGATTTTTTAGAGTCAGTATGTGGCCCCGGTAAATTAAAATGTACGATTAAATTCAATATATACTGATTTATATTTTAATTTTGATAAAAACTATTCGAAACGATCGAGTTGGATTACAGGACATATCCCATTGTATCCGGAATAGGGGTATTTGGCTAGAGATGACACTCGTTGGGTTGGATTTGGAGTTTGGATGGTTTAACAAGTTATTTTTGAATTAAAATAAATAAATAATACAAAATATACTGTATAAATACGTTGGGAATACGCCAAACCCTCGACCCCTCTAATCAGCCGCCATCGTTCTTAGAAAATGGATGGCCTAAATTGTCGATTCTTCCTTCAATAATATCTCTAAATACAAGCAGAATTAAACCAGTGTTGTAAAGAAAAGATTGAAGAGCACGCTGTGATATTCAAGATCAATAGACGTGATGATTTCTAGCTTCAAGGATTGGGTGTATTCCTCCGTCAAAGTCGTGACGTTCACCTCGGTTTCGAGATCGCCAGAGGAGCCCGAGTTCGCCAGGATGCTCGGCGATGGAGGAGTACATGGGCGGCTACATGGTGGTGGCATCTGATCATGGTCGCGACTCTTGGGATTGTGTGCGCAGGTGGACTTTGAAATCGAGACTTGGGTTTGAGCAATAGCGAACCAACGAAATGAAGAAGAAAGGGCAAAGGCCCTTAGATCAACAAATGGATGGCTAAGGTTTTTTTTTCTTTAATGTAATTAATATTTGAATTCAATTAGTTAAGGGATTAATGGTTTAATAAAATCTGAAAATATATAAAAAACATTGTTTTAAAAATATGAAAAGGAAAAAACACATTGTTTTCAAAATCATTGTTTTTAAATATAAAATAGCTTTAAATAAAAATCATTGTTTTCAAAAGAAAAATTGCATTGTTTTTGAAAAATAAAAATAGCATCGATTTGAAAATATAGTAGCATTATTTTTGTAAAAAAATAAATAAAACAACATGGTTTTAAAATGAATATAGCATTGTCTTAAAATAGAAAATTTGCATTGTTTTAAAATAGAGATTAAAATATACATTGTTCTAGACAGAGAAATAAAAAGCATTGTCTTTAAAATATAAAGAACATTGTTTTTTAAATATAAACACCATTGTTTCGAAAATAAATATAAAAACCATTATTTTTGAAAATATAATATAGCATTGTTTTAAATGCAAATAAATTGTGAAATAAAAAAATGTGTCATTTTTATATATGAAACATTGAAATAAAAAAAATGTGTTATTTCTATATATGACACATAGAAATAAAAAATGTGTTATTTTATATATAAAAAGCATTTTAATAAAATATGATTTTTACATATATATATATATAATAATGTTTTAAAAATATGATTTTAATTATATATAGCTTTATAAAAATTTGATTTTTATTTATAAAGATCGTTGTTTAAAATGTGAGTTTTAACACAAACCGCGTGACACAGATTGCGATGGAACTGACTGGAAGCAAAACGGAATCCAAACCATCGACCGATAAAGACTGACGGAGTGGAAACCAAAGGTGAGAACTCCTCACTAAAAATTCTGCACAGTTATTTACTTGTTTTCATAATTGGAAAATATATAGAATTTCCAGTTTATATTTTTATTAGTTTAATCATTATAAACTATATACAGTGCTTGTTATATCACTTCCCTCGTCTATAAACCATGGACGTTTTAAATTGACTGTATTGCATGTTGGTTGTGATGTGAAATGTTTAACATATTAAAAATAATGTTAATATTAATAGGATAGTGAAATTAAATTATAAATATTCATTTATATTTTGAACAGTGAAATTTGGTTAAATTTATTAACCAATAATTTGTGTAAATAAACTGTTATTGTTTGAAAACCCCGCACGGGTATTTGGATGATATTTGACATACACTACTCCCAATATTTAATTTTATGTCAATCGATAGATTGACAATCTATGATGAGCGTTATTTATTTATTTTAATGCTCACACAGTTGTAAATTTCACTCTGGATATGAATGGACAGTTTATTGATTATTTATGTTGTATACATGCGATGTATGAAATCCATATAACTGAAATTATATGGTAATTGATTGAGTCGCATTCCGATTCAGAAAATAAAGAATATTTTTTAAATAAAGAATATTTTAAAATAAATTGTTTTAACAATAAAATTCACATTTTTATTGTATGAATAAAAATATAAAATAATCAATTGTTAAATTATATTTTTGTACATTAAAAATGTTATCTTTAACATTTTAATGTAATTGAACATTTTTAATGTAAATAATGGAAAAGAATCATTTTAATGTAAAAGAATCATTTTTATATAAAAGAATCATTTTTAATGAAAAGAATCATTTTTAATGTAAAGAATCATTTTTATATAAAATAATCTTTTTTAATGTAAAGAATCATTTTTATGTAAAGAATCATTTTAATGTAAAAGAATCATTTTAATGTAATAGAACATTTTTAATGTAAGTAATGTAAAATAACAATAACATTTTAATGTAAAGAATATTTTAAAATAAAGAATCTTTTAAAATAAAGAATATTTTAAAATAATATTCAGTGAAGAATAAAATTATGACTTTGATGTCCGATTTTAGATGGACATAAAAATATAAAAATATGAAGCCGAGTTAATTATAGAAATGCCATTTTAACCTGAAGGGGTTTATCGATCGATTCTATTCATTTTATAATGAATATTGAAAAAAGTGATTTCAAAATTTAATACTTTTGAAATTATTATCATTTTAATATGATAAAGATATATAATATTCAGTTTTGATTTAAAATTGAAAAAGAAGTTGGAATCGTTTTGAAATGAATTTATAAATTTTTTATAAATACATTTAAATGGAAATCGATGAAATATATAATATATATTATATATATTTAATGGCCTGAATAGAATGCGTCGCGCATCGATCTTTCGCGAATTTCGCCATTAACTTCAAATCGGTGTAACGGGAGATCCGATCGTCGGATTCTCCTAATACCGGAACAGTTGGGTTCATATCGAAAGGAGCTTTCCAATGAATATAAGAAGTTTGAAATCTAATGGTTGGATTTGGAATTATGTCCAAATCAAATTTGAAAAAGGTCACTATGGATGCAGCTTGGTGGCCGTTATTGGAAACCGACTATATAGGCGATAATAAAATTATTAAAAATATGGAAAAATTACGTAAAATTATAATAAATGGCTTGGAAAGATTTTGGATGAAAAATTCCATATTTGAAAAGATAAAAATATATTTTTATCGAAATGAACTAGTTATTAACTGGAATAACTATTTAATTAATACTTAATGTAGTTTTCCAATTAATTAATATTTATTTGGAATTAAATAAAATAAATTGGATTTTGGGTTTGTCGTGAATGGAGTCTTGAATAACACTGTTCTTAAACCCCGTATGAAAAGAATTAATCTTTTAATTAAGATTATTAGAGTTTCCAATTATATTTGGTAATTGGAATAAAATGAAATGTGAATTGGGTTTATTGTGAACTGTGTTTTTAAAGAAATTCATTCTTTAACCCGATGAACAGTCAAAATATAATTTTGGAATTTATAAATCTTTTATTAAGATTTAAATGGAAATTTTCCAAAGTAAAGTTTTCCAATTTAATATATTAAATTGGAATTGAATGGAATTCGATTTGGTAATAATCGAGAAGAGCTTCTATGAATGAAGACTATTACTATATATGGAATTTAAAAGGCCTTGCCGTTATTCCATTTATATTACTAGTCTGATACGGAAATTTATATCGATTATATATTGATCCGATTTCTGTGAAGATTCTGTATTTAATGGAAGATGATTTTGGGTTTGTCATGAACTGTGTTTTTAATGACATTGGTTCTTTAACCCAGTTAAAGATAAGCTTAATTTCTTAAAGTTGAATAATCGTTAAGTAATGATTTTTGAGATTAAAACCAAACTAGAGTTTTAATGAATCTTTAATTAGATTAAAATGTGAATATTTTATTAAAAGAATATTCTGAATTAGAATGAGGCGTATGATTTATTTTTATAGCACTTGGTTATAAAATACGCGAATTATTCGGAAAGACCGAGTTTAACCCATTCTGAATAATTACTACGACGATTAAGAGTCGAAGATGAAGACGGTGGTTGAAGACCGGAGTTCTTCACATCGTTTGGGTGATTACTGATGTCTTGATTGGGGCATACTCCTAAGACAAGGTAATAAGTGGTGATCGTCCAAACGTACTTGGAGATCGACAGATATACGAGGACCTCTCTCATGTATTGAACGTATGGATGAGGAATAAGGTGCCTCTGGTTTCACTCAGACCCAGAACGGACTTGTAAATGGATGGTGTGTCTGACGTTGTATTCCTTTATGTTGTATTCGTTGATCTTTGCTAAATATATATCTGTTTGGTGGCAGAGAATTTATTCTCTTGCCTAACACCCTTCTCTGAGACGTACGAGCTTAGAGGTTATATATTGGTAGGAATCAGTGGTATGGTATGAACTAACAAAGTGGCATGCTAAGATGCAAATTGTAATAACCGGAAAACCCGAGCCAATTTAAAATTTTTATTTTGGCAATTTTAGCGAATTTTGAATATTTAAAATGAATTATTTTAAATAATAGCGGCGAGAAATTTATTTCAAATAGAATTCGAACGTATATATTTATATAAATCGTCGTTAGAATATAAATATTTATTTATATATAAAAAAGGAATTGAAAATGGTGCGGTATTTCGATAATTCGATTTCAAAATTCAAATGACTGTACCGGATTCGAAATAAACCGGATTTTAGTGAAACCAAAAATATTAGAATCTAATTGAGAATATCTTTCCAACAAATCTGAAAAATCAAAATTTCATAGCGGGAATCAAAAGATATGCCCAGTTGAAAATTCAGAATTGTCGCTATGGAATTCTGGCCCTTAAAAATGGAAATTTTGCAAACGACCTCGGTTTCCGACGAAGCCACTTTTGTTGGATCCATGATGTCAAGTTATTGCTAGATTCCAATTTTCGTAATTTTTCGAATCAATATGTGAGCGTGGCAAAGGAAAACACGTTTGACCAGTTTCAGTTGATTTTAATCGACTGGAAAATGGCCATTTTTCAAACGGTCTCAGAATTCGACGAAACTAGTTTTGTTAGGACCATATCGTCAATACGAAGCTAGAAAATATTTTTTTGGAATTTTTAGAGTTCGTATGTGGCCCCAGTAAATTGAAATGTGCGTTCAAATTCAATATATAGATTTATATTTAGATTTTGACGAAAACTGATCGTAACGTTTGAATAAGCCTGCGATACATATCCCATTGTGTTCAGAATGGGGGTAATTAGCTATGGACGATAGTCGGTGGGTTCGATTTCGAGTTGGAGATAAAAAGTTGCTTTATAAAAATAAATTGAATTATATATATATATATTATTATAAACCCCCCTTTTTCTATTCTCTCCCTTACCCGTTGACCAGACAAAAATAAAAAGAAAGAAAAAATCGAAGGAGCTCCATCGCGATCCGCCACCGTCCAAGCACCCCCCCACCCCCGCGCGTCCGGCCTGCCACCGCTTCAGCCGTCGACCCTCCGCCCAACCTCCCTCTCTCCTCCTCTTCCCATGTAAACCGCGCCCAAACCTCGATCAGCCCAACCCCCCCACCCCCCCGAAACCGACCATAAGACCGCCGCCTCCGGCCTGCTCCCTACCGCCGGACCACCCCAGTGTCGTCCCCTCCTTCCCCGCGTCCTCTCTCTCCCTCTTTCTTCCCCCACAGCCCCAAACCCTCCTCAAAAACCTTAACTCCGGCCACCTGAGCGATTGTCGCCGATTCCAGTGCCTGCTCCGCCCCTTGCTGACTCCGACACTGCCATCCCCACCCCCGTTTCAGCCCGGTGAGTCTTCATTTGATTTTTATTTATTTTTTGAATAAAAATTGGATTTTTAATATACAAACATCGTAATAAAAATATGATTTTTACGCGTGTAGTGAAGTTATAAAGATGAGACCTTTATGCAAGTAGCGACGAGATAAAAATGTAATTTTTATCATCTAGGAAAAAGAAGAGATTTTTGATTTTGAAAAGCTTTGATTTTTATGAACAAAAAGCTATAATTTTTGTTTATATACAATACGATTTTTAAGTAGATAAAGATATGATTTTTATCATGAAAGAAAGAATAAAAAT
Organism: Allium sativum; assembly: GCA_030737875.1. Taxonomy (NCBI): domain Eukaryota; kingdom Viridiplantae; phylum Streptophyta; class Magnoliopsida; order Asparagales; family Amaryllidaceae; genus Allium; species Allium sativum. The sequence continues at coordinate 463,933,298 of CM060915.1, read as the reverse complement.
ATGATTTTTATATTATAGAAAGAATAAAAATATGATTTTTATATTATAGAAAAAATAAAAATATGATTTTTAATGTATAGGACATCATATTAAGAATGTGATTTTAATATGAACGCCGTGGAGAGGACTGCGTTGGAAGTACGGACAAATCCAGACTGTTCTGAATTTCAGAAATTTCTATGGAGGAGTGGAACCCTCGGTGAGAACTTCTCACTTTAAATTTTCTTTTCTAGTTATAATATACACTAGGATGCAGACGGTGTTTAGTAGCACCCGACAACCGTCGTCCACAGACCATGGACGGCTTGTATGCTTGTTTGTTTGATTTTGATGTGTAGTTGATTGTGTGATGCGATGTGAAATGAAATAAAATATTTATATAGTTAAAAATATTTTAAAGTTGAAAATAGAAATTTTTAATGTGTATTTAAAATGAAATTAATATAAACAAATCGAACAATTTGTTTATATGCACACATTTGACTGATATTGATTGAGACGATAAATTTTACACATCGCCCAACTGCACAAATAAAATCTGTGTTTGATTGTTTGAAACCCCACACGGGTATTGGGATGATATATGACATACACTAATCCCAATAATTAGTTGTATGTCGATCGATTGATTGACAGACTATCATAAGCGTTAAATATTTATATTCGATGCTTATACAGTGTAGAACTCACTCTGGATGATGGTTGATTATTTATCGTCGTTATTTTATACATGTTGTAGAAAATACATATAATTAACATTATATGGTAATTGATTGGGCCTCATTCCATTTTTGAAAAAGAAATATTTGAATAGAAATATTTGAAAAAAAAGAAATATTTGAAAATAGAATATATGAAGCCGTGTTGATTAGATTGACGCCATTTTGACGTGAATAGTATTTATATCGATTATATTCGTTTTTATAATGAATATTGAAAAGTGATTTCAAAATCGAATATTTTGAAATGAAATTCGAATAAATTGAAATTGAATAGAAATGAATTCGAATTGAAATTGAATAGAAATGAATTCGAATTGAAATTGAATTAGAATTGAAATTGAATAGAATTGAATTCGAATTGAAATTGAATAGAAATGAATTCGAATTGAAATTGAATAGAATTCGAATTGAAATCGATTTGAAATGAAATTAAAACGAATTTATATTGGAATATTCAATTTTGATTAGAAGTTGATTATGAAGTTGAAACCGTTTTGAAATCGATTTATAAAATACGTTTTGAAAGGAAATCGACGAAATATATATAATATATATATATATATATATATTATATATAAAATGGCCTGAATAGAACGCGCCGCGCCGCGGCAGTTCGCGAATTTCTACCATTGACTTCGAACGGATATTACGGGAGATCCGACCGTCGGATTCTCCTAATACCTGAACCGTTGGGTTCGTATCGAAAATAGCTTTCTAACAAATATTAGAGATTTGAAATCTAACGGTTGGATTTGGAATTATGTCCAAATCAAATTTGGAAAAGGTCGCTGTAAGTGCAGTTCGATGGCCGTTGATGGAAATCGACTGTACGGGCCTTGGTAAAATTATTAAAAATATCAATAATTTATGCAAAATCATAAGAAATGACTTGTGAAGAATTGGGATGAAAAATTCTATATTTGAAAAGATAAAAATAGTTTTTTATCGAGATGAACTAGTTTTGAACTAGAATAATAATTTATTTATTTTTAAAATAAATAAATTGAATTTGAAAGGGGTTTTAAAAGTAACCAGAATTTCCAATAATTGAATTGGAATGGATTTGAATCGAAATTGTCTTTGGAATATTTCGATGTTGGATTTCGTGATTATACATATGTGGTTATGGAAATTTGAAAGATATATATATACATATCATTATTTCCAATACGATATTTGGTGGTCGTAGAATTTGATATTGAATATAAGCCGATATATTTTCTATTCAGAGCCTTGTATTTAATATCAAATGTAATTTGGGTTTGTCGTGAATGGTGTCTTCATTAACACTGTTCTTAAGCCCAGTTGAGAAAAAGATTAAATCTTTTTATTTAGATTTAATGAAGTGTACCAATTGAATGATATTTAATTGGAATTGAATAGGTATTGGTTTTTGGGTTTATCGTGAACAGTGTTTTAAATAACACTTGTTCTTTAACCCAAAATTGATGGAATATGATTTTGGGTTGGCGTGAACGGTATCTTCAATAATACTGTTCTTAGACCCAAAGGAGTTAAGAAAATCAGAAACTAACTGGAGATTAGTTAAGTTGAATGGTTTCTGTGGTATTGATCTGATGTTGGTTTCGACCTTCGGGGTTAATACTTAGGGAATTGCTCACTCGCTAATTTATGGTTAGGGACTGATTGAAATGGAATGTGATTTTGGGTTTATCGTGAACCGTGTTTTAAATGACAATGATTCTTTAACCCAGTCAAAGATTAAAACTAAGTGGAGTTTTAATGAATCTTTAATTAGATTGAAAAGATCGAGAATGGAGTATCACCAGTTTTGCTCCAGGCGATAGTTAAATCTTTAATTAGATTTAAACGTGAAATGGTAATTGAATTTACCGATAACACCGTGGTGTTAGATATGAAGTATTACCAGTTTTACTTCATGGGATGAATAGGTTGGGATTGGGAAATAAAATAAATGATCACTTCGGTGTGGATCGCTAATCCCGACTAGTTTGAATTGATATTCAAAAGTAGATTAAAGAATAAATTTAAAAGAATTTATCTTTGATAAAATTAATGGGAACATTTCACTATGAATGTGAAATTTAGAAACTAACTGTAGGTTGGCTAAGATGAATGGTTTCCTGGATATTGATCTGATGTTGGTTTCGACCTTCGGGGTTAATATTTGGGGAATTATTCTCTTGATTAATTTACGGTTAGTGACCGGTGAATTGGAATGAGGCGTATGTTGTGTTTGTGTAACACTTGTTTATTATATACGCGAGTTATTCGAAAAGACCGGGTTTATCCCATTCTGAATAACTGATACGACGATAAGTCGAAGATGAAGCGATGGTTGAAGACCAGAGGTCTTCACGTCATTTGGATAATTACTGATGATTTTGATTGGGTCGTACACCCAAGAGGAGGGAATCAGTTGGTGATCGTCCAGACGTACTTGGAGATCGATGGATATGCGGGGTACTAGGTGCCTCCGGTTTCGTTCAGACCCAGAATGAACTTGTGAATGGACTGTGTGTCTGACATTGGATTTTAGTCTGTGTGATTGATTTCTATTAAATATATATCTATTTGGCGGCGGAGAATTTATTCTCTTACTTAACTCCCTTCTCTGAGACGTATGAGCTCAGGGGTTATATATCGATGGATATCAAACGCATGGAGTGAATTGCCTGTGTGGCATGCCTAAGTGGCAATTGATCAAGGCTTCTGTTAAAAAGCAAAGTCTTGTGGTGATGATCAAAGCACTGCCTGTGTGGCATAGCTTTGTGTTACGTTGATTTGCGAGCCTCACACCCCGGTTGTGAACTAGAAACGGGAGAGGACATCAGGGAGGGCATGCGTTTCCTTCTAGTCAGAAGTGGCGTCAGTGGTTTTACACGCCCTGACGAGTTTGACTTATGTGGTTGTTGCTGTTGCGAGGCACCTCGGATATATCGGTCGATCCGGGACCGATGGAGTAGTCATTCGTTGGCTTACTCACACCCCAAAGGGTGGGGAAACGCAGTGTTCAAGCATTTTAATCCACATCGGTGGACCGGCCCTGATGATCCAAAGGCTTGACTGAGTACTTACCTGAGGGGCGGACTAGAGCGTCTCGAATTCGGTTGAGGACTATCTTTTGCCTCGGTTTGTAGAAGGAAATCCAACTTCCAATACATGACAATTGCGGTTTTGATTGTATACCTATATATGGCGGCATAGTGGTATGGGGCATTCATGCCGCCTATGATTGATACTTATGATTGAAATTGTTTTTGACACTATACACTTATAGTGCTATCAAAATAATCTATTTTAAACGTATCAAGCATTCTTTGGCTATTATAAGGTAAAAACCCTATCCTCCAGCTTGCGTTGCATTGTGTAATGGGACCTGCGTCTTATAATACCTTCATTGTTCTTTATTTAACATTGCGTTGTTGTTTTATGCACTGGTATTCTTGGGAGGAAACCCGTTCCGTGTTATACGGCGTGGTCCCTTGATTTACCTAACTTTAAAATAAAGATTAATAACTTTTTTAGTTCTCACACCAGTCCTATGACGGACCTGGAGTTTATTGTTTTAACCTAAACTCTGGGTGCCCTTATTTTGACACGGGCAGCTAGTAGTTTTGGTTTTGCAGATTTATATTCACAGGATCCTGATTTATAGCTGGAACGATACTCGGAAAGCTTTGTATCCGCGTATTACTTCTAGTTGTGTATTGTATTATTTTCCGCTGCTATGTAATGTATTGTAATCTCTGATATTTATCGAATGTATAATATTTATTCATACTCTGTATATTCTTGTATTCTGATGGAATTGTTGTAGTAAACAATGAAATGTTCTTCTGTCTGAGTTCTATTTTGTCATATCCTCAATTCTATCCGGGCTTTCCTTCAAGGGGAAGTTCGGGTCGTTTCATCGTGGTATCAGAGCTTTGGTTTACAAAGATAGAGAACAAGACACGTTAGAACCAAACGAAAGAATTCATCAGAAATTGGATTAGTAATATCCAACGGGAATGACTCGTTAGAGATGGGATCAGTAGTATCCTAGAACGAGTGTGAAGAGTATAAAATTGAAAACAAGTTTTGTTTTGAAAATTTAATTAAATAATTCGTATTTGAATATTTATTTTAAATTGATCTAGACAATCCAGTATATATAGATTTTGCGTATACGTCTGATCCGCGTGTATTCGAGGTTTTAATATACTGGGTAGATATAGAATCATACTGTAGTCACCCGGAGACGATCCTGATGATTACTATAGTATCATCAGTATATGTGTTCGAGTTTCGAAGGTGGGATATCTATATGATTCCTATTGACTGGTGTGAGAACCAAAATTAGATAGGACTTATTGTTGTGATTTGGCATCAAAAGTGTGATTTTTGACTATATATCAAAGTTATGAATTTCAAAAGCTAATCAACTAATTGATTGCTGGTTGTGTTGTTTGATTGTAGTTTGATTAATTAAATGTTGAACCTATAACCAAATTGAATCAGATACCGAATTGTATTGAAATTTAGTCGCATTTGCATGCATATACATGTGCTTACATTGAACAGGTCATTGCAAGGAGGCTAGAGCAGAGAATAAAATTGTTTGCCCGACAAATAGGTACATGTTTACCATAATTTACTGTTTTGTTTGGGTGATGATGATTTTGTGAGCCGATTGGCTTTTTCGTTTTCTTTTTAGTTAAAGAAGGCCATGGGAGGCTATATGAAATATCCCGAAGTCCCCGGTGCAGGGGAGGTTATGGCGAATTTTTTCGAAAATTTAGGGTGTTAGCCAAATTTTTGAAAAATTTGAAAGGTTCTTAGAAACTGAAAAGTTGAAGAACTTAAGCCGTAGTGAAAATAGTGAAAGTTGAGTTGATTTATTAAACAACTTTCGGCTTTGTTCCTTTTCGGGGATGAAAAGTTTTAAGTGGGGGAGATTGTAATAACCCGAAAATCCGAGCCAATTTAAATTTTTTATTTTGGCAATTTTAGCGAATTTTGAATATTTAAAATGAATTATTTTAAATAATGGCGGCGAGAAATTTATTTCAAATAGAATTCGAACGTATATATTTATATAGATCGTTGTTAGAATATAATATTTATTCATATATATATAGGAATTGAAAATGGCGCGGTAGTTCGATAATTCGATTTCAAAATTCAAACTGTACCGGATTCAAAATAAACCGGATTTTAGTGAAACAAAAAATATTAGAATCTAATTGAGAATATCTTTCCAATGAATCCGAAAAATCAAAATTTCATAGCGGGAATCAAAAGATATGCCCAGTTGAAAATTCAGAATTGTCGCTATGGAATTCTGGCCCTTAGAAATGGAAATTTTGCAAATGACATCGGTTTTTGACGAAGCCACTTTTGTTGGATCTGTGATGTCAAGTTATTGCTAGATTCCAATTTTCGTAATTTTTCGAATCAATATGTGAGCGTGGCAAAGGAAAACGCGTTTGACCAGTTTTAGTTGATTTTAATCGACTGGAAAATGGCCATTTTTCAAATGGTCTCAGACATCGACGAAACTAGTTTTGTTAGGACCATATCGTCAATACGAAGCTAGAAAATATTTTTTTGGAATTTTCAGAGTTCGTATGTGGCCCCAGTAAATTGAAATGTGCGTTCAAATTCAATATATAGATTTATATTTTGATTTTGACAAAAACTGATCGTAACGATCGAATAAGCCTGCGATACATATCCCATTGTGTTCGGAATGGGGGTAATTAGCTATGGACGACAATCGGTGGGTTCGATTTCGAGTTGGAGATAAAAAGTTGCTTTATAAAAATAAATTGAATTAAATATATATATTTTTTATTATAAACCCCCCCGTTTTCTATTCTCTCCCTTACCCGTTGACCAGACAAAAATAAAAAGAAAAAAAAATTGAAGGAGCTCCATCGCGATCCGCCACCGTCCAGGCACACCCCCCTCCCCCCGCGCGTCCGGCCTGCCACCGCTTCAGCCGTCGACCCTCCGCCCAACCTCCCTCTCTCCTCCTCTTCCCATGTAAACCGCACCCAAACCTCGATCAGCCCAACCCCCTCCCCCCCCCCCCCCCCCCGAAACCGACCACTGCCTCCGCCTGCTCCCTACTGCCGGACCACCCCAGTGTCGTCCCCTTTTTCCCCGCGTCCTCTCTCTCCCTCTATCTTCCTGTAACAACCCGTAAAATGCGATCCAGTTTGAAAATTTTTATTTTGGCAATTTTAGCGAATTTTGATTATTTAAAATGAATTATTTTAAATAATATCGACGTGAAATTTATTTTGAATATAATTCGAACGTATATATTATATACGTCGTCGTTAGAATATATAATAATTATATATAATTATAAAAGGAATTGAAAATGGCGCGGTAGTTCGAAAATTCGATTTCTAATTTCAAATGAATATACAGAATTCAATATAAGTCAGAATTGAACGAAACAAGAAATATTTGAATCTGTGTAACTATATCTTTGTAACGAAGTTAACAAACTGAGATTTCACTTTATAAATGATAAGATATGTCCAGTTGAAAATTCTGAATAGTCGCTATGGAATTCAGGCCCTTAAAAATGGACATTTTGCAAATGACCTCGGATTTCGACGAAACCAGTTTTGTTGGGTCCGTGATGTCAAGTTATTGCTAGGTTTCAAATTTCATAATTTTTCGAATCAATATGTGAGCGTGGCAAAGGAAAACGTGTTTGACCAGTTTCAGTTGATTTTAATCGACTGGAAATAGGCCATTTTTCATACGGTCTCAGAATTCGACGAAACTTGTTTTATTAAGACCGTATCGTCAATACGAAGCTAGAAAATATTTTTTTGGAATTTTTCTAGTTAGTATGTGGCCCCGGTAATTTGAAATGTACGTTTAAAATTCAATATAGTGATTTAAATGTAAATTCAAAAGGAAACTGATTGTAACAATCGAATCAGCTTGCGATACATATCCCATTGTGTTCGGAATGGGGGTGAAACGCTATGGACGACAGGCGGTGGGCCTCGTTTCGAGGTCATATGTAAAAGTCAACCCTTTTGCCAAATATAATAATTTAATAATAAAAAAAAAAAAAAAAAACCTAACCTAGACATCGCCGACGCCCCCCCTCGACGCCGACGAAGACCCCGAAGCCGCCGCCGCTCCTCCCAAGGCGTCGCGCCATGGTCGGAGACCCCCCCCTCTCTTCCCCCTCGCCTGCGACGCCCCTCCCTGAGCTTCCCCCCCCTTTCCTTCGCGAGCAACGCGAACCAGACCCCAAATCGAACGACGTGAGACCGACCCCCCCCCTCCTCCTTCCTCCGACCATCTCCTTCTCCAATCCCCGCCTCCTCCTGTAAACCCTCGCCTGTGCCGTTACCCCGACAGCTCCTCTCCCTCCACTTCTTGACCGACGACCTAAATCTGTGAGTCTTCTTTTTTTTTTTTTTTTTTTTTTATTTATTTATTTTATAATTGATTTATATAAAAACTGAATTTGATTTATATTAATAAAAAAAAAAAGAAGAAAAAAAAAAAAAACAAAACTGAATTTTATTTTATTTAAAATCTGAATTTTATTTTGTTTAAAAACGAAATTTTATTTACTTTAAAAACCGGTTTTTATTTATGTTGTAAAGTTAGAAAAATATAATCTTTTATATTGTCGAAAGAAAAGCATTTATTTTTCAAACAAGAAAGCATTGATTTTTCTAATGAGAAAAGCTTTGTTTTTTCAAACAAGAGAAGTTTGATTTTTAAAGAACGAAGAGGAGACTTTTAGAAATATAAAAATGAGATTTTTATGCTTGGGGTTTAAATAAAAAAAATTCGATTTTTATATATTGAACTTTGAAATAAAAATTCGATTTTTATATATTGAACTTTGAAATAAAAATTCGATTTTTATATATTGAACTTTGAAATAAAAATTCGATTTTTATATATTGAACTTTGAAATAAAAATTCGATTTTTATATATTGAACTTTGAACTAAAAATTCGATTTTTATATATTGAACTTTGAACTAAAAATTCGATTTTTATTTATTGAACTTCGAACTAAAAAATTCGATTTTTATATATTGAACTTTGAACTAAAAATTTGATTTTTGAATATTGAATAGCGAAGTAAAAATATGATTTTTATATATTAAACATCGAAGTAAAAATGTGATTTTTATATATTGAATAGCGAAGTAAAAATTCGATTTTTATATATATAGTGACTACGGGCAACGAAGATGGCGATGATGCGATAGCGATGAAGATTTCTATCAATGAAGTGCCGTGGAGCTAGGATAGCAATATGTGAGAATTTCTCACCTTTCAATTTATTTTTCTAGCTATATATATATACTAGGATGCAGACGGTGCTTAGTAGCACCCGACACAATCGTCCACAGACCATGGACTTGTTTGTTTGATTGATTGGTGATTGATTGCGATATTGGTTTGAATGTGATTTGTGGTATGAAAAATCGAATCGATAAATTGGTTAGGATTAGACGTGCGCCGTTATAAGGCGAAGGAGTAAGGCTAGGTTAGATTCTTACTCCAAATTTTGTGGTTTGCATAACGAATTGATTTGATTGATGTGTGAATGGCGTGGGCCTTCACTAGACCGGGGATAAGGCTAGGCCTCGTCCCGTTTCTAGTATCGTGCCGTTATGCCGCCGAAATTTTCTAAAATATGTTAGAAAAATAAAAATATCATTTTATTGTGGAAATGAATTGAATAGGAATTCATAGGTTGGAATAAAATGTTTTAGCGTTAAAAATATAATTTTTAACGTGAATGTGAATAAATAAATATTCATTTACAAACCAGACGGTTTGTTTATGTACACTTATTTGAATGACATTGATTGGGAAGATAAATTTTACACATCGCCCAACTGCACAAATAAAATATGTGTTTGATTGTTTGAAACCCCACACGGGTGTTAGGATGAAAGTTGAAGTTCACTCATCCTGATTGATTAAATATGTCGATCGATTGATTGACAGGCTGTTATAAGCGTTGAATATCTATATTTGATGCTTATACAGTGTAGTGCACTTTGGTTGATGGTTGATTATTTTTCAATGCTATGATATACATGTGTTGTATGAAAATCCATATAATTAACTTTATATGGTAATTGATTGGGCCTCATTCCAGTTTTAAAAATAGAAATATTTGAAATAGAAATATTCGAAATGGAATATTTGAAATTATCAATATATGAAGCCGTGTTGATTAGATTGACGCCATTTTGACGTGAACGATATTTATATCGATTTTATTCATCTTAAAATGAATATTGAAAAGTGATTTCGAAATCGAATATTTTGAAATGAATTGAATTGAAAACGATTTCGAAATGAATTGAATTGAAAACGATTTCGAAATGAATTGAATTGAAAACGATTTCGAAATGAATTGAATTGAAAACGATTTCGAAATGAATTGAATTGAAAACGATTTCGAAATGAATTGAATTGAAAACGATTTCGAAATGAATTGAATTGAAAACGATTTCGAAATGAATTGAATTGAAAATGATTTCGAAATCGAATATTTCGAAATGAATTGAATTGAAAACGATTTCGAAATGAATTGAATTGAAAACGATTTCGAAATGAATTGAATTGAAAACGATTTCGAAATGAATTGAATTGAAAACGATTTCGAAATGAATTGAATTGAAAACGATTTCGAAATGAATTGAATTGAAAACGATTTCGAAATGAATTGAATTGAAAACGATTTCGAAATGAATTGAATTGAAAACGATGTCGAAATGAATTGAATTGAAAACGATTTCGAAATGAATGGAATTGAAAACGATTTCGAAATGAATTAAATTGAAAACGAATTCAAAATGAATTGAAAACGATTTCGAAATGAATTGAATTGAAAACGAATTCAAATGGAATTGAAAGCGAATTGAAATGAATTCAAATTGAATTGAAATTCGAATTGAATAGAAATGAATTTTAAAATGAATTTATAAAGAAGAATTCAATTTTGCTTTGAATTGAAATAGAAGTTGAAATAGAATTTGAAACGATTTCAAAACTAATTATATAATTCGTTTTAAATAGAAATCGACGAAATATATATTATATATATTATATATATAATATAATGGCCTGAATAGAACGCGCCGCGCCGCGGCAGTTCGCGAATTTCGACCATTGATTTCAAACGGACATTACGGGAGATCCGACCGTCGGATTCTCCTAAAACCGGAACCGTTGGGTTCATATCGAAAAGAGCTTTCTAACGAATATTAGAAATGAGAAATCTAACGGTTGGATTTGGAATTATGTCCAAATCAAATTCGAAAAAGGTCGCTGTAAGTGCAGTTCGATGGCCATTGATGGAAATCGACTGTACGGGCCTTGATAAAATTATTAAAAATAGTAATAATTTGTGTAAAATCATAAGAAATGATTTGTGAAGAATTGGGATGAAAAACTCCATATTTGAAAAGATAAAAATGGATTTTTATCGAAATGAACTAGTTTTGAACTAGAATTATAATTCTATTTATTTTTAAATAAATAAATCGAATTCGAAAAGGGTTTTAAAAGTAACCAAAATTCCAATGATTGCATTGGAGTGGATTTGAATCGAAATTGTCTTCGGAATATTTCGATGTTGGAATTCGTGATTATACAGGTGTTGTTATGGAAATTTGAAAGATATATATGTATATCGTTATTTCCAATACGACATTTGTTAGTCGTAGAATTCGATATTGAATATAAGCCGATATATTTTCTATTCAGAGCCTTGTATTGAATATCGAATGTGATTTGGGTTTGTCGTGAATGGTGTCTTCACTAACACTGTTCTTGAACCCAGCTGAGAAAAGATTAAATCTTTTGATTTAGATTTAATGAAGTGTACCAATTAAATAATATTTAATTGGAATTGAATTGATATTGATTTTTGGGTTTATCGTGAACAGTGTTTTAAATAACACTTGTTCTTTAACCCGATAATTAATGAATGTGATTTGGGTTTGTCGTGAATGGTGTCTTCACTAACACCGTTCTTGAACCCAGCTGAGAAAAGATTAAATCTTTTGATTTAGATTTAATGAAGTGTACCAATTAAATAATATTTAATTGAAATTGAATGGATATTGATTTTTGAGTTTATCGTGAACAGTGTTTTAAATAACACTTGTTCTTTAACCCGATAATTAATGGGATGTGACTTTGGGTTTATCGTGAACCGTGTTTTAAATGACACTGATTCTTTAACCCAGTCACAGATTAAAACTAAGTGGAGTTTTAATGAATCTTTAATTAGATTGAAAAGATCGAGAATGGAGTATCACTAGTTTTGCTCCAGGCGATAGTTAAATCTTTAATTAGGTTTGAATGTGAAATTTAGAAACTAACTGGCGGTTAGCCAAGCAGAATGGTTTTCTGGATATTGATCTGATGTTGGTTTCGGCCTTCGGGGTTAATATTTGGGGAATTATTCTCTTGATTAATTTACGGTGAGTGACTAATGAATTGGAATGAGGCGTATGTTGTGTTTGTGTAACACTTATTTAAAATATACGCGAGTTATTCGGAAAGACCGGGTTTATCCCATTCTGAATAACTGATACGACGATAAGTCGAAGATGAAGACGATGGTCGAAGACCGGAGGTTTTCACGTCGTTTGGGTGATAACTGATGATCTTGATTGGGCTGTACACCCAAGAAGATGGAAACAGTTAGTGATCGTCCAGACGTACTTGGAGATCGATGGATATGCGGGGTACTAGGTGCCTCCGGTTTCGTTCAGACCCAGAACGGACTTGTAAATGGACTGTGTGTCTGACATCGGATTTCATTCTGTGTGACTGATATCGGTTGCATAGGATGGTTTGCCTGTGTGGCATGCTAAGATGCAAATGATCAAGGCTTCTGTTGAAAAGCAAAGTCTTGTGGTGATGATCAAAGCACGGCCTTTGTGGCGTAGCTTTGTGTAACGTTTACCTCGCGTGTTTCACACCAGGTATGAACCAAAAACGGGAGACGGACCTCAGGGAGGGCATGCGTTTCTTTCTAGTTAGAAGTGGCGTCAGTGGTTTTACACGCCCTGACGAGTTTGACTTATGTGGTTGTTGCTGTTGCGAGGCGCCTCGGATTGATCGGTCGTTCTCGAACCGATGGAGTCATTCGTTGGCTCATTGACACCCCAAAGGGTGGGGAAACGCAGTGTTCAGGCATTTTAATCCACATCGGTGGACCGGCCCTGACGATCCAAGGGTCACTCGAGCTCTGATCCTGAGACACGGGCTAGAGCGTCTCGAATCGGTTGAGGACTATCTTTTGCCTCGGTTCATAGACGGAAATCCAATTTCCAAATACGTGACTTGCGGTTTTATTTGTAAACCTATATATGGCGACATAGTGGCATGGGACGCTTATGCCGCCTATGATTGATACTTATGATTTGAAGTTGTTTTATACACTATGCACTTATTATAGTATCAAATGATTTGTTTTAAACGTATCAAGCATTCTTTGGCTGTTATAAGGGAAAACCCTATCCTCGACTGCGTTGCATTGTGTGATGGGACCTGGGTCTTATAACAGCTTCATTTTTCTTTACTTAGCATTGCGCTGTTTGTTTTATGCACTGGTATTCTTGGGAGGAAACCCGTTCCGTGTTATACGGCGTGGTCCCTTGATTTACCTAACTTTGAAAATAAAGATTAATAACTGTTTTAGTTCTCACACCAGTCACATGACTGACCTGGAGTTTATTGTTTTAACCTAAACTCTGGGTGCCCTTATTTTGACACGGGCAGCTAGTAGTTTTGGTTTTGCAGATTTATATTCACAGGATCCTGGTTTACAGCTGGAACGATATCCGGAAAGCTTTGTATCCGTATATCTCCTTCTAGTTGTGTATTGTATTATTTTCCGCTGCTATGTATTTAAATGTAATTTAAATCTCTGATATTTCTGTGTAATATTCATTTATACTCTGTATATTCTTGTAATCTGATGCACTGTTGTAATATACAGTGAAATGTTCTTTTATATGTGTTCTGTTGTGGCTTGTTCTCGAACTATCCGTCGCTTTCCTTTACGGGGAAGTTACGGGTCTTCACAGTTGGTATCAGAGCTTTGGTTTACAAAGCTAGAGAACAAGACACATTAGAAACATACGAAAGAATTCATCAGATATTGGATTAGTAACATCCAATGGGAATGACTCGTTAGAGATGGGATCAGTAGTATCCTAGAACGAGTGTGAAGAGTAAATTTTTAAAATAAAAATGAAAACCCATTTTGTTTTGAAAATTTAAATCAATTATTCGTAGTTGATTATTTATTTATTTTGATTTGGACAGTCCAGTATATAAAGAATTTGCATATACGCCTTGCAAACGTATATTCGAAGTTTTAATATACCGGGTAGATATAGAACCGCACTCTAGTAGCCCGACAATGTTCTGATGGTGGTTCGAAACATCATCAGCATTTATTTTCGAGTGACGAAGGTGTGATTTCTATATATTTCCATTAGACTGGTGTGAGAACCAAAATTAGATAGGGCTAATTGTTGTGATTTGGCATCAAAAATCTGATTTTTGACTATGTATCAAAGTTATCAATTTGAAACGTTAATCCACTAATTGATTGATGTTTGTGTTGTTTGTTTAATTGTTTGATAATTTTGAACTAGTATGCCTAATTTGATCGAATATTGAATTGTATTGAAAATTGGTCGCATTTGCTTGCATATACATATATATCATTGAACAGGTCATAGCAAGGAGGCTAGAGCCAGAGAATAAAATTTGTTTGCCCGACAAATAGGTACATGTTTACTACATAATTTCCTGTTTTGTTTGGGTGATGATGATTTTGTGAGCCTATTGGCTAGCCGCTTGGCTTTTTCTTTTTCTTTTTGAGATCTGAAGGACCGGGGAAGCTATTTGAAATTCCCCGATGCTCCCGGTGCAGGGGAGGTTATGGCGAAATTTTTCGAAAATTTAGGGTGTTAGCCAAATTTTTGAAGTTTTGAAAATTCTCAGAAACTAAAGAGTTGGAGAATGGAAGCCAGATCGAGCGTAGTGTTGAATAATCAAACCACTTTCGACTTTGTTCCTTTTCGGGGACGAAAAGTTTTAAGTGGGGGAGATTGTAACAACCCGTAAAATGCGATCCAGTTTGAAAATTTTTATTTTGGCAATTTTAGCGAATTTTGATTATTTAAAATGAATTATTTTAAATAATATCGACGTGAAATTTATTTTGAATATAATTCGAACGTATATATTATATACGTCGTCGTTAGAATATATAATAATTATATATAATTATAAAAGGAATTGAAAATGGCGCGGTAGTTCGAAAATTCGATTTCTAATTTCAAATGAATATACAGAATTCAATATAAGTCAGAATTGAACGAAACAAGAAATATTTGAATCTGTGTAACTATATCTTTGTAACGAAGTTAACAAACTGAGATTTCACTTTATAAATGATAAGATATGTCCAGTTGAAAATTCTGAATAGTCGCTATGGAATTCAGGCCCTTAAAAATGGACATTTTGCAAATGACCTCGGATTTCGACGAAACCAGTTTTGTTGGGTCCGTGATGTCAAGTTATTGCTAGGTTTCAAATTTCATAATTTTTCGAATCAATATGTGAGCGTGGCAAAGGAAAACGTGTTTGACCAGTTTCAGTTGATTTTAATCGACTGGAAATAGGCCATTTTTCATACGGTCTCAGAATTCGACGAAACTTGTTTTATTAAGACCGTATCGTCAATACGAAGCTAGAAAATATTTTTTTGGAATTTTTCTAGTTAGTATGTGGCCCCGGTAATTTGAAATGTACGTTTAAAATTCAATATAGTGATTTAAATGTAAATTCAAAAGGAAACTGATTGTAACAATCGAATCAGCTTGCGATACATATCCCATTGTGTTCGGAATGGGGGTGAAACGCTATGGACGACAGGCGGTGGGCCTCGTTTCGAGGTCATATGTAAAAGTCAACCCTTTTGCCAAATATAATAATTTAATAATAATAAAAAAAAAAAAAAAAAAAACTTTTCCCTCCTATACCTCTGGCCCCCCCCCCCCGAATTCATTTATACAGAAATAAAAAAAAAAAAAAAACCTAACCTAGACATCGCCGACGCCCCCCCTCGACGCCGACGAAGACCCCGAAGCCGCCGCCGCTCCTCCCAAGGCGTCGCGCCATGGTCGGAGACCCCCCCCTCTCTTCCCCCTCGCCTGCGACGCCCCTCCCTGAGCTTCCCCCCCCTTTCCTTCGCGAGCAACGCGAACCAGACCCCAAATCGAACGACGTGAGACCGACCCCCCCCCCTCCTCCTTCCTCCGACCATCTCCTTCTCCAATCCCCGCCTCCTCCTGTAAACCCTCGCCTGTGCCGTTACCCCGACAGCTCCTCTCCCTCCACTTCTTGACCGACGACCTAAATCTGTGAGTCTTCTTTTTTTTTTTTTTTTTTATTTATTTATTTATTTTATAATTGATTTATATAAAAACTGAATTTGATTTATATTAATAAAAAAAAAAAGAAGAAAAAAAAAAAAAACAAAACTGAATTTTATTTTATTTAAAATCTGAATTTTATTTTGTTTAAAAACGAAATTTTATTTACTTTAAAAACCGGTTTTTATTTATGTTGTAAAGTTAGAAAAATATAATCTTTTATATTGTCGAAAGAAAAGCATTTATTTTTCAAACAAGAAAGCATTGATTTTTCTAATGAGAAAAGCTTTGTTTTTTCAAACAAGAGAAGTTTGATTTTTAAAGAACGAAGAGGAGACTTTTAGAAATATAAAAATGAGATTTTTATGCTTGGGGTTTAAATAAAAAAAATTCGATTTTTATATATTGAACTTTGAAATAAAAATTCGATTTTTATATATTGAACTTTGAAATAAAAATTCGATTTTTATATATTGAACTTTGAAATAAAAATTCGATTTTTATATATTGAACTTTGAAATAAAAATTCGATTTTTATATATTGAACTTTGAACTAAAAATTCGATTTTTATATATTGAACTTTGAACTAAAAATTCGATTTTTATTTATTGAACTTCGAACTAAAAAATTCGATTTTTATATATTGAACTTTGAACTAAAAATTTGATTTTTGAATATTGAATAGCGAAGTAAAAATATGATTTTTATATATTAAACATCGAAGTAAAAATGTGATTTTTATATATTGAATAGCGAAGTAAAAATTCGATTTTTATATATATAGTGACTACGGGCAACGAAGATGGCGATGATGCGATAGCGATGAAGATTTCTATCAATGAAGTGCCGTGGAGCTAGGATAGCAATATGTGAGAATTTCTCACCTTTCAATTTATTTTTCTAGCTATATATATATATACTAGGATGCAGACGGTGCTTAGTAGCACCCGACACAATCGTCCACAGACCATGGACTTGTTTGTTTGATTGATTGGTGATTGATTGCGATATTGGTTTGAATGTGATTTGTGGTATGAAAAATCGAATCGATAAATTGGTTAGGATTAGACGTGCGCCGTTATAAGGCGAAGGAGTAAGGCTAGGTTAGATTCTTACTCCAAATTTTGTGGTTTGCATAACGAATTGATTTGATTGATGTGTGAATGGCGTGGGCCTTCACTAGACCGGGGATAAGGCTAGGCCTCGTCCCGTTTCTAGTATCGTGCCGTTATGCCGCCGAAATTTTCTAAAATATGTTAGAAAAATAAAAATATCATTTTATTGTGGAAATGAATTGAATAGGAATTCATAGGTTGGAATAAAATGTTTTAGCGTTAAAAATATAATTTTTAACGTGAATGTGAATAAATAAATATTCATTTACAAACCAGACGGTTTGTTTATGTACACTTATTTGAATGACATTGATTGGGAAGATAAATTTTACACATCGCCCAACTGCACAAATAAAATATGTGTTTGATTGTTTGAAACCCCACACGGGTGTTAGGATGAAAGTTGAAGTTCACTCATCCTGATTGATTAAATATGTCGATCGATTGATTGACAGGCTGTTATAAGCGTTGAATATCTATATTTGATGCTTATACAGTGTAGTGCACTTTGGTTGATGGTTGATTATTTTTCAATGCTATGATATACATGTGTTGTATGAAAATCCATATAATTAACTTTATATGGTAATTGATTGGGCCTCATTCCAGTTTTAAAAATAGAAATATTTGAAATAGAAATATTCGAAATGGAATATTTGAAATTATCAATATATGAAGCCGTGTTGATTAGATTGACGCCATTTTGACGTGAACGATATTTATATCGATTTTATTCATCTTAAAATGAATATTGAAAAGTGATTTCGAAATCGAATATTTTGAAATGAATTGAATTGAAAACGATTTCGAAATGAATTGAATTGAAAACGATTTCGAAATGAATTGAATTGAAAACGATTTCGAAATGAATTGAATTGAAAACGATTTCGAAATGAATTGAATTGAAAACGATTTCGAAATGAATTGAATTGAAAACGATTTCGAAATGAATTGAATTGAAAACGATTTCGAAATGAATTGAATTGAAAACGATTTCGAAATCGAATATTTCGAAATGAATTGAATTGAAAACGATTTCGAAATGAATTGAATTGAAAACGATTTCGAAATGAATTGAATTGAAAACGATTTCGAAATGAATTGAATTGAAAACGATTTCGAAATGAATTGAATTGAAAACGATTTCGAAATGAATTGAATTGAAAACGATTTCGAAATGAATTGAATTGAAAACGATTTCGAAATGAATTGAATTGAAAACGATTTCGAAATGAATTGAATTGAAAACGATGTCGAAATGAATTGAATTGAAAACGATTTCGAAATGAATGGAATTGAAAACGATTTCGAAATGAATTGAATTGAAAACGAATTCAAAATGAATTGAAAACGATTTCGAAATGAATTGAATTGAAAACGAATTCAAATGGAATTGAAAGCGAATTGAAATGAATTCAAATTGAATTGAAATTCGAATTGAATAGAAATGAATTTTAAAATGAATTTATAAAGAAGAATTCAATTTTGCTTTGAATTGAAATAGAAGTTGAAATAGAATTTGAAACGATTTCAAAACTAATTATATAATTCGTTTTAAATAGAAATCGACGAAATATATATTATATATATTATATATATAATATAATGGCCTGAATAGAACGCGCCGCGCCGCGGCAGTTCGCGAATTTCGACCATTGATTTCAAACGGACATTACGGGAGATCCGACCGTCGGATTCTCCTAAAACCGGAACCGTTGGGTTCATATCGAAAAGAGCTTTCTAACGAATATTAGAAATGAGAAATCTAACGGTTGGATTTGGAATTATGTCCAAATCAAATTCGAAAAAGGTCGCTGTAAGTGCAGTTCGATGGCCATTGATGGAAATCGACTGTACGGGCCTTGATAAAATTATTAAAAATAGTAATAATTTGTGTAAAATCATAAGAAATGATTTGTGAAGAATTGGGATGAAAAACTCCATATTTGAAAAGATAAAAATGGATTTTTATCGAAATGAACTAGTTTTGAACTAGAATTATAATTCTATTTATTTTTAAATAAATAAATCGAATTCGAAAAGGGTTTTAAAAGTAACCAAAATTCCAATGATTGCATTGGAGTGGATTTGAATCGAAATTGTCTTCGGAATATTTCGATGTTGGAATTCGTGATTATACAGGTGTTGTTATGGAAATTTGAAAGATATATATGTATATCGTTATTTCCAATACGACATTTGTTAGTCGTAGAATTCGATATTGAATATAAGCCGATATATTTTCTATTCAGAGCCTTGTATTGAATATCGAATGTGATTTGGGTTTGTCGTGAATGGTGTCTTCACTAACACTGTTCTTGAACCCAGCTGAGAAAAGATTAAATCTTTTGATTTAGATTTAATGAAGTGTACCAATTAAATAATATTTAATTGGAATTGAATTGATATTGATTTTTGGGTTTATCGTGAACAGTGTTTTAAATAACACTTGTTCTTTAACCCGATAATTAATGAATGTGATTTGGGTTTGTCGTGAATGGTGTCTTCACTAACACCGTTCTTGAACCCAGCTGAGAAAAGATTAAATCTTTTGATTTAGATTTAATGAAGTGTACCAATTAAATAATATTTAATTGAAATTGAATGGATATTGATTTTTGAGTTTATCGTGAACAGTGTTTTAAATAACACTTGTTCTTTAACCCGATAATTAATGGGATGTGACTTTGGGTTTATCGTGAACCGTGTTTTAAATGACACTGATTCTTTAACCCAGTCACAGATTAAAACTAAGTGGAGTTTTAATGAATCTTTAATTAGATTGAAAAGATCGAGAATGGAGTATCACTAGTTTTGCTCCAGGCGATAGTTAAATCTTTAATTAGGTTTGAATGTGAAATTTAGAAACTAACTGGCGGTTAGCCAAGCAGAATGGTTTTCTGGATATTGATCTGATGTTGGTTTCGGCCTTCGGGGTTAATATTTGGGGAATTATTCTCTTGATTAATTTACGGTGAGTGACTAATGAATTGGAATGAGGCGTATGTTGTGTTTGTGTAACACTTATTTAAAATATACGCGAGTTATTCGGAAAGACCGGGTTTATCCCATTCTGAATAACTGATACGACGATAAGTCGAAGATGAAGACGATGGTCGAAGACCGGAGGTTTTCACGTCGTTTGGGTGATAACTGATGATCTTGATTGGGCTGTACACCCAAGAAGATGGAAACAGTTAGTGATCGTCCAGACGTACTTGGAGATCGATGGATATGCGGGGTACTAGGTGCCTCCGGTTTCGTTCAGACCCAGAACGGACTTGTAAATGGACTGTGTGTCTGACATCGGATTTCATTCTGTGTGACTGATATCGGTTGCATAGGATGGTTTGCCTGTGTGGCATGCTAAGATGCAAATGATCAAGGCTTCTGTTGAAAAGCAAAGTCTTGTGGTGATGATCAAAGCACGGCCTTTGTGGCGTAGCTTTGTGTAACGTTTACCTCGCGTGTTTCACACCAGGTATGAACCAAAAACGGGAGACGGACCTCAGGGAGGGCATGCGTTTCTTTCTAGTTAGAAGTGGCGTCAGTGGTTTTACACGCCCTGACGAGTTTGACTTATGTGGTTGTTGCTGTTGCGAGGCGCCTCGGATTGATCGGTCGTTCTCGAACCGATGGAGTCATTCGTTGGCTCATTGACACCCCAAAGGGTGGGGAAACGCAGTGTTCAGGCATTTTAATCCACATCGGTGGACCGGCCCTGACGATCCAAGGGTCACTCGAGCTCTGATCCTGAGACACGGGCTAGAGCGTCTCGAATCGGTTGAGGACTATCTTTTGCCTCGGTTCATAGACGGAAATCCAATTTCCAAATACGTGACTTGCGGTTTTATTTGTAAACCTATATATGGCGACATAGTGGCATGGGACGCTTATGCCGCCTATGATTGATACTTATGATTTGAAGTTGTTTTATACACTATGCACTTATTATAGTATCAAATGATTTGTTTTAAACGTATCAAGCATTCTTTGGCTGTTATAAGGGAAAACCCTATCCTCGACTGCGTTGCATTGTGTGATGGGACCTGGGTCTTATAACAGCTTCATTTTTCTTTACTTAGCATTGCGCTGTTTGTTTTATGCACTGGTATTCTTGGGAGGAAACCCGTTCCGTGTTATACGGCGTGGTCCCTTGATTTACCTAACTTTGAAAATAAAGATTAATAACTGTTTTAGTTCTCACACCAGTCACATGACTGACCTGGAGTTTATTGTTTTAACCTAAACTCTGGGTGCCCTTATTTTGACACGGGCAGCTAGTAGTTTTGGTTTTGCAGATTTATATTCACAGGATCCTGGTTTACAGCTGGAACGATATCCGGAAAGCTTTGTATCCGTATATCTCCTTCTAGTTGTGTATTGTATTATTTTCCGCTGCTATGTATTTAAATGTAATTTAAATCTCTGATATTTCTGTGTAATATTCATTTATACTCTGTATATTCTTGTAATCTGATGCACTGTTGTAATATACAGTGAAATGTTCTTTTATATGTGTTCTGTTGTGGCTTGTTCTCGAACTATCCGTCGCTTTCCTTTACGGGGAAGTTACGGGTCTTCACACTTCCCCCACAGCCCCAAACCCTCCTCAAAAACCTTAACTCCAGCCACCTGAGCGATTGCCGCCGATTCCAGTGCCTGCTCCGCCCTCTGCTGACTCCGACACCGCCAACCCCACCCCCGTTTCAGCTCGGTGAGTCTTCATTTGATTTTTATTTGTTTATTTAAATAAAAATTGGATTTTTAATATACAAACATCGTAATAAAAATACGATTTTTATGCGTGTAGTGAAGTTATAAAGATGAGACCTTTATGCAAGTAGCGATGAGATAAAAATGTAATTTTTATCATCTAGGAAAAAGAAGAGATTTTTGATTTTGAAAAGCTTTGATTTTTATGAACAAAAATCTATAATTTTTGTTTATATACAATACGATTTTTAAGTAGATAAAGATATGATTTTTATCATGAAAGAAAGAATAAAAATATGATTTTTATATTATAGAAAGAATAAAAATATGATTTTTATATTATAGAAAGAATAAAAATATGATTTTTAATGTATAGGACATCATATTAAGAATGTGATTTTAATATGAACAGCGTGGAGAGGACTGCGTTGGAAGTACGGACAAATCCAGACTGTTCTGAATTTCAGAAATTTCTATGGAGGAGTGGAACCCTCGGTGAGAACTTCTCACTTTAAATTTTCGTTTCTAGTTATAATATATACTAGGATGCAGACGGTGTTTAGTAGCACCCGACACCCGTCGTCCACAGACCATGGACGGCTTGTATGCTTGTTTGTTTGATTTTGATGTGTAGTTGATTGTGTGATGCAATGTGAAATGAAATAAAAAATATATATATATTTAAAATATTTTATAGTTGAAAATAGAAATTTTAACGTGTATTTAAAATGAAATTAATATAAACAAATCGAACGATTTGTTTATATGCACACATTTGACTGATATTGATTGGGACGATAAATTTTACACATCGCCCAACTGCACAAATAAAATCTGTGTTTGATTGTTTGAAACCCCACACGGGTATTGGGATGATATATGACATACACTAATCCCAATAATTAGTTGTATGTCCATCGATTGATTGACAGACTGTCATAAGCGTTAAATATTTATATTTGATGCTTATACAGTGTAGAACGCACTCTGGATGATGGTTGATTATTTATCGTCGTTATTTTATACATGTTGTAGAAAATCCATATAATTAACATTATATGGTAATTGATTGGGCCTCATTCCAGTTTTGAAAAAGAAATATTTGAATAGAAATATTTGAAAAAAAAGAAATATTTGAAATAGAATATTTGAAAATAGAATATATGAAGCCGTGTTGATTAGATTTACGCCATTTTGACGTGAACGATATTTATACCGATTATATTCGTTTTTATAGTGAATATTGAAAAGTGATTTCAAAATCGAATATTTTGAAATGAAATTCGAATAAATTGAAATTGAATAGAAATGAATTCGAATTGAAATTGAATAGAAATGAATTCGAATTGAAATTGAATTCGAATTGAAATTGAATAGAATTGAATTCGAATTGAAATTGAATAGAAATGAATTCGAATTGAAATTGAATAGAATTGAATTCGAATTGAAATCGATTTGAAATGAAATTAAAACGAATTTATATTGGAATATTCAATTTTGATTAGAAGTTGATTACGAAGTTGAAACTGTTATGAAAACGATTTATAAAATACGTTTTGAAAGGAAATCGACGAAATATATATAATTTATATATTATATATAATGGCTTGAATAGAACGCGCCGCGCCGCGGCAGTTCGCGAATTTCGACCATTGACTTCGAATGGATATTACGGGAGATCCGTCCGTCAGATTCTCCTAAAACCGAAACCGTTAGGTTCGTATCGAAAAGAGTTTTCTAACAAATATTAGAGATTTGAAATCTAACGGTTGGATTTGGAATTATGTCCAAATCAAATTTGGAAAAGGTCGCTGTAAGTGCAGTTCGATGGCCGTTGATGGAAATCGACTGTACGGGCCTTGGTAAATTTATTAAAAATATCAATAATTTATGTAAAATCATAAGAAATGATTTGTGAAGAATTGGGATGAAAAACTCCATATTTGAAAAGATAAAAATAGATTTTTATCGAGATGAACTAGTTTTGAACTAGAATAATAATTTATTTATTTTTAAAATAAATAAATTGAATTTGAAAGGGGTTTTAAAAGTAACCAGAATTTCCAATAATTGAATTGGAATGGATTTGAATCGAAATTGTCTTTGGAATATTTCGATGTTGGATTTCGTGATTATACAGATGTGGTTATGGAAATTTGAAAGATATATATATACATATCGTTATTTCCAATACGATATTTGTTGGTCGTAGAATTTGATATTGAATATAAGCCGATATATTTTCTATTCAGAGCCTTGTATTTAATATCAAATGTGATTTGGGTTTGTCGTGAATGGTTTCTTCATTAACACTGTTCTTAAGCCCAGTTGAGAAAAAGATTAAATCTTTTTATTTTGATTTAATGAAGTGTACCAATTAAATGATATTTAATTGGAATTGAATAGGTATTGGTTTTTGGGTTTATCGTGAACAGTGTTTTTAATAACACTTGTTCTTTAACCCAAAAATTGATGGAATATGATTTTAGGTTGGCGTGAACGGTATCTTCAATAATACTATTCTTAGACCCAAAGGAGTTAAGAAAATCAGAAACTAACTGGAGATTAGTTAAGTTGAATGGTTTATGTGGTATTGATCTGATGTTGGTTTCGGCCTTCGGGGTTAATACTTAGGGAATTGCTCACTCGCTAATTTATGGTTAGGGACTGATTGAAATGGAATGTGATTTTGGGTTTATCATGAACTGTGTTTTAAATGACATTGATTCTTTAACCCAGTTAAAGATTAAAACTAAGTGGAGTTTTAATGAATCTGTAATTAGATTGAAAAGATCGAGAATGGAGTATCACCAGTTTTGCTCCAGGTGATAGTTAAATCTTTAATTAGATTTAAACGTGAAATGGTAATTGAATTTACCGATAACACCATGGTGTTAGATATGAAATATTACCAGTTTTACTTCATGGGATGAATAGGTTGGGATTGGGAAATAAAATAAATGATCACTTCGGTGTGGATCGCTAATCCAGACTAGTTTGAATTGATATTCAAAAGTAGATTAAAGAATAAATTTAAAAGAATTTATCTTTGATAAAATTAATGGGAACCTTTCCCTATGAATGTGAAATTTAGAAACTAACTGTAGGTTGGCTAAGATGAATGGTTTCCTGGATATTGATCTGATGTTGGTTTCGGCCTTCGGGGTTAATATTTGGGGAATTATTCTCTTGATTAATTTACGGTTAGTGACTGATGAATTGGAATGAGGCGTATGTTGTGTCTGTGTAACACTTGTTTATTATATACGCGAGTTATTCGGAAAGACAGGGTTTATCCCATTCTGAATAACTGATACGACGTTAAGTCGAAGATGAAGACGATGGTAGAAGACCAGAGGTCTTCACGTCCTTTGGATAATTACTGATGATCTTGATTGGGCCGTACACCCAAGAGGAGGGAATCAGTTGGTGATCGATGGATATGCGGGGTACTAGGTGCTTCCGGTTTCGTTCGGACCCAGAACAAACTTGTAAATGGACTGTGTGTCTGACATTGGATTTTAGTCTGTGTGATTGATTTCTATTAAATATATATCTGTTTGGCAGCGGAGAATTTATTCTCTTGCTTAACGCCCTTCTCTGAGACGTACGAGCTCAGGGGTTATATATCGATGGATATCAAATGCATGGAGTGAATTGCCTTTGTGGCATGCTTAAGTGGCAATTGATCAAGGCTTCTGTTGAAAAGCAAAGTCTTGTGGTAATGATCAAAGCACCGCCTGTGTGGCATAGCTTTGTGTAACGTTGATTCGCGAGCCTCACACCCCGGTTGTGAACCAGAAACGGGAGAGGACATCAGGGAGGGCATGCGTTTCCTTCTAGTTAGAAGTGGCGTCAGTGATTTTACACGCCCTGACGAGTTTGACTTATGTGGTTGTTGCTGTTGCGAGGTGCCTCGGATATATCGGTCGATCCGAGACCGATGGAGTAGTTATTCGTTGGCTTACTCACACCCCAAAGGGTGGGGAAACGCAGTGTTCAGGCATTTTAATCCACATCGGTGGACCGGCCCTGACGAACCAAAGGATTGACTGAGTACTTGCCTGAGGGGCAGACTAGAGCGTATCGAATTCGGTTGAGGACTATCTTTTTCCTCGGTTCGCAGAAGGAAATCCAACTTCCAATACGTGACAATTGCGGTTTTGATTGTATACCTATATATGGCGACATAGTGGTATGGGGCATTCATGCCGCCTATGATTGATACTTATGATTGAAATTGTTTTTGACACTATACACTTATAGTGCTATCAAAATAATCTTTTTTAAACGTATCAAGCATTCTTTGGCTATTACAAGGTAAAAACGCTATCCTCCGACTTGCGTTGCATTGTGTGATGGGACCTGGGTCTTATAATAGCTTCATTGTTCTTTATTTAGCATTGTGCTGTTGTTTTATGCACTGGCATTCTTGGGAGGAAAACCGTTCCGTGTTATACGGCGTGGTCCCTTGATTTACCTAACTTTAAAATAAAGATTAATAACTGTTTTAGTTCTCACACTAGTCCCATGACTGACCTGGAGTTTATTGTTTTAACCTAAACTCTGGGTGCCCTTATTTTGACATGGTGTAACACCCCGTATTTTCTATGAACGTATAAGTAACAAATTAAAAGTATACTTAATTTTTAGGAGACGAATTAAGGGAAACGGGTTGCGCCATTGCGTTCGTCTCGAAATTTTGCTTGAGATAGAGTCCGAGTTTGCGTAAGACGGATACCGTATGAAGGAGATATGGACGAACGAAGTTAGGCAGAAAAACCGGAAACAGGCCAGAAATGCACTGGCGCACTTGTGAAGTGCGCCAGCACAAAAATACACTGGAGCACTTGGGAAGTGCGCCCATGTCGAGCTAGAAACCTGCATAGGGTTCTAGAGAGTTCTAATGACGATTTTTGATGTGCTGGACGGACCTGATGGCTTCTAGGGTGATCTAATGGTTCTGAAACACTCTCTACACCTATAAATATGTGATTAACCTAACCCTAATTCATAGAATATTGTCTATGACACCATTATGCTACCAAACTCTCTCTTAAACCCTAGCCGCCGCCTCTAAATCTAATCTCAAGTGTTCATTCACAATTCAAATGAAAGTTTAGAGCTGCAACAACAATCGAAGAAGATTAATCAGCGTTTCTGCATCAAATTCGATTTATAATCCTTTTCTTTAGCCACGAAAGGCAAGTACAGTTATTTTCCGATATAAACGTTAATTATGATTGTGGCATGAATTTAAAATCTGAATCTGAGGTTATGTATGTTCTGTTCTATTTAGATCTATTTTATTTGTATCTCTTTCTTCTTTCTGTTCTATAGCCAGGCTACTTCGAGCTGCGCCAAATTTCATAAGAGATTAACGCACGAACGCTAAATTTTGGGACAAATAATGAATAATGCATAATTGGACATGAAACTGTTGCCTATGAGACTATTATTGCCTATGACTATGATTCATGACTATGAGACTATTGCCTATGACTATGATTCATGACTATGAGACTATTGCCTATGACTGTGATTCACGCCTATGAGACTATTGCCTATGACTATGATTCACGCCTATGAGACTATTGCCTATGACATTAAATACATTAAATAAGAAACTATTGTGATTTGTCGCCCATGACTATTGTAGTTAGTTTCTTACGCCTATTCCCTTAATGATACTAGATCTCATATTTAGTATGTAACTTTGCTAGTTTATTCCCACTCACTGTTATGTACATCGAGCCTAGTGGGGCCATTATCATTGTATTTGGTTCATTATTTCATGCCTATTCTTTCTTGTGCTTATCTCCTATTCCTTTTGCTAGGGCCATTTCATGAGTACTTAGAGAACTTGTTGAAACATTGGGTGTAGCTTAATTAAGTTAATAAATATGTTGGCATAATTTGAATTGGCTATGATAGAGAATGATTTACATGCATATTAGTCTTGGACAAAAATGGTAAACTAGAATATTAAATGTAGTTTTGACATGAACTGTAAATGGGAATATTAAGGCTAAGATTTGGGGCATATATTGTAATATGAATTATGACCTTGATTTAGGCATGTAAGTTTAGGCTAAATCTATGATTAGGCAAGATAGGTAAATAGAGTTTTAGATATATATAATCTGCAAAATCTGTTATCTGCTAAATCCGTTAAATTGCCTAATCCGTTATCTGCTAAATCTGTTATATTGCCTAATTTTCTAGTTCTGCTATATTGCCTAATCTGCTAGATCTGTTCATCTGCTAAATCTGTCATCTGCTAAGTCTACTGAAAACGCCTAATCCGTTATATGCTAAATCTGCTAAATTGCTTAATCTGCTAAATCTGTTAAGTTGCCTAATCTGCGAAATCTGTTATCTGCTGAGTTGATATATTTAGTTTGTTATTGACATAATCTGAATTGGCTATAGTTATGAATAATTGACATGTATATTAGGCATGGGCATAAATGGTAAATTATTAATTAATTGGCCGCAAAGATAAATATGGCTAACTCGAGGTTAGAATGAGTTTACGGCGTAATCCTGCCCGGAACCGCCCGGCACATCCAGTGGTCGCAAACAATAGGTTCTAATGTGAGAAGTTAGTCATAACATGCTTGAAACCCGAGGTTAGACTCAGTTTGTGGCAGAAATCTGCCCGGAACCAACCGGCCTAACCAGTAGCCGCAAACTGTCAGTCTAATGTGAGAGGTCTGGGCATTAATATTTAATTAATGAAAATCTGAGATAAATATGATGTCTAAAACGTGTTGGGTGGATAGGGTTAAACCAACTGGACTAATGAAATTAATAAACCCGTTTCATGAATCTGTAGGCCCAATACAAAGTTAGACAAGTCTGTAAATCTGTTAAATCTGTATGTCTGATCCGTTAGTCTGAAAACTTATTAACTTGATTTTCTGATCTGTGAACTAGTTGACCTGAACTCTGTATGTCTGAACTTGTAAACAAGTTAATCTGAAATCTGTTAGTCTGGGGGCACAAGGTTAGGAGGGAAAAATACATGTGTCATCTGTTGTTTGGGACCCATATTAGTCAGTAACCCTTTCTGGTATCAAAACTTTGACCCAACAGTAGGTAGGGTCCGGGCATGCTTACTGAACTAATTATAAGCGGTTCATTCTGATAATGGCGAGGGGTGTTGATGGTGCATTCCAACCGGGTCATGTGCGTGCATGGATCCCGGTCTGCCTCTGAGGATGTAAGACGCTGTGACATCTATAAATAGGTCTGTGTCATTCAAAGGTTGCCACTTTAGGGAATGATACACCCTTTTGTGGGGCTGACACAGGGTATTTATGTATTAGGGAGCCGATCGCGTGGGGTAGGATTTAGGGTACACTTAGTTCTGTCTGTTCTGTGGGGTACCGTCTGTTTCTGTTGGGTGGTAACACCTGTCTGTTTCTGCGTGGTACCGTCTGTTGGGGTGGTAAAGGCCCATTTACTAGTGTACACCTAATTCTAACATTCTATTTCCGTAGGGATTATTCTGTTTCCGTTTCTGTCTCTGTTCGGGTGGTAAAGGCCAATTACTAGCATTCTGTTTTTGTACTTTCTATTCGGGTGGTAAAGGCCCATTATTAGCATTATGTTTATGTACCTTCTGTTAGGGTGGTAAAGGCCCATTATTCTGTTTTTGTTTCTATTTATACATTAGGGTAACACCTAATCCTGTTATACTAGTATTAGTGTAGAGAGGTGAAAAGTAGTAGCTCACATCATTCTGTTCTTTTTCTGTTTAAACTAAGTATATCTGCAACTCCTGTTACTGTTATCTCGCATCCAGTTTTATTTTCATGTCATAATTATTATTATCTGTTCATATGCTGAAAGTCACTGGACTTGCCAGACTTTATGTCTGACCTTGCATGTTTTCGCCCCTTTTCTTCCGTTTCCCCCCAGGTTTTCTAAGGAGGGAATACTGTAGCTTGATCCGGATTTCTTCTGCTTGAAGTGCGTAAAGTATGGCTTAACTTCTTATGGCATCTTCTGTGGGGATTATGATTTTAAAAACTATGCATTCTGAAGGCTTTTGTACAAGACTGATATTTTGTACTTGAATTCTGATATTGTGATTTGAAAGGATGTAACCAAACTTACTTCGGTTTCTGTTGTAATAAAGCTATAAATTTTTCAAGTACTGTTTTATCTGTCTTGTAAGTTTCTGTTCTGTCTACTAAAATGCTCCATCAAAGTTAAGGCATTCCCTTTGTGAGTGACCTTAATGGAGGTGGGGTGTTACATACAGGCAGCTAGTAGTTTTGGTTTTGCAGATTTATATTCACAGAATCCTGGTTTACAGCTGGAACGATACTCGAAAAGTTTTGTATCCGCGTATTACTTCTAGTTGTGTATTGTATTATTTTTCGCTGCTATGTAATGTATTGTAATCTCTGATATTTATCGAATGTATAATATTTATTCATACTCTGTATATTCTTGTATTCTGATGGAATTGCTGTAGTAAACAATGAAATGTTCTTCTGTCTAAGTTCTATTTTTTCTTGTCCTCAATTCTATCCGGGCTTTCCTTCACGGGGAAGTTCGTGTCGTTTCACAAATGATCAAGGCTTTTTTTGAAAAGCAGAGCCTTATGGTTGATGATCAAAGCACAGATTTAATTAGCATAACTTTGTGTATAGCGTTACTTCGCAAGCGTCACACCCCAGTATGAACCAGAAACGAGAGAAAGACCCCAGGGAAATGGACATATATTAGTTTCTAGCTAGGAGTAACGTCATGGTATGGAACACAAACTATTTACTCATGTGGATGTTGCTTATTACTTGATGGATAGAGAGGCGCCTGGGATATATATATCGATAGATGTTCTGGGCGACATTACTAACCAGATTATGTTATGCCCCATAGGGCTGGCTAACATATAATTTATGGTATTGCTAATCATCGCGGATGACTGGCCTTGGCACTCCAAGGGCTCACCAGAGTCTAAGTCCTCAGGCACCGGCTAGAGTGTCTCGAATTAGGTAAGGACGATCCCTTGCCTTGGTTCATAGATAGAAATCCAACTTCCAATACGACATCATGCAGTTTTGATTGTAGAACTAGTATGGCGACATGATATATCGTACCCATGCCATCTATGATTCATACATTTATATTTGAAGTCATTGTAAACACCATGCACTTATAATAGTATCAAAATGATTTGTTTTATATGTACCAAGCATGTTTGGATATTATAAGGGAAAACTCTTGTGACGACCACAAAACCCCGTACGACGGTGGCAAGGGTAATTTTTGGAATATAACACATAAACAGAAAATAGCAGAACAGAAATAAATAAATACACCAGATAATGTACAATAGAATACACTGGATAAACATAATCATCAGAGTTACACAGTATACAGGGTCATACTTAGTACAAAATACAGTTCAGCTATACATAAATGTCTACAACGGAAAACAAAACATAATATGTACAATAGGAGCTGAGCAGCATAAAAAGAGATAAATGGTAGAATCCATCTTCAGCTCCAGCTATCCAGAAAGAGCCTGCTAAAACCTGAATACAAGGCAACCCGTGTAGAAAAAGGGGCACCCGAGTTTGCAAGTGAAACAAACTACGAGTTAGTCATGGGACTGGTATGAGAAATCTACTTAACATATTTTTATAATATGACCAATCATAGGACCACGCCACTTTCGCGGAATGGGTTTACTCCATAGGATTGCCAGTGCTTTAAAACAAGTAAATCTTTTAAACATCGTAATGCTTTTTATAAAAATGAAGCCATTATAAGACTCAGTTCCCATCACACAATGCAACACAAACCGGAGGATAGAGTTTTTTTACCTTATAATGGCCAAAATATGCTTGATACGAATAAAACAAAAGCATTTGATATTATTACTAGTGTTTTTATGTTTCAAAAACAATTTCAAATCATAAGTACCAATCATAGACGACATTAATGCCCCATACCACTATGTCGCCATATATAGGTATACAATCAAAACCGCACGGTGTCGTATTTGGAAATTGGATTTCCATCATGAAACAAGGCAAAAGATAGTCCTTACCGAATTCAAGACAATCTAGCCCATGTCTCCGGAACAGCCGCAACTGCCCCTTGGATCGTCAGGGCCGGTCCATCGATGTGGATTATTATGCCTGAACACTGCGTTCCCCCACCCTTTGGGGGCGTAAATGAGTCCAATGACTCCATCGGCTCCACATAGTCACCGATATATCCGAGGCGCCTCGCAACAGCAACAACCACACAGGTGAAAATAATATAAATGTCAGGGCTGGTAGGTCACTGACACCACCCTAGCTAGAAGGAAACGCATGCCCTCCCTGAGGTCCTCTCTCGTTTCTGGTTCATACCGGGGTGTGAGGCTCGCGAATCAACGTTACACACAAAGCTATGCCACACAGGCCGTGCTTTGATCATCAACTACAAGACTTTTCTATTCAACAGAAGCCTTGATCATCTGCCACTTAGGCGTGCCACACAGGCAGTTCACTCCATGCGACTGATTTCTATCGATATATAACCTCTGAGCTCGTACGCCTCAGAGAAGGGCGTTAAGAAAGAGAATAAATTCTCCGCTGCCAAACAAATATATATTTAATAGCGATCAATCAACATATAACAACATCCAATGTCAGACACACAGTCCATTTACAAGTTCGTTCTGGGTCTGAACGAAACCGGAGGCAACATATACCTCGCATATCCATTGATCTCCAAGTACGTCTGGACGATCACCACTCACTATCTATATTTCGGGATGCCTCCCAATCAAGACATCAGTTATCATCCAACCGAGGTGAAGATCTCCGGTCTTCAACCACCGTCTTCATCATCGACTTCTTATCACCGGTCGATTATTTGAAATGAGATTTAACTCGGCTTTTTCAAATAATTCACGTATATTTAGAATTTAAATCAATTCATTTCAATGGTTAAATTATTCGACATCAATAATTCTGTTCTTAATTGTAATTTTCACGCCAAACACATTCAACCATCAAATATCCAATAAACCGGGGAAATTCGGTTTATTTCCATTCCATATTGTTTATAATATTTTATAACCATTTATCGCTATTTTTATTCAATTAAAAATAGCTAATTCATTCAAACGACGGTTCAGGCCATAACGCGGCCGTAGCGCTGTTTTTCTTCAGATTTGATTTACACATATCTGAAAATCTAACCGTTGGATCTTCATAAATTTTATATCATTAGAAAGATCTTTTCAAAACGAATCCAACGGTTTCAGTTTTGGGAAAATCCGACGGTTGGATCTCCCGGTACACTCATTTGAAGTTTCGATTTCAAAATACGAACTACGGCTTCGTTTTTCGATTTAATTTAATTATATATATATATATATAATCCATTCTGGCGTTGTTTTTCTTCAGATTTGAATTAAACATTCCAGACAATCCAACCGTTGGATTTTCACAAAGTGGGTGTCGTTGGAAAGATATTTCCAAAGCGAACCCAACGATTTTAGTTTCGGGAAAATCTGATGGTCGGATCTCCCGCACTAATCGTTTGAAATCACAGTTTCAAAACAAAAACTGCAGCATCGTTATTCTATATATTTTAATTATATATATATAATCGATTCTTTGACTTCGAAACCATTTTCACTTCATATATTTGATAAAAATGATATTTTTATCCAACAGATATTTATTTCAACACATGAATTTCTATTCAACACATGATTTTTTTTTTATTTCAACACAGGAATTTCTATTCAACATAGGAATTTCAATTCAACACATGAATTTTATTTCAACACATGAATTTCTATTCAACACCTGAATATTTTCTATAGTTTATATATATAATAAAAATGTGATTTTGATTGTAAAACAATTTATTTCAAAACACGATTATTTTACATAGTTTATATATAAGCTAAAACTGTTAATTTTTTTGGTGTTAAAATAATTTAGTTAAAACACTAATATTATATATAGTATATATATATGATAAAAAGGTTATTTTTATCTTTCAAAGAACTTATTCAATACACGAACTCCATTCCTCACATGAATTTACTTCAACACATGAATTTAATTTCAACATTCAACACATGAATTTTATTTCAACATTCAACACATGAATTTAAATCAAACACAGAAATATTTCAGAAAATTTCACCAGTATAACGGCAGGGTAGTTAAAACCGGGACCGTCCCTAGTACGGCTCCTCGCTCTACCTTGAAGCCTCGCAGCTTTTGACAATGGGGATTTTCAATATCTAGTTCGTATGCAGACGAATTTTCCCATATACTAATCCTATTGGGATTTCAACCACAATCAATTATTTCAAATCAACCATTCATGTTATTCACAAAATTTTCACATCAACCAATAATCCAAACAATATCACAACCAATATATATCGTCCATGGCCTGTGGACGAGGGGAGTATATATATTTAGATATACGTATATAACTATATTTCGTTTTCATTTCAATATCATTTCAATTTATTTCAACGCACATATCATTTTTACAACACATATATATATAACTTATACATCGAACATACAACTTATACAACGCTTATACATGTGGTGTACAACGCTTGTATAACTCATACTTCGACTATATAATTTATACATCGTTGATTCCATATCGTTTATAATTCAGAAATCTCACATTGGGTTCCACTCCACCAAAATTGTAGAAGGCTCAGAAAAATATCCGGTCTCTTTTAGAATGTAGAAGACGTCCACACGGTCCCGGTATCTCTTGTTTCACTGGATTTCGATCACACAACAAAAGGGTATGATTTTTATTATGAAATCATAAACCGTAGCGCTATAAAGTGCTATTAAACAGTTTAAACTAATTCAGCCGTATACCTTTCCTCGATATTCAAAACTAGGATTATATTTCTTTGTAAATTCGTTGCACTTCGTCCAGATCAGGTTATGCGGTGTCGAAGAGCTTGGAGAGGCGCTCCTCTCGATGGTGGTGCGATGGCGTTCGGTGGTGAGATCAGGGCGCGGCGGCTCTTCAAAGGCGCCGACTTCTGGGACCCGTAACTCGAGAAATACTCGATGATAGGGGACGAGGCTTGGAAGGATTTGAAGAGCGTGCGGAGTACTTCAAAATCCTCCAAAGGAGGGATGGGTTTTATCACGTGAGGAGGGAGAGATCGAGGAGGGAAGGTCTGAACGATTTCTGCCGTCGCGATTTAGGTATTGGGGAGAGAGAAAGATGATGGGCTAATGATATTTTTTCTATTTATTTATATTTCTAAAAATCCAAAAATACCCTTTGCCTCATACGAACTCCAATCCAAACCCAACGACTATCGTCCCTAGCTAATTACCCCCATTCCAAACACAATGGGATATGTTTCGTAGGCCCATTCGACTGTTTCAGTCAGTTTTCCTTCAAATTAAAATATAAAACATTCAATATTTAATTTGAACATACAATTCAATTTGCTGGGGCCACATAATGATTCTAAAAATTTCAAAAAAATAAATCTAGCTATGTTTTGATGATTCGGTCCCAACAAAACTAGTTTCGTCGAATTCTGAGACCGTTTGAAAAATGTCTATTTTCACGGGCTATATAAACTCTATAGCGATCTTTCTGAAAATTCATTTGGCCATAACCTTTGATTCCCGCTATGAAACTTCGATTTTTCAGATTCGTTAGAAAGATATTCACTAACAGATTTAAATATTTTTGGTTTCACTAAAATCCGTTTTATTTTGCGCCCGGTAGTGTCAGTCAAAGTTTGAATTCCAATGTTGAAACCACCGTGCCATTTCAGGCCCTGTTTATAATTAAAAATAATTATATTTCTTTTCAAACGTCGATTCAAACATACTTTTCGTTGTTATTATTTAAAATAATTTATTTTAAATATCTAAAATTCACTAAAATAGCCAAATTAAAATTTTTAAATTGGCTCAGATTTTCCGGGTTGTTACAATCTCCCCCACTTAAAACTTTTCGTCCTCGAAAAAGGAACGAAGTCGAAAGTTGTTTAATTGCCCAACTCAACTTTCATTCTGGCTTCCATTCTTCAACTTTTCAGTTTCTAAGAATTTTCAAATTCTTCAAAAATTTGGCTAACACCCTAAATTTTCGAAAAATTTCGCCATAACCTCCTTTTTATGGGGAGGGGTTTGGAAATTTATTGGGCCGTATTAGGTACCCAATAAATCCTAATAAGCATGCACATATTTGTAGTAATATATTCCGGTGTCCACAGGGGAGTGTGTATAGATCATAACTCCAGAGAATAAATTCTCGTCACCCTATAAATGCTTTTTGTGCCTTAATGACTATAGAGACGTGTTTATTGTCATCTCTAGACCCATATGGTTTTTTTTTATTAATCTTGCAATTTATCGTTACATTTTATATGGTCCATATCAGTCATCAGTTCAACCTGTAAAATATAGTCATCGCCATACAAGCCTCTCGCTCATATGGTAAATCTTCTACCTCGTCACACAAGCTCCAAATGCTTATGTGGTATATGATAAAGTATGCCTATCTTCAAGAAGTATGCCATGTAGTGTAGTTCAAAATTAATTGTTACTATCCTATGGAGACATTTATTATTACACACAGAACAACCAGCACTCCGCATCCAATGGCATTCACAGGAGTCGATATAATAACAAAATTTCGCATCCAACTCATTAAGGTTTACCTATTTGTCGGGCACGCAAATAAATTCTTTACTCAACAGCTAATCCATTTACCTGTACAAACATATATAATGCACATGTATATATTTCTATCTATTTTTAAATCAGTTCAATACTTGATTTAATTTCATAAATTTACCATCATTCTCTTCTTGATTAAAGTAACTATCATCCTAATAATCTAATTAATCAAATCCACTATCACACAACACAAACACAATCAATTTGTTTTTAACTTTTCAAAAATATACTAATTAATTCATATACTCCTTTTAAATCATTCAGACGATAGAATTAAAAGTTTACATCCATGAAAAGAAATTAACAACAAAGTAGAGAACAAAATGGTAATGCAAGGTATGGTAAATGTACCTTTCACCGGAGTCAATCAGAGATATCCACCCTGCACTTGTGATAGGCTTTCTTAATGCTCTCCTCAGTTTCCCAAGTACAATCTCGCGGATCTCCACTCCATTGCACTTTGACTAAGTGAACCTTCTTGTTCCTCAGCTCTTTGGTTTCTTTTCCAATTATCTTTATCGGCTCTCTTCTCATAGCCAATTCTGGAGTAATTTCCAATTCCTGTTGTGCGGCTTCTTCCACAACCGAGTCTGGATCCTGTACATGCTTTCTAAGTTGAGAAACGTGAAATACATCATGTACTCCAGGCAACCAATCAGGTAATTGAACTCTATAAGCGAGAATTCCAATCCGTTCAAGAATAGGGAATGGACCAATAAATCTAGGCGCCAACTTCCCAGTTTTGCCAAATCGAATCACTCCTCTTATCGGAGAAACCCTTAGATACACATAATCACCAACAGCAAATGATATATCTCTCCTTCTTGAGTCTGTATAGCTCTTCTGTCAGCTTTGAGCGGCTAGCAATCGTTTCTTAATGAAATCGAATTTATCCGCATTTTCGCGAATCATATCTGGTCCCAATACAAGTCTATTGCCTGGTTCGACCCAACAAGCAGGAGATCGGCACGGTCTACCATACAATGCTTCGAATGGTGACATCATCAGGCTCGCTTGGTAGCTGTTGTTGTATGAAAACTAAGCCAAATGCAAATGGTCTTCCCATGATCCACCAAAATTAAGTACACAAGCTCACAATAAATCTTCTAGTATATGATTCACCCTCTCAGTCTGACCATCTATCTGAGGATGATAGACGGTGCTTAGATTCAGCTTCGTTCCCAGTTCTACTTGAAATGCCTCCCAGAATTTGCTAGTAAATATGGGATCTCTATCACTAACTATACTGATCGGCACTCCATGTAGCCTAACAATCTCTTTGAAATAAATCTGTGCTAGACTTTGAGCGGTTCTATTGGATCTAACAGGTATAAAATGGGCGGTCTTCGTGAAGCGATCTACGATCACCCAAATACTATCATTTCCTTTCCTGGTTCTGGGCAAACCATCTATGAAGTCCATGGAAATATGTTCCCACTTCCAACCTGGAATGTCCAGCGGTTGCAACAATCCGGCAAGTTTCTGTTGGTCGCTTTTGACTAGTTGGCAAGTAGAGCACCTGCTAACATATATTGAAACATCCCTTTTCATAGCCTTCCACCAGAATGTTCGCTTGAGATCGTTATACATTTTGGTCACACCTAGATGGACACTCAGCTTGGACTTGTGACATTCGTCTAACACTTCACTTTTGAGCTCGGGGATGTCGGGAACACAAATCCTTCCTCTCATTCTCAGGATCCCATCATTATCAATTTGAAAACCCAAGGGTTCGCCTTTCTGAACCCTTCTGATCATATCCTTAATAAAAGTATCATCCTTTTGAAGAATAGATATTTTGTCAATCAAGGAAGTCGTAATAATAAAGCTGGCGATTATTGCATTATTTCGACTTAGCGCATCGGCCCCAACCTTGGCTTTCCCTGGAGTGTACAAAATCTCAAAATCGTATGCTGCAAGAAATTCTAGCCAACGTTGATGCCTTAGATTCAAGTCTTTCTGGGTGAACAGATACTTTAGCGACTGATGATCTGTAAACAGTTCGAATTTCTCACCCAGAAGATAGTGCCTCCAGATTTTTAAAGCAAATACAATGGCTAACAACTCAAGATCATGAGTAACGTAGTTTTCCTCATGCGGTTTCAATTGACGGCTCGCATAAGCAACCACTTGACCTCTCAGCATTAATACTGCACCAAGGCCTTCTCTAGAGGCACCTGTCCAGACTTTCAAGTCTTGATTGCCATCGATAATCGTTAACACTGAAGCAGTTGTTAATCTTAATTTTAGCTTCTGAAAAGCCTCCACACATTCGGGAGTCCACTTGAATTTTGCGTGCTTCTTGGTAAGCTTTGTTAGGGAACTAGATATCTTCGAAAAATCTTTGACGAACTTCCGATAATAACTAGCTAATCCAAGAAAACTTCGAACTTTTATGGGAGTACTAGGCTGCTTCCAATTTTGAATAGCAGTGATTTTACCGGGTCCACAGAAATTCCTTCTTTTGATAAAACATGGCCTAGAAACTTCACTACTTCTTGCCAGAATATACATTTGGAAAATTTGGCCTTCAAAACATTCTTTCGCAGAATTTCTAACACTTGTTCCAAATGTTTCACGTGCTCGCTCTCTGACTGAGAGAAGATTAATATGTCATTAATGAAAACCAGAACAAATTTATTCAAGACATCGCGGAATACTCGATTCATTAAATCCACAAAATAGGCAGGAGCGTTACATAAGCCGAACGACATTACTAACCACTCATAGAATAAATCGGGACCTCTGAATGCTGTCATAGGAACACACTCTTCGACAATACGAAGCTGATGGAAGCCTTTAGCTAGGTCCATCCTTGAAAATACTTGTGCACCATTCAATCGATCCAGCAAATCATCAATCCGCAGCAATGGATATTTATTCTTCAATGTCTGTTTGTTCA
Source organism: Allium sativum (assembly GCA_030737875.1). Classification (NCBI taxonomy): domain Eukaryota; kingdom Viridiplantae; phylum Streptophyta; class Magnoliopsida; order Asparagales; family Amaryllidaceae; genus Allium; species Allium sativum. The sequence goes on along the minus strand of CM060915.1, from coordinate 463,893,668 downwards.
AGTCACGATAATCCACACATAGTCAAAGAGTACCGTCTAACTTTGGGACAAACACCACTGCTGCTCCCCAACCAGAGAAACTAGGCCTCATCAGACCCTTCCATACAAGCTGTCGAGTTTGATTATCTAATTCTTCTTTCTCCTTTAGAGTCATTCTCCGAATAGCGTGCACTACTGGCCTTGCATTCAGAATTAAAGCAATCTTGAAATCAATTTCCCTCTTTGGAGGTAAGCTAAAACTTCTTCGAACACATCAACATAATTCTTTACGACAGGGATATCTTTTATAAGGTCCAGAATATTCTCTGCGACTACAGGGATATTTTCTAGTTGAGCAGGAGAAACATCAAGAGCTGACCAGAAGTCTTTTCTATCTAAATTCGGGCCTTCACATGGTATGGTGATATAATCCCCTGATTTAATCTTTGCCTTAACCACTCTCTCGGCACATTTAACCTCCGCTTCATATTTGGTTAATCAATCCAATCCAAAAATAAGATCGAATTCGGTAAAATTCATAACGATTGAGATGGTAGGAAACCGATATCGGGAAAAAGAGACAGGTACCCCACAAATCCAGCTAAGATCGAGAGAACCCCCAACCGGATTATGGACAGTGATGGATTCATTGAGCTTTCTCAATTTCAAATCCAACTTCTTAACCGCATTCTTTACAATAAAGCTTTGTGACGCGCCGGTATCATATAGTACTTTAATTGGAATGTTTTTGACAGTAAGTGTGCCTTCCAAAACATCAGACCTGCCCTGACTAGTTGAGGGTGCTGAAGTTTCTGCTACTTCATTTACTTGAGCCACTTTGGTCTTTTTTAACAGCCAGCAAGCTTGCTTTACATGACCAGCGTGATGGCAAAGATTGCATTTTTTATTCTCTTCAAACTTGTTCTTGGATTTTGATTCATTCTTCCTTTGTTTCTTTAAAGATCTGCAATTTCCTTGCAAATGCCCCTGCTTATGGCAGTTATTGCATATGGCGGTCGATACTGGTTCTTTCTCAGATTTAACCCTTTTCCTTTTGGCTTTGGGCTTCTTACTAACCTCAGGCATCGTACTGGCCTCAGGATTATCAGTCTCAGACTCCCCTTTGATAATAGAACTGACTTCTACTTCATCATTTAAAAGACCTTTCTTATGGAGATCTTCATAATGATAAGCCATGTATATCATTTCAGAAAAAGGGAGCTTCACATGCCCCATTACACTACCTTGATACTTCCTTTGAAGCCCATTGATAAACCTCAAATTCTTCCTCTTCTGATTTTGAATTAGATGAGGGGCAAAATGAAAAAGTTCATTGAATTTCTTATGATATTCTGGAATGGTCATATCTCCTTGTATCAAATAACAGAATTCAACGCATAACCGCTCAGTTGCTTCTGGTGGAGTAAATATTTCACTGAAAATCTCTTTAAATCTATCCCAGGTAATATTACCTTCTGGATTATCCTTAATAATCGAATCCCACAAGAACAAAGCTTCTTCTTTGAGTGCCCAAGATGCAAGTAACCTTTTCTGGTCATCTCTCAGCTTTAAACCTTCAAAGATTTTCTCAGCAGAACGAATCCAAGCTTGTGTTTCCATAACGGATTCTTTGCCCAAGAATGGTAATCCACCTAAATTTTGATACCTCTTTACTAGAGCCTCAATATCTGGTTCGATATCCCTTCTTTTGTTTCTGGCACTCATTTTCTAGTACTTCTGCAAATAGCATATCAAGTGTCAGGTCAACAGAAAGGATATTGTAAAGCATAGAAACATATACTTGAATGTAAATGTGTCCATCGGGGTGTATTTCATTCTGCTATACTCACACCAGGATATTACTGATCCTATCTGTAATGAGTGATCCGTCTTAGAACACTATTGGTTCTATTTCTGATGAGTTCGTTAATATGTTATATTCCAGAACTAAGCTTAACCAATGCTCTGATACCACGTTGTGACGACCCCAAAACCCCGTACGACGGTGGCAAGGGTAATTTTTGGAATATAACACATAAACAGAAAATTGCAGAACATAAATAAATAAATACACCAGATAATGTACAATAGAATACACTTCATAAAAATAATCATCAGAGTTACACAGTATACAAGATCATACTTGGTACAAAATACAGTTCAACTATACATAAATGTCTACAGCTGAAAACAAAACATAATATGTACAATAGGAGCTGAACAGCATAAAAAGAGATAAATGGTAGAATCCATCTTCAGCTCCAACTATCCAGAAAGAGTCTGCTAAAACCTGAATACAAGGCTGCCCGTGTAGAAAAAGGGGCACCCGAGTTTGCAAGTGAAACAAACTACGAGTCAGTCATGGGACTGGTATGAGAAATCTACTTAACATATTTTATAATATGGCCAATCACATGACCACGCCAATTTCGCGAAACGGATTTACTCCATAGGATTGTCAGTGCTTTAAAACAAGTAAATCTTTTAAACATCGCAATGCTTTTTATAAAAATGAAGCCATTATAAGACTCAGTTCCCATCACACAATGCAACCCAAACCGGAGGATAGAGTTTTCTTACCTCATAATGGCCAAAATATGCTTGATACGAATAAAACAAAAGCATTTGATATTATTACTAGTGTTTATATGTTTCAAAAACAATTTCAAATCAAAAGTATCAATCATAGACGACATTAATGCCCCATACCACTATGTCGCCATATATAGGTATACAATCAAAACTGCATGGTATCGTATTTGGAAATTGGATTTCCGTCATGAACCAAGGCAAAGGATAGTCCTTACCGAATTCGAGACAATCTAGCCCATGTCTCCGGAATAGCCACAACTGCTCCTTATATCGTCAGGGCCAGTCCACCGATGTGGATTATTATGCCTGAACACTGCGTTCCCCCGCCCTTTGGGGCGTAAATGAGTCCAATGACTCCATCGACTTCACATAGTCACCGATATATCCGAGGCGCCTCGCAATAGCAACAACCACACAGGTGAAAATAATATAAATGTCAGGGCTGGTAGGTCACTGAGACCACCCTAGCTAGAAGGAAACGCATGCCCTCCCTGAGGTCCTCTCCCATTTCGGGTTCATACCGGGGTGTGAGGCTCGCGAATCAACGTTACACACAAAGCTATGCCACACAGGCCGTGCTTTGATCATCAACTACAAGACTTTGCTTTTCAACAGAAGCCTTGATCATTTGCCACTTAGGCGTGCCACACAGGCAGTTCACTCCATGCGACTGATTTCTATCGATATATAACCTCTGAGCTCGTACGTCTCAGAGAAGGGCGTTAAGCAAGAGAATAAATTCTCCGCCGCCAAACAGATATATATATTTAATAGCGATCAATCAGCACAGAACAACATCCAATGTTAGACACACAGTCCATTTACAAGTTCGTTCTGGGTCTGAACGAAACCGGAGGCACCATATACCTCGCATATCCATCGATCTCCAAGTACGTCTGGACGATCACCACTCATTATCTATATTCCGGGATGCCTCCCAATCAAGACATCAGTTATCATCCAACCGAGGTGAAGATCTCCGGTCTTCAACCACCGTCTTCATCATCGACTTCTTATCGCCGATCGATTATTTGAAATGAGATTTAACTCGGCTTTTTCAAATAATTCACGTATATTTAGAATTTAAATCAATTCATTTCAATGGTTAAATTATTCGACATCAATAATTCTGTTCTTAATTGTAATTTTCACACCAAACACATTCAACCATCAAATATCCAATAAACCGGGTAAATTCGATTTATTTCCATTCCACATCGTTTATAATATTTTATAACCATTTATCGCTATTTTTATTCAATTAAAAATAGCTAATTCATTCAAACGTCGCTTCAGGCCATAACGCGGCCGTGGCGCTGTTTTTCTTCAGATTTGATTTACACATATCTCAAAATATAAATGTTGGATCTTCACAAATTTTATATCATTAGAAAGATCTTTTTAAAATGAATCCAACGGTTTCAGTTTTGGGAAAATCCGACGGTCGGATCTCTCGGTACACTCGTTTGAAGTTTCGATTTCAAAATACGAACTGCAGCGTCGTTTTTCGATTTAATTTAATTATATTTATATATAAATATAATCGACCCTGGCGCTGTTTTTCTTCATATTTGAATTAAACATTCCAGACAATGCAACCGTTGGATTTTCACAAAGTGGGTGTCGTTGGAAAGATATTTCCAAAGCGAACCCAACGGTTTCGGTTTCGGGAAAATCTGATGGTCGGATCTCCCGCACTAATCGTTTGAAATCACAGTTTCAAAACATGAATTGCAGCTTTGTTATTCGATAAATTTTAATTAATTAATTATATATATATATAATCGATTCTTCGACTTCGAAACCATTTTCACTTCATATATTTGATAAAAATGATATTTTTATCCAACAGATATTTATTTCAACACATGAATTTCTATTCAGCACATGAATTTCTATTCAACACATGAATTTTGTTTATTTATTTCAACACAGGAATTTCTAATCAACACATGAATTTTATTTCAACACATGAATTTCTATTCAACACCTGAATATTTTCTATAGTTTATATATATAATAAAAATGTGATTTTTTTTGTAAAACAATTTATTTCAAAACACGATTATTTAATATAGTTTATATATAAGGTAAAAATGTTATTTTTTTTGGTGCTAAAACAATTTATTTAAAACACCAATATTATATATAGTCTATATATATGATAAAAAGGTTATTTTTATCTTTCAAAGAACTTATTCAATACACGAACTCCATTCCACACATGAATTTACTTCAACACATGAATTTAATTTCAACATTCAACACATGAATTTTATTTCAACATTCAACACATGAATTTAAATCAAACACAGAAATATTTCAGAAAATTTCGACAGCATAACGGCAGGGTAGTTAAAACCGGGACCGTCCCTAGTACGGCTCCTCCCTCTCCTTAAAGCCTCGCAGCTTTTGACAATGGGGATTTTCAATATCTAGTTCGTACACAGACGAATTTTCCCATATACTAATCCTATTGGGATTTCAACCATAATCAATTATTTCAAATCAGCCATTCATGATATTCACCAAATTTTCACATCAACCAATAATCCAAACAATATGACAATCAATATATATCATCCATGGTCTGTGGACGAGGGGAGTGTATATATATATATACGTATATAACTATATTTCATTTTCATTTCAATATCATTTCAATTTATTTCAACGCACATATCATTTTTACAACGCATATATAACTTATACATCGAACATACAACTTATACAACGCTTATATATGTGGTGTACAACGCTTATATAACTCATACTTCGACTATATAATTTATACATCGTTGATTCCATATCGTTTATAATTCAGAAATATCACATTGGGTTCCACTCCACCAAAAATTGTAGAAGGCTCAGAAAAATATACGGTCTCTTTTAGAATGTAGAAGACGTCCACACAGTCCCGGTGTCTCTTGTTTCACTGGATTTCGATCACACAGCAAAAAGATATGATATTTATTGTGAAATCATAAACCGTAGCTCTTTAAAGTGCTATTAAACAGTTTAAACTAATTCAACCATATACATTTCCTCGATCTTCAAAACTAGATTTAGATTTCTTTGTAAATCCGTTGCACTTCGTCTAGATCAGGTTATGCAGTGTCGAAGAGCTTGGAGAGGCGCTCCTCTCGATGGTGGTGCGACGGCGATCGGTGGCGGGATCAAGGCGCGGCGGCTCTTCAAAGGCGCCGACTTCTGGGACCCATAACATGAGAAATACTCGATGATAGGGGACGAGGCTTGGATGGATTTGAAGAGCGTGCGGAGTACTTCAAAATCCCCCAAAGGAGGGATGGGTTTTATCGCGTGAGGAGGGAGAGATCGAGGAGGGAAGGTCTAAACGATTTCTGTTGTCGCAATTTAGGTATCGCGGAGAGAGAAAGACGATGGGCCAATGATATTTTTTCTCTTTATTTATATTTTTAAAAATCCAAAAGTACCCCTTGCCTCATACGAACTCCAATCCAAACCCAACGACTGTCGTCTCCAGCTAATTACCCCCAATCCGAACACAATGAGATATGTTTCGTAGGCTCATTCGACTGTTTCAGTCAGGTTACCTTCAAATTAAAATATAAATCATTCAATATTTAATTTGAACGTACAATCAATTTGCCGGGGCCACATACTGATTCTAAAAATTTCAGAAAAATAAATCCAGCTATGTTTTGACGATACGGTCCCAACAAAACTAGTTTCGTCGAATTATGTGACCGTTTGAAAAATGTCTATTTTCACGGGCTATATAAACTCTATAGCGACCTTTCTGAAAATTCATTTGGCCATAATTTTTGATTCCCGCTATGAAACTTCGATTTTTCAGATTCGTTAGAAAGATATTCACTAACAGATTTAAATATTTTTGGTTTCACTAAAATCCGTTTTATTTTGCGCCCGGTACAGTCAGTCAAAGTTTGAATTCCAATGTTGAAACTACCGCGCCATTTCAGTCCCTGTTTATAATTAAAAATAATTATGTTTATTTTCAAACGTCGATTCAAACATACTTTTCGTCGTTATTATTTAAAATAATTTATTTTAAATATCTAAAATTCACTAAAATAGCCAAATTAAAAAATTTAAATTGGCTCAGATTTTCCGGGTTGTTACAACTCTATCCTCCGGCTTGCGTTGCATTGTGTGATGGGACCTTAGTCTTATAATAACTTCATTTTTCCAAAAAGCATTGCATTGTTTTATTTTAAACTAAGGTTCGTGTGGAGTAAACCCTCCCGTGATTTACCTAACTTTAAAATCAAGTTTAATAACTGTTTTGAGTTCTCACACTAGTCCCATGACTGACCTGGAGTTTTTTGTTTCAACCTAAACTCTAGGTGCCCATGTTTTCCACATGGGCAGCTAGTGGTTTTGGTTTTGTAGATATTATATTCACATGATCCTGGTTTACAGCTGAAGCGATATCCGGGAAGCTTTGTATCCGTGTATTTCTTTCAGTTGTATTTTGTATTATTTTCCGCTGCTATTCAAATGTAATTTAAATCTCTAATATTTTCCAATGTATATTATTTAGTCATACTCTGTTATATTCTTGTACTCTGATGTAATTGTTGTAATAAACAATGAAATGTTTCGTCGTTTGTGTTCTGATTTGCCTTGTTCTCAATTCAATAAGTACTTTCCTTTGCAAGGAAGTTTGGGTCTTTTCATAACGCCTAACCAGTCATATCTTTGGCCGCTTATGAACATGGTCTCGAACATTTTTTTTTTGAACAAATGATGTTGAAGCACAAGCATACTTGCAAAATCGCACGCCTCAAGTCATGAAACTTTGGAAATGCATGTAGAACAATGACAAACAGAAAATGTTGGATAATAATATGACATTCGTACAACTTTCTAATATTCAAACTAGGAGGTTGAGTACTTACTAAATTGCCTAATCTAGCTCCAAAGCATGATAGAAGTTTTACATCTTTTAAAACTTAACAACATTGGATGCTATGATCTTTAACAAATACAAATTTAGAGGATCGTTTGGTTCTATCGAATAACAAATTAATAAAATGTTTTACCATATTCTTCTTAGTATGCATCACGTCATTTGTATGTCACACTTTATGACCAGTCCAATACTCTAAGGACAAAAGAATTGACTTTTATATGATGCCGGTCTAACATTATCCTCATTCTCATTGACAAGGCATTCTCTATCACCATCAAAATCATCTCCCATATGCTTCTTTTTTTCAATCAATTTACCCGGTGTGTATTTTATATGAGCAATCTTCTCTAAAAGAGCTGATCCTATAAGTCATGAAACACCCCACCTCCATTAAGGTCACTCACAAAGGGAATGCCTTAACTTTGGTGGAGGTTTTTAAGTAAAAGTCACAGATAAACACAAGATAGATATATAAACACATATATATGAGCAGCAGAAAACAAACAGACTTTTTATTTCATAAATACGTGTTCATACAAAACATTTCCATAACTGTCACATAATAACTTCCGAAACATTACATCATCATTTCTGTCTTGGTTATTAAATAAAGAAGCGTAAAACATAATTAAAACTGCATAAATCCCCATAGAATGTGTCCAACAGCCATAGCCAATGAAAGAGAGTCCAAACCGTACATCAACTATCTTGAAGCTTGCAAAGAGTCTGACTAAGCTGGGTTGTTTCCTCCCTGTGGACCTTGGGGGGTGAACGGAAGAAAAGAAGACGAAAGAAAATAGGGTCAGACATAAAGCCTGGTAAGTCTAGTGACTCTTCAGTATGAGAATAAGAAAAAGGACATGATATGTATAAACTGGAAATAGGAAAGTATCATAAATTAGGATAGAGTAGTTCAAAACGAATATACTATCACACCCCACACTATATCTCTGCACCTACTTGCATTGTCTCAACTGGCACCCCATGGTCGAGGTGAAGTGGTCCCCCTTTTCTAAAGATCGGCTCCTACTCGCATAATCATCTGTGTCTTACGGCCCCCAAAGATTGTAGATACCTATGCTGGCCCCACCATGGGGTGTATCAAGTCCCATGGTGGCGACCCGACACAATCCTTAGAATGCATAGGTTATACTACTGGTGCCCCTAGTGCCCTGTTTGTCTACTCCGAAGTGTGTGCACGCCCGCACTCCGTTAGAACCCACACTGTTGCACCCACCGCCATCGCTTTTGACCGCTTACAATCAGCCCAGTAATCATGCCCCACCCTGCCTAGTTTCAGGGTACCATGATACCTAATTGGGTTACTGCTGAAATGGGTCCCCGTTACTAGGGTTTTCTAGTCAAACATGTTAACTGGTTAAGTGTCTGTATTTACCTAACCCCACCCATCAGTTTAATTAACATGTTGAATTGGTTAAGTATTTTAGTTAACTTAACCCTACCATCCTGACTTGTCTGTCCTTAGCTTTTTAAAGCATTGACCACTCACATTAGACTAGTATTGTTACGGTTACTGGATGTGCAGGTCAGTTCCGGGCAGGTTTACACCGTAACTCAGTCTAACCTCGGGTCCTTATTGGGCTCAATGCTTAAGCACCCACATTGGATAGGTATTGTTGTGACTACTGGACAGCCAGGCGGGTCCGGACAGGTTTACATCACAACTCAATCCAACCTCGTGTTAAGCATACTCGTATTTTCTAAATTTACATATTTGTCTTTATTACTTGTTATATGTAAATTTGTCAACAATTAAATGTTGTGGCCCACATTCCAAGTTTAACATTTTTGGTATAAGAATTTATACCATTCAAGTGCCACCTATTTTGGCATGTGACAAACATGCCAATTTCATATATTTTTCACCAAATTATGTCAAGTTACCAATTTTCCCAACGTTACCCCATCTAAATATTAGGCTAACAATCTTAGCCTAATTTTCGTCCGCGTGGTTTTTAACATATAATATTAGGCTAAAAACTTAGCCTAATTTAGCGCACACAAAATTGGCATAATGGAATTCATAAACATGACATAGGTGTAAACTTGGCATTTTTGGCATAGTCAATATGAATATCATAGGTGTGAACTTGCAAAATAGTCAACATGAATATCATAGGTTTGAACTTGCAACATAGGCTAAATCAACTTACATACGTGTGAACTTACATTGAAATAGGGGTCTAACCAAATAGGTGTCACATGAATTAACATATGATTTAGACAACATAAGCCTAAACATGTTTAGATCTAGGCATAACATCGAGCATCACTAGCATATGACAAGAATATAACATGTCCATAAAGTATGTATAATTTCATCGCATTTATGAACTAGATCCAGTCATGTTTACTACTATAACATGAAACTTATATTAAAATGGATCTTGGCATGGATCCAATTATGAACTTTGCAACTTTTGTATAAACATATGAGCATGTATATGAAATTAATCATTTAGGCATAGAGGTTCTAGCATAAAGTATATACATGAGATCTTGGCACATACCACCTATATAATCACATAAACATATAGGTGTAGATTACAACATGAATTATACAACTTGCATGTGATGTTGTTTTCATTCTAAAATGTACAATAGGATCAACATCAACTCAACTATACCGCAAACATCCCAATACCATTCACAACACAATCATTCAATACATAGATATGAATTAACATCTTCATTATACAATAGCACAATTCCATTTCCATTTTACATCGAATCAAATCCTAACTTTTATTCATATCGGAAAAATCACTATACTTACAACAAACGATGGTCTTGTTTTCTGATTTCTGATTTCTGAATTTGAATTGCTTCCTTTTGGGTAGACAAACGTTGATTGATTCTTGTTTTAACTTTAATTTGGCTCGTCTCTAAGCTTTCTCTAACTGACGGCTACTCTTAGTTTCCTCCCAGCAGCATGACGGCTCTAGTTCCATATTATTTGTGTGAATTTAGGTTAAGTGTTGAGTTATATTTATAGAATTTCAGATTGATTTGAGCCGTCAGATGATCATAGAGTGAATCCAGACCATACATACCAAGAGAAGCCAATCAGAAAGTGACAACTCAGCCCTAGTGACACAGCCAAGCTCAGAAATTCGACCAGAAACCGACCAGGCCAGCCAGGGCCAAACCAGGTCGACTGGGCAGGTCGACCCTATGGTCGACCCCGTTACCCAGGTCCACCCCCAGGTCGTCCTGGTGCCTGGGCGGGAATTTTCCCGCCCAGCCCAGTTTGGGTCTATTTTTCAAATTTCGAACTGAATTTGAACCGTTTGAATTTTAAATTGAATTTTGAAACTTCCGGAGGTCATAACTCCTTCATACGGAGTCCAATTCACGCAAACTCGGACTCTATCTCAAAAAGAATTCCGAGACGAACGCAATGGTGTAACCTGTTTCCCTTAATTATTTTATTTAGAATTAATTATACTTTAATTCATTAATTTACAGTTAACAGAAAAATTCGGGGTGTTACATTCTCCCCTACTTAAAGGATTTCGTCCCCGAAATCTTCAAGTCTAGGAGAACGTAAATCCTAACATCCAATCGTCCATCTACTCAACCAATAAACACATGCGTCCATTATCCTTAAAAGACTTCTAATGCTTCATGATCATATGCATAGTGTGTGTACATGTCCTTATCTAATGCAAAAATTAGGCGGTCTACCGATTCAGTTGACCTCCTTAGTGCGAATCATGTAAGTGCCATGAATCCATTATGTATGCAAATTTTTCCTACTCATAATTCTACATGAGTGCGCAACCATTCTTACAAATGCGACATCCATATGACAACATATCAAGTTTCAACCACATATAAATATGAATACATATATGCATATGCAATATGAAGTGACTGAGCCGATCTTAAATCTAGGTTGTGTGTGTATATGCATCCGCGAGCAACCACTAGCAACCACTTGCAACCACTTGCAGCCATCAACCATAACATGTTTCAAATACATGTTTACATCCAAAGGGATTTATACCTAAGGATAAAGGATAATATCGAGGAGATATACCTAAAAAGAAAGATACAAGCACAACTTAAGAAAAAGAGAGGTCAAAGACGTACCCTCAAAAAGAAAAGGGTAGGCAGCGCGTATTCTATCCTTAGTTTCCCAAGTCGCGTCTTCCTCGGCGTCGCTCCACTGAACCTTAACGAGCTTCACTTCGCGGTTGCATAGCTTCTTGATTTCAGTTCCTACGATCCGAGTTGGAACTCTCCTTACAGTTGCTTCACATTCCACTTCGGCTTTTTCAAGAATGCTTGGCTCCACCACTTCCGCTGATTCATGTAGACATTTCCGGAGATGAGAAACGTGAAAGACGTTGTGAATTCCAGCCAACCTTTCGGGCAGCTCTACTCTATAATCCATCTTCCTAATCTTCTCGATGATAGGGAATGGTCCTAGAAATCTTGGTGCTAGCTTTCCTGCGGATCCAAAGCGAACAACGTTCCTTAAAGGGAATACCTTAAGGAAAACCCTGTCCCCAACCTCAAACTCGAGGTCGGTCTTTCTTTTGTCTGCGTAGGATTTCTATCTATCTTGGGTAGTCTTCATTCTCCTTCGTATCAAGTCCACTTTTTTTGAAGTCTCTCTAATCATGTCTGGCCCAAGTATAAGCTTGTCTGTAGACACCCACCAACAAGTTGGTGAACGACACGGTCTTCCATATAGAGCTTCGAAGGGCGTCATGCCGATAGTGGCTTGGTAGCTGTTGTTGTAGGCGAATTCCACTAAAGGAAGATGATCCTTCCATGTCCCTCCGAAGTCAAGAACGCAAAGTCTTAGAAGATCTTCCAATACTCTGTTCACCCTTTCCGTCTGACCATCAGTTTGGGGGTGATAGGACGTGCTCAAGCATAACTGTGTGCCTACAGCTTCTTGCAGACTCCGCCAAAATTCACTCGTAAAGATGGGATCTCTGTCACTCACTATGCTGGAGGGTATTCCATGGAGTCGAACTATTTCCTTGAGATAAAGAGAAGATAGAGACGAGGCAGTCCTTATACTCTTGATAGGTATAAAGTGGGCGCTTTTAGTGAGCTTGTCCACTATTACCCAAATGCCAGTATTTCCTCTTCTTGACCTAGGCAACCCATCAATGAAGTCCATTGAAATGCTATCCCACTTCCATTGCGGGACTTCTAGAGGATGAAGCAGTCCTCCTGGCTTCTTTTGTTCCGCCTTGACCTGTTGGCATGTCACACACTTAGAAACGAAATCTACCATGTCCTTCTTAATGTCGCTCCAATAGAAAACTCTCTTTACGTCCTTGTACATCTTGTCAACACCTGGATGTATTGTCATCTTGGAATGATGTGCTTCTTCGAGAACCATCTTTACTAAATCCCTTGCTTGTGGGATGCATAGTCTTCCATCTCGCCTTAGCCAACCCTTATCATCGATGGAGTACATATTGAGGTGACTGGAAGTCTCACCCCTAATTAGTTTATCAATCACATCCACAAGCTGAGGGTCTTCGCGTTGTGCGGCCCCTACTGAGTCTAATAGAGTGGGTCGTACTTCTAAGGATGCCAATAAACTAGGTACAAAATAGGAGGAGGGCCTAAAGTCAAAACTAGCTATATACTCCAAGCTTTGCCTTTCTACAAAGAGAGGGATTAGGGTCAGCTTCTTTCTGCTCAATGCGTCTGCTACTACGTTGCCTTTGCCAGGAGTATAGGAAATCTCAAAAGCATACGAGGCAAGGAACTCCATCCACCTTTGCTGCCTCAAGTTAAGATCTTTCTGCAAGAAAAGATACTTCAACGATTTATGGTCAGTATATAATTCAAACTTCTCACCTAGGAGATAATGGCACCAAGACTTAAGTGCAAAGACGATGGCGTCCAACTCAAGATCGTGGGTTGGGTAGTTCTTTTCATGAACTTTCAATTGTCTTCCACAATTAAGCTACTATCCTCCCTTCTTGCATCAGAACAACGCCTAGTCCCGTACCACAAGCATCCGTGTATACGGTGAACATCTTGCCTCCATCTGGCAAACTCAGAACTGGGGCTGTTGTGAGAGCCCTTTTTAATCGTTGGAAAGCAAACTCGCAATCCAGATCCCAAGCGAACGCCAGATTCTTCTTTGTTAGACTTGTGAGTGGAGCTGAGATTTTCGCGAAATCCCTAATGAACTTTCGGTAAAAACCGGCTAGCCCAAGAAAGCTTCGGACTTCGGTTGCATTTATTGGTGTCTTCCGATCTTGCAGTGCCACCACTTTCGCGGGGTCCACAGCTAACCCCTCTTTGGACACTATATGTCCAAGAAATCTTACTTCTTCTCTCCAAAAGTGGCACTTGGACAATTTGGCTTTTAGCTGGTGAACTTGAAGGGTTTCCATGATCTCCTTCAAATGCTGAGCATGCTCTTCCTCATTCTTTGAGGAGATAAAAATATCATCTACGAAGACCACCACGAACTTACTGAGGAATTCTCTGAACACCCTGCTCATTAGGTCTACGAAATAAGCGGGTGCGTTTGTCAAGCCGAAAGGCATGACAAGTCACTCAAAGAAACCGTCTGGGGTTCTGAACGCCGTTTTATCGATACTATCTTCAGCTACCCTTAGCTGATGGAACCCAGTAGCCAGATCAAGTTGGGAGAAGACCGACGCACCTACAAGCTGATCAAACAAATCGTTTATTTGAGGAAGCGGGTGTCTATTCTTTTTAGTCAACTTGTTTAGCTCCCTATAGTCCACACAAATACGTAGTGAACCATCTGCTTTGGTGGCGAACACCACTGGAGCGCCCCATTCCGAGATACTCCTCCTTATAAACCCCTTCTCGAGAAGCTCCTTAACTTGCTTACTGAGCTCCTTTCTCTCCTTTGGAGCCATGTGTCTAACAGGCAGAGCTACGGGTTTTGCATTATCAACAAGATATATGCGGAAGTCTATTTCCCGCTTCGGAGGTAAGCCTTTCACCTCTTTAAAGACATCCGGATATTCCCGGACCACTCTAACTGACTGCAAATTCTCAACAGAAGCATCAAGAGACTCTAGATAACTAAGAATAACAAAATTCAAGGGATTACAAGAAATTTGTAGAGTGTTACCGAGCCGAATCAAGAGTCTAACCACTCTTTTCTCATAATCAAGAATGGCATTATTACTGGATAACCAGTCCATGCCTAAGATCAGTCCATATCCTAAGAAGCCCAAAACAAAGGCACTACATCTAAATTCAATGCTTAGAATAGAGATTTTCAAATCCAAGCAAACCATCGACAAATAAGCCGAGCCCCTAATTGGATTTCAAACAACCAAGGGATCCTCTACCATACTAGTGTCTAGGTGCAGAGATTCTACTAAAGCAGATGAAATAAAGGAGTGTGATGCACCAGAATCAAAGAGAGTGCGAACTGAATGATCATAGAGATAAACTAAGCTTTCTACAGAAATACTTCTACCTCGTTCCTGTGGAGGTACCACCGGCACGTGAACCTGTCCCCCTAAGGTGGATCCAGTCCTCTGTCCCTGCCCCTGCTTCTTTGGGCAGTCCTTAGCCAAGTCTCCAGTCTCTCCACAATGGAAACAACCACCATTCATCTTTGCCTTCTTTTTCCTACAGTCTTTTGCTATATGTCCAACAATGCCACAGAAATTGCACCTTCTCTTTTCACGGGATTTGTTGTTCTTCCCGCCTTTCTTGAAGTCTGTCTTCTTAGCCTGTAAACCCTCTTTCTTTTCCTGAGGCACTTCCATCTTTGCCTCTTTCTTGCCTTTATCTTCCTCGTGTAGCAGCGCCATGTCCACCAAGCTTTCATAACTCGCCCCCATGGGTGTATGGGTCATAGCAAGGCTGTGTAGAGGCTCATTCAGGCCTTTGATGAAGCGAAGGGCCTTCTTGTGTTGGGTGTTTACTAAATCCAGCCCAAATCTAGCCAGCTGATTAAACTTATTGACGTACTTTTTTATCGTCATACTTCCTTGTTTAAGAGTTAGGAACTTCTCCATTTGCAGGCTTCTTTCAGCTTGGGAGAGGAATTTCATCTCAAACCTCATCCTGAAATCTTCCCAAGTTTCCACTGGCCTCTCAGCATGGGTAACTTCCCACCAATAGGAAGCTTCATCTTTAAGAAACCACACTGCTTGCTGTACCTTTTGTCTGTCGTCAACTTCGAAGATGACAAACAAATCTTCGGTCTCCTTCAGCCAGTTCCTTGCTAGCACAAAGGATTCAGTTCCATAAAAGTGCTTTCCACCCATAGCCTTGAAGTCTCTACACTTTTTACCGAAAGTATTTCCACGAGGAGGAGGAGGAGGAACCGCTGCCACTGTGGGAGGAGGAATGTCTGATGGGCCCGCACCATTGGCCCTAGCCTCTAAGTACCTTCGAAACCAGCCAAGTATCGATACCCCTTCTGAAAGGTTAAGATCTCTAGACATGCTGGAACAAAAAGGAAAGTATTCAAGACAAAGGGATAGAGAGATAGTGCATATGGCTTTGGGGAATTATGCCTTTTAAAAATAACGCTTTTTCTTGAAAAAGAATGCTTCTTTAAACTTCTTTTTGAAAATAGTTTCAAAAACTTTTATCTAGTCTGGTAAATCTGTGCTCTGATACCAAGTGAAACACCCCACCTCCATTAAGGTCACTCACAAAGGGAATGCCTTAACTTTGGTGGAGGTTTTTAAGTAAAGTCACAGATAAACACAAGACAGATATATAAACACATATATATAAGCAGCGGAAAACAAACAGACTTTTTATTTCATAAATACGTGTTCATACAAAACATTTCCATAAATGTCACATAATAACTTCCGAAACATTATATCATCATTTATGTCTTGGTTATTAAATAAAGAAGCATAAAACATAACTAAAACTGCATAAATCCCCATAGAATGTGTCCAATTGCCATAGCCAAGGAAAGAGAGTCCAAACCGTACATCAACTATCTTGAAGCTTGCAAAGAGTCTAACTAAGTTGGGTTGTTTCCTCCCTGTGGACCTTGGGGGGGGGGGGGGGGAGAACGGAAGAAAAGAAGACGAAACAAAATAGGGTCAGACATAAAGCCTGGTAAGTCTAGTGACTCTTCAATATGAGAATAAGAAAAAGGACATGATAGGTATAAACCGGAAATAGGAAAGTATCATAAACTAAGATAAAGTAGTTTAAAACAAATATACTATCGCACCCCACACTATATCTCTGCACCTACTTGCATTGTCTCAACTGGCACCCCATGGTCGAGGTGAAGTGATCCCCCTTTTCTAAAGATCGGCTCCTACTCGCATAATCATCTGTGTCTTACGGCAACCAAAGATTGTAGATACCTATGTTGGCCCCACCATGGGGTGTATCAAGTCCCATGGTGGCGACCCGACACAATCCTTAGAATGCATAGGTTATACTACTAGTGCCCCTAGTGCCCTGTTTGTCTACTCCGAAGTGTGTGCACGCCCGCACTCCGTTAGAACCCACACTGTTGCACCCACCGCCGTTGCTTTTGACCAATTACAATCAGCCCAGTAATCGTGCCCCACCCTGCCTAGTTTCAGGGTACCATGATACCTAATTGGGTTACTGCTGAAATGGGTCCCCGTTACTAGGGTTTTCTAGTCAAACATGTTAAGTGGTTAAGTGTCTGTATTTACCTAACCCCACCCATCAGTTTAATTAACATGTTGAATTGGTTAAGTGTTTTAGTTAACTTAACCCTACCATCCTGACTTGTCTGCCCTTAGCTTTTTAAAGCACCGACCACTCACATTAGACAGGTATTGTTACGGTTACTGGATGTGCCGGTCGGTTCCAGGCAGGTTTACACCGTAACTCAGTCTAACCTCGGGTTCTTATTGGGCTCAATGCTTAACCACCCACATTGGATAGGTATTGTTGTGACTACTGGACAGCCGGGCGGGTCCGGGCAGGTTTACATCACAACTCAATCCAACCTCGTGTTAAGCATACTCGTATTTTCTAAATTTACATATTTGTCTTTATTACTTGTTATATGTAAATTTGTCAACAATTAAATGTTGTGGCCCACTTTCCAAGTTTAACATTTTTGGTATAAGAATTTATACCATTCAAGTGCCACTAATTTTGGCATGTGACAAACATGCCAATTTCATATATTTTTCACCAAATTATGTCAAGTTACCAATTTTCCCAATGTTGCCCCGTCTAATTATTAGGCTAACAATCTTAGCCTAATTTTCGTTCGCATGGTTTTTAACATATAATATTAGGCTAAGAACTTAGCCTAATTTAGCTACACAAAATTGGCATAAGGGAAACATAAACATGACATAGGTGTAAACTTGGCATTTTTGACCTAGTCAATATGAACATCATAGGTGTGAACTTGCAAAATAGTCAACATGAATATCATAGGTGTGAACTTGCAACATAGGCTAAATCAACTTACATACGTGTGAACTTACATTGAAATAGGGGTCTAACCAAATAGGTGTCACATGAATTAACATATGATTTAGACAACATAAGCCTAAACATGTTTAGATCTAGGCATAACATCGAGCATCACTAGCATATGACAAGAATATAACATGTCCATAAAGTATGTATAATTTCATCGCATTTATGAACTAGATCCAATCATGTTTACTACTATAACATGAAACTTATATTAAAATGATCTTGGCATGGATCCAATTATGAACTTAGCAACTTTTGTATAAACATATGAGCATGTATATGAAATTAATCATTTAGGGATAGAGGTTCTAGCATAAAGTATATACATGAGATCTTAGCACATACCACCTATATAATCACATAAACATATAGGTGTAGATTACAACATGAATTATACAACTTGCATGTGATGTTGTTTTCATTCTAAAATGTACAATAGGATCAACATCAACTCAACTATACCGCAAACATCCCAATACCATTCACAACACAATCATTCAATACATAGATATGAATTAACATCGTCGTTATAAAACAGCACAACTCCATTTCCATTTTACATCGAATCAAATCCTAACTTTTATTCACATCGGAAAAATCACTATACTTACAACAAACGACGGTCTTGTTTCTGATTTCTGAGTTCTGAATTTGAATTGCTTTCCTTTGGGTAGACAAATGTTGATTGATTCTTGTTTTAACTTTAATTTGGCTCGTCTCTAAGCTTTCTCTAACTGACGGCTACTCTTAGTTTCCTCCCAGCAGCATGACGGCTCTAGTTCTATATTATTTGTGTGAATTTAGGTTAAGTGTTGAGTTATATTTATAGAATTCCAGATTGATTTGAACCGTCAGACGATCATACAGTGAATCCAAACCATACATACCAAGAGAAGCCAATCAGAAAGTGACAACTCAGCCCTAGTGACACAGCCAAGCTCAGAAATTCGACCAGAAACCGACCAGGCCAGCCAGGGCCAAACCAGGTCGATTGGGCAGGTCGACCCTATGGTCGACCTGGTTACCCAGGTCGACCCCCAGGTCGACCTGGTGCCTGGGCGGGAATTTTCCCATCCAGCCCAGTTTGGGTCTGTTTTTCAAATTTCAAACTGAATTTGAACCGTTTGAATTTTAAATTGAATTCTGAAACTTCCGGAGGTCATAACTCCTTCATACGGAGTCCGATTGTAACACCCCATGTCCACTAATGTCACTCACAAAGGGAATGCATTAACTTTTATGGAGCATTTTAAGTGAGTATAGAACAGAAACTTAACAACAAGACAGATATAAACAGTACTTAAAAAATTAAAAACTTTATTTCATTACAGCGGAAAATACATATGTTTGATTACATCATCAAAACCAGGGCCAAGTACATAATATCCATCTTGACTAAATCAAAGCACATAAATTGAAAGACATAATCCCCAATACAAAATAGCCATAAATAAAAGAGAGGCTGAACTTTACTTAACCGATCCAAGCAATCTTCAAAAATCAAGAAGCACAGCTGTCCAAAATCAAGCTCCACTGGTGCTAGTTACAACCTGAGCACCTGGGGAGGGGGGGAAGAAGAAAAGAGGAGGAAAAAAAGGGGGTCATACATAAAGTCTGGCGAGTGCGATAACTTTAACAATATAATCACCAAAGTAACTAGGCTAAGGCATAAGTTGGAAAATCAGGAAATGACCATGAACCATTGAGTATGGCAGAGTAAACAAGGAAACAGGATGAACAACGATATCGTTAAAGCGCACCTAACCCATTGTAAGATAATTACTAAACTACACCAACACCAACACTATGAGATAATTGCTATACTGCACCACCACTAGTATACTGCACCACTACTAGTCACCCTAAGGTTGATCCCGCCTACAGAACTTAATAATGATATTGGTAATTTCGTGCACCCCTAGCTGCCTTCATAGGTGCCGCCTGCCCCTATCTCCACTAGGTGTACCCACTACCCCCAAGCGATCGGCTCCCTAACTCGTAGATACCTGTGCTGGCCCAACAGTGGGGTGTATCACTTCGCAAAGTGGCAACCTGATACCACAAATAATGCACGACTTATACCTACACGATGCAACAATGTCTTACCTACCAGCCCGGGTCCACACACGCATATGAACCCGTTGGACTTGCGTTTCCACCGCTAACCCGGTTTGGCCTCTTACAGTCAAGCCCAGTACGCGTGTCCCGTCCTCGACTTGGGTCGAGCCCACAGAGATACTCATGGGTTACTGGTTGAAACGGGCCCCCATTACTTGACACAAGCTATCCACCTAAGCTTGGTCCCCCTAGTACATCTGACTTAACCCTTTCCCTATTCATGTTCACTTACATGTTTCAATTTTTGGTTAAGTGTTTCTAATCGTATTTCAAATGCCACCCAAGGCACCCACTCGATTCCACATGCCACCCAAGGCACCCACTTAACCCCCTCATGTCCCACTACATGTTTATCTGGTTAAGTGTTTCTTAATTCATTAAGACCGTAACCTCGTAAAGACCTCCCACATTAGACTGGCATTTGTGGCAGCTGGATTTGCCGGGCGGGTCCGGGCAGTCTTACACCACAAACAAGCCTAACCTCGTGTCTTTACAAGTGTTACACATTTAATTTATGCCTAAGACCTCCCACATTAGACTGGCATTTGTGGCAGCTGGATTTGTTGGGCGGGTCCGGGCAGTCTTACACCCCAAAAGAGCCTAACCTCGTGTCTTAGACGATTAATTACACCTAATTAATCATTCCCCAATTTGAATTACTTTCCCTATTCAAATTATCAATTAATTCCAAATTTAACTATGGCCATAATTGACTCAATTATGTCCATCTATTTATGGTATGTAAAATCATACCAATTTTCATCACAAATTTATTTTATGCCTTTTAAGGCATTTATGCCAATTAAACCTATTGATATTATCCCCTTTACCCCACGTTGTACGTTCGTTTAACGTAAAATATATGTTAGACTCGAATAGTCTAACTCATGGAATAAAGAGAAAACATCACAACATACATATAATTAAAACTAGATCTAAACATAGGGGTGAACTTGCATGTGTGAATGTTGTTCTACATCTAAAACTTGCATAGGCCAAAGTTACAACTTGCATAAAACTACATATGTCATAGACCCAAATCAAAAGGTGTGAACTTGTTGGGATAATGGTCAAAAACTTGCATAAATCATGTATGTCATAGATCTACATCTAAAGGTGTAAACTTGCATAGGCCGTAACCACAAACTTGCATAACATGATTCATATTCAAACACATGTATTCATATAAACTTGCATATGTGGTTTATGCAACATAACAATGGTATAAACTTACATCTAAACATGTAAACTAGAATGTAGAATTTGGCATATAACTCACACATGTCATAGCCTAACTTTAGATCTAAAATAGATGCCATGAAGCATATAAGGTTATATATAATTTTTCCCAACTTGCATATGATTCATGTCTTAATAAAAATCTAAACTTGCATACATACTTATGATTTATCATATGAATCAACATACCCAAACTAGCATATGAACAACATGGTGATTCGATTATACATAAGCCAATCATAAAATTACAACATAGATGATCACAACTTTACAAGATAGCATCATAGAATTTACAACATAAACATCACAATTTTACTACATGAATAATAACATGCGGTCAATAATTCACATCATATCCAAATAGTCCACATCATAACTCAATCCAATTAATTTGCTAATTATTTTACTAAAATTATCGAACTCACAATTCAGAGAAGGTCTGGAATTCTTAATTCTGAGTTCTGAAGTTGTAATAGCTTTCCCTTGAAGAAGATTCGTTGTTAAAGTTGAAAAGGATTGATTTAGAATAGCTTCCTTCCTCTCTAATTGGTGGCGGCTATGCTGAGTTGCTAGGTGACGGCATGGAGGCCATGAATCTAATTTTGTTTTGATTTTAGGGTTTGAGTCTAGAGGTGTTTTTATAGAGTTTAGGATTAATTTAGGCCATCCGATCAACCTAGAAGCAACCTGAACCATCCAAACAAGATAGGGTGACACCTCAGCCCTAATGACTCAGCACAGTGTATTAAATGTTCATTTTTTCTATAATTTACATATTTCTTATTTATGACAAATTCCATATGTAAATTATTCCCATTTTAATTATATCATAACTATATTTTTAATTATGCTCACAATTAATGGTATACTAAATATATCATTTCATGAACCAATCTATGCCATGTAATTTTCATGTTTATCCTTCATATTTATATGTAAATTATAAATCTATTATTGTTAATTACATATTCTCCCGTTTACCGTATACATTAATTACCCATATACAAATATCCATTTATACATGCATAAATCTTTCTGAACTTTAATTTGTCATAAAAGCCAATCAGAGAAGGCCACATAAAAAAAATCATTGACAACCAAAAATGCGCCACGTACGCCACATGATGCGTACACGTCATATATATATATATATATGTGTGTGTGTGTATATATATATATATATATTCTTTTTATCTATCTTCCCAATTACCCATTTTCACACTAAACCACTTTTTGAACTGTGTTCACACTAAGCCATTTTAAGACATTCCCCTAAAACAAAAATATGGCGCTGGCGGGGATCGAACTCTGTACCCCTTGTATGCAAGTCACGTGTTCCAACCAAATGAGCTAGTAAGTCTTTTTCTTACAAACCTTAGAACAATGCTAAACATTTATTCTTTTCTCATTCTTTTTTTTTCATGTTTTGCTGCAATATTTAATTTAAAGATATCTTTTTCATGCGGAATCCAATTTACGCAAACTCGGACTCTATCTCAACCAGAATTCCGAGACGAACACAATGGCGCAACCCGTTTCCCTTAATTCTCACATCTGAGATTAATTATTCTTTAATTTAGTTGATTCGATTATTCAAAAATTCAAGGTGTTACATTCTCCCCTACTTAAAGTATTTCGTCCTCGAAATCTCTAAGTCAAGAAGAACGTATCCTACTATCCAAACAACCATCTACTCAACCATCAAACACAGGCATCCATTGTCCTTAAAATTTTATAATGCTGTTTGAACATATGCAAGAAGTGTGTGTATATGTTCCTTATCTAATGCAAAATCAGATGGTCTACTGATTCAGTTGACCTCCTTAATGCAAACCATGATAGTGCCATGCATCCATTATGTATGCGAAAGAATCCTATCGATACATATTATCTCTACATGCGTGCACAACCATTCACCAAAATGCAACATCCATATGATAGTACAACCATTATACATCCATTACTTAAATATGTACACACATTTATATGAAATATGCAATATGAAGTGACTGAGCCGATCTAGTGCCTAAAGTGTGTGTATATGCATCCATGAGCAACCACTAGCAAAAACTTGCATCCACATGCATCCATCATACATAACATGTCTCAAACACATGTTTCAACCATAGTTTCTACCTAAAGGTCGAAGATTCAATCGATATGATACAACTGAGTGACAGAGGAAAGTACGATTAAAACAAAAGCTTTGTTCCTATCAGACATCGGTTTAAGAGAATAATCCCCAAAGTATCAACCTCGAAGACCAAAATCAACATCAGATTGATACTCAGAGAATCGCTTCCATTAAACAAATGCCCAACTGGAAATCTACTTCCCGCTTCGAGTAAAAACCCTTAACCTTATCAGAAATATTTAGATACTTACAGACTACTGGTACAGATCAGATTATCAAATGATTCTTATGAAACCAAGCATGAAAAAAACCCAGAATGTACGCGTCATAGTCAACTTCTAGCCCCGACAAACTTCTAAGTCCCATGAAGCAGTTTTCCGCCCATCGTGCGGAAGTCCTTATATATCTTAAGAAAAAGCATATATACGCGGAGGAAGAGAATCAAAAATAGAGAATCGAAGGAAAGATATATGGCTCTTGGGGTTATGCTTTCTAAAATAAGTTTTTCTCTTGAAAATACTTTCCTTAAAACATACTTTTGAAGGTAATTCTTTGTAAAATTGTTTTTGAAAAACAACTTTTCAAAATTCATATATGTTCTGGTAACCTTCAGCTCTGATACCACGTGTAACACCCTATATCCATTAATGTCACTCACAAAGGGAATGCAATAACTTCTATGGAGCATTTTAAGTGAGTATAGAACAGAAACTTAACAACAAGACAAATATAAACAGTACTTGAAGAATTAAAAACTTTATTTCATTGTAGCGGAAAATACATATGATTGATTACATCATCAAAACCAGAGCCAAGTACATAATATCCATCTTGATTAAATCAAAGTACATAAATTGAAAGACATAATCCCCAATACAAAATAGCCATAAATAAAAGAGAGGCTGAACTTTACTTCAGCGATCCAAGCAATCTTCTAAAAGAAAGAAGCACAGCTGTCCAAAATCAAGCTCCACTGTTGCTAGTTCCAACCTAAGCACCTGGGGGGGAAGAAGAAAAGAGGAGGAAACAAAGGTGGTCATACATAAAGTCTGGCGAGTGCGATAACTTTAACAATATAATCACCAAAGTAACTAGGCTAAGGCATAAGTTGGAAAATCAGGAAATGACCATGAACCATTGAGTATGGCAGAGTAAACAAGGAAAACGGATGAACAACGATATCTTTAAAGCGCACCTAACCCATTGTAAGATAATTACTAAACTACACCAACACTATGAGATAATTTCTATACTGCACCACCACTAGTATACTGCACCACCACTAGTCACCCTAAGGTTAGTCCCGCCTACAGAACTTAATAATGATATTGGTAGTTTCGTGCACCCCTAGCTGCCTTCATAGGTGCCGCCTGCCCCTATCTCCACTAGGTGTACCCACTACCCCCAAGCGATCGGCTCCCTAACTCGTAGATACCCGTGCTGGCCCCACAATTGGGTGTATCACTTCCCAAAGTGGCAACCTGATACCACAAATAATGCACGGCTTATACCTACACGATGCAACAACGTTTACCTACCAGCCCGGGTCCACACACGCATATGAACCCATTGGACTTGCGTTGCCACCGCTAACCCGGTTTGGCCTCTTATAGTCAAGCCCAGTACGCATGTCCCGTCCTCGACTTGGGTTGAGCCCACAGAGATACTCATGGGTTACTGGTTGAAACGGGCCCCCATTACTTGACACAAGCTATCCACTTAAGCTTGGTCCCCCCAGTACATCCCACTTAACCCTTTCCCTATTCATGTTCACTTACATGTTTCAATTTTTGGTTAAGTGTTTCTAATCGTATTTCAAATGCCACCCAAGGCACCCACTAGATTCCACATGCCACCCAAGGCACCCACTTAACCCCCTCATGTCCCACTACATGTTTATCTGGTTAAGTGTTTCTTGATTCATTAAGAATGTAACCTCGTAAAGACCTCCCACATTAGACTGGCATTTGTGGCAGCTGGATTTGCCGGGCGGGTCCGGGTAGTCTTACACCACAAACGAGCCCAACCTCGTGTCTTTACAAGTGTTACGCATTTAATTTATGCCTAAGACCTCCCACATTAGACTGGCATTTGTGGCAGCTGGATTTGCCGGGCGGGTCCGGGTTGTCTTACACCACAAAAGAGCCTAACCTCGTGTCTTAGACGATTAATTACACCTAATTAATCATTCCCCAATTTGAATTACTTTCCATATTCAAATTATCAATTAATTCCAAATTTAACTATGGCCATAATTGACTCAATTATGTCCATCTATTTATCGTATGTAAAATCATACCAATTTTCATCACAAATTTATTTTATGTCTTTTAAGGCATTTATGCCAATTAAATCTTTTGATATTATCCCCTTTACCCCACGTTGTACGTTCGTTCGTTTAATGTAAAATATACGTTAGACTCGAATAGTCTAACTCATGGAATAAAGAGAAAACATCACAACATACATATAATTAAAACTAGATCTAAACATAGGGGTGAACTTGCATGTGTGAATGATGTTCTACATCTAAAACTTGCATAGGCTAAAGTTACAACTTGCATAAAACTACATATGTCATAGACCCAAATCTAAAGGTGTGAAATTGTTGGGATAATGGTCATAAACTTGCATAAATCATGTATGTCATAGATCTACATCTAAAGGTGTAAACTTGCATAGGCAATAACCACAAACTTGCATAACATGATTCATATTCAAACACATGTATTCATATAAACTTGCATATGTGATTTATGCAACATAACAATGGTATAAACTTACATCTAAACATGTAAACTAGCATGTAGAATTTGGCATATAATTCACACAAGTCATAGCCTAACTTTAGATCTAAAAAAGATGCCATGAAGCATATAAGGTTATATATAATTTTCCCCAACTTGCATATGATTCATGTATTAATAAAAATCTAAACTTGCGTACATACTTATGATTTATCATATGAATCAACATACCCAAACTAGAATATGAACAACATGGTGATTCGATTATACATAAGCCAATCATAAAATTACAACATAGATGATCACAACTTTACAAGATAGCATCATAGAATTTACAACATAAACATCACAATTTTACTATATGAATAATAACATGCGGTCAATAATTCACATCATATCCAAATAGTCCACATCATAACTCAATCCAATTAATTTGCTAATTATTTTATTAAAATTATCGAACTCACAATTCAGAGAAGGTCTTGAATTCTGAATTCTGAGTTCTAAAGTTGTAATAGGTTTCCCTTGAAGAAGATTCGTTGTTAAAGTTGAAAAGGATTGATTTAGACTAGCTTTCTTCCTCTCTAATTGGTGGCGGCTATGCTGAGTTGCTAGGTGACGGCATGGAGGCCATGAATCTAATTTTGTTTTGATTTTAGGGTTTGAGTCTAGAGGTGTTTTTATAGAGTTTAGGATTAATTTAGGCCATCCGATCAACCTAGAAGCAACCTGAACCATCCAAACAAGATAGGGTGACACCTCAGCCCTAATGACTCAGCATAGTGTATTAAATGTTCATTTTTTCTATAATTTACATATTTCTTATTTATGACAAATTCCATATGTAAATTATTCCCATTTTAATTATGCCATAACTATATTTTTAATTATGCTCACAATTAATGGTATACTAAATATACCATTTCATGAACCAATCTATGCCATGTAATTTTCATGTTTATCCTTCATATTTATATGTAAATTATAAATCTATTATTGTTAATTACATATTCTCCCTTTTACCGTATACATTAATTACCCATATACAAATATCCATTTATACATGCATAAATCTTTCTTACCTTTAATTTGTCATAAAAGCCAATCAGAGAAGGCCAATTGTTAGACAAAAAAGTGGTTCTAACACCCAAATTGACTAAAATTTTGATAGAATGAGATAAAAAACAGAAAAGAGACACGGAATTTATAGTGGTTCGGCATTGAAGAGCCTACATCCACTTTATAACACTTTGTTTGATGATATAGATGAAAATACAACAATATATTCGCTCAATCTCGCTCACTTTTCATATACTTTCACTCAATTATCTCAAAATACACTGTGTATGATGATTTGGATTGTTTGGGAGTGTTGGAATTCGGTTCTCTAAGATACTCAAATTCTCAAAGTGCCAAAAGATCCCTTCAAGTGAGCCTTAGGGGTCTATTTATAGGTGGAAATTCACCCAGAATCCGTTTCGGATCGGAGCTATGTGGCTCTTATCCCATCATTCTCGGGCTCAGATGGATTTCAGTGTTGACAGCGCACCCGGTTAGTGGTCAACATGGGTAGGAAATGGTTGTAACCACCACGAATATCCAGGAGATCGTAGGGTGAAGCAACATTGTATACTGGGTTCGGTTCAGAGGGGCAAGTAGAAGGGGTTCGGATCGGGGCATCCGATCCGGTCCGACTTGTGTTGAACTTGAGCTCTTGTTCATTCTGCTCTGTTCCATTCTGGTCTGATAGTGGCCCTCTGATCCGATCCGATGCTTTTTAGGAAGAAGTGTTCTTCAACGCTTGACATCTCGACTTTGTGTTGCCTAGTTCACAAAGTAGGCTAACATTTTGCCCCCTCAAAGGGTGCTTCTGTTGGAGATGGAGCATGCTTTGATGTCATTTACATAGTGCCTTTCTGAAATTGAATTGTTGAAAAGTCATTTCTATTCGTTTGTGAAGATGCGTTGCTTTATGAAGTTGTGTCTTCTATCGCTTATATATATGTTGTAGAATACACGATCTATTTTCTTTATTTCAAAACAAACTTAAGAACTCTTCTCAGTGTCCAGTGATTCTTCCAAGTATGCTTTTCCTTTTATTTTTCTTTGTATTTAATTCAATTCAGATGCTAAGTTAATACATGGAATTCCATTCGGTTCGGGTTCCGACCCGAACAGTCTCACCTCTTCTTTCATTTGATATCAAGTTAGCGGGCCAGACTACGTCACTGGGCTCTCATTCCGATCCGAGCGGAAAAGTAGGCAGGAATACGAGTAGTCACCGTAACTCTATATAAGCCTATCACCTCTTTCTTCCTCTCTTTCTTCTTATTTGCTTTTTCTCAGCCGATTGAACACAGAAACCCTAGCCCTTTGAAACTCAAAAAACCTCTTTATTAATCATCAAATCGAAATCGTAAGTGAATCTTAAACTTGATTTTCTTGATAATAATCGATTTCGATTATGAATTACAGTCAGTTTGATCGATTTGGGCATGGGTTTGGTTCGATTTGCTAGTACAACCTCCTTTTCCCTCACCATCGTCGTTGGTGGTTTAGTCGTTACTTCGATGCGCTGGGAAGATGGAATCAGGGCTCGCCATAATGGATAAAACCAATGAAAACTTGATCTTGGTTGGTGCCATGAGTACGAAATTAGGTTCTAGGTTTGAAAAAGAGGAAGAAGAAAGAGGTTGCAGGGGATCGGTTCGGGTGATGGA
This sequence comes from Allium sativum, assembly GCA_030737875.1. NCBI lineage: Eukaryota > Viridiplantae > Streptophyta > Magnoliopsida > Asparagales > Amaryllidaceae > Allium > Allium sativum. The sequence continues at coordinate 463,864,772 of CM060915.1, read as the reverse complement.
GTGTGGATCATGGAGAGGAAGAATGGGAAGAAAAGGCTCAGAAAGTCAAATCGGGTCGGGGCAAAAGTTGAAGAGGGAGAAAGAGCTTAATTTATTGGATCGGGTCGGATAGTACTCTCGCAATCGGATCGGATCGAAAAGTGAAATAAAAGAGGAGAGGGGCATGGTAACTTAATTCGATCCGGACCGTTCGGGGAGCCTACTTCCGAACCGATCCGACTTTGATCCCTGGGCTTCAAGGTTTGTCTGAGTCTGAGGCAAGGCTGTGCCCCCGATCCAATCCTAATGAATGCACTCGAACCGAACCGAAGAGCAGTCCAAATTAATGCATAAGAATTTGTTTAACTGGCCCAATCAACTCTTGGCATAATTTTCAATTTAATGGACAGTTAGGATAATGCCTCGCGAACATAAACGAACATCAAGAACTGTTCTTAACATCATTACATTGCCAAGATTTTTCCTTACACTTTCGAGTGTTAATTTTACATCTTCTGCACACACTGCTCACACTTTAGTTCATACACATGCACAGGGGGATACCGGCTAATTTACTCTAACTTGTGCTATTGCTTCTTCAATAGTTTAGTGACCATGACAGCCAGACGTCATCTAGATTAGCAGAAAAGAAAGAGATCCCAGAGACATCCAATAAAGTCACTCTTGGCGACATATCTTCTTCCTCAGATCCAGAGTGGGATGATGAGGGCTCAGATTACGAGGTAGAAACTCATGAAAGTGATAATGTGTCTTCTGAGGGTGGAGTTTCTCTGGGCTGTGAAGAGGAAGGAGGGGTTGGAGATAATCGAGCTCCTGACGAATTTGAGTCTGCCATCATATTGGAATCACCTCAAGATTCTGTTGAATCGAAGATTGACAATGACAGACTTGTTCAAATACGCCTAAAGCATGGGATACTAAAAGAGGATACCTTGGTGCCATCAAAAACTGACCGTCCTCACAATCCTCCAGAGGGATTTATGGAAATCAGCCGACTGATGTGCATGGTTGGGGCTATTCCACCGTTTTCTCCATTCGTTGTCGACTTTCTAAGGCAGATGCGGATTGCCCCCATGCAGTTGCATCCCAACTCCTATGCTTACCTATATACCTTGTATGTAGCATACAGAGAAATTCTAGGCATAGAGACAACCTTCGATGATGTTCATTTCTTTTATAATTTCAAGCACCGGACTCGAGAAACTCCTTCTTTCTGTTACTTCGAGTCTATCCCAAAAAGGAAGATAATTCCAGCACCATTCAGCAGCAAAGCAGGTGATTCTAGGCTGGAATGGTTTTATATAAGGCAACAGCCAGAGTGTGCTAGGAGATGGACGAAATCAAGTAAAGCACTGGTTTTCTAAATCTCGACTCTGTATGTCAACGCCACCACATTAATCCGTTTTCTTTTTGTTTGCAGTTGATAATCCAAAACAAATATCGGATCGAACGTTCTTTGATCGGATGCACTGGCTCCTTAATGGCGATCAAAAGTTTTTAACTATCGATGGAGTCCTTAAGGATGAATACCTTCATCTCCACGGGTTGCTGTCCATTACTCGTAGTATAGGTCACGGACAGGTCCATATGTATATATCCCCCCAGTGGACGTAATCCCGGAAACGGGCGAAAGCTCGTACAATGCCTCTTCAGGCTTCACCTTCTCCATATTCGACTCAAGATGATGAACTGGCTAACATGGCCGGAGGGCACCATGAGGGGTATATCGTTCCCGAGGATGCCATCTCTCCGGAAAAGTTAACATCTTCCAAAGAGCCGCCAATTGATTGTTCTCAGGGAGATGCCCCTAGTACCGATGATCCAAAATTTCAGGGTTTGGGGGATCTCCCCTTACCTAAAACTATTTACACTTCAGAGGATTTTGGGACAAATCCTTTAGTCTTCACTTCTTCAGAAGAGACCACCCCTGCTAAGGCCAAAGAGCCCGCTCGCACTAGTCTAGCTTCGGACTCGGGTTTGTCGGGGGGAAAACACCACTTAGGATGCACTTAACACAATAGCACCACACTTCACAGCACTTTCCTTTTGTGAGAACACTGATTCTGAATTTCATTTGTCTTGTTGCGCAGGTACAATGTCTCGCTCCCATTACGATATCAGGAAACTTCGTCGCAGCATGTCTAGACCCCCTTCTGATCCTGAGCACGATCATCGTGAAAGCCGCGGTAGGGAGGATAGAAGGCCCTATGATTCTTACCAGTCACGGTATTCGCGCTCTCGCTCTCCCGTTCGGTCAGATTCAAAGCGATATAAGGGCTACCAAGGTCGTCGAGAAGATGACAGGCCGTAGTCAAAAGACCCAATTCTTTCTCAAGAAAAGCGCAGTAGGGAAAGGAGCCCGCCGAGAGATACCGATTCGCGAAGCAAGCACAAAATTCCTGCTAAACGGCCTAGAAGGAATGAGGAGGCCATTGAACCTTCCACACATAAGGATATTGAGCTGACATTCCCTGCACCTCCACTATTGGACGCTGAAACGGCAGTTAAGCGGGCATATCTGGAGGAGCAATTTCCCGAACACTACTTCGAAAACTTGACTTTTTTACCTGCTCTTGAGCCTATTTCCTCGAGGTGGGCAGATGAGGCCAAAGCAAAAATTGATGCGGTCGAGAAACAATATTCATAGATGTTCAAGTATTCACGTAATCTTTCCAGAATCATCTGAAATCTAATCACGAATACTGACTCGATGCAGAAGACCGCAGAAGACGATGCAAAGGCCTTGAAAAATTTAAGAAAAGACCTTGAGGATACACAGGCCCAACTTGCTATCGCTCAATGGGTTGCTTCTGGCTTCAAGCAACAATTTGAGGACCTACAAAAACGCTACCATGACTTGCTTGAGTCCCATACTCAAGAGCGTTCGGAACTGAAAAAGCAAGCGGAAGACGCCAAATCAGATGCTACCAAAATGCAACTTGCTTATTCTTACCTGGAGCGAGAGAAGGCCGAGTTAGCGAAGAAGAACGTCGAATTGGAGAAGAAAAACGCTGACTTGGCTTCCAAGTTGGTGGAGGCTGAGAACAGGGCTGCCCTAGCGGAGGGTAATGTCGAAAGCGTCATTAAATCCGCTGAAGAGACCCGCAAGCAGTTGTCAGAGGCTGAGGAGGAGGTGAATGGTTTCGGCGAATTAATGATCGAATTCTCTGCGCATATAATCCGCCGCCGGAACATCTCTTGGATTGAAGATTATCCATCTACCTTGGTCCAAGTATGGAGTCAGATCGTTGAATGGGAGAAAGAGGAGCTCAAGGATGATTCCATTGACGAAGACAAGCTTATGGAAAAATATTTAAGGGATGATGAACCAGAACGCCTAGCCGAGGGACGTCACCTTATTGCCGCTACTATGGAGGAAGAGAAGCAGAAGGCTAAGCAAAAAAACATCCCTGAGGCAGGTTCTTCTTCCACTGCCTCCGAAACCTCTGAAGTAGAGGGATACGACCTCGAAAACTCTGGGATCCCTTGGGCATCTCTTTTATCTCCCATACCCGAAACGGCGTCGGAGACGGTGGTCACTCCAGCTGAGAAATCATCAGAAGGTATCTCTACCTTTTCTCCTCAATTCGTCAAAGCTATCTCTACTTTTCATCACATAATCGGGCAATCAATGGAGGACCCTTTATTTTCTCCTGAGTTGATAACTGTTGCTTCTCACTCTGTAGGTGTTGAACAATCCGTAAAGACAGACGTGCCCCAGGGAACCACCGCTGGAGTAAAACCTACGGAGAAGGTTAAAGGGGGAAAGGACAAGGATACCACAATTGATTCGGGAGAAGGAACTGAACCATCTAAGGCTGATGCTCCTCACGATGACTAAATGATAGATGCCTTGAAAGATGATGGCGGCAACGAGGGACACGAGGAAGACCCTGAGGTGGCTATAGTTGGGGAGTCGAAAAGCGCCGATGACATCACTTTGGCTGCATTGAAGCCGAGCAAGACAAACGCATGCAGCTTAAAGTTGAAGACTCAAACCCCGAAAGCCTTAATCCTCTCGCAGTAGTGGATGCCGGATCAAGGTTAGTTGTTAAGCTTTCGACTAGATCTATCATAGAAGAACTTGTTAAAAATTCTTCTCTTGATTCCAGCGTTCCGACTCCTGTGAAAAAGTCAACCGATTCCAGCACTTCTGTCTCGGGGAAGAAAAAACCAAGGCGCATCTTAACTGATGCTGAAAGAGAGGCGAAGGATGCTCAGAAAGCTGTTAAGAAATCCAAGTCCACTTCAAAGTCTAAGGGATAAAGTGCTTTGATTTATCTTAGCATTTAATTGGCCCATATCGTTGCAGCGAGTGTGGCCTTCGCATCTTCTTTTTACCTGTTTTTCCTGTACAAATTCATACATTTGTAAATAAAAATAATTGATTTCGTGCAATGCCTGTTAGTCGTCAGTTCAGTACTTATGTAAAAATGCAAATGCATGTCCTACTAAAGTTGTGTAATGGAGTCATAGCGGGGGGGAATATGTGTGTACATATATGCCCCCAGTCAGTCTTGAAAAACTATTCAAGATTAAATTAAAAGGTCCGAATGTCCCCTATTCTTTGACGGGGATCACATTCCTTTTGTCACTGATGCCTGTTCTTTTCTGGCATCTTTTATACTCTCCTGTCTTATATTCAGGTTAGAGTTCTTGCTGAGGCGGTCTCTCATCTGGGTGCACCTTCACGCTTCAGAGGACGTCGTCTTCCCGTCCTTTATACTCTCTCTCAATTCTTGAGAGTTAGAGTTAAGATTGTCGTCTTCTCATTCTTTTATGTCTTATTGTACAAACAGTCGTTGTGTTTGCTCCTGCGTATAAGCCATCTCCAACTTTCCAGATTTTAATTTAACATCTCGCATTTCACAGTCACAATAGAATAATTGTTGAAGATATAAATAATGCAGGAAAGTAAACAGCAAACGATATTTTTATAGTGGTTCAGCTAAGTCGTAGCCTACATCCACTTTATAATTCTTTGTTTGTGTCAACAGACTTTTCTAAGGAAAGTCGTGCCTTTTTACATGGTTCATAAGAAAAACAAAAGGAAATACAACATCCCTAATTCAAATATTGCATCAAGTGTTGGGCATTCCAAGCCCTAGGCACTTCTTCGCCATCTACGGTTATTAACTTGAAGGCTCCTGTCTCAAGTTTCCATTGGATGACGAATGGTCCTTCCCACTTTGGACCAAGGTGAGGAAGGGATGGAAAAACTCGCTTTAGTACCAAATCTCCTGCTTCAAAGGTTCTAAAACGAACTTTTTTGTCATAATAGCGTGCCATCTGACGTCGATGTCTTGACGCACGCAAATCTGCCTCGTCCCTTTTTTCTTCGATTTCATCAAGGGACTCGAGGAGGAGTGCCCGATTTGTCATCGGGTCATAATATGTCACCCTGTGAGAGGGAACTTCAAGCTCCACTGGGATTACTGCTTCTGAGCCAAATGATAGAGAAAAAGGAGTATGACCGGTAGCGGTCTTAAACGTTGTCCGATATGCCCACAAAGCCAAGGGCAATTCATCCACACATTTTGCTTTTGCACATTCCAATCGCTTCTTGAGGATGGACTTTATGACTTTATTTATTGATTCTACTTGCCCATTTGACTGTGGATGGGCGACTGCAGTGTATCGCTTGTCGATCTTGTATTTCTGCCAGAAATTTCTGAATTCGGCACCATCGAACTGGGTTCCATTATTGGTTATAATGGTCTTTGGAATCCCAAATCGGCATATGATATTTCTAACCACGAAACTTATCACCTTTCTCACTGTGATTTTATTTAAGGGCTCAGCTTCCACCCACTTCGTAAAATAGTCCACGGTGACTATTGCATACTTCGCTCCTCCTCTGGCAATCGGTAGAACTCCGATGATGTCAATTCCCCACATGGCAAACGGCCACGGACTCACCATCGACTTGAGCTGGGTCGGTGGTGCTCTGGGGATCTTAGCGAACCTCTGGCATTTGTCGCAGCGTCGCGAGTAATCAACCGCATCTTTTTTTATTATGGGCCAGAAATACCCATACCGCAATACCTTTTTCGCTAAAGTTTGACCTCCAGTATGATCTCCACACTCACCTTCGTGTACTTCTCTTAGTACATGCTTGATGTCGTCGTGCGCTATACATCGTAACAGGGGCATAGAAAATCCTTGCCGATAAAGGGTATCATCTTGAAGGATGTATCTGGTAGCTTTGTGGACTATGGCCCGCCTTTCACTCTTCTTTGGTGGGATTACTCCATTTCTAAGGAAATTCTTGATTGGGGTCATCCACGATTCCCTCTCCGGTTCTGCTTCGAGAGCTAATTCAATTTCCATTAACTCAAAGCTTGGCGATTCCAACGTCTCAATTGGAACCATTTCGGTTTCCTCCGAATTGTCGGAAATAGCCAGCTTCGCTAGCCGGTCTGCCTTCTGGTTTTCAATTCTCGGGACATGCGTTATGTTATACTGTTCCAGGTTGCTCAACAGTTCCTTCACCTTTCCAAGATAGGCAATGAGTCGAGGTCCCCGGGCCACAAATTCCTCTCGCACTTGGAAGACGACTATTTTGGAATTGCAGAATATATCTAATGCCTTTATTTCGAATTCCTTAGCAAGCTTCAGCCCGGCAATCAGGGCTTCGTATTCAGAGTCATTGTTGGTCGCTGAAAATTCTAGTCGTAGAGTGTAATATAGCGATCGTCCTTCGGGAGTAACTAAGACGACTCCAGCTCCGGACCTTCTGTCGTTCTTGGCTCCGTCTGTGTATAACTTCCATGGACCTAATTCTAACTCTTCCTCTGATTTGACCACCTTGTCGTTGATCATCTCTTCCTCTGGAATTGTGAATTCTGCTATAAAGTCAGCCAGAGCTTGCCCCTTGATCGATCTCTGCGACTGAAAATTTAAATCAAACTGACTTAATTCAATATTCCACTTGATCAACCGTCCCGATGCTTCGGGTCTTTGCAACACCTGTCTCAGAGGTTGATCAGTATATATGGTTATTGGGTGAGCTTGAAAATAATGGCGAAGTTTTCGGGAGGCGATCAAAAGGCTGTAAGCAAGCTTCTCAATCCTTGGGTAGTTACGCTCTACAGCTGCCAATTTCTTACTTACGTAGTATACCGGCCTTTGCACTTTGTCTTCTTCTCGGACCAAGGTGGTGCTAACAGCGTGGGCTGATACTGCTAGATAAACAAACAACTCTTCATGATCCACTGGCTTCGACAAAATCGGTGGTCTCTCTAGTAAGTCCAACAGATTTCGAAAGGCCTCAACACAGTCCGGAGTCCATTCGAAATTCTTCTTTCCCCTTTTTATCAAGTCAAAAAATGGGATGCATCTGTTTGTTGCTTTGGAGATGAATCTACTCAACGCAGCCACTTTCCCTGCAAGACTTTGGACATCCTTGATTCTCCGCGGTTCCTCGATGTTCCTTATCGCTGCTATTTGATTGGGATTAATTTCAATTCCTCGAGAGCTCACGATGAAACCTAGAAACTTTCCAGATGCCACCCCAAACGAGCACTTCAAAGGATTTAGCTTCATTCGATACTTTCGCAGGATACCGAACTTCTCTGCCAAGTCTTGCGTATGGTTAGAGGACTGTCTCGATTTGACAAGCATATCATCCACATAAACTTCCATAGTCTTCCCTATTTGGTTATAAAACATCTTGTTCACTAAACGTTGGTAGGTAGCTCCAGCATTTTTCAATCCAAACGGCATGACCACATAGCAATACAACCCCAAATTTGTAATGAAGCTCGTATGCTCTTGATCGGGCACATGCATAGGAATCTGGTTGTATCCGGAATATGCGTCCATAAAAGAAAGAAGTTCATGTCCCGCTGTCGAATCCACAAGCTGGTCTATTCTGGGAAGCGGGAAGCTATCTTTCGGGCAGGCTTTGTTCAGATCTAAAAAATCAATACACGTCCGCCATTTTCCGTTTGACTTCTTTACCAAAATAGGATTCGATATCTAGTCGGGATATGTCGAATCTCTGATAAACCCATTCTCCTTCAGCTTCTCCACTTCTTCTTTCAGAGTTGCCGACCTCTCTGGGCCCAGCACACGTCTCTTTTGCTTTACAGGCCAGTGTTTCGGGTTTATACTCAGCGAATGACTCATGATGGATGGTGATATCCCACACATGTCAGCGTGGGTCCAGGCAAACACATCCAGGTTTTCCTTTAGAAAGTCAGCCAGTTCTTTGGCTCGATGCGGATTCAATTGGGATCCAATCTTCAAAACTTTTGCTGGATCAGCTTCATCAATGGGTATGTCCACTGTCGTTTCGTTAGGAGTTGCTTTTCTATCCTCAGGTTCCTCATCTTCTCTGGGATCCAGGTCTTCAGGCATTCCCTTGGGCAACTCCTTCGGGGCTGATCCCTCTAATTGCTACGTAGAACTCTCCTTTGGAGGAGGTGAAGTACTTTTGGTATCGATGTTGAGTCCCTTCATCAGCATCTTTAATTCGGCAATATAACAAGCTCGCCCGGAGACTTGGTCTCCCCTCATTACTCATGTTCCGGCTTCAGTTGGGAACTTTAGCAATAAACACCATGGTCCGATACAAGCCCTAAACTCTGCAAGGGCAGGCCTTCCCAAAAATACGTTGTAGGGCGAATCGATATCTAGCACTATGAACTGAAGCATTCGTACTCTTCGACGATCCCCTTGTCCCAATGTTACGGGCAATTCTATATACCCCATTGGAGTTGTCGATGCCCCATTAAAGCCTCGGATCCAACCTTCACAGGGCTTCAAATCTCCAGACTCGAGTTTCATCTGATCAAATGACTTCTTAAACAAAATGTTGACAGAGCTTCCATTGTCTACTAGTACCTTATGGACCAGTGTCGGCCCAATGGTAGTGGTAATAACCAATGGATCTTCGGTAGGTGATTGGATTCCGGTGTCATCTCTGCTACGGAACACTACGTCATCGAACGTTGTCTTCTGCTGTTTCACGGGGGTGATATCTTCTGAATCATCGCATTCGTCCACATTTATGTGCTTAACTGCATTAACGTATTGGTCCATTGCTCTGAAACTATGGATAGCCGGATGAAGTCCACCTACTATGGTGTTAATGACAATCCCTTTTCCTTTTTGTTGTGCTGTAGGCTTGGGAGCAGGTTGACTCTAGTTTGGGGCATGTCCTCCTTGGCCCCTGTCCCTTGGGGCAGCATTATACTCATCCAACTTACCTTCACGCAACAACTTCTCAACCACATCTCTCAAGTGTCGACATACGTTCGTTGAATGTTTGTGGGTTTCGTGAAATAAACAAAATTTCCTAGTAGCAATTTCTTTTTCTGTCGAATCTCGCGGTGGCGGTTTCTTGTATTGCAAAACATTGTACGTATCCAAATAAATATTCTCCAAAGTGTCATTCAACGGTGAATAATTTTCAAAAGTCTGGAACCGGGGTCTTTTGTCAGAATTATTTCCTCGGTTCCTGTTTCTCCTATTACCATTCGCATTACGGTTGCTGTTGCCCCCGTTTCCATTCTTATTTCCAACGTTCACTTCGACTTTTCCAGAACTTTCTCCAGACTGCTTTACAGCAACATTACTCTGAACAGTTTCCTTTGAGGCTGCTCCGGACTTCCTCTTTCTGTTTGCCCTTGCTTCCTCTTGTCTTAACTGAATATTGGCCTTCTCATAAAACAACTCTCTTATAGGCGGTGGCTTCCCAGAAAGATAATCTCCGAACTCCGAATCAGGATCAACTCCCTCCATTAAGGCCATCAAGATCGTGGGCTCATGAGGGTCGCTGACTTCGGTTATAGCTAAATTGAAACGGTCTAGATACAACTTCAAGGACTCACCCGGTGCTTGCTTAATTCTCGATAATTCGATAACATTCTTAGACTTTCGGGCGTGAAGTTGGAATTGATTCATAAAACGTTTACTCAATTCTTTGAAATTCGATATCGATCGAGGAGGAAGTCGGGTAACCCATAGTAATGCTACGTCTTCTAGGTAGATTGGGAAAGCCTTACACTTTACAGCATCAGGGGCAGCGGAAGCATTCATAAGCCATGCGTATCGCATCAAATGTTGTCCCGGGTCAGTTCTCCCGTTATATATGTCCATCTGCGGCAGATTAAAACGTCGGGGGAACTGAAAATCAAGAATGTCATCAGTAAAGGGAGTATGGCTTCGTTCAATACCATAATCTTCATTGGTGTAATTTCGACTCTCAGACATGATTTGGCGCACCATAGCCCATACATCAGCATTGGTTAAAGGTCGTTCAGGCTCCTTGGCTCTGATGTTCGGGTTTCCTCTAGGCTCCTGATCAGGGGACGTCCTCCTTCTTCTAGCGGCTTCTGCTCTGCTTTGCTCCCTACGTTCCCGGTCGATCTCGGGAGGAAGGGGCTGAAGCATTTGTCCTTGAGTGGGGTTGGTGAGGTTAGGATCTCTAGGCAAAACATGGGATCCTCACATTGGTAATAACATAGGCTCTCTCAGGCTCGGGTCATTGGGTCCCAGCACACGAGCAGCGTCCTCGCAGGATCCCAGAGAACCGAAAGTCATTTCTTCCAAATTCTGAGGTCATTCGAGCGGCCTTCTTTCATGAGGCCGTTCTTCCTCGGAAGAAGAAGACCGATCCATTGCAACATGATGAATTGGGGAAGGGGTCCTCTGCCTGCGAAGCTCGCCAATTTCCCTACTCATGATTCTCATATTCTCTTGCATCATAAGGTTGGTGCGATCATGGACTCTCATAGCCTCCCTAGTGCTTTCAAGCATGTCGAGAAGGCGCGAAAAATCTCCTTGAGTGAGGGGCGCAGACGGATTGATCTGGTCATTGGTCCTGGTGGCTGGAGTCGGAGCATTTGTAGGGGCTCGAGTAGAGGTTCCAGCATCACCTAAGGTCAGGTCGGATCAGAGCAAGGTGATTTGGCCGGATCGGTTCGGGTTGGGGGAGTGTACTTCTTCAACATCTTCAATCCGGTTCGGATCGGAGCTCTCCCTATGCGACCGGTTCATATTTCCTGAACCTGTCCGATCCGCTCCCGAATTCTGCCCACGAGACCTCGTCATAACCGGATTTTCCTGATCTTCACCAACTTCGTTGCCTCGACTGGTTTGAACTTCCTTGCCTTTTCCTTTGGCCATAATTCTTCAACAATCAATCAACAAGTACTTAAAAGTGTCGAAAAGTGGGGATTAACTTCTTTGAACTCAACGGTCGAAAAAGTAGAACGATAATCCAAAAAAACAGAGAATTCAAATGATTCTCAGTGAAAGCACCAAAAATGTTAGACCAAAAAGTGGTTCTAACACCCAAATTGACTAAAATTTCGATAGAATGAGATCAAAAACAGAAAAGAGACATAGAATTTATAGTGGTTCGGCGTTGAAGAGCCTACGTCCACTTTATAACACTTTGTTTGATGATATAGATGAAAATACAACAAGAAATTCGCTCTATCATGCTCACTTTTCATATACATTCACTCAATTATCTCAAAATACACTGTGTATGATGATTTGGATTGTTTGGGAGTGTTGGAATTCGGTTCGCTAAGATACTCAAATTCTCAAAGTGCTAAAAGATCCCTTCAAGTGAGCCTTAGGGGTCTATTTATAGGTGGAAATTCACCCAGAATCCGGTTCGGATCGGAGCTACGTGGCTCTTATCCCATCATTCTCGGGCTCAGATGGATTTAGTGTTGACAGCGCACCCGGTTAGTGGTCAACATGGGTAGGAAACGGTTGTAACCACCCCGAATATCCAGGAGATCGTGGGGTGAAGCAACATTGTATACTGGGTTCGGTTCGGAGGGGCAAGTAGAAGGGGTTCGGATCGGGGCATCCGATCTGGTCCGACTTGTGTTGAACTTGAGCTCTTGTTCATTCTGCTATGTTCCGTTCTAGTCTGATAGTGGCCCTCCGATCCGATCCGATGCTTTTTAGGAAGAAGTGTTCTTCAACGCTTGACATCTCGACTTTGTGTTGCCTAGTTCACAAAGTAGGCTAACACCACATAAAAAAAACAATCATTGACAACCAAAAATGCGTCACCTACGCCACATGATGCGTACACGTCATATATATATATATATATATGTGTGTGTGTGTGTGTGTGTGTGTGTGTGTGTGTGTGTGTGTGTGTGTGTGTATGTATGTATGTATATTTTTTCTTTTTATCTATCTTCCCAATTACCCATTTTCACACTAAACCACTTTTTGAACTGTGTTCACACTAAGCCATTTTAAGCCATTCCCGTAAAACAAAAATATGGCGCTGGCGGGGATCGAACTCTGTACCCCTTGTATGCAAGTCACGTGTTCCAACCAAATGAGCTACTAATTCTTTTGCTTACAAACCTTAGAACAATGCTAAACATTTATTCTTTTCTCATTCTTTTTTTTTTCATGTTTTGCTGCAATATTTAATTTAAAGATATCTTTTTCATACGGAATCCAATTTACGCAAACTCGGACTCTATCTCAACCAGAATTCCGAGACGAACACAATGGCGCAACCCGTTTCCCTTAATTCTCATATCTGAGATTAATTATTCTTTAATTTAGTTGATTCGATTATTCAAAAATTCAGGGTGTTACACCGATTCACGCAAACTCGGACTCTATCTCAAGAAGAATTCCGAGACGAACGCAATGGCGTAACCCGTTTCCCTTAATTATTTCATTTAGAATTAATTATACTTTAACTTGTTAATTTACAGTTAACAGAAAAATTCGGGGTGTTACAAGTCATGTTGGAGGTTCTTTACACTCTACATCTTTATACCATCCATGTTTTGGTGCTCTATATGGATGACATTCTTCAAAAATCATATGTGTTATGCATAAACAATCTTATTACCAACAAGTTTTGCCTCAGTCTCTATAGCACAAACAGGGCATGCCCTATAACCATGAATCACACAACCCGATAGATACCCAAAAGCAGGTAGATCATGACTTCCCCATAGTGGTATTGCTTTCAATGAGAAATACTCTTTCTTATCCATGTCAAATGCAAGCACTCCTATCGTTCAAAGTTGCTTCAAATCATCTATAAAAGGTTCTAAATATTCGTCAATATCTTGACTTGGTGCTCTAGTTCTAGGAATTAATAAACACAACATTTGAAAATCTGATTTCATGCTTAACAAAGGAGGCAAGTTATATGGAACAATATACAGGGGCCAACAACTCTAACTATTTGACTGCATCGTATTAGGATTAAAAGCATCAGTAGCAATACAAAGCCAAACATTTTTAGCATTATTAGCAAAATCTGGCCACTTATTTTTAAACGATCTCTGTAACACCCCACCTCCGCCAGGGTGGCTCTTGCAAGCACCCTGACTTTGGAGGGGCGTTAAAACAGGTAAACATGCATAATGATATATCAAGGCAGAACAAGAACATATGTATATATGTAAACAGAGTAAATAACATAGATAAAACAGCGGAAGATTTCAACCCATTTCAAAACAAGTCTGGTACAACATAATGTCAACTTTCCAAATAAACAAGTCTAGATAAAACAACATCAACTGAAAAACTGAAATACATAAGTACTATCCCCAAAATAAGTGATAACCATAGCTAGCTTCATGTCGAACCGTACATGAGCTAAATCCCACAAGCAAGTGATCAGGATCCAAGCTAAGCTCGAATATTCCCTCCCTGAGAACCTGGGGGGGGGGGGGAACGGAAGAAAAGAGGCGAAAGAAAACAGGTAAGTCAAAAAGACTGAGTAAGCCCTACTACAATCAATGTAAACTGGTAAAGTTAACTGACATGAGAAGCAGGGATGAACATAAGGATAACACCATACTAGCATGATGATTAACCAACAAGGTAGATAAAGGTGTCATCGCATAATCAGGATTAAGGTTTTGCACCACAGGTGTACTAGCAAACTAACATGACTTGAATAAACAAGTATTGATCCCTTGGCCCAAGCTTTGGCCCAATAACATGAAGTGACCCTAATACGAGGTCCAACCAAACGGTCTAGTCGATCGGCTCCCTATAAGCCTAACTCGTCACGTGTTGGTGTCAATACGGCCCAACTATAATTGTAGTCAGACTGTGCAGGGTCTCCCGTCGGGTGTATCAAGCCCTAGGGTGTCAACCCCTGGACACCATAAACATGAGTGCACAGTCTCGATCTACTGGTACCCGTGCATGTTTTCCCCGGCTTCGGACTATGTGCACGAGTATAGTCCGCCCGGAACTACACCGGCGTACCCTCTGCCGTCGCTTTTGGTCACTTACCTCCTAGTCCAGTAATCATGCCCCCACCCTAGCCTAGTCCCTAGGGTCATAATGAAACAAACTTGGGATTACTGCTGGAGTGGACCCCCATTGCTAGGATTTTCAAGTGGGTTAAGTACGGTTTAACCCTCTTGCTAATCATGGATTAACTTGGTTAAGTGTAACGATGAGTTCACGACTTAACCCTGATTAATCTACCAAGCCCAAATTGGTTAAGTATTAAGTGGACCATGACTTAACCCTAATCATGAGGCATTAATTAATTTAATGCGCCTTAACCTCTCACATTAGACCTTGTTGTGGTTACTAGTTAAGCCGGGCGGGTCCGGGTAGCTTTACACCACAACTTGGTCTAACCTCGGGTTCAAGGTACAACATGACCAACTTCTCACATTGGGTCCTATTGTTTGTAGCAACTAGTTAAGCCGGTCGGTTCCGGGTAGGTTTACGCTACAAACTCAACCCAACCTCGAGTTGGCCACACTTATATTTTCTAAGTGTCATGTCCATCATGTTTCCAAAACATGTTACAAGTTTTTCAAGAATTTGGGTAGACCTAACTTAATAGGTAAATTCCCAATGGGTAGACCTAACTTAATAGGTAAATTCCCAATCTTGTGTTTTTATGTCTTTTAAGTTTACCCAACCCCAAACGCAATCCCATCGCTTACATATCGCAATAGCGCATAAAGGATAGAAAGAGGGAACTTGGCATAATCATGACATAAAGATGTTGAAGCCACAAGTTTATCATGGTGGCATATGAAATGTACATATGTTCATATACTTGCATATTACATTTTAGGCCTCAAAAGCATGCATAAAACCAAACTTAGCATATTGGTGATACATGGTGCTAAATGACATGTAGAAGTTGCCATAAGTTCGCATTTAGCCTCACATGCAAGGTATCATAAGGGATATGGTAACTTACATGTTGCCAAAATGCAACCTTTAGCATAAAGCTTGAAGCTTTAAGCTCATAAACCCAAGATAAGCTTGCATAACATGATATCATGAACAAAATGATCAACCCAAACTTGCATAACATAACTTGCATATCATATGACAAACTTGCATATCAAACTTGCATAACATAACATGATAAACTTGCATATCATAACATATCAAACTTGCATATCATGGCAAACTTGCATATCATATGATCAACCAAACTTGCATCATTCATTTAACTTTAGAGTTTAAATATGAAAGTAGAAAAGGGCTTACAATGCTTATGAAGACTCAAATGAGTATAAGCAAATATAAGATTGAGACAAAGCCCTTATGAAATCAAATAGACCCAAAATGCAAGCTCCAAATCAATAAAAATCCTTTCTTTATGATGCAAATATAGAAACTTGACTTGAATGCAAGCTAATGACACTCATACAAGCTTGAAAACACTTATATGCATGGAAAATCTCTTATAGAAATTTATTTAGGATTTTATGAAGAGAGTGGAGGCCATGAGAGGAATGATTTTGCCATAGTTTAGTTGTAGGGTTGATTAATGATGATTTAGGGTTAGGTTAGGGTCTTATTTATAGAGATTAGGATTAGTTTCAACCCTAGGATTAAACCCTAGTTCCAATCTCAGCCCTCAAAACCGAATCTGGCCCCCAAGCTCAACACAAACCCAAAATGGTGCACCAGGCAGGTCTGCCCGGCTGAGCCAGGTCGACAGCCAAGTCGACAGGGCTGTCGACTTGGTCCAGCCAAGTCGACTCCCAAGTCGACAGGGCTGTCGACTTAGGTGCTCTGGCGGGAATTTTCCCGCCTGGCCCAATCTGCCCTAATTTTCTTGAATTTGAAATCTGTTTTTTACTTTGAAATTTTCTGAAAACTTCGTTGGGCCTTAATCGGGTCATACAGACTCCGATTTTCGAAAACTCGGACTCTATTTCGCATATTTTTCCGAGATGAACGCAATGGCATAGCCCGTTTCCCTTGATTCTGATTTATAAATTAAATTCTGCCTCGATATACGTTATAACAGGTTATTGAAAATACGGGTTGTTACATTCTCCCCTCCTTAAAGGATTTCGTCCCCGAAATCTTCAAGTTAGGAAGAACGTATCCTACCATCCAACATCCATCTACTCAAAACATCATCCACGAGCAATCATTGTCCTTACAAGATTCTAAATGCTGCATGAACATATGCAAAGGTGTGTGTATATGTACTTATCTAATGCAAATATCATCAATGCAAATTATGTTAGTGAAATGAATCCATATGTATGCAATTCCTAACATAATGTATAACATCTATATGTGTGCACATAACATACGTCCATATGCATCATCCATGTGATAACACAAAAATTTTCATCCATGAATGAGCGTAAACACTCATGCATATGCAATATGAGGAGTGTGTGAGCCGATTTAGTGCCTAACGTGTATAATGCGTCCACGAGCAACCACTTGCAAACACTTGCAACCACTTGCAAGCATCAAGCATAACATGTTTCAAACACATGTTTCATCCAAAGGGTTTCTACCTAAGGTTCTCATGACAAGATTAACACGATAAACTAGATAAATATGGATAGCAAAGAGAAAGATATGCTAACGAAGAAAAGAGATTGAGAGTGTACCCTCAAAAAGGAATGGATAAAGCCCACGCATCTTCTCCTCGGTTTCCCAAGTTGCGTCTTCTTCGGCCTCACCCCATTGAACCTTCACCAACTTGACCTCTCGATTCCTTAGCTTCTTGGTCTTCGTCCCCAAGATACGAATCGGAGCTCTCCTCAAGGTAGCCTCTTTCTCCACTTCCACATCTTTCAGAACACTCGGCTCAACAACCTCTGCTGATTCATGTAAACACTTCCGGAGATGCGAGACATGAAAAACATCGTGTACTCCGGCAAGCTTCTCGGGCAACTCCACTCTATAAGCCATATGCCCGATCCTCTCTATAATAGGGAATGGTCCGACAAACCTCGGTGCTAACTTCCCAACGGCTCCAAATCGGACCACATTCCGCAAAGGAGAAACCTTCACGAAAACCATATCCCCAACATCAAACTCCAAATCAGTTCTTCGCTTATCAGCATAGGATTTCTGTCGGTCTTGGGCCGCTTTCATCCGTCTTCGAATCAACTCGACCTTCTCGGATGTATCTCTGATCATATCAGGCCCAAGTATAAGCTCATCTGTAGTCTCCCACCAACATGTAGGCGACTTGCACGGCCTCCCATATAAAGCTTCAAATGGTGCCATCCCTATGCTTGCCTGATAACTGTTATTATATGCAAACTCAACAAGAGGAAGATGGTCTTCCCAAGTACCACCAAAATCTAGAATACAAAGCCTCAACAGATCCTCGAGTACCCTATTCACCCTTTCGGTTTGACCGTCCGTCTGTGGGTGATAAGTCGTACTTAGATTCAACCTCGTGCCCATAGCTTCTTGCAAGCTATTCCAGAATTGACTTGTAAAGATTGGGTCACGGTCACTGACTATACTAGAAGGGACTCCATGTAGTCTCACAATCTCACGAAGATATACAGACGCTAGCCAAGATGCGTTCCTCTTGCTCTTCACCGGAATGAAATGAGCACTCTTCGTGAGTCTATCCACAATAACCCAAATGCTCGTATTCCCTTTCCTTGACCTTGGTAGCCCATCGATAAAATCCATGGAAATACTCTCCCACTTCCATAGTGGAACATCTAGAGGATGCAATAGCCCACCGGGCTTCTTTGACTCGGCCTTAACTTGCTGGCAATTGATACATCTAGAGACAAACTGTAACACCCCGCCTCCGCTAGGGTCACTCGCAAGGGAATGCACTAGCTTTAGAGGGGCATTATTGGTAAACATGCACAGAAATATCACAAGACAGAACACATGAAATAGCGGAAGTAAAATCAATCTTTCATAACATGAATACATAAGGTCTAAAGCCTTTTACATCAGAGTACATCAAAACCTGTCTTGCAATAGTAAAGAAGCATAAAGACTTTTTAATAAATTATTCCCCAAGTAAAAACAGTAAAGTAGCCATAGCCAAGAGAAGTCCAAGCCATCCATGATGACCTTCAATCAGAAGAAGTCCGAACTAAACAGCATTGTTTCCTCCCTGTAACCTGGGGGGGAAACGGAAGAAAAGAGGCGAAACAAAACGGGTCAGTCAAAAAGACTGAGTAAGCCCTATCTACTATTAGTATAGAAACTAGTAAAGTTAACTGACATGAGAAACTGAGATGAACATGAGCATGATAACAAGATAGATAAGCTAAATCAAAATAACAGGATAAACTACTGAACTAAGGTATCATGATAAACAACGGTGTCATGATAAATCAAAGTATCATATCGTCAGATTTCTATCAAGTATACTATCCCAAGGTATCTACCCCGTCTAACATCCCACGGTATCTATTCCGTATATTCTTCCTGGTTCTAACATGTATATTTGCTCTGCACCCTCCGTACTAGTATCCCAGCCTTGTTATGTGTTAACCATGAATGTCTCTTACTCAAAGTCGTGTAATGGTCCATATCAACCTAATATATCGCATATATAGGTTACTCAAATCATATGTTTCTTTTCATGTATATAAGTTCAGTCCTTTGCCGTACCTCGTACGGGCTTCCTCATGTCGTATTATCCTTGAAATCGTTTGGACTGTCACCCTTGTTCTAGCTAGGCTCTTCCATATGAATCATCGTTTGAACTACTAGGACTTACGCCACCTAGCACCACTAGGGATTACGCTTACCTATTGCACGCTTTCGTATTTCGGTTTGGGTTAAACCACCTAGGCCACTAGGGATTACGCTAACCCTCAACCGCGCCCTTTTTCCCACGCATTCATCGTGAATCGTTTTTCTATAACTGTATGCACATGTATCACATCGTGCCATCCGAGTCCTGTCACAGGGCAAAACAGGAAATACAGGACTCGGTCGGGAGCTTTAGATTTATCTGCCGATGCAGATACTAAGGTCTGCTTTTCTACACGTGGCTATGGTCCCACGAGACCCCTCCCTCAACTAGTGAAAGGCAACACAAGAGAAAATCTTGCATGAGAACTACACTCCGGCCAGCCCACATCCTACGGCCTACCTCACCCATAATTAGATAGCAATTATGGTCTGTTGGGTGTTCCCTGCCTTTCCGTACGTACACGCTTGACTCAAGATGGTAGATGATCGACGAACTTGCTATCTCGGGCACCTTATGTATTCGTCGACTCACTGCTATCCACCCCAGTCTTTAGGTCGCACGCATAGCAACCAAGGCATATTCTTGGTTCTTCTACCGCAGACCTCAACCTCTCGTGAGCCTAGTATAATGACCTGGCAGCTCACAGAGGGATCCCAAAAATATCCTCACGTTCCCCCGAAGCCGCTGCTTCGTTACCCAGTTCGCTGGAGCCTTTATCTAAATCAGATAGCTTGCTCCTACACGTATACTTAAACGATGACCTACCGTATCGGGTTACTCATCTATCTAAGAGGTGGTCCAAATTTCCTTGACTAAGAATTATTACTTAGTTTCTTTTAACTAAGGTTTACCACTTAGCCTTATTTCCATAATCCTTGTTAACTATGGTTATTTACCTAATCCTCCGAATTAGAGTTTATCTAATGGGTTAAGTGTCACTTAAGTTCACAACTTAACCCGTCTACAAACCATGTCAAAATTGGCTAAGTATCCAAGTCCAAAACTTAACCCTACAAACCATGTGTCAAGTTGGTTAAGTATATCAAGCAATTCATGGCTTAACCTTATCTAATTATCATTTTAGATTGGTTCAGTATATGTATTAACTTGACCTTATCTAATTACTGAGTCATATCGGTCAAGCGCATTCAAACGATTCGTGACTTAGCCTTATCATGTTTTCACGCTGGATTGGTTAAGTATAGGTTAACTTAACCTCATCAAATTAACGAGTTAGATTGGTTAAGTTTAAGTCACTTAACCACATCGAATCATCATGTATAATTGGTTAAGTATAAGTTGCTTAACCCCATTAAATTATCACGTTAAGTTGGTTAAGTATTGGTTACTTAACCCCATTGAATTACCAAGTTTATATTGGTTAAGTGTTTAACTTAACCCCATCGAATTACCGTGTTTAGATTAGTTAAGTGTGGATTACTCAACCCCATCTAATTACCGTGGTTAGATTAGTTAAGTGTCAATTACTTAACCCCATCTAATTACCATGTTTAGATTAGTTAAGTCTTAATTACTTAACCCCATCCATTAACTGTATCTCTTGGTTAAATGTCATTAAGAAAACTTACTTAACCTTGCCAATTTATCATGTTGGATTGATTGAGTGTTGGTTAACTTAATCCCCGTCCACTAGTCGTATAAAAATGGTTAAGTGTCATTAGGCAAATCAAATTACTTAACCTACCCAACCTTGTCATGTTTTGTTAAGTATCATTAGCCTAATCAATTTACTTAACCCATTTATCCATGTCATATTTGGTTAAGAGTCATTAATCAAATTAACTTAACCCTATCATGTGGCATTAATTACTTAATGCACCTCAACCTCTCACATTAGACTTTGTTGTGGTTACTAGTTAAGCCGGTCGGTTCCGGGTAGCTTTACACCACAACTTGGTCTAACCTCGGGTTCAAGCACAAAATGACCAACTTCTCACATTGGGTCCTATTGTTTGCAACTACTAGTTAGGCCGGTCGGTTCCGGGTAGCTTTATGTTGCAAACTCAACCCAACCTCGAGTTGGCCACACTTGTATTATCTAAGTGTCATGTTCATCATGTTTTCAAAACATGTTACAAGTTTTTCAAGCATTTGGGTAGACCTAACTTAATAGGTAAATTCCCAAAGGGTAGACCTAACTTAATAGGTAAATTCCCAAGCTTATGTTTTATGCATACTTACATGTCTACTTTCATGTCATATTTCAAGTCATGTTTTCAAGTTGTATTTTCATGCCATTAGAAATTACCCATAACATAACCCAACGCTTTTAAACTCGCATATACGTTCGCAACAACACAAGGGACTAAAGGAAGAGACTTGACAAAGGCAAGACAAAAATGGATATTAAGCCACAAGTTAATCATGGTGGCAAATGAGGCACCAATGTGTTCATTAGCTTGCATGTTACAATCTTAAGCCTCAAAACATGCATAAACCCAAACTTGGCACATAAGCGAATCATGGTGACAAAAGACATGGAATGATGACTAGAAACTCGCATATACCATCATATAAGGGTTATGACTTCATATGCAAGTTGACATAATGATTATGAAGGTTCTCATGTTGCATAATGCAACATTTCAACATAAAGGTTGTAGCTTTTAGCTCATAAGAACAAGACGATGACTTCATAAACTTGCATAACATGATAGCATGTATCATTCTCAATGATCAAACCCAAACATGAACATTTAACTTCATAGTTAATATCTAAGAGTAGGGAAAGGGCTTACATTGCTATGAAGGCCTAAATCGATTAAACTAAAGCTTGTGAGGAAGCCTATGCATGCCATAACCCAAAGACCCAAAGATGGATGTGCTAAATCAACAAAAACACCATTTTTATGGACAAAGATCAAAGCTTTTGCCTTGAAATCAACTTGAGAAGCTCTCATACTAACATAGGGACTCTCTAACACTCTCATGATCATGAAACCTTTCATAGAAATGAAGTGGAGGCTAGGATAGTTGAGTGGAGGCCATGAGAGTAGAAATTTTGCCATAGTTTAGTTACATGAATGAATAATGAGGATTTAGGATAGGTTAGGGTCTTATTTATAGATTAGGCAAGTGTTTTAGGCCATAGGTTTAAACCTAGATTCAATCCAAGCCATCAAAGCATGTCTTGGGGAAGAAGTCAAGTGTAGGAACCATCTAGGGCCTTTAGATTAAAGATGAACCATGAGAACCATCCAAATGCAAAATCTGCATTTGAGCGAATCGGCCCACGGGTTGACAGCCAAACACCCTGGATTAACCCCTAGTCGACCCAGCGGGCTCGGGTCGACCTCAAAAATCGGCCGGTTCGGTTATTCCCCTCTCCCAATTCGCTGTTTTGAACATTTTTGCATATTTATTTATTTAATTTTCAATTATATATATATATATATATATCAATATATATATATTTCTCTGCGCAACCCATTTCACTTAATTAAGTATACTTTAATTTGGGAATTTTTCGTGAAACTTCGCGAGGCCATATCTTGGTCATACGGGCTCCGATTTTCGAAAACTCGGACTCTATTTCGCGTATTTTTCCGAGACGAACGCAATGGCATAGCCCGTTTCACTTGATTCAGAATTTAAAATTAAATTCTGCCTTGATTCTCGTCTTTAATCATGTTATCGAAATACGGGTTGTTACATTCTCCCCACCTTTTAGGATTTCGTCCCCGAAATCTCCAAGTTGGGAAGAACATATCCTATCATCCATCATCCATCTACTCAAAACATCATCCACAAGCGACCATTGTCCTTAGATGATTTCTAATGCTGTATGAATATATGCAAAACGTGTGTGTATATGCTCCTTAGCTAATGCTAATGATCAGGCATGAATGATCTTTCTAATGCAAGATATGTTAAGTGCCATGAATCCAACATGTATGCAAATAGTCCTAGTCATATAAGTACTATATGCGTGCACAAACATTCATTCATATGCAACATCCACATGGCAACACATTCAGTTTCATCCATAAAGAAGTATAAATGCTCGTGCATATGCAACATGAAACGTGACCGAGTCGAGCTAGTGTCTAATGTATATTCGCGCATCCACGAGCAACCACTTGCAACCATATCAATCATAACATGTTTCAAATACATGTTTACATCCATAGGGTTCTACCTAGGATTCCCTGAAACAGGGTCGAGAAGATAAACAAGACAAACTCCTTATGGGGTTTGTAACAGAAAATAGGACCAAGAGGATGTCCACAAAAGATAGCCTACAAGTAAGCTCTACAGAAAACAGGGATCAAGGATATACTCCCAAAAAGAGATATCATGCGCGTATCTAGTCTTTGACCATCAAAGTCGTATTTCCTTGAGCTCAATTCCATTGTGCCTTGACCGTCCTTTAACTTCGCGATTTCGTAGCTTCTTGATTCCTATTTCCAAGGTGTGAGTGGAACTCATTTCACTGCCGCCTCTCGTTTCACTTATTCTTTCCCTAGTATGCTTGGCTCAAACATATCTGCGTACTCATGCAAGCTCTCCAAAATTCACCAAGGCAAGTCAAGAATCCAACCACCCTCTTTCTAAAACCGAGAATGGTATCCCTTACTGGATAACCACTTTACCCCTAGAATCCATCCATAGCTTCCAAAAACATGGGCACTCTCGAATCCAAACGAGTCATGAATAAATGGACCGATCCTCTAACAAGATTTGGGACAAAAATGGGATCCTCTTCTATGCTAGTACTAAGGTGCAGAGACTCAACTGTCCAAGCAGACTTAAATGATACGATGATCAAGGCAAAGTCTGGATGGGATGATAGAAAAGAAAAACTAAACCTTTAACAAGATCGTTACCCTCCTTCTGAGGTACCCTAGAAATGAGAGCATACTATTGCCCTCCAAATGATCTTGTCCCTGTTCCATGATACTTAACTATCCGTCCCGTTTCACCATGCCAAAGGTACTCTCTCGTCATGGGTTTCATTGTTCATCTTTCTCCCTCCTTTTAGGACTCAACCATACCAACATGTTGCTTATCCCTGAGCTCGTATCCTTTATCCTTGTTCTTACTATCCTTTCATGCATAACTCTGCAACGGTCTCTCGAGAACCACCTCCATCGTACAGGAAACACTTACGCAGCTAGAAAGACTAGTCGCAGTCAAAACCACTGTGACTACAGATGGAGGAAAGAAAGGAAAAGAGATTCAATCAAGGAAACAAGGATAATGCTAATGGCCTTTGGGGAATAGCCTTTTTCTTTTTAAAAGAAAATTTTCTTGAAAAATGCTTCTTTGTAAACGGTTTTTCAAATAATTTTCAGAAGGTCTTTAAAAGCTTTTGCCCAGTCTAGTAACCTTCTGCTCTGATACCAAATGTAACACCCCGCCTCCGCTAGGGTCACTCGCAAGGGAATGCACTAGCTTTAGAGGGGCATTATTGGTAAACATGCACAGAAATATCACAAGACAGAACACATGAAATAGCGGAAGTAAAATCAATCTTTCATAACATGAATACATAAGGTCTAAAGCCTTTTACATCAGAGTACATCAAAACCTGTCTTGCAATAGTAAAGAAGCATAAAGACTTTTTAATAAATTATTCCCCAAGTAAAAACAGTAAAGTAGCCATAGCCAAGAGAAGTCCAAGCCATCCATGATGACCTTCAATCAGAAGAAGTCCGAACTAAACAGCATTGTTTCCTCCCTGTAACCTGGGGGGGAAACGGAAGAAAAGAGGCGAAACAAAACGGGTCAGTCAAAAAGACTGAGTAAGCCCTATCTACTATTAGTATAGAAACTAGTAAAGTTAACTGACATGAGAAACTGAGATGAACATGAGCATGATAACAAGATAGATAAGCTAAATCAAAATAACAGGATAAACTACTGAACTAAGGTATCATGATAAACAACGGTGTCATGATAAATCAAAGTATCATATCGTCAGATTTCTATCAAGTATACTATCCCAAGGTATCTACCCCGTCTAACATCCCACGGTATCTATTCCGTATATTCTTCCTGGTTCTAACATGTATATTTGCTCTGCACCCTCCGTACTAGTATCCCAGCCTTGTTATGTGTTAACCATGAATGTCTCTTACTCAAAGTCGTGTAATGGTCCATATCAACCTAATATATCGCATATATAGGTTACTCAAATCATATGTTTCTTTTCATGTATATAAGTTCAGTCCTTTGCCGTACCTCGTACGGGCTTCCTCATGTCGTATTATCCTTGAAATCGTTTGGACTGTCACCCTTGTTCTAGCTAGGCTCTTCCATATGAATCATCGTTTGAACTACTAGGACTTACGCCACCTAGCACCACTAGGGATTACGCTTACCTATTGCACGCTTTCGTATTTCGGTTTGGGTTAAACCACCTAGGCCACTAGGGATTACGCTAACCCTCAACCGCGCCCTTTTTCCCACGCATTCATCGTGAATCGTTTTTCTATAACTGTATGCACATGTATCACATCGTGCCATCCGAGTCCTGTCACAGGGCAAAACAGGAAATACAGGACTCGGTCGGGAGCTTTAGATTTATCTGCCGATGCAGATACTAAGGTCTGCTTTTCTACACGTGGCTATGGTCCCACGAGACCCCTCCCTCAACTAGTGAAAGGCAACACAAGAGAAAATCTTGCATGAGAACTACACTCCGGCCAGCCCACATCCTACGGCCTACCTCACCCATAATTAGATAGCAATTATGGTCTGTTGGGTGTTCCCTGCCTTTCCGTACGTACACGCTTGACTCAAGATGGTAGATGATCGACGAACTTGCTATCTCGGGCACCTTATGTATTCGTCGACTCACTGCTATCAACCCCAGTCTTTAGGTCGCTCGCATAGCAACCAAGGCATATTCTTGGTTCTTCTACCGCAGACCTCAACCTCTCGTGAGCCTAGTATAATGACCTGGCAGCTCACAGAGGGATCCCAAAAATATCCTCACGTTCCCCCGAAGCCGCTGCTTCGTTACCCAGTTCGCTGGAGCCTTTATCTAAATCAGATAGCTTGCTCCTACACGTATACTTAAACGATGACCTACCGTATCGGGTTACTCATCTATCTAAGAGGTGGTCCAAATTTCCTTGACTAAGAATTATTACTTAGTTTCTTTTAACTAAGGTTTACCACTTAGCCTTATTTCCATAATCCTTGTTAACTATGGTTATTTACCTAATCCTCCGAATTAGAGTTTATCTAATGGGTTAAGTGTCACTTAAGTTCACAACTTAACCCGTCTACAAACCATGTCAAAATTGGCTAAGTATCCAAGTCCAAAACTTAACCCTACAAACCATGTGTCAAGTTGGTTAAGTATATCAAGCAATTCATGGCTTAACCTTATCTAATTATCATTTTAGATTGGTTCAGTATATGTATTAACTTGACCTTATCTAATTACTGAGTCATATCGGTCAAGCGCATTCTAACGATTCGTGACTTAGCCTTATCATGTTTTCACGCTGGATTGGTTAAGTATAGGTTAACTTAACCTCATCAAATTAACGAGTTAGATTGGTTAAGTTTAAGTCACTTAACCACATCGAATCATCATGTATAATTGGTTAAGTATAAGTTGCTTAACCCCATTAAATTATCACGTTAAGTTGGTTAAGTATTGGTTACTTAACCCCATTGAATTACCAAGTTTATATTGGTTAAGTGTTTAACTTAACCCCATCGAATTACCGTGTTTAGATTAGTTAAGTGTGGATTACTCAACCCCATCTAATTACCGTGGTTAGATTAGTTAAGTGTCAATTACTTAACCCCATCTAATTACCATGTTTAGATTAGTTAAGTCTTAATTACTTAACCCCATCCATTAACTGTATCTCTTGGTTAAATGTCATTAAGAAAACTTACTTAACCTTGCCAATTTATCATGTTGGATTGATTGAGTGTTGGTTAACTTAATCCCCGTCCACTAGTCGTATAAAAATGGTTAAGTGTCATTAGGCAAATCAAATTACTTAACCTACCCAACCTTGTCATGTTTTGTTAAGTATCATTAGCCTAATCAATTTACTTAACCCATTTATCCATGTCATATTTGGTTAAGAGTCATTAATCAAATTAACTTAACCCTATCATGTGGCATTAATTACTTAATGCACCTCAACCTCTCACATTAGACTTTGTTGTGGTTACTAGTTAAGCCGGTCGGTTCCGGGTAGCTTTACACCACAACCTGGTCTAACCTCGGGTTCAAGCACAAAATGACCAACTTCTCACATTGGGTCCTATTGTTTGCAACTACTAGTTAGGCCGGTCGGTTCCGGGTAGCTTTATGTTGCAAACTCAACCCAACCTCGAGTTGGCCACACTTGTATTATCTAAGTGTCATGTTCATCATGTTTTCAAAACATGTTACAAGTTTTTCAAGCATTTGGGTAGACCTAACTTAATAGGTAAATTCCCAAAGGGTAGACCTAACTTAATAGGTAAATTCCCAAGCTTATGTTTTATGCATACTTACATGTCAACTTTCATGTCATATTTCAAGTCATGTTTTCAAGTTGTATTTTCATGCCATTAGAAATTACCCATAACATAACCCAACGCTTTTAAACTCGCATATACGTTCGCAACAACACAAGGGACTAAAGGAAGAGACTTGACAAAGGCAAGACAAAAATGGATATTAAGCCACAAGTTAATCATGGTGGCAAATGAGGCACCAATGTGTTCATTAGCTTGCATGTTACAATCTTAAGCCTCAAAACATGCATAAACCCAAACTTGGCACATAAGCGAATCATGGTGACAAAAGACATGGAATGATGACTAGAAACTCGCATATACCATCATATAAGGGTTATGACTTCATATGCAAGTTGACATAATGATTATGAAGGTTCTCATGTTGCATAATGCAACATTTCAACATAAAGGTTGTAGCTTTTAGCTCATAAGAACAAGACGATGACTTCATAAACTTGCATAACATGATAGCATGTATCATTCTCAATGATCAAACCCAAACATGAACATTTAACTTCATAGTTAATATCTAAGAGTAGGGAAAGGGCTTACATTGCTATGAAGGCCTAAATCGATTAAACTAAAGCTTGTGAGGAAGCCTATGCATGCCATAACCCAAAGACCCAAAGATGGATGTGCTAAATCAACAAAAACACCATTTTTATGGACAAAGATCAAAGCTTTTGCCTTGAAATCAACTTGAGAAGCTCTCATACTAACATAGGGACTCTCTAACACTCTCATGATCATGAAACCTTTCATAGAAATGAAGTGGAGGCTAGGATAGTTGAGTGGAGGCCATGAGAGTAGAAATTTTGCCATAGTTTAGTTACATGAATGAATAATGAGGATTTAGGATAGGTTAGGGTCTTATTTATAGATTAGGCAAGTGTTTTAGGCCATAGGTTTAAACCTAGATTCAATCCAAGCCATCAAAGCATGTCTTGGGGAAGAAGTCAAGTGTAGGAACCATCTAGGGCCTTTAGATTAAAGATGAACCATGAGAACCATCCAAATGCAAAATCTGCATTTGAGCGAATCGGCCCACGGGTTGACAGCCAAACACCCTGGATTAACCCCTAGTCGACCCAGCGGGCTCGGGTCGACCTCAAAAATCGGCCGGTTCGGTTATTCCCCTCTCCCAATTCGCTGTTTTGAACATTTTTGCATATTTATTTATTTAATTTTCAATTATATATATATATATATATATATCAATATATATATATTTCTCTGCGCAACCCATTTCACTTAATTAAGTATACTTTAATTTGGGAATTTTTCGTGAAACTTCGCGAGGCCATATCTTGGTCATACGGGCTCCGATTTTCGAAAACTCGGACTCTATTTCGCGTATTTTTCCGAGACGAACGCAATGGAATAGCCCGTTTCACTTGATTCAGAATTTAAAATTAAATTCTGCCTTGATTCTCGTCTTTAATCATGTTATCGAAATACGGGTTGTTACACAAACTCTGCCACATCCTTCTTCATCCCAGGCCAAAAGAAAATGCACTTCATATCTTTATACATCTTATCTCCACCCGGATGTATAGTCAACTTAGAGCGATGCGCTTCCTCAAGAACTTTTCTTACTAAATCTTCTACCATTGGGACACATAACCTTCCGTCTCTCCTCAGCCAACCCTTGTCATCAATAGAATATCGAGCGAGATGACTAGACGCCTCTCCTCGAATCAGCTTATCCATAAGCTCAACTATCTGAGGGTCTTCTCTCTGCGAAGCCCCAACTTGATCAAGAAGGGTAGGTCTGAGTTCCAGAGACGCTAAAGAACCGGTCATCGACTCAACTGCCAAAGAGAAATCAAAGGTTGCCACATACTCTAAATTCTTCATCTCAACGAATAGAGGACTCGGAGTCAACCTTTTTCTACTCAATGCATCTGCTACCACATTCCCCTTGCCAGGGGTATAAGCTATCTCAAAATCGTAGGACGCCAAGAATTCCATCCATCTTTGTTGCCTCAGATTCAGATCCTTCTGAGAAAAGAGATACTTCAATGACTTGTGATCGGTATAAAGCTCAAATCTTTCTCCCAGACGATAATGGCGCCAAGCCTTGAGTGCATATACTATTGCTGCCAACTCTAAGTCATGAGTGGGATAATTCTTCTCATGTACTTTGAGTTGTCTACCGCCAAAGCATATAACTCTTCCTTCTTGCATCAGAACAGCTCCTAACCCCGTGCCACAAGCATCGGTGTATACTGTAAATAACTTCCCTCCATCGGGCAAAGCTAGAACAGGTGCTGATGTGAGGGCTCTCTTGAGCTTCTGAAAAGCAAGCTCGCATTCTATGCTCCAAGCAAAAACTAAATTTTTCTTCGTCAATTTAGTGAGAGGAGCGGAAATCTTCGCGAAGTCCTTGATGAACTTCCGATAAAAGCCTGCAAGACCTAGAAAACTTCTCACTTCGGTTGCATTCCTTGGAGTCTTCCAATCCTGAACTGCAACTACCTTAGCGGGATCCACCGCTAAGCCTTGCTTAGATACTATATGCCCAAGGAATCTAACTTCCCTTCTCCAAAAGTGACACTTGGAGAACTTGGCCTTCAACTGATGCGCTCTAAGCGTATCCATCACCTCCACGAGATGCCTTGCGTGCTCTTCCTCATCCTTAGAGAAGATCAGAATATCATCTACGAAGACCACGACAACTTGTTCAAGAACTCCCTGAACACCCTACTCATCAAGTCCACGAAATATGCGGGTGCAATAGTCAAGCCGAACGGCATGACAAGC
The DNA here is from genome assembly GCA_030737875.1 of Allium sativum. Taxonomy (NCBI): domain Eukaryota; kingdom Viridiplantae; phylum Streptophyta; class Magnoliopsida; order Asparagales; family Amaryllidaceae; genus Allium; species Allium sativum. The sequence continues at coordinate 463,834,573 of CM060915.1, read as the reverse complement.
CATTCGAAGAATCCATCTGGAGTTCTGAACGCAGTCTTGTCTATACTATCTTCAGCTACCCTGAGCTGATGGAATCCAGTAGCAAGATCAAGCTGAGAGAAAACAGAAGCACCGACAAGCTGGTCAAAGAGATCATCAATCCTCGGTAACGGGTGTCTGTTCTTCTTAGTCAGCTTATTCAACTCTCGATAGTCAACACAAAGTCGGAGAGAACCATCTGCCTTGGTAGCAAATACCACAGGCGCTCCCCATTCAGATATACTTCGTCTAATGAAGTTCTTCTCAAGCAACTCCTTTACTTGCTTACTTAGCTCCCGCCTTTCACGTGGAGCCATGTGCCGAACGGGCAAAGAAACCGGCTTTGCATTATACACCAGATAAATGCGGAAATCAATCTCTCGCTTAGGGGGCAACCCCCTAACTTCATCGAAGACATCCGGATACTCTCGAACCACTCTCACAGACTGAAGAGTATCCATTGACGAGTCGAGTGATTCAAGATAGCACAACACGACGGGACCTCTCGGATTACAAGAAATTTCTAGGGTGTTCCCGAGGCGAGTCACGAGCCTCACAACCCTATGCTCACAATCAAGGATGGCTCCATATCTGGACAACCAATCCATGCCCAATATCAATCCGTATCCCCTAAAACCAAGAACATAAGCACTACACAAGAACTCTACACTCAGTATAGAGATCCTCAAATCCCCACATATCATAGATAGATGGGCGGAACCCCCAATAGGATTTGAGACACAGACGGGATCATCTACCAGGCTAGTACTTAGGTGCAAACTATCAACAAGATCAGATGAGATAAAGCTATGCGATGCACCAGAATCAAACAAGGTACGAACTGGAAAATCAGAAATATATACAAGGCTCTCAACAGAAATACTACCTCGATCGGGAACTGGAGCGACATTGAGAGCATGAACTTGCCCTCCTGAAGGTCCAGCACGCTGAGTCTGACCCTGGCCTTGCCCTTGCTTCTTCGGGCAATCCTTACTGAAATGTCCAGTCTCACCGCAGAAAAAGCATTCACCATTCTTCCTTTTTCTCTTCTTACAATCCTTGATAAGATGCCCAACTGAACCGCAATAATGGCACTTCGCCTTGTTGTTCTTGCCCTTGTTGTTGTTCCCCTTGTTGCCTTGACTCTTGTTCTTGTTCTTGTTCTGATTGCCTTGACTTCTTTGACCACTTGGATTACCCTGATTTCCTTTCCACTGGGAATCAGTCTTCTTGGCTTGAGTATCATTCGTCTTGGTCTCTTTCTTGACATCTCCCTGAAGTAACGCCATATCAACCAAGCTCTCAAACGTGGCCCCATGGGGAATATGTGACATAGCCAACCCCTGCAACGGCTCATTCAATCCTCTAGCAAAACGAAGAGCCTTCTTCTGAGGAGTATTCACCATATCCAAGCCAAAACGAGCTAACTGATTGAACTTTTTCACATATTCTTTGACAGACATATCTCCTTGTTTCAAAGTTATGAACCTCTCCATTTGCAGATTCTCCTCAGCAGAAGATAGAAACTTAAGCACGAACCTTGCCCTGAAATCGGCCCAAGTCTCAACAGGCCTAGTACCATTGGTGACTTCCCACCAATAAGCGGCTTCATCCTTCATAAGCCAAACTGCCAACAAGATCTTCCTCTGATCGTCTAACCCAAAGATAGCAAATAAATCCTCGGTCTCTTTCAACCAATTTCTGGCCTCTACAAAAGTCTCAGTGCCTTGAAAGTTCTTGCCACCCATTGCTTTGAAATCTTTGCAAGTCTTTGCGAAGTCAGCTTGAGGATGCTGAGGGGGAGGAGGAAGAGGAACCTCAGTGACAGGAGGAGGAGGAACATCCGCGACAGGAGGAGGAGGAACATTAACTACCGGAGGAGGAGGAGGAGGTACATCTGTGGGGCCGGCTTCGGTCGCCCTAGCCTCCAAAAGTCTCCTATACCAAACAGGTACGTGCACTCCCTCCGGAATAGCAAAGTTATCGGCCATACTGAAAACGAAGAAAAAAGATAGATTTAGAATGTAGAAAAACGAAGGAATTTTGCTAATGGCTTTTTGGGGAATAGCCTCTAAAATAAACTAGACTTTTCTTTGGAAAATACTTTATACTTGGTTTTGAAAATAGTTTTCCAAAAGTTTCAAAAACCTTTTTGTTCCTTCTCGTAAACCATAAGCTCTGATACCAAATTGTAACACCCCACCTCCGCCAGGGTGGCTCTTGCAAGCACCCTGACTTTGGAGGGGCGTTAAAACAGGTAAACATGCATAATGATATATCAAGGCAGAACAAGAACATATGTATATATGTAAACAGAGTAAATAACATAGATAAAACAGCGGAAGATTTCAACCCATTTCAAAACAAGTCTGGTACAACATAATGTCAACTTTCCAAATAAACAAGTCTAGATAAAACAACATCAACTGAAAAACTGAAATACATAAGTACTATCCCCAAAATAAGTGATAACCATAGCTAGCTTCATGTCGAACCGTACATGAGCTAAATCCCACAAGCAAGTGATCAGGATCCAAGCTAAGCTCCAATATTCCCTCCCTGAGAACCTGGGGGGGGGGGCGGGGGAAATGGAAGAAAAGAGGCGAAAGAAAACAGGTCAGTCAAAAAGACTGAGTAAGCCCTACTACAATCAATGTAAACTGGTAAAGTTAACTGACATGAGAAGCAGGGATGAACATAAGGATAACAACATACTAGCATGATGATTAACCAACAAGGTAGATAAAGGTGTCATCGCATAATCAGGATTAAGGTTTTGCACCACAGGTGTACTAGCAAACTAACATGACTTGAATAAACAAGTATTGATCCCTTGGCCCAAGCTTTGGCCCAATAACATGAAGTGACCCTAATACGAGGTCCAACCAAACGGTCTAGTCAATCGGCTCCCTATAAGCCTAACTCGTCACGTGTTGGTGTAAATACGGCCCAAACATAATTGTAGTCAGACTGTGCAGGGTCTCCCGTCGGGTGTATCAAGCCCTAGGGTGTCAACCCCTGGACACCATAAACATGAGTGCACAGTCTCGATCTACTGGTACCCGTGCATGTTTTCCCCGGCTTCGGACTATGTGCACGAGTATAGTTCGCCCGGAACTACACCGGCGTACCCTCTGCCGTCGCTTTTGGTCACTTACCTCCTAGTCCAGTAATCGTGCCCCCACCCTAGCCTAGTCCCTAGGGTCATAATGATACAAACTTGGGATTACTGCTGGAGTGGACCCCCATTGCTAGGATTTTCTAGAGGGTTAAGTACGGTTTAACCCTCTTGCTAATCATGGATTAACTTGGTTAAGTGTAACGATGAGTTCACGACTTAACCCTGATTAATCTACCAAGCCCAAATTGGTTAAGTACTAAGTGGACCATGACTTAACCCTAATCATGAGGCATTAATTAATTTAATGCGCCTTAACCTCTCACATTAGACCTTGTTGTGGTTACTAGTTAAGCCGGGCGGGTAGCTTTACACCACAACTTGGTCTAACCTCGGGTTCAAGGTACAACATGACCAACTTCTCACATTGGATCCTATTGTTTGTAGCAACTAGTTAAGCCGGTCGGTTCCGAGTAGGTTTACGCTACAAACTCAACCCAACCTCGAGTTGGCCACACTTATATTTTCTAAGTGTCATGTCCATCATGTTTCCAAAACATGTTACAAGTTTTTCAAGAATTTGGGTAGACCTAACTTAATAGGTAAATTCCCAATCTTGTGTTTTTATGTCTTTTAAGTTTACCCAACCCCAAACGCAATCCCATCGCTTACATATCGCAATAGCGCATAAAGGATAGAAAGAGGGAACTTGGCATAATCATGACATAAAGATGTTGAAGCCACAAGTTTATCATGGTGGCATATGAAATGTACATATGTTCATATACTTGCATATTACATTTTTAGGCCTCAAAAGCATGTATAAAACCAAACTTAGCATATTGGTGATACATGGTGCTAAATGACATGTAGAAGTTGCCATAAGTTCGCATTTAGCCTCACATGCAAGTTATCATAAGGGATATGATAACTTACATGTTGCCAAAATGCAACCTTTAGCATAAAGCTTGAAGCTTTAAGCTCATAAACCCAAGATAAGCTTGCATAACATGATATCATGAACAAAATGATCAACCCAAACTTGCATAACATAACTTGCATATCATATGACAAACTTGCATATCAAACTTGCATAACATAACATGATAAACTTGCATATCATAACATATCAAACTTGCATATCATGGCAAACTTGCATATCATATGATCAACCAAACTTGCATCATTCATTTAACTTTAGAGTTTAAATATGAAAGTAGAAAAGGGCTTACAATGCTTATGAAGACTCAAATGAGTATAAGCAAATATAAGATTGAGACAAAGCCCTTATGAAATCAAATAGACCCAAAATGCAAGCTCCAAATCAATAAAAATCCTTGCTTTATGATGCAAATATAGAAACTTGACTTGAATGCAAGCTAATGACACTCATACAAGCTTGAAAACACTTGTATGCATGGAAAATCTCTTATAGAAATTTATTTAGGATTTTATGAAGAGAGTGGAGGCCATGAGAGGAATGATTTTGCCATAGTTTAGTTGTAGGGTTGATTAATGATGATTTAGGGTTAGGTTAGGGTCTTATTTATAGAGATTAGGATTAGTTTCAACCCTAGGATTAAACCCTAGTTCCAATCTCAGCCCTCAAAACCGAATCTGGCCCCCAAGCTCAACACAAACCCAAAATGGTGCACCAGGCAGGTCTGCCCGGCTGAGCCAGGTCGACAGCCAAGTCGACAGGGCTGTCGACTTGGTCCAGCCAAGTCGACTCCCAAGTCGACAGGGCTGTCGACTTAGGTGCTCTGGCGGGAATTTTCCCGCCTGGCCCAATCTGCCCTAATTTTCTTGAATTTGAAATCTGTTTTTTACTTTGAAATTTTCTGAAAACTTCGTTGGGCCTTAATCGGGTCATACGGACTCCGATTTTCGAAAACTCGGACTCTATTTCGCGTATTTTTCCGAGACGAACGCAATGGCATAGCCCGTTTCCCTTGATTCAGATTTATAAATTAAACTCTGCCTCGATTTACGTTATAACAGGTTATTGAAAATACGAGTTGTTACAATCTCCACTCAGTTGAGTCGATAGGATGACGCATCAAATTCCACTAAGGTTTTGCTTTGTTGTGCCATAACATTTTTCGAGCTATCCATGGTATAATGTACGATCTAGTTAATTTTGGAATTATTGTAAAATACATCAAAACCTTTCTTGGTATGTTTGTGACTTTCACAACTTCACCTTCCTTTCTAACTTCATATCTCGAAGTATGACAATGAGGGCATTCGACGACATTTTTATTCTCCTTCCAAAATAATATGCAATAATTTTCACAAGCATGTATGGACTCTACATTCATTCCCAAACATTTTAACATTTGTTTCATTGTGGGGTATTTATCTGGAATTGTATTTTCCTTTGGAAGTCATTTTTTCAAACTCTTCAATAACTCTATCGCACTGTTTCCAGACCAATTGAATTCAATTTTCAAATTGTGTAGCTCAATAAGGACACTTAATGTTGTAAGACCATCTTCACAAGAAAAAAATAGTTTTTCGTTTGCCTTTCTTTTGTACTCGTGGTACTTTTTTCCTTGACAACCATCATCGATATCATGAATGCTATCATACACGCCATAAGCATTGTCAACAAGGTTTCCAAGAACACCTTCTACCTGGTTATCCTCTCGAATTTAATGAGAAACGCAAGCATCATTGGTGGTAACATGTGGTGTATGATTAATCATTGCATTCATACCGTGAAGAAACCACTCACCATATATTGGATCCACACCATAAATGATCATGTGTTTCTCGACCATTTTATAGGATGGTTTTTTTTTTGAATTTCTATACCTTTTGCAGGCACAACAACACATCTTAAGATCAGGCAGTGAATAATGCTTTGCAAAATTTATAAAATCCCGAACCCCTTGTATGTACTCATTGGTATTCCTGCATCTACATATAATGCACTTTCTTGAAGTATGTAACGACATCAGCCAGAACTTCAATCTTTTCCTATAATTTCACGTAAAAAAATGAATTTGTGAATAATATGACAATATTGTGAATAATTTTCCGTTATTGTTGGCAATTCTCTTATACATATGTGCTCGGGAGAATCCTTTTGAACAATAACACAATCTCTTACTAGCACCTTAGTTTAAGAAACTAACTATTTGATTTGGGTTCAACTAAACCAATTATTGAGTAATTGATGCATTTGGGAGATCAGGGTTGAATACTCAGTTTGGTTGAGTACTTGGTTTTGGTCCATTTAACATGTTGATCAATGAACGAAACAAGTTTGTTTCAGCTATTTTTATAGGACGAGCTGTTGTTATTGCTCTATAGCAGCAGCCACCTCCATTTAATCCATAATCCCCAAATAATATGTATACATGCCATAATATACATTAAGAAATATTATGCACGCCATGAAACAAATACAGTGCACATAGTTTCTCCATTAATAACCCTACACTATGCATTTATCACAATATCAGACAAAACTAGAAACAAGTACCCTTGCAAAAATTATATAATTTCTTGTAAACACACACTTATATTCATCCATAAGTAACTCACAGAACACACACGGGTACAAATTGCACTTCTTCTTTTTTCTCATGCATGCATCTTTACATTCACTCACCCACATGGCCTAAAGCCAAACATAAATCATTCTTCATGTTTAATATTCACGTGCTTGTACACAACACATTCGTGCACCTTTACTCTACTCAAAGGAATCGCATGACGTTAAGTTTGGCGAACATCTCTCGATGACCTCTTCTCTATGAACACCACAATCCCAAGATTGGCATCACCTACACAACCTAGTCCTACCCTCCGCTCATCTGCAACTCCAGACCATTGCGACTTTGAAACACCACACTAATATAGATACACACACACGCTCTGTCTCTCTCTCTCCTTAACGCATGGAAAAAACGTACCAACATATATTTCATCAGTTTATTATAGTAGAGAAGAGCAAAGAGAAAGGGGAGTGTTTTGCTATGAAGAAATACGAGAAGACAAAATATTAGGAAGGAGAGAAGTAAAGGAAGAAGAATGGGAATGATGTGTCTCCTTGCTAGAGAAGGAAAAGAAATGGGTAAAAAAGAAAGAAAATTGTGTGATAATCCTTTCCCTCCATGCATGACCATGTATATATACATGGGCAGATGCTTACGTGCTAAGTAAGTAAGTACAAAAACCATTTAATGAAACATACTTCATTAAATGGAGAACATGGTGCGTTAAATGAAATAATAGGGTGTTTGGCAGGAGCATAATGGTATACATGGTTGGTGCATTGAATGAAAACATGTGCTTCTAAGAAGTGGCGTACGCAGAAATTATAAGCTATGGGGGCGGAACTTTATGAAAAAAAGAAAAATAATAATAAACAATATTACCACTAAGAAAACACATCTTTGATTCGCAAAAATCATATATTGATATTCAACTTAAGGATGACAAAACAATACATTAAACGTTCACATACAAGCCCTTCTAGGTTACATGTTTTGAAATTTTTGAATAATATCATCAATTTCAAAGGTTTCTGAGATATCTCGTTCAATATAAGTCACTAAGCAATCATTCATCATATCATCAGCCAATCGGTTATGAAGTGAAGTCTTGATTATTTTCATAGCTGAAAATACTCTTTCAACGGTGGTAGTAGCAACAGGTAACAATAATGCCAACTTTAAAAGCAAGTACACTAACGAATATAAACGGTGTTTTTTTCTTTGAACCATCCTTTTAACAAGTTCATTTATTCCACCGAAGTTGGAAAATTGATCATCGGATTGCAAGTCTAGTATATAGTTGTCAAGCTGATAATCAAGCTACGTTAAATCATTTGCATAGAAATCAGATGGATAAAATTTAGCGAATCAGATTATTTTTTCCTTATCATATGATGAGAATGAACCACTTGGAAGAAGACAAGCCATACACAATAGTAATTTCGTATTTAGCTCGGTAAAGCAGTTATTCAACTCTTGAAGTTGCATATCTATCACTTCATAGAATAGTTCAACATGATAGTAATGAAGGTGGGTCTTCCCTTTAACCTTACGACACGATCTTCCTTGCACTACAAACAAGCTATCCATATCAGGAACGAGTATATCATGTTTACTACAAAATAGGGAGACCTCTCTGAATATATTTTCCCATCCATTGCCTTGCATGTTTTGCAACTGTTGTTTAGTTATTCTTAAAAGAGTCATAGAATTGACCATATCTTGGTCCTTTTTTGTAAAGCTTGAGATAAATCGTTTGTGATTCCTAAAACATTCTTCATCAAGTGCAACTCAAAAGCAAATTCAAAACTCTGTATGATTCGCAGTAAGTTATCTGCCTGTCCTCTATGTTTATGGTCTTTTGCATCCTCTTCAACAATCATTAGAACTTCAACCATTGATGAAAATAAATTAAGTATACTCATAAGTGTACCGTAAAGAGAACCCCACCATGTAGTTCCCGCATGATTCAATGTCATTTCTTGATTCATACCTTGTCCAGTTAAAATGTCGCCATTGCATATACCAATTAAAACATTTTCAAATTGTTTCTCATGAAGTGTGTCTCTACGTTTGCATGAGGCTCCAACAATATTAGATAAAAGTGCAATAACATCAAAAAAAATTGAATTGAGTCAATGATTCTATGCAACGGCAACAAGCGTTAATTGAAGTTGATGTGCAAAACAATGAACATAATAAGTCGAATTATTATCCATTAAAATTAAGCTTTTCAATCCATTAAATTCTCCTCTCATGTTTCTTGCACCATCATATCCTTGTCCACGCAAACTTAATATACTCAAACCATGTAAAGAAAATAAAGACTCAATGGCGGCCTTTAAAGATAGGGTAGTCGTATCTCTTACATGTACAATGCTAAGAAATCGTTCGACAACAAACCCTCTTTCATCAACATAGCGTAAAACAATAGTCATTTTCTCTTTCACAGATATATCACGTGCTTCGTCAACTAAAATAGAGAATAGTTCATCGCCAAGTTCTAAAATGATAGAATTTGTTGTCAAATTTGCAATGGAGTTGATAATGTCCTTTTGAATCCCAGGGGATGTTAATTTTGCATTCTCAGGAGCAATTGTTAATGAGACTCTATTAACTATTTCATTATGATCCGCAAGAAATTGTAAGAATTCAAGAAAGTTCCCTTTATTTGAAGATTCTTTAGATTCATCATGTTTACGCAAAGGCAATCCTTGACGTATGAGAAATTTGAAGTAATCAATTGAAGCAATCAAACGAATACGGTAATTAGCTTTCATTTGATTGGTCTGATTACCCAAAGCCACTTCAATGTGCTGCTTGTGCTTCATTAAATCACTGGCGGCTTTCATACAATTATTGTGAGTACAAAAATGCGGTCCAACGTGCACATCAGATCTTTCTTTCTTTTTCCAATTTCGAAATCCTTCACCAACAAAAGAATCACCACCACTTTGACCTCCATGATCAGGCTTGAACAAACAGCAATACAAACAAAATGCTGCATCTTTATTTATGTTTTACTCTAACCAAGTTGAATGATCATTAAACCATAAAGCTATAAATCTGCGCTTTTCATTTCCCATTTGATGCCATGGAAATTCATGTTTTTTTGGTTGACAAGGCCCTTTTTGCAAATAGAACCGACTGACTTTCTCTTTTCATTAAAATTATAACGATGGATGTTTATTCTTAACCCAGGATCCGATGGATACTCTTCTAGGTCATCTAATATTTGAGGGAGTGATAAAGAAATGGGAGGTTGAGGTATAGGGGGAATGCTATTTGAGCTTGATCCGGTTTCTTTCAACTTTGTGAAATAGTTCAACATATTATTTTTCATACTTTTTTATGGATTCCAAGAAACCAATCGAAAAACAAACAACAAGATCAAATTATGCTAACGTATGTGAAGGCATAAAACATATGATATTCTTAACTAGTGAATTCATTGATTGAGTTCAAATTTAGAAAAAAAATCAAAATTTCAGCAACCTCTATGATAATAACATTGATTTTTCACCACAAATGATGTTAGACAAAAACAAATTCAGAATAATTAACTAGTAACAAAAACAATGTATAAATTTCATTAGGGTTTTGAATTAAAGTAGAAATTACCTTTTTTTTTGCTATACGATTGTGGTGAATCAAAATCTAAATGGAACTGGAGAGCTGCTTAACTGTTAAATCGAAGAAGGCTTGTGGTTGAATTGCCCTGGATGCTGAAGTTTGAAGAGAAAGGGGCACAGTTATTTGACGTTTTGTTCTGTTGAAGGCTGCTGAGAAGAATACGTTTCCTTTTGATTACAGAAAGAACGCAGCCTTTTGGAAAAAAATCTCATTTGCCATGTTTAAATAGTCAGACTAATTAATGGGTATTAAAATAAATTAAGGCTCATTTGCCATGTTTGAATGGTCAGGGTATTAAAATAAATTAAGGATCATTTTCCATGTTTGACTAGTCAGACTAATTAATGGGTATAAAAAAAATCAACTGTTCAGTGGGGGCGGTGGCCCCCACTCGGCCTTAAATAAATCCGCCTCTGCTTCTAAGCATGCGTCATTTCTAGTGAATTGGTAAGTTAATCATGTTACTTACAAACACACCATATACAAACACATACAACCTCAGGTTGATAATAAGTTCTAAGTTCAAACTAAAGTTTCAAATATGGATGTGGTTAAAAATGTCAAAGTTAAGTATATCACTTTACTATTGACCATTGTAATTGACCATTATGATGATTATTGCTAGGTAAAATTATAATTCATATCATGTAAGGTAGACAAAAATACTGATTTATTTTTAGAAAAAAACTTCAAAAGAACCACAGGAAGAACTTAAAACATTTGTGCTCCAGGATATAAATTGGAATTTAGGCAATAAGAATAGCCATATGTTCATAAGAATGCAAATATATGTAAGTCCATTATCAAATTCCATCTTTATCCACTTATGAATTTTTTTTCTTTTTATTAGAAATACAACATTCTTGTTTAGCAGAATAAAGCCACCATTCAATTTAAAGGTAAAGGAAAACATAAAAATGAAAACGAACAACACAACCACTTCAAAATGTGCCTTACCAAGAAAATCAATGGACTTGAACCCTATTCTAGGCGATTCTCAACAGCTCAAACCACTATAGCGCTAGTGTCTAACACATTTTTACAATTTCAGAAGAAAACATACCTAAACTTGGTATATATATTGTTTGTATATTCATTTCATAAGAGAATCTTGTAGTACATGAGTATAAATCTAAGTTATAGATCAATATAAATACAAGTTATACATGACCATACCTGAATCTGAATCGTAATCCAAACAAAATTTAGTAACACCAGATTCTGACTGAACTAGGCAGTGGTTGAAAAATCGATATGGAGATGAAGACAAATCAAGGGGGAAATGGTGGCGAAGCGAAGCAGGGACAACATCCCTAGATCGAGAGAGGGGGAGAAAATGATAAATGAAAGGGCAAACGTTAAAAGTGGTGTTACTGAAAATAAACGAGAGTTAAATTTGGTTCACTTTAGTTTTCTTTAATTATTTAATAGAATACACTTATCAAAACGGTAATAACCGTTGGAACCCCTTTATAACCGAAATAACTGTTGTAACTTCGTAACAGTAATAACTGTTGTAAAATGGAAGCCCAGAAAAGTCATAAAATGACATATATGGTATTGTGTAGTGATCGACAAATCTAGAAATATGAATAGAAAATTATTATTTAGAATAAATATGTTTCAACTCGATTAATTATAAATGTGTGAAAATTAAAAAATAGAAAAATAATAAATAATTTTGAGCAGTTAATATGCATTATTTTCATATAACATAAACTATTAGCTTGATTAAAATAATATATGCTCACCATTATAATAAATTAAAAAAATCATTTTAATACTGGCAAAAACCGATGCATAATTTACAGATGTGGAACCTTTATTTTTCATCTATATCCCTTTATTTGCATATTTTCTATGTATCATCTTTTCAAATATGGATGTAGATAGGTTTGAAATATTTCGGAATTCCACTAACAGTTCTAATTTTAATTTTCATAACGTATCGTTACTCTGTATATTAGTTATGTTTACTGTAGACTCCAATTTGTTAGAAAATGGATAAATTATAAAAGGATTGGTAAAAAAATAGTTCAATGTAAAAGCTTTATTACTAAGAAGTAAATCTTCAACGTATTCTTTTACCTTAACTAGATTTAAAAATGGCGGTTACTGATTTAGTACCATTTTGATGCCTTTTAGGACGATTCAAGTCGATAATAAACCACACATGTCTAACTCAAACCTTTATGTAATGACACATTAGTAATAAGTATTAAAATAAGAGAATATTAAAAGAGAAGTAACAATACAATACATATAGTGTCATAATGGAACGACAAAATATAATAATAACATATACATTTCTAGAGGCTATTAAATAAGATAAATTTAATGTCAATTACAATAATATCAGAGTTATACAATTGTGACATACCAATAATGTAGTGAAAAATAGTAGTAAGTATGGTCTTTAAACTCTGTCTCCGTCATTTGGTATTGAATGTTTTCAATAACTAAAAAAAATCAAGCTGACCCAAGCGTAACGGGAAAAATAAAACATTCGAGTTGTGGCAATATATTCTGATGTGAGTTAAACAAAATTAGAAAATAATGATGCAAAAATTTCAAGGTTAAAACAAGTGAAACCTAATTACTTAATTATTCAAATTAATAGTGTGAAGGCCGAGTTCTAGCACAGCTTGAAAAACTTAGAGTTGAGGTGGAAGACGACGAAGAATGGGAAGAGGCAGAGCTGGAGCCAGTGGTGTGGGGCTTCTACGTCAAAACACTTCGATTTTGTGAGATCTCATGGGTTAAAGATTACTCCCGCATGCTGGTTCTAATTTGGGATAAGTTGGAGAAGTATGAAGCTAGGACGCAAAAGATGGAATCGATCGGCGAGGCAGCACTAATGGTTCAATTTACAAAGGAGGAAGAACGCCATGTGTTGCCGAAAGACTGGGCACTACTGGAAGAAGATGTCGAAGTGGAGAAGACAAAGCAACTTACTACTGCAAAGAGGAATGCTCTCACTATTGATAGTGTGGTGGTCACCCATGCGTTTGAAGCTGGAAGTTCTGGGTAGTAGCAAGTTATGCCGCTCAGTTCCACTAGCGGTTCATCAGTTTCAGCTCCCGTCATTACCGAGTATAATCTCAATTGTTTGGGGTTGGAATATGGATGTTCCCTTCTACAAAAAACTGAGAGCACTATTCCCGTCGAAACACGCAACAATTGTTAAAACGTAATGCAACGACCCAGATTTTTGGCCATTGTAATTTGGATATTTAATTTTGTTTTAAATATCTTAAATGGAATATTTATGGATTTTTAATATTTAAATTCGAAGTTTAAACGTTATAAATTATATTTAATTATAAACGAGCTCGAAATGGAGCGACACTTCGTAATATTCAATTTTTAACTTCAAATGAATGTACGAGATCTGATAGAAGTCGGAATTTCGTGAAACGAGAAACGTTTGAATCTGTTTGTTTATAACATTCTAATAAAAAAGAAAAAAAATCGGGATTTCATTTTATAGATGGTTAATTATGTCCAATTCAAATTTTAAAATAGTCGCTATGGAAATCGTTATAAACGATAACGTTTATTTTATAAATTTAATAACACTTTCTATATATTTTAGATTGTGATTAACTTGAAATTTTTGATAATGAGTTATAATTCGATATTGATCTGAAGTGAGATACTATTCTAGTCAGGCATATATGTCGATATTAATTTATTTATTTTGAATTTGATAGCTTCGGTATTTATTTAGTAATTTATCGATATATTTTCTTTATAAACTATTTATATATTTATGGATCTTATTTGTATGTATATATACAACTACTTAACGCTTGGGCCTTCGTATAGAATTGTAAACAAGTGATACATACGGGGCTGTATACAACCACCATATGGTGAACAATGTATTCCCCAATTGTACGAGTGACAAATCAATTTGACAAAACATATGTCACTAACTAAGCCGCATACAACAAGGAAATAGACTGTATACAACAGGGAAGTAGAAATACACGTAAGAATGAATACTGTTGACAATCAAACTTATAGGATTGGTTCTATGAAACAAGTAGTATATGCAACAGGAAATAAATAGTTATGAGGACGAAAATAAAAACTATGTTGGCATCTAATACTGGGTAGTAAATAAAGAGACACTAAGCCAAGAAAAAAATCAGCAAAACTTATATATTAACAAAGCAAATGTGAACACATTACAAACTTCCAGTAAACATATAGTAATTCTATAAATTTCCTGCCATCAATATTGAATGAAGATGCTTGGCGATAATGGTCAACTTGTACAAAACAACTCAGTAAAATAACAAAACAAATTTTATTTCAAATTTGTTCAAGGTGCAAACCTATAACTATTCTACCAATATGGGAATCAAATCTTCATATCTGGATACTACAATCCAATGGGTTACATATAGCCTCACAGCTATGTTACAGAGAAACCATCCAACCAATTTACAAAGAGAATACCGAATTAAAGAGAGAGAAAAAAGAGAAAAAAATACACTATCGGTCTTGTCTATTCTATCTTTCTGAATCTTGCCTACCAAAAGCTCAAATCATAAAAGAAACACAGCTATACTACAGTGATTTGCACAGCTACTACCAAGGAAACCCACTGCAAACCTAAAATACTATACATATCTAAATTCTTCACCCTTAAGCAAGAAATAAAACTCCATAGCTATGAAAGAAAAGTACAAACAGCTACTTTATAAACATTAATATAACCGCTGCCGTTTCTTGCCTCCTACAAGCTCTCGCACATGCTATGCTATCAAATCACAGTGATGGTAATGGACACTGCAAATCCTACCCTCCCTAAGCTATATTTTCCGCGGTCACCAAATCTTTTGCGTGCGTACCAAACCTCAAAACGTGGGTGCCAAACCTTTCAATCTATAAATATAGTGCCAGTGTATTCATCTCTGCAGTCCGATCACAAGGATGAAAGAAAACTCATATATAAGTCACGAAATTAGAAATGAACCAAAGCAACCCAATGAAACTCTTCCACCACTTTTTCACTAAATTATTAAACAGCAAATCACGAAGTGAAAGGGGAGCTGCACGCTAACCTGTTTTGATGGGATCCGAAGTAACGTTGGAGATAAAAATCTCGCCTGAAAGGCGGAACCTTTGTGGATGAACTACAGTTGAACAAGAGGGATGGAAGTGAGGGTTTTCAAGCTGAAGAAGGATCTGACTGCCGCGCTGAAGTGGGAAGTCACCGCTGGAGCTCCGATCATCGGAGGAGTGAGAGCCCCGCAATTTTGTTTCTGGCAAGAGCGAGTGCTTTATCTTGGACGAGAGGAAATGAAGACCTGAGGGTTGAAGTAAAAGCGGCTCTGGGTTTTTTTATGTGGAGGATGGTTGACGTGGACCAATATTGGGTAGGGAACGGGCTTTATGATAATTGGCCTGACAAAATGTGGAAGCCAATTTTAGAACGAATGCAAGGGCCTGCTGTGAGTATCAAGAAGTAATTAGTTCAACCTATTTGAAATATAAAGTTAGTTAATTTTATTCTAAACCATTAATAATATTTGAATTCAGGACATGATTTAATACAAATTGGCTAAGGTCCTGGGATGTCGGTCACGAGTTGGAACAAAGCAGGGAATGGACAAAGCAGCGAATGAAGGAGCCGGCCCAAAGTATTTAAAACAAAGTAGTAATTAGTTCATTAATTTAAATATATTAAATTAATTAGCTATTAAAATAATGTTAATTTTAAAAGTTAATTACGTATTCATGTTTTATCAGAATTGGCCGATTTAAAAACAGACTGGAACCATATACATGGGCAGGACTGTACAGAACGAAATTGAATTGAACGGGTTGGAATTATCTGGAACGAGCTGTTTGCAGAACGCAAATCAAGGTGAGTTAACCTCACTCAGTTTCCCACTTATAATGATTATAAGTCGGGCTTATCGTCTGTATGCTATGGCTGCTAATTATTGGTTGTTTGATGATTGTTAAATATTTTTATATCATTTATTTAAATTAAACGGTTGTTTAATTTAAATGGAATGACATCATCGTTTTTTAACCATGATTTCCAAACAGAATAACCCACCCTGTTGGGTACGTTTATAATCAAATAAACGAATTGAATTCAAAATGATGATTGAATGGTCGTTATTGGTTAAGCATGGTTAGTTAAATAAATTCATCATGTTTATACTATCATATGGAATGATCTGTGTATTTTGAGATAACCCATTGGATGCAGAGAAGGTCAGGTTGGAGGAATCCAAGCAGATTCCTCAAATTTATTGTTTTATGATCATTTATGAAACTGTTGAACACATATGATTGGATTATTGAATTGTTTATTGAAGGTTAAACCCAAACTCGACATTTGTTTGGTTAATTAATAAATGGTTGTGTTGGTTGAAAACTTTATAGAAGATGGCCAAAATACAACCTATTTTGATTTACCGTTAGTAATGAAATTATGAAAAATATATTTTTAATCAAATATATATATATATATATATATTATTTTAATGAATTTTATGAATAGGAAATAAACCAACCATATATATATATATATCGTTTGTTCTAACCGCTATTTTTATACTAAAATCTACCGTGTGTGAAGCACGTGCTTCATCGTAATTACTGAATAATCTTATAAAACTAATTTTTATATTAATAGGATTGATGAGCAAGTGGGCGGGAATTAGCGACAATTAATGACCGGATTTTTTTTAAGAACAATTAAAATGAGTTTTATTTAGAAATAGATTATGCTTTATTTAATAATTATCAAAGTAAAGGAGGTTATTTGGATTAATAAATGTTATTTATAAATTAAAAATGAAAAGACGAGTTGGAGTTGATTAGTGGGTTAATCATGTTTTAAGATTTACCAAGCCAACTGTTTTAATCAGTAATTGATTATTTAATTAAATTAGATTGGGACGATTAATCTAATATAATAAATTAGCGAATAGTTTTTTAACAAAAGGAGATTTTAAAAAAGGACATTTAATTCTAGTTGATGATAAAGTAAATTAAAGTTTTGTTTTATTTAAGGAACTATTTCTTAAGTTAAGTTCATTTAAGGAAGAAATTGAAGTTAGAAATAAATTATAATTGAATTTCCAATGGAGTTTATGAACGAGTTTACATTTAAACCGAATTTGGTAAGTGAAGTTATAAAGTGGTTTTAAGTGAATAAGGTAAGCTTAAAATAAATGTTACTTAATAATTTAAGTAAAGGAAAATGAGATGGCAAAAGGGGCCTTATATTAAACCAAAGGGGAATAAACGAGTCGTGAATGAGGAGATAGGGAGATGAAGCATTAAATTGTAAATCGACGTTACCTAATAATGACCTTAAGTGTAATGGATGAGATGGAAGTAAGATTTCCTAAAGGGAATGGTTTTAAAGAATTAGAAAAGGGATGTCTAAAATTGAATTTGATAAAATGTTTGGTAATAGGATTTGAAATAAAAATCCAAATATTGGGACAAATAGTTTTAAAGAAGTTAAAGTTTAAAAGTTAACGTGTATAAATCATCTACTGAATAAATGAAATTTTGTAATAATCATATGTTTGAAAAGGAGGTTTTAAAAGCAAGAGGGTTTTATAAAACCTTATTTTAATACAATAGTGAAGTTATATCAAAATGAATATGGGTTTTTGAATCACAATTCATATTTGTCTCAAGATAAGAATGTGGTTGATCAAGGTCTGAGAGGTAATTGAAATACCCCAACTTGAATTTTTTTTAGGATTATCGAAGGATGATATGAGTTGTGATAGTGGAGATGTTAAAGTAAATTATTTTGGAAAGTATTAGTGTAACGTTATTTAAAGGATGCAAATATATATGGTGGGATTCCGAAATCAAAGGAAATGAAGAAGGGCATGAGAATATGAAATAATATTTCCATAATAATGGAACGAAAAGGGAATTTTGTTACGATAGTTCTACAATAGTAAGTGAATTGATCTAGTAATTATATAAATAATGTGGTGACAAATGTTTTGAAGGATAATAAAGGGAAATTGGGTAGGATTTTAAAGTATTTATTTAAGTATTTCAATAAAATGATTTGAGAATATATATATATATATATATATATATATATATTAAAACTAATATATTTATCTTTAATATTACAACTGATATATTATTTTAATGGCCAAGTGATGCTGTGGAATAAACCAATGGATTTATTTTGTTTTTATGATTGTTTATTTTGATAGTCAAATAACCGACTATCAAAATCATGCCCAATGCGCTGTTGGTACGGAAAGTACGGGATCGAATTTATATTCGAAAACCATTCCAAACTAGCAAATACGAAAGGATGCTAATTGAAGGTGGAGAAGTTGAAGACCGTGGATCTTCATAAGCGGAAGGGCTACTTGATAAATTTCTCTGATATTGCAACTAGAGATATTTTGATAGTAATTCGGTCGTGGTTGAAATCTATGGATTGCAAGGACTACTCGCTACTGATTCATAGGGTGATTCCTAGGATGTGGTAGGAGGGTACCTTCGGTTCATCCTGTTCCTGGATGACTTGTATGGATGAATGTCTGACAAAGTATTTCCAAAATACCACGTATGTTGATTTCTTCAAACGTATCATAGTTGGTTAGCTCCCAACTAGAGTGTTTTTGTGGATGTCAATTAGTTATATCTGATGGATCTGACGATGTGGCATTCAAAGTGAATGGTGGCCATGTGTTCTAAAAGGAAATTCAAACCTCAAGCCTCATCAACCGGGAAATGACAAAAATCGGGCAGGCAGCATGGTTATGTGGGTCGCTCCCATTAGGGTGTATAATCACCTATCTAGAGAAATTACTTTTTGCTTCTTTAATCTATTTTCGATGTTGTCCCTTTTCAGGAAATGGTGGGTAGCTCCCAACCGTTTGTGATATACATTTGATACACTCAAGTGAAATGAATGGTCGGTCATGTGTGGGCCGGGTTGCAAGACGTTCTTATTGAACCCAGTGTATTCGTCTCTAGAGATACACTAACGGCAGGTGGTTCCATACCTTGTCATAGTCGGAATCCAATCTCCAATAAGCGCCCACGGTTTTGTTTGTGTACTATATATGTGAAGCGTGAGATGCAAGCGTTCTGCTAGATTCTATTTATTTGTATTAGACACTATTATAATATCAGAATAATATATTGATTTCAATCTGTTTTGGGTTATCGTAAGTAAAAGTCGTCCGTATTTATGTGTGGACTGGTCTTACGATTATCCTTTTCTTCCAGAAAGGAATTTGAACTTTAAAATCAAGTTGGATGATGTTTAAACTTAAGGGGTTTTCTCACTCTGGTTCACCAGACTTACCCGGTGTTTGGAATGCTCGGGTTAGCCCGGGTCTGCAGGTTCGGGTTATAGGATGCCATGAAGTCTAAAGACATGTTGGAGAAGTTCAGGCGTATGATATTACCCAGTATTTTCCGCTGTGCGTTGTATATGAGGACAGGTTATTATAACTGTCCAGATGTGTGATGTACTCTAATGATTGTAAGTATATTTCAAGCTCTCAATAAAGATTTATTTCAATATTATATTTTTGTTCAGCTGTGATGTGAGACTCTATGTTGTATTGGATCTTCTTCTTCTTTTATTCTAATATTTCTTTCTTCCTTATCTCACCCTCTAAATTCTTTCTATTAACTATCGGGTGAGAGTTCGATACTTGGGTTTTGGGCAAGAAATACGGATTTTATGTATTATTGTCAGAATTCGGGTATCGAATTCCTATCGGGTCGTTACTGTTGTATCAAAGCTTTTGGTTTAGTAATAACCTTGGCTCTGTGACGTGACTCGGTAGAGATGGGTTTAGTAATACCCTAGATCGAGTTGAGTGTTTATATATGAGACCGTATATGCAAATGTTTTGTATGATCGGTTCAAGTGCTAAGAAGCATTGGACTGGGAATGTACACAATATTGTTTTATAAATAAGGAAAATGAAATAATTTTACCCAAGATATATTTTTATATATAAATAAAATAATTTTATTAAATTATTGGGATATTGTGGCTTGGTTTACTTGAATGGAAATTCAAATAGAGATTTGAATGGTTAGTATAACCAAAAAATTCACATATATAGTATGAAAGAGAATTTTCTTATGAAATTGAAATCAAAATTTTTATTTAAGATAAGTTAAAACGGAATAAAATAAAGTGATAATGTTTGAAATAAAATTCGAATTGGATTATAAAATGAAATGATTGAAATCAATTAAGTAATTGGATATGGAATGAGACTTATACTGGTAATGTAAATATTAACGTTGAATATAAATTAAATTTACATGGTTGGATTGATTGTGTAATGGTTGTTATTGGGATATCAGGTTGGTTGAAATTAATTCAATAACTTAAATGAAAAGTTGAATGGATTGAAAACTAAGTCACAGTATAATAAAATTTAAATGGAATTGGTTATGATTTAAAACTGAGTGATTTAAACTTGATTCGTGTAAACCTATCTGAATAATGCCTTGGGAATTGGCGAAACTATACTGCTTGAAATTTCATAACGGGAATCAAAAGTTATGCCCAATTTAAAATTTAGAAGGGTCGCTATGAAATTTGCAAAGGTCAAAAATGCTATTTTTTGCATACGAAGGAATTTGGACTCGAAACCACTTCCATTGAGTTCAGAATGATGTTTGTGCATTTAAAAAGTATAAGCACTTATATATTTCGAGTTTCGAAAATTATTTGTTTAAAAAGGTATTTTTAATATTTAATATATACGCCTTGAAAATAGTTGTTTTTAAACGACCTCTGTTTTTTATGAAGCCACTTTTGTTGGAACCGGAATATCAACATATGGTTAAGTTTAATTTTTCATAATTTTTAGAATAAATCTGTGGCCGTGGCAAAAAGATTTCAGTTTTGTCAATTTCGGTCAATTTTAATCGACTTGAAAATAGTCATTTTTCAAACGGGCTCAGAATTGTACGAAATTAATTTTTCTAGGTCCGCAGCGTCAAAACATAGCTAAATATATTTTTCGGGAATTTTTGGAATTAATTTGTGTCCCCGGTGAATTTTTCCGTGTGGTTGAATTAAAAATAAAAGATTTAAATTTTAAAATAAGGGAAACTGGGTCAAGACATTTGTTTGGGCCTATGGGACATAGCCAGATGAGTCCGGCATAGGGGTAGTTGGGTAGGAGCGACAGTCATTGGGCTGAAATCTGACAAAGTTGCTAATCAGGCCTTTTAGTGATTTACTAATATAATAATATTATAAATAATGTATTACAAACACTCAAACCCTAACACTCTTCGTTCCAGCCGCTACTAACATGAAACCTATGGCCGAAATGCTCCCTTTTTCATCCACTAAATTCTACTCCTTCTTAGCAAATTAAACCGCACTCTCTTAGGATTATCAAGGAGATTTTATCCCTCTTTAATTTGGTATGGTTGGATCATCTTCACGTGACTCGAAGACCGAGGTACAACGCCCCAAACATCGGCCAAAACCACTGCCGCCGTGCCCTCTTGGCCAGTGCGAGTTGCCCCCCTTCCCTGGCGTGGGTGCGCCGCCTGTAGGCCGTCGCCGTGGCACCTTCTGATCAATCTCCGGCGCGGATTCCTGGTGGCAAAATCAAGCCCTATGTTCGAAGCTGATGGGTTTAAAGAGTTCGTTGGTTACCAGAAGAGAACGAGGTAGAAGAAAGAAGGAGGCGCGGCCTCGATTGGTCTAAACAATAATTAAGGTTAATTAATTTATTTATTTAAACATTCAAATCTTTAAACGATCATAACTTATTCAAATTTAATCGGAATTCAGCGAAACAAAAAGCGTTGGAACCGTATTTCAGAGATCTACATGATGGTATAAACCAGATTTGAAAAGGAGCAGATGAAATTTTGACCAAATTTCAGATCTGATCTATTCTGAATAAAAAGCTCGGTGAGATTTCTATTTTAAAAATTAAAACTAATTATTTATTTTATTGAGTAATATATATATTCATTTAGTATGAGATTCATGTTGTATGTATGTATTTATTTCAATGTTGATTGTGCTGCGATTGTGATGAACGATTGATTGTGATTGTGTATTTATGATTGTTAGAATTTTGTGTATACAATAAAATCATATATTATTGTATATATAGAATATTTTATATTCATGTGTGTTAAACTTTGTAGTATAAAATAAAAACAATATTTTTATTTTCATATTTGATTTAAATAAATAAAAAGATTAGAATAAATTGTCATTCTGTTTTAACATATCATATTAGAACAGAAACATACATTAAAATAGAAATCATTTTTTTGAATGAAATGTTTCATTAAAATAGAGTTTGTAAACAAATATAATTATCCTTTTTATTTGTTAAGATTAGAAATGTAGAACTTGTTTTACAAATAAAATCACTTTTTAATTGTCATTAAAGTTTATTCTTTTACTTGCATTTACGAATGCAAATATGCATTAAAAATAGAATTTGTTCTTTTACTTGCATTTCTTGTTTCAAATAAAACTTAGAAATAAAAGTTCACCTTGTATTTTCATTTCTCCAATGCAAATATGGCATAGCAAAATAAGTACATCTTTTATTTATGTTCTCTAACGCAAATACAACATAGAAAAATGAATGGTCTTTTTTTTATTTGTGTTCTCTAACACAAATATAACCTAGGAAAATAAACGGCCTTTTATTTGTGTTCGCTAACACAAACATAACATAGAAAATAAAATTCCCTTTTTATTTTGCATTTCACAATGCAAATATGACATAGAAGAATATGTACATCTTTTATTTATGTTCTCTAATGTAAATAAAACTTATAAGTAAAAGCTCACCTTTTTATTTTGCATTACACAATGCAAATATGACATGGAAATAAAAATACATCTTTTTATTTGTGTCCTCTAAGGTAAATAAGAATTAAGAAAAGTTTACATTTTCTTAATGTAAATAAGAATTAAGAAAAGTCTACATTTATCCTACTGAAAAAAAAGGAAAATTTCAATTTATTGCAATTAGATTGAAAGTGTGTAGCTTGCATTTTAATGAATTAGATTTTAAAAAAAAATAAGGATATGAAATTTATATTTTAATGAATTAGCTTTTATTTAGTCACTAGAATAAAAATGTTGCATAAGTTTTATAAAAGTTCATTTATGTTAAAAATGTGGCATTAGATAAAAATAACATCTAAGATAGAAATGTGACACTAGAAAAATATCATCATTTTTGGTATAAAATGTAACATTAGTAAAAAAAAAATCATTGTTCTTACAAATGTGACATTGGAAAATATTAACATTTTGTTATAAAATGTTGCATTAGAACAAAAATATCATGTTTGTTAGGAAATGTTGTGTTAGGTAAAAATGTCATTTAAATAGAAATGTCATGTTAATATAATAATGTCATGATAGAGAAAATGGTCATTTATTTACACTAATGTCATGATAGAGGAAATGATCATTCATTTATACTAATGTCATGTTAGAGGAAATTTGTCATGTTGATATAAGATGCCATGTTAGGAAATGTCATTTATGAAAAACAGGTTATGCAAATAAACACTTCTTTTTATTTGTCATATACAAGGTTGAAAACATGTAGACAAATAAATACTTCTTTTTATTTGTCATTAGAAATACAAAAGTTTGTATGCAGACAAAATCTCATTTTATTTTGTCGCTAGAATTGTAGATATATATATATATATATATATGACAAAATTGTCTTTTATTTTTGTCGCTAGAATTTTAAACATGTCATTTGGTTGAATTAGAAATATTAGAATTAAAATGTCATTTGGTTAGAATATTGTCATGACAAATATACATGTCATTTTGTTGGAATATTGTCATGTAAATAAAAATGTCCTTTATCTAGAATAATGACATGTTACATAAAAATTGTCTTTTATTCAGAATAATATACACTGTATAAATAAAAGTGTTGAAAAACAGAAAGAGAATTACATTATATGTAATTAAAGAATAAGAATTTACATTAAATGAGATTACATTTTTATATGTAATTAAAAAGTAGGAAATTGCATTGTTAATGAGATCACATTTTATGTAATTAATTAAGATATGATTTTGCCATGTAATGAAAATTACATTTTTATTAGGAAATTAAAGAGTAGAATTTACATTGTAAAATAAAAGGACATTTTTTTATGTAATTAATTAAAAGCAAGATTTGACATCTAATGTTAATTACATTTTTTTAATGTAATTAAAGGGTAGAATGTGACATTGTAAATAAAATTTTCATTTTTACTGTAATTCAAAAAGGTAGGAATTTTACATTATAATGTTAATTACATCTATAATGTAATTAAAAAGGAGATTTTACTGTGTAATTAGAAGAAGAAAAAAAGGGGTAGAATTCAACATTTGAATAGACTTTACATTTCTAATAAAAGAATGAAATTCAACGTTGAGTTATATTTTCACTTTAATGTAAATAAAATGAACATATTATTAGTGAAAACTTTATTTACATTTTCTCATGTAAATAAAAAAAAGAACTATTTTAGAAGACACTTTCATTTACATTCTCATGTAAATAGGACATGTAGAAGAAAAGGAAAACATTTATTTACATGTAGTGTAAATAAATTAGGAAAAGAGATGTTTTAATGACATTTTCTATGCAGTAAAAGAGTAAATTGAAAGTTACATTTTAGTTGTTATTTATTAATAAATAAATGTGGGAATGGAATTGAAATGTTCATTGAACATGATACCTTGATATGATACATGAACATGATTGTGCGTTGTATGTTTGGTTGATTCGTTGCCCTTATATGTTAATGACTACATGTAATGATTTATATCTACTTTTATCAAAATAAAAATATTGATGAGTAATAACGTTATGAAATAATTTAAATGATAATTATGCGAAGATTATTTGGAAAGACTGAGTTATACTCATTTCAAATAATCATACGACGTTTTAAATAGAAGAATTGAAGACAGCGATTGAACACCGACGACCTTCACATCGAATCTGTAACTAGTGTTGAGGCCCTTGATTGATTTGCTCCCAAGACGGGGCTAAGATGGTAGTTATCTGGACGTAGTGTTGATTTGTACGGATTTGGCTTTCGCTCAGACCCAGAGCATAAGCTTATAAATGGATGTGTGTCTGACGTTGAATTTTGTTCTATGTAAGTTGATTTCTATTAATATACGACCGTTGGTGGCGGAGAATTTATTCTCTTGCTCAACACCCTTAGAGGTTGTGTATTAATAGTTATCAACCGCATGGCGTGAATTGTCAACGTGGCACGCTAAGATGAAGATGATCAAGGCTTGGTTGAAAAGCAGTCCTTGTGGTTATAACGTTACTTCGCGAACCTCACAACCCGGTTGAGTCTAAAATGGGAGAAGGGGACGCAGGGAGAGCAGCACGTTTCTTTCTAGCTAGAAGTGTTGTCGGTGCTTAAACTGTCTGATATTTACTTATGTGGATGATGGAATGTGGCGCGCCTCGGATGATAGGTCCTATAGGATCGGGAAACGTGTGTTCAGGAATTGCCAATCCACGAAGCTGTATGTGTGGACCGGCCCTGCAGGATCCAAGGGTTAACTACGGGGAATCCTGAGACATTAGCTAGAGTGTCTCGAATCGGTAAGGAGCTCCTCCCTAGCCTTGACTCATGATGGAAACCCAATTTCCAATACGACCTCATGCGGTTTTGATTGTATTAATAGTATAGAGGCATAGTATATGGTAGCTATGCTTCCTAGGATTGATACATTTACTTTGAAATGTTTTTAATACATAAATACACTAATAATAATATCAAATTCGTTTTTATCGTACCAAGCATGTTTAATCATCATAAGGTAAAACTCTATCCTCTGGTTTGCGTTGCATTGGGTGATGGGACTTGAGTCTTATGATGATTCCATTTTTTCTAAAAAGCATTGCGTTGTTTAAACGATTTACTTTAATTTATGCAACGGCAATCCATTGGAATAAGACCCGTTCCGCGTTAGCGGCGTGGTCCTTGGATTTGCCTTATCACTATTAGTTATATTAGTTAAGAATTCTCACACCAGTCCCATGACTGACTCGTAGTTTGTTTCACTTTGCAAACTCGGGTGCCCTCTTTTCCACACGGGAAGTCGAGTAGCTTTTTGCAGATATTTATCTCTTGAGCAGGATTCTGTATCGAAGCCTAAAGCTGTGTCCAGAGCATAGAAGTCTTCCGCTGTTTATTGTATTTAATTTATTGAAATTTATCTTCCGCTGTAATTTTATTCAATGTACTCTGATATGTTCTGTACTCTGATGTAACATTATTTTAATGTTTATAAAGGTCTGCTGTTATTGTTCTGATGTGTTGTAGCCCAAAGTAAGCGTATCCGGTGATTTCTCGCAAGGGCGATTTTCGGGTCATTTCATTCCTCCAGAGTAGAGGTGACATCGGCTTACACTCCACTGTGCCTGCCATTTTCGGGTTCAATATGGAAGCTTATAAGAGGGTTGGGGGATGACTTTGGTCACTTCGAACATTTACGACTCTGGAGTTAGGAGAATTCTAAATGGAAGACTCCAATTTTACAGAAGTAAAAGGGAACCCAGATGGGGAGACATAGGTGACCGGGTCGATGGAGACATGCAGGCGGACCATGCACGAACTGATCAAAGAGTAAAACTCCTAAATGTTGATGAAGTTGCTAGAGGTTGAGGCAAAAAGATAAATGATGAGGATGCTCTCTTTAAATCTCAGGAGGAAGAGGATGAAGGACGAGGAGGAGGTCCATGCCAAGATTCAGGAGGCGACTAGGAAGAAAGCAAACGATTAGATCACCCAGAAGAGATTGGAGGAAACACTTAAAAAGTTAAATGCGGAGGAAGAGAGGAAGCGCAAGGCCAATCTTGAGGCTCAGAAGAAGATGGAAAGGGAAGCCAAGAAGGAGGAGAGTGAGAGGCCAAAAAGAAAATATAGGAGGTTAAAAGGAAGGGACATGTCTGCTGTGTTAGCACTGTCCACTGAGTTTTATCCTAAGCCCTTGGAAATCATAGGCGACCCTGGAGTGTAGACCACCGAGGTCCCAGATGAGTCTGAAGAGAAAGTGTTTGTAATCAAGCCTCGGTCCAAGCCTACTCCAACCGAGGGGAAGAAGGGAAGAAGGGGAAGCAACTCCAGGAAGAGAAAGAGGGAAGATGAGTCATCCATAATCAATTCTGAGAAGAATAAGAGGGGTGGCTCGTCCAAATGATTATTATAGATAGCTTTTTGGTTAGGTTGGCCGATAGGGTACGCCGGTACGACCCTCTCTTTTAGAGGTATGATGTGGTTTTCATGTACATCACATTATTAGAAAGAAAAGACAGATGTATTTTGGTTTGTTAACGAAAGAGTTTACTTTTCTAAAATGTTGTTCTAAGTGTTCGAATTTTCATCTACAATTTTCAATTTTTTTACTTACGTAAATGTACTCATCGTTGCACTTAAAACAATATTGATTACGACTTCGCTCTTCAAATATTCAAGTCGTGCGAAGCTCAAGTGTGCGGACTCCGCTCTTGAGACTTACTTTCGGTCGTTAGCTTCAAGTCGTGTAGAGTTAGAATTTGGTAACTCCACTCTCTGGATCTCCTTACGGTTATTGATCCCAAGTCGTGAGGAGTTAAGTGTATGGACTTCGCTCTCGAGATCTCCTTTCGGTCGTTATCCTCGAGTCTTGCGAAGTTCGGGTGTGGTGATTCCGCTCTCAGAATCTTCTTGCAATCGTCGATTCTGAGTCAGGGGTCATAGGCAGGCATCGTTGTTTCCTCCTCTATACTCTCGTCATTTCGTTCAGGTATGAGTTGAGGCATCATTGGTTTGTCAATTTTATACTCGGATCCAATATCTATGAACTGGAGTTAACTAAGAAAGCGGTCGATGTCACACCACTCGGTTGGTGGTTGCCCCTAAGTTTGGAGACTGAGGGACCGAGTTGGACACTCAAGTTAATGAGCACCGCGAGTTATTTATACTTGGTCTTGTCATTTCTTAGAGACTTGAGTTGACTTGTGAAGGCAGACTACACCACAAGGTTTGAGTTTTTATAAAGAGTTGGGTGGAGGATCGTTGCCAAGCTTCGAGGTGCTATCCAGTGTTGTGCGCTCATGTATGTAAGTCGATTGTTATCATGGCTCAAACATACTATACAGACGGTTAACACAACAAGAACATGGTCGTTTGAAATTTATTTGCTAATAAGCTGTCGGCTGTAATGGTCTTTCCTTTACAATGCCTTGAATCTTGAAAACAAAACATTTGTGGAAAGCAGTAAACCTATGCAGTAAGCTATGTAAAATAATGGCAAAGATGTTCGTTATTCCATGCCCTTGGTAGTTCGGTTCCATCGATGGTTGTTAGCTTGAGGTTTCCATCTCCAAACCTCCGTTGAGTGACGTATGGACCTTTCCAACGAGGACCGAAACCGGTCGATGTAGAAAAGTTCCATTTTAGGACGGGGTCGCTAACGTCAAAGTGCCTAGGGCGAACTTTGGAGTTGAAGTACCGGACAACCATTGACGATGTTTGGATACCCTGAGTTTAGATTCATCTCTCTTCTCTTTGAGCAATTCAAGTAATTCTAAGAGAAGAACTTGGTTGGTCTTCGGATCATAGTATGCGGCTCAATGAAATTGGAGTTCAAGCTCAATAGGAAGGACGACTTCAGACCCATATGAGAGAGTGAATGGGATATGACTGGTCACTGACTTATGGGTAGTCTGGTAAGCCCAAATTGATAGAGCGAGTTCATCTACACACTTGCCTCCGGCCTTTTCCGAACACTTCTTGAAAATGGATTTGATGACCTTGTTTAAAACTTAGACTTGTCCATTGATATGAGTAGAGAAACTACCGAGAACCATTTTTCAATGTGGTGTCGGCAGTAGAAGAT
Source organism: Allium sativum (assembly GCA_030737875.1). Lineage (NCBI taxonomy): Eukaryota > Viridiplantae > Streptophyta > Magnoliopsida > Asparagales > Amaryllidaceae > Allium > Allium sativum. The sequence continues at coordinate 463,805,379 of CM060915.1, read as the reverse complement.
CTTGAACTCAGAACACTAGAATTGGGTCCCTTTATCAGAAATGATGGTCTTGAAAACTCCAAAATGATAGATGATGTTGTGAATGACAAAGTTGATTTTTTTTTGTACTGGTTGTATTTAGGATCTCGATTTCGGCTCATTTGGTAAAGTAATCAACTACGACGTTAGCATATCGAGCGTCGCCTTTTGCCATCAGAAGAGTTCCGATGATATTGATTTCCCAGATTGTAAATGGCCATGGAATGACCATCTTGGTAAGTTTGGTAGTTTGAAATTTTAGAGAATCTCTGGCATTTATCGCACTTGCGGTGTAGTCTACTTTATCCCGCTTTAGAGTAGGAAAAAACTAGCCGTACTGGAGAATCTTTTTTGCCTGAGTTTGATCCTAGTGTTGTCATTGCATTCGCCTTCATGCACCTCTAATAGTACATGGTCGACGTTGTTGTGGGCTACATATTGGAGTAGCAGAACAAGGAACCCTCTTCGGTAGAGCACTCCATCTTGAATGATGTAGCGCATGAGTGCTCGTTTTTCATTTCGGTTGTTTGGGAGAATCCCATGTTGTAGGTAGTTCTTAGTTGGAGTTATCCAAGACTCAGTTTCAGGCTCAATCTCCATTGTTAATATCGATTTTGTTTGATTCTGACCGATACTCATGAAGTCGAGTACTTCGACTGGGACAAGTCTTTAGAGCCGCACATCACTACTTTTCGCTAACTTGGCCAATAAATCGGCCTTCACATTTTGTTCTCGAGGGATGTTAGTAATGATGTAGTGGTCAACGTGGGTAAGCATTTCACAAACCCGATTAAGGTAGGGAGCGAGCTATACCCCCTTGCTTGATATCTGTGTAGTTAGTGCCTCGTTATTACCCTTCCATATCCCCAGTATATCGTATAGAATATTTCTACCGCTATGCTATTTTCAAATAGCCATTCCGCTTTAATCGCTGCTATATTATGATATTCGCGATATATCCTATTACTTCATCTGTATTCTGCTATTTCTGCTATATCTTCTATAAAAGAAACAAATTTAAATAAATGACATTCATACAATATAAAATGAAAAGCTAGTTTTTGAATAGAAATTTTCAAAATAGAAAATACAATAATCTTATGTTAAGTTTAATCAAGCTAAATAAAAGTTTACACTTATTCAAATATGTTTGTGTATGCTTTTCTTCATTATTAAGAATTTACTAATTATAATTAAATTAAATGTTATTTCTCCATTTATTTGTATTTTATACATTTTTAAAAGCATTAAATATGAGTTTTACATGCTATTTTAAACTCATCCGCTATATCCCTACTTTGTCCCTAATACAACTTTTTTCATCTCTACCGCATTGGATCCACTAAGCACTTTAACTGCACAGCTTGATACTCCACATGCACCTGACGTACGATGAGCTATGAGTCAGACTATATCTTGATAGCCTTGATGTTGAGTTCAACAGAAGTCAAAGTCTAGTAATCAAGGCTTCGTATTCTGCATCATTGTTGGTGGCAGGAAAGATGAACTTTAAAGCATATCAAATCGAGCATTCTTGAAGTAACAAGTGAACATTGATTGTCTGACGAACCATATACGAATAGCTTCTATTGGATGTTGAGAAGCTCGCTATCTTCCGGACGATCCTTAGGAATAGTGAACTCTACGATAAAGTCGGATAGGGCTTGTCCAAGGATAGCCCGGCACAGGTTAAAAGTAAACTCGAATTGACTTAACTCGAAATTCAATTTCAAAGTTCGCCCAAATGCCTCAAGTCGTTGAGGGACCTGTCATAGTGGATGGTTGATGTAGACTTTGATTGGATGAGACTAGAAGTACGATCGAAGCTTCCGAGAAAATATTAATAGGTAATGAGTAAGTTTCTTAAGGTTAGGATGTTCTTTTCGGCAACCGTCAATCTCTTGCTGATGTAATAGACCGATAATTGGATACGATCTTCTACGTGCACTAGTGCCGAGCTAATTGCCTGCACAGAAATAACCAAATAGATAAGTAAGTCTTTGTGGTCCATGGGTTTTGATAGGATGGGTGGTCGTCCTAAGTAATTCAGGAGGTCATGGAATATGATAACACATTCCAATGTCCACACAATGTAGTGCTTCCTTTTTCTGAGCAAGTCGAAGAAAGGAATGCACTTATCAGCTGTTTTTATATGAGTCGACTTAGGGTGTCCACTTTTCCCTTTAAGCATTGAATATCTTTGATGCTATATATGGCACGTATATCCCGAAGAGCTTTGATTTTTTTCCTAATTTGCTTCGATTCCCCATGATTTGATGATGAAACCCAGGAATATTAATGACGAACATTTCAAGGGATGGAGATTCATGCCATATTTACGGAGAATGTTGAAAATTTTCGCGATGTCATTGACGTGGTCATTCGACACACTCATTTTCACGAGCACGTCATCCACGTTGACCTCCACGGATCTCCTGATTTGGTCCTTGAGCATTCAGTTGACCATTCGCTGATAGGTGGCTATAACATTCTTGGTACGAAAGGGAATGACAACATATCAATAGAGACCAAGGTCTATGATGAATGAAGTGTGCTCCTGATCTGGAAGGTACATTATAATTTGATTATAGCCTGAGTAACATCCATGGAAGAGAGAAGCTGGTAGCCTGTAGTTGAATCAATTTGGCCGATCTTTGGAAGTGGGAAGCTGTCTTTTAGGCATTCTTTGTTCAAGTCTGAATAGTGGACACATGACCCCCACTTCCCATTTAATTTTCTAACCAAGATAGGTTTAGTGACCCATTCTGGGTAGAGGGCGTCGCAGATAAAGTCGTCTAGTAGCCTATCCACCTCTTCCTTAAGTGTTACCGATTTTTCTGTTCCTATTATTTGGGGCTTTTGTTTGATTGGAGGATGCTTTAGATTGATACTAAGCATATGGCATGTGATTCCTAGGTTGATGCCACACGTATCGGAGTGAGTTAGCCCATAAGAAATCCATAAATTCTACCTTTATTGCTAGGTGAAACTGTGATCCAACCTTTAAGATCCGAGTTAGGTCGGCGGGGTTGATTGGAACTGTAACAACCCGGAATTTTGGGGCCAATTTAAAATTTCTATTTTTAGAAAATTTAATGAATTCTGAATATTTAAAATAATTTATTTTAAATAATAACGATGAAAAGTTTAATTTAATCGAAGTTAGAACAAATAAATTTAATTTAATTATAAAAGGAGTTTGAAATGGCGCGGCAGTTCGAAAATTCGATTTCAAACTTTAACTGAATGTGCAGGATTCATTTTAAATCAGAATGGAGCGAAACAAGAAATATTTAAATCTGTTAAATCATATCTTTCTAACGAATCTGAAAAACTGAAATTTCACTTTATAAATTCGAAGTTATTTCCAGTTTAAAATCTAGAAAAGTCGCTATAGAATTTATATATATTTTAATATAATATATTGGCCTTAAAAATAGCCATTTTGCAAACGACCTCGATTTTCGATGAAACCACTTTTGTTGGAACCGGAATGTCGAATTATTGCTAAGTTTAATTTTCCAGAATTTTCCGAATTAATATGTGAGCATGGTAAAAGAAATTGTGTTTTGTCAGTTTAAGTTAAATTTAATCGACTTGAAAATAGCCATTTTTCAAACAGTCTCGGAATTCGACGAAATTAGTTTTATTAGGACTGTATCGTAAAAACATAACTAGAAATAATTTTTCTGAAATTTTTAGAGTCAGTATGTGGCCCCGGTGAATTTAAATGTAAGATTGAATTAATTAAATAAATGATTTAAATTATTAAATTAAATAAAACACGTTGAAAACTTTCATTTGGGCTGACGGGACCTAGCCCATTGGGTCCGGGACGTGGATATTTGGCTAGGGACAACATAAGTTGGGCTGGAATTGAAATGGTTAAGGAGTACGGGCTTTTTCTTGAATTAATAAATTAAATAATATTATAAATACATAGTATATACGGTTGGATACAGTAAACCCTAATACATTCACTTCCAGCCGCCGCTCAAACATTATGGATGGCAGAAATTGTTCCGATTTAAACTATTAATCTTTTCCAATCCAAGAACCAATTTGCATAAGTTATAAATCAAACATGAAAGAGGGGTTTCCACTCTTCAAAATGGTACGACTGTGATCATCTATAGCTCTTCGAGATGGGTGAAATCGCGCTTCAAAGTCGGCGGTTTTGGGTGCGTTTTTCCGTGCACTGGTGAGGGCGAGCTCAACCAGGGAGCTGGCATGGGTGGAGGGCGACGACGGCTACGTGGAGGTGGCGGTCGATCGAAGTCCGGCGAGGTCTGGCGGCCGCGAGCGACGGTGGAAGTTCAGACGATGGGTTCCTGTAACAAACGAATTAGAAGAGGATGGGATTAATTCCCTAATGAAATAATTAAACCAATTAAATTATTTAATTATTTTAAATTATGTGATCAATGTTTATAATTGTGTATCTCTTTCATACGATGTCAGAATTCGGTAATTCCAGTTGCGTTGGAATCGTCATGCCAAGCACTACAATATAGAACTGATCAGAACTGAAATGGGGGATTTGGAAATTTAGCAAATTTGAACATGAACGATTTCTGAAAACCAATCGATGTGAGATTTCTCGTTTTAAATTTAAAATAAAATTTATATATGTATGTGAGCTGATTTTGATTGATCTTGATTGTGATTGTAATGTATGTGCTGTATAAAATTTAGTTTGATTGATGTACTTTGTTGATGTTGATTCGTCGAATTATATTTTGTAAGGAAATATATATATATATATATATATATATATATATATATATATATATAATCTACATTTGGTTAGATAATGTTAAGTTATATTAAAATTAAACATTTTAGTTAGATAATGTTATTTTAATATAACATTGTCATTTTAGTTATAATTGTCATTTTAGTTATAAAAAAATGTCATGTTAAATATCATTTTAGTTATACAACGTCACTTTAGTTATAATTCTCATGTTAGTGTAAAATTAACATTTTTGGTATAAAATGTGCATTAGAAAGAAATGACATATTTGGATTAGAAATTGTTTAGCGAAACAAAATATTCATTTCTTTGTTATATAAATTGTTAGAATAGAAAAATAACATTTTTATTTATAAATGTTAACATTAGAAAAGAAACATTTTTATGTATAAAATGTTTACATAATAAAATCTCATTTTTATGTCGGTATATAAAAGAACATTTTATTTTATAAATTGTTAGCATATAGAAAGAAAAGTAACATTCCTAGTATATGAAATGTGAACATAGTAAAATCTCATTTTTATGTATAAAATATTAACATAGGAAAAAGTAACATTTTATTTTATAAAATGTTAAAATTAGAAAAATCATCATTTTTATTCTATAAGATGTTAACATTATAAAATCATCATTTTATTCTATAAGATGTTAGCATTAGAAAAAAGATCATTTTTATTAAATAAAATGTTAGCATAGAAAAGTAACATTTTTATTTTATAAAATGTTGCATAAGAAATAAAAGTTCATTTTTGTTAAAAATGATGCATTAGAAATAAAATTACATTTTGATTAAAATGTGGCATTAGGAATAAAACCACTCTTTTAATTTAAATGTTGCATTAAAAATAAAATCACATTTTTGATAAAAATGTTGCTTTAGAATAAAACATTCTTTTTGTTCATTTTATAAGAATGAAAATAAAACATTCTTTTTGGTCATTTTATAAGAATAAAACATAAAACATTCATTTTGTTATTTTAAAAGAATAAATTGAGAACATTCATTTTTTTTAGATGGATGTAAACAAACCATTCATTTTTACCAGTAAAGGAGAATGAGACAAAAATGTCCACTTTTGTCAAATTTAGAATTGACATATAAATTTGTCACTTTTGTCAAATTTAGAATTTACATCTAAATTTGTTACTATTGTTAAATTAGAATTGACAAAACAATAATGTTATTTTTGTTGAATTAGAAACGTCAAATATAAAAGTTTCATTTATGTTAAAAACAGAATAATAAACAAATAAAAACATTATTTTTATTTGTCACGTTAGTGTATAGACTTGTTTACATAAAAACATTATTTTTATGTTACATGTTAAAAATAGAATTGTAAACAAATAAAAACATTAATTTTATTTGTCATGTAAATATATAATTTGTAGTCACATTAAAATAACATTTTTATGTAATGTAAAAAGAATCATTTTATGTTTTGTTTAATCAAAACATTATCATTTACCTGTTAGTAGAAAAATAATCCTTTGTCATTATATGCTTTGTTTATTCAAAACTTTGTTTATTCAAAACATTACCATTTACATGTAGTAGAAAAATAATTATTATATGTTTTGTTTATTCAAAACATTATTATTTATATAGTGGATTAGAAAAATGTTCATTTGTTAAGTAGTATCAGTTCATTAAACTCATGATATTTACATTTGATCAATGTTAATATAAAAATGACCATTTGTTAATATGCTTTGTTAGACTAAGAAATAAGGTCATTTATATGTTAGCCATGTAGAAATAATTCGAACCAGATTATAATTGGTTAAATTTATTAACCAATGATTTATGTATGTAAATTGTTGTTGTGTGAAAACCCCACATGGGTGTTGGGCTGATACTTGTCATACACTAGTCCCAATATTTAGCTGTATGTCAATCGATGGATTGGCAGTCTGTGATGAGCGTTATTTATTTATCTTAATGCTCGCACAGTTATAAATTTCACTCTGGATGTGAATGAATTCTTTAGTGATTATTTATCATTACTGTTATATACATATGCAATGTATGAAATCCATATGATCGAATTTATATGCTAATTGATTGGGTCGAATTTTGATTCAGAATATTTTAAAATAAAGAATATGCAAAAATAAAAAATTTATTTAAAATAAAGGATTTTTTTAAAATAATAAATATTTAAAAATAATATTCAAGGAAGAATAAAAATATTGACATGTGAAGCAACGTTAAGTAGAAATGCCATTTTTAACCCGAACGGGTTTATCGATCGATTTATGTCATTTTAAAATGCATATAAAAAGGAAGTGATTTATAAATCTAATATTTTGAAAATAGGAATATTTAAATATGATAAATATAGGATATTCAATTTTGCTTCAAAATTGAAAATTAAGCTAAAATCATTTTAAGATAAATTTATAAATATTTTATAAATATGCTTTTAAAATAGAAATCGACGATAATACATATAATATATATTTAATGGCCTGAATAGAACGCGCCGCACAGCGACCGTTCGCGAATTTCGACCATTAACTTTAAATTGACATAACGGGAGATCTGACCGTCGGATTCTCCTAAAACCGGAACCGTTGGGTTCATATCGAAAAGAGCTTTCCAATGAATATATGAGATTTGAAATCTAACGGTTGGATTTGGAATTATGTCCAAATCAATTTCAGAAAAGGTCGACGTAAGTGCAGTTCGGTGGCCGTTATTGGAAACCGACTGTACGAGCGATAAGAAAATTATTAAAAATATGAATAAATTATGTAGAATCACAATTAATGATTTAGAACGATTTTGGATGGAAAATTCCATATTTGAAAAGATAAAAATATATTTTTATTGAAATGAACTAGTTATTAACTAGAATAAATCAATAAATTAAGATTTAATGAAGTTTTCCAATTAGTGAATATTTAATTGAAATTAAATTAAATAAATTGGATTTTGGGTTTATCGTGAACGGTGTTTTGAAATGACATTAGTTCTTTAACCCAGTTAAAGATAAGATTTATTTCTTAAATTTAAATAATCATTGAATAATGATTTTTAATATTTAAAACACAATTTGGTTTTTTTTATAAATCTTAAAAGAAAGATTTAAGAATAAATTTAAAGGATTTATCTTTGATAGAATAATATGAATATATTATTAGAACAATAATTCTGAATTGGAATGAGGCATTGGACGTGTTTTATAGCACTTGATTTGCAATTATAAAATACGCGAGTTATTCGAAAAGACCGGGTTTAACCCATTCCGAATGATCACTACGACTATGAAGAGTCAAAGTTGAAGACGGTGCTTGAAGACCGGCGATCTTCACATCAAATGGATGTTTGCTACTGATGCCCATAATTGGAGTAGCTACCTTGAAGGGGCTACAGTGGTAACCGCCCGGACGTACGTGTTGATTTTCCGGACTTCGGTTTCGTTCAGACCCAGAACGGACTTGTAAATGGATGTGTGTCTGACATTGGATTTCTTTCTGTGTGCGCTGATTCCTATGGAATATATATCCATTGGTGGCGGAGAATTTATTCTCTTGCTTAACACCCTAGAGGGTATATATTGATAGACATTAGACACATGGCGTGAATTGTCAATGTGGCATGCCAAGATGTAAACGATCAAGGCTTTTGTTGAAAAGAAGAGTGTAACACCCCGCCTCCGCTAGGGTCACTCGCAAAGGAATGCACTAGCTTTAGAGGGGCATTATTGATAAACATGCACAGAAATATCACAAGACAGAACATATAAAATAGCGGAAGTAAAATCAAACTTTCATAACATGAATAAATAAGGTCTAAAGCCTTTTACATCAGAGTACATCGAAAACCTGTCTTGCAATAGATAAAGAAGCATAAAGACTTTTTCATAAATTATTCCCCAAGAAAAAAAACAGTAAAGTAGCCATAGCCAAGAGAAGTCCAAGCCATCCATGATGACCTTCAAGCAGAAGAAGTCCGAACTAAACAACAGTATTTCCTCCCTGTAACCTGGGGGGGAAACGGAAGAAAAGAGGCGAAACAAAACGGGTCAGTCAAAAAGACTGAGTAAGCCCTATCTACTATTAGCATAAAAACTAGTAAAGTTAACTGACATGAGAAACTGAGATGAACATAAGCATGATAATAAGATAGATAAGCTAAATCAAAATAACAGGATGAACTACTGAACTCAGATAAACTAAGGTGTCATGATAAATTACGATGTCAAGATAAAACAAGGTATCACATCGTCAGGTTTCTATCAAGTATAATATCCCCAAGATATCTGTCACGTATAACGCCCCGTGATATCTATCTTGTATTTTAGCTCTGCACCTACCGTACTAGTATCCCCACCGTGTCATGTGTTAACCAAGAATGACCCTCACTCAAAAGTCGTGTAATGGTCCATGTCAACCTAATATATCGCATATATAGGTTACTCAACTTGTATGTTTTATTCCATGTAAATGTTCAGTCCCTTGCCGTAGACCATACGGGCTTTCCCATGAGATTCTATATTACTCTAACATAGTTCCATGATCCTTAAGATCGGTTTGGACTGTTACCCTAAACCTAGCCAGGGTCTTCCAACATGAATTATCGTTTGTACAACTAGGACTTATGCTACCTAGGGCAACTAGGGATTATGCTTACCTATTGCACGTTTTCGTATCTCGGTTTGGGTTCAACCACCTAGGGCCACAAGGGATTATGCTAACCGCCAACCGCGCCCTTTTTCCCACGCATATATCGTGAATTGTTTTTCCATGACTGTATGCACATGTATCACATCGTGCCATCCGAGTCCTGTCACAGGGCAGACCAGGAAATACAGGACTCGGTCGGGAGCTTTCCATTTATCTTCCGATGCAGATGCTAAGGTCTGTTTTTCCTATACGTGGCTATGGTCCCACGAGACCACTCCCTCAACTAGTGAAAGACAAGACAGGATAAATCCTGTATGAGAACACAACACTGGCCAACCCACATCCAAGCCTTACCGCAACCATAATTAGATAGCAATTATGGTCTATTGGGTGTTCTTTGCCTTTCCGTACGTACACGCTTGACCAAAGATGGTAGGTAGCCTGACGAAATGCTATCTAGGGTACGACCGTGTATCGTCGACTATCCCCTATCCATCCCCGTCTTTAGGTCGCTCGTATAGCAACCAAGGCATACTCTTGGTTCTTCTAACGCAGACCTTAACCCCTCATGAGCCTAGTATAATCACCTGGCAGCTCATAGAGGGATACCAAGAATACCCTCACGTTCCCCGAAGCCGCTGCTTCGTTACCCAGTTCGCTGGAGCATTTATCCAAATCAGATACTTGCTCCTACTCGTATACTTAAACGATGACCTACCGTATTAGGTTACTCATCTATCTATGAACTGGTCCTAACTTCCTTGACTAAGAATCATTACTTAGTTATTCTTCAACTAAGGTTTACCACTTAGCCTTATTCCCGCTATCCTTGCTAACTACGGTTATCCACCTAATCCTCAGAACTAGGGTTTACATAATGGATTAAGTGTCACTTAAGTTCATGACTTAACCCGTCTACAAATCATGTCAAAATTGGCTAAGTATCCAAGTTCAAGACTTAACCCTACAAACCATGCTCAAGTTGGTTAAGTATATTAAGCAATTCACGACTTAACCTCGTCCAATTATCATTCTAGATTGGTTAAGTATATATTAACTTGACCCTATCAATTTACTTAGTCAAATCGGTCAAGTGTATTCAAGCGATTCGTGACTTAGCCTTATCATGTTTTCACGTTATATTGGTTAAGTATTAGTTAACTTAACCACAATAAATTAAGGAGTTAGATTGGTTAAGTATAGGTCACTTAACCACATCAATTCATCATGTTTAGATTAGTTAAGTGTTTAACTTAACCCCATTAAACTACCAAGTGGGATTAATTAAGTCTAGGCTAACTTAACCCCATCCGATTTCCATGCTTAGACTAGTTGAGTCCAATCTTAACCCCATCCATTAACTGTATTTTTCGGTTAAGCGTCATTAAGAAAACTTACTTAACCTTACCAAGTTATCGTGTTGGATTGATTAAGTGTTGGTTAACTTAACCCCGTCCACTAGTCGTATAAAAATGGTTAAGTGTCATTAGGCAAATCAAATTACTTAACCTACCCAACCTTGTCATGTTTTGTTAAGTATCATTAGCCTAATCAAATTACTTAACCCATTTGTCCACGTCATATTTGATTAAGAGTCATTAATCAAATTAACTTAACCCTATCACGTGGCATTAATTACTTAATGCACCTCAACCTCTCACATTAGACTTTGTTGTGGTTACTAGTTAAGCCGGTCGGTTCCGGGTAGCTTCACACCACAACTTGGTCTAACCTCGGGTTCAAGCACAACATGACCAACTTCTCACATTGGGTCCTATTGTTTGCAACTACTAGTTAGGCCGGTCGGTTCCGGGTAGTTTTACGTTGCAAACTCAACCCAACCTCGAGTTGGCCACACTTATATTATCTAAGTGTCATGTCCATCGTGTTTCCAAAACATGTTACAAGTTTTCAAGCATTTGGGTAGACCTAACTTAATAGGTAAATTTCCAAAGGGTAGACCTAACTTAATTGGTAAATTCCCAAGCTTATGTTTTTATGCATACTTACATGTCAACTTCCATGTTATATTTCAAGTCATATTTTCAAGTTATATTTTCATGTCACTAGAAATTACCCATAACATAACCCAACGCTTTTAAACTCGCATATACGTTCGCAACAACGTAATGGATTAAAAGAAGAGACTTGGCAAAGGCATGACAAAAATGGATATTAAGCCACAAGTTAATCATGGTGGCAAATGAGGCACAAATGTGTTCATTAACTTGCATGTTACATTCTTAAGCCTCAAAAACATGCATAAACCCAAACTTGGCACATAAGCGAATCATGGTGACAAAAGACATGGAATGATGACTAGTAACTCGCATATATCATCATATAAGGGTTATGACTTCATATGCAAGTTGACATAAAGGTTATGAGGGTTCTCATGTTGCATAATGCAACATTTCAACATAAAGGTTGTAGCTTTTAGCCCACAAGATCAAGATAATGACTTCATAAACTTGCATGACATGATAGCATGTATCATACTCAATGATCAAACCCAAACTTGCAACATGAACATTTAACTTCATAGTTAATATCTAAGAGTAGGGAAAGGGCTTACTTTGCTATGAAGGCACAAATCGATTAAGTTAAAGATTGAGACAAAGCCTATGCATGCCATCATTCAAAAACCCAAAGATGAAAGCTCCAATAGAAAAACCCTTGAGCCAAAATGATCAAAACTCTTTCTTTATGATGCAAATATAGAAACTTGACTTGAATGCAAGCTAATGATGCTCATACAAGCTTGAAAACACTTGTATGCATGGAAAATCTCATAGAAATTTATTTAGGAATTTTATGAAGAGAGTGGAGGCCATGAGAGGATTGATTTTGCCATAGTTTAGTTACTTGAATGAATAATGAGGGTTTTAGGAGAGGGTTAGGGGTCTTTTTATAGAAGACTAGGATAGTTTTAGCCATAGGATAAACCCTAGAACCAATCCTAGCCTTTAAAGCATGTCTTAGGGAAGAAGTCAAGTCTAAAAAATGGAGTGGTGTCTTAACCAGGCCTAAAAATGGAGTGGTGTCTTAATTGGGCTGAATTTCAAATCTGTTTTCGGATTTGAATTTACGTGAAACTTTGCGAGGCCATATCTCGGTCATACGAACTCCGATTTTCGAAAACTCGGACTCTATTTCGCGTATTTTTCCGAGACGAACGCAATGGCATAGCCCGTTTGCCTTGATTCAGATTTTACAGTTTAATTCTGCCTCCATTTATGTTATAACAGGTTATTGAAAATACGGGTTGTTACATTCTCCCCACCTTTTAGGATTTCGTCCCCGAAATCTCCAAGTTAGGAAGAACATATCCTACCATCCATCATCCATCTACTCAAAACATCATCCACAAGCAACCATTGTCCTTAGATGATTTCTAATGCTGTATGAATATATGCAAAACGTGTGTGTACATGTTCCTTAGCTAATGCTAATGATCAAGCCTGAATAATCTTTCTAATGCAAAATATGTATAGTGCCATGAATCCAACATGTATGCAAATAGTCCTAGTCATATAGATACTATATGCGTGCACAATCATTCATTCATATGCAACAACCGCATGATAATACATTCGATTTCATCCATAAACAAGTATAAATACTCGTGCATATGCAATATGAAATGTGACCGAGTCGAGCTAGTATCTAATGTGTATTCGCGCATCCACGAGCAACCACTTGCAACCATATCAATCATAACATGTTTCAAATACATGTTTACATCCATAGGGTTCTACCTAGAATTCCCTGAAACAGGGTCGAGAAGATAAACAGGACAAACTCCTTACAGGGTTTGTAACGGAGAATAGGACCGAGAGGATGTCCACAAAAGATAGCATACAAGTAAGCTCTACAGAAAACAGGGATCAAGGATATACTCCCAAAAAGAGATATCATGCGCGTATCTAGTCTTTGACCATCAAAGTCGTCTTTTAACTTCGCGATTTTGTAGCTTCTTATTCCTGTTTCCATAACATGAGCTGGAACTCATTTCTTCGTCGCCTCTCGTTCCACTTGTATTTATCCTTTTCCTAGAATACTTGACGCAAACATGACTGCGTACTCATGATCTCATGCAAGCTTTCCAAAATTCACTAGTGAATCTTGGATCTCGTTTATATACTATAAGGCATTCCATGTAGAAGAACTTTCTCTTGAAAGTAAACAGATGTCAATCAGGTTATCATGCGCACTTACTAGGGTGATCTCTATAACCCATGCATAAATGAAGTAAACCATCCGTCTTATTGATGAACACCACTCGATCGGGCTTCAAATTTCCAAAAAAGGCATCAAGGGATTCTAAGTAACTAGTCATGACAGAACCTCAAAAAGGTTACATGGTACTTCGAGGGCATTACCAAGGCTAGTCAAAAGGTCTAACTACCCTCCTATCAAAACCGAGAGTGGCACCCCCTACTGGATAACCACTTCATCCCTAGAATCCATCCATAGCTTATAAACATAAGCATTATTTCCAAACTCAACACTTGGCATAAACATTCTCAAATCCCAACAGGTCATGTATAAATGGACTGATTCTCCAATAGGACCTTGAGACAAAAATGGGATCCTCTATTACGCTAGTACTTAAGGTGCAGAGACTCAACTACCGAAGCGGACTTAAATGATGCGGGGATCAAAACAAAGTCTTGGCGGGATGATAGAAAAGAATAACTAGATCTTCAACAAGGATGTTATCCCCCTACTCAGGTACTCTAGTGAGGGAATACAATTATCTTCACGATGATCTTGTCCTTGTCCCACAATACTTAACTATCCGTCCCGTTTTACCATGCCAAAGGTACTCTCTCGTCATGGATTTCATTGTTCATCTTTCTGCCTCCTTTGAGGACTAAGCCATACCAACAAGTTGCTCATCCTTAAGCTCGTATCCTTTTTCCTTCTTTCTCACGATCCTTTCTTATAACGCGGCCACTGGTCTCTCGAGAACCACCTCCATCGTATGGAAAGCACTTTCGTAGGTAGAAAAGACTAGTCGCAGTTAAAACTACTGTGACTACAGATGGAGGAAAGAAAGGAAAAGAGACTCAATTAAGGAAACAAGGATAGTGCTAATGGCCTTTGGGGAATAGCCTTTTTCTTTTAAAAGAAAATTTTCTTGAAAAATGCTTCTTTGTAAACGGTTTTCAAATAGTTTTCAGAAGGTCTTTAAAAACTTTTGCCCAGTCTGGTAACCTTCTGCTCTGATACCAAATGTAACACCCCGCCTCCGGTAGGGTCACTCGCAAAGGAATGCACTAGCTTTAGAGGGGCATTATTGGTAAACATGCACAGAAATATCACAAGACAGAACATATAAAATAGCGGAAGTAAAATCAAACTTTCATAACATGAATAAATAAGGTCTAAAGCCTTTTACATCAGAGTACATCGAAAACCTGTCTTGCAATAGATAAAGAAGCATAAAGACTTTTTCATAAATTATTCCCCAAGAAAAAAAACAGTAAAGTAGCCATAGCCAAGAGAAGTCCAAGCCATCCATGATGACCTTCAAGCAGAAGAAGTCCGAACTAAACAACAGTATTTCCTCCCTGTAACCTTGGGGGGGGGGGGAACGGAAGAAAAGAGGCGAAACAAAACGGGTCAGTCAAAAAGACTGAGTAAGCCCTACCTACTATTAGCATAAAAACTAGTAAAGTTAACTGACATGAGAAACTGAGATGAACATAAGCATGATAATAAGATAGATAAGCTAAATCAAAATAACAGGATGAACTACTGAACTCAGATAAACTAAGGTGTCATGATAAATTACGATGTCAAGATAAAACAAGGTATCACATCGTCAGGTTTCTATCAAGTAAAATATCCCCAAGATATCTGTCACGTATAACGCCCCGTGATATCTATCTTGTATTTTAGCTCTGCACCTACCGTACTAGTATCCCCACCGTGTCATGTGTTAACCAAGAATGACCCTCACTCAAAAGTCGTGTAATGGTCCATGTCAACCTAATATATCGCATATATAGGTTACTCAACTTGTATGTTTTATTCCATGTAAATGTTCAGTCCCTTGCCGTAGACCATACGGGCTTTCCCATGAGATTCTATATTACTTTAACATAGTTCCATGATCCTTAAGATCGGTTTGGACTGTTACCCTAAACCTAGCCAGGGTCTTCCAACATGAATTATCATTTGTACAACTAGGACTTATGCTACCTAGGGCTACTAGGGATTATGCTTACCTATTGCACGTTTTCGTATCTCGGTTTGGGTTCAACCACCTAGGGCCACTAGGGATTATGCTAACCGCCAACCGCGCCCTTTTTCCCATGCATATATCGTGAATCGTTTTTCCATGACTGTATGCACATGTATCACATCGTGCCATCCGAGTCCTGTCACAGGGCAGACCAGGAAATACAGGACTCGGTCGGGAGCTTTCCATTTATCTGCCGATGCAGATGCTAAGGTCTGTTTTTTCCTATACGTGGCTATGGTCCCACGAGACCACTCCCTCAACTAGTGAAAGACAAGACAGGATAAATCCTGTATGAGAACACAACACTGGCCAACCCACATCCAAGCCTTACCGCAACCATAATTAGATAGCAATTATGGTCTATTGGGTGTTCTTTGCCTTTCCGTACGTACACGCTTGACCAAAGATGGTAGGTAGCCTGACGAAATGCTATCTAGGGTACGACCGTGTATCGTCGACTATCCCCTATCCATCCCCGTCTTTAGGTCGCTCGTATAGCAACCAAGGCATACTCTTGGTTCTTCTAACGCAGACCTTAACCCCTCATGAGCCTAGTATAATCACCTGGCAGCTCATAGAGGGATACCAAGAATACCCTCACGTTCCCCGAAGCCGCTGCTTCGTTACCCAGTTCGCTGGAGCCTTTATCCAAATCAGATACTTGCTCCTACTCGTATACTTAAACGATGACCTACCGTATTAGGTTACTCATCTATCTATGAACTGGTCCTAACTTCCTTGACTAAGAATCATTACTTAGTTATTCTTCAACTAAGGTTTACCACTTAGCCTTATTCCCGCTATCCTTGCTAACTACGGTTATCCTCCTAATCCTCAGAACTAGGGTTTACATAATGGATTAAGTGTCACTTAAGTTCATGACTTAACCCGTCTACAAATCATGTCAAAATTGGCTAAGTATCCAAGTTCAAGACTTAACCCTACAAACCATGCTTAAGTTGGTTAAGTATATTAAGCAATTCACGACTTAACCTCGTCCAATTATCATTCTAGATTGGTTAAGTATATATTAACTTGACCCTATCAATTTACTTAGTCAAATCGGTCAAGTGTATTCAAGCGATTCGTGACTTAGCCTTATCATGTTTTCACGTTATATTGGTTAAGTATTGGTTAACTTAACCACAATAAATTAAGGAGTTAGATTGGTTAAGTATAGGTCACTTAACCACATCAATTCATCATGTTTAGATTAGTTAAGTGTTTAACTTAACCCCCTTAAACTACCAAGTGGGATTAATTAAGTCTAGGCTAACTTAACCCCATCCGATTTCCATGCTTAGACTAGTTGAGTCCAATCTTAACCCCATCCATTAACTGTATTTTTCGGTTAAGCGTCATTAAGAAAACTTACTTAACCTTACCAAGTTATCGTGTTGGATTGATTAAGTGTTGGTTAACTTAACCCCGTCCACTAGTCGTATAAAAATGGTTAAGTGTCATTAGGCAAATCAAATTACTTAACCTACCCAACCTTGTCATGTTTTGTTAAGTATCATTAGCCTAATCAAATTACTTAACTCATTTGTCCACGTCATATTTGATTAAGAGTCATTAATCAAATTAACTTAACCCTATCACGTGGCATTAATTACTTAATGCACCTCAACCTCTCACATTAGACTTTGTTGTGGTTACTAGTTAAGCCGGTCGGTTCCGGGTAGCTTCACACCACAACTTGGTCTAACCTCGGGTTCAAGCACAACATGACCAACTTCTCACATTGGGTCCTATTGTTTGCAACTACTAGTTAGGCCGGTCGGTTCCGGGTAGTTTTACGTTGCAAACTCAACCCAACCTCGAGTTGGCCACACTTATATTATCTAAGTGTCATGTCCATCGTGTTTCCAAAACATGTTACAAGTTTTCAAGCATTTGGGTAGACCTAACTTAATAGGTAAATTCCCAAAGGGCAGACCTAACTTAATAGGTAAATTCCCAAGCTTATGTTTTTATGCATACTTACATGTCAACTTCCATGTTATATTTCAAGTCATATTTTCAAGTTATATTTTCATGTCACTAGAAATTACCCATAACATAACCCAACGCTTTTAAACTCGCATATACGTTCGCAACAACGTAATGGATTAAAAGAAGAGACTTGGCAAAGGCATGACAAAAATGGATATTAAGCCACAAGTTAATCATGGTGGCAAATGAGGCACAAATGTGTTCATTAACTTGCATGTTACATTCTTAAGCCTCAAAAACATGCATAAACCCAAACTTGGCACATAAGCGAATCATGGTGACAAAAGACATGGAATGATGACTAGTAACTCGCATATATCATCATATAAGGGTTATGACTTCATATGCAAGTTGACATAAAGGTTATGAGGGTTCTCATGTTGCATAATGCAACATTTCAACATAAAGGTTGTAGCTTTTAGCCCACAAGATCAAGATAATGACTTCATAAACTTGCATGACATGATAGCATGTATCATACTCAATGATCAAACCCAAACTTGCAACATGAACATTTAACTTCATAGTTAATATCTAAGAGTAGGGAAAGGGCTTACTTTGCTATGAAGGCACAAATCGATTAAGTTAAAGATTGAGACAAAGCCTATGCATGCCATCATTCAAAAACCCAAAGATGAAAGCTCCAATAGAAAAACCCTTGAGCCAAAATGATCAAAACTCTTTCTTTATGATGCAAATATAGAAACTTGACTTGAATGCAAGCTAATGATGCTCATACAAGCTTGAAAACACTTGTATGCATGGAAAATCTCATAGAAATTTATTTAGGAATTTTATGAAGAGAGTGGAGGCCATGAGAGGATTGATTTTGCCATAGTTTAGTTACTTGAATGAATAATGAGGGTTTTAGGAGAGGGTTAGGGGTCTTTTTATAGAAGACTAGGATAGTTTTAGCCATAGGATAAACCCTAGAACCAATCCTAGCCTTTAAAGCATGTCTTGGGGAAGAAGTCAAGTCTAAAAAATGGAGTGGTGTCTTAACCAGGCCTAAAAATGGAGTGGTGTCTTAATTGGGCTGAATTTCAAATCTGTTTTCGGATTTGAATTTTCGTGAAACTTTGCGAGGCCATATCTCGGTCATACGAACTCCGATTTTCGAAAACTCGGACTCTATTTCGCGTATTTTTCCGAGACGAACGCAATGGCATAGCCCGTTTCCCTTGATTCAGATTTTACAGTTTAATTCTGCCTCCATTTATGTTATAACAGGTTATTGAAAGTACGGGTTGTTACACAGAGCCTTGTGGTTGATGATCAAAGCACGGCCTGTTTAGGCGTAGCTTTGTATATAGAATGACTTCGCGAGCCTCACACCCTGGTATGAGTCAAAAACGGGATATGGACCGTAGGGAGTGCACACGTTTCTTTCTAGCTAGTGGTAGTGTCAGTGCTTAAACTGGCTGACATTTTACTTATATGGATGATGGATTTTGAGGCGCCTCGGATTTTTTATAGGCCGTTAGTGGTCATACTATAGGTTCAAAGGAACCGGGAAACGTGTGTTCAGGCATAACCAATCCACTGCCGATAGGCGGGGACCGGCCCTACCACTCCAAGGGTTCACTGTGGGGGATCCTAAGGCATTTGCTAGAGTGTCTCGAATCGGAGAGGAGCTTGCCCCTAGCCTCGACTCATGATGGAAATCCAATTTCCAATACGACCTTGCGGTTTTGATTGTAGAACTAGTATGGCGACATAGTAGGATGGGGTACTATGCCGTCTATGATTGATACATTATGATTGAAATGTTTATTATATATATACCCATATATATACACACTAATATTAAATCCGTTTTATCGTATCAAGCATCTTTTGACCATTATAAGGTAAAACTCTATCCTCCGGTTTGCGTTGCATTGTGTGATGGGACTTGAGTCTTATAATGGTTTCATTTTTCTAAAATGCATTGCATTGTTTAACGATTTACTTTAATTTATTCACTGGCAATCCAATGGAGTAAACCCGTTCCGCGTCAGCGGCGTGGTCCTGGCATTAGCCTTATTAGATAAGTTTAGTTAAGATTTCTCATACCAGTCCCATGACTGACCTGTAGTTTGTTTCACTGGCAAACTCGGGTGCCCATATTTTCCATACGGGCAGTCGAGTAGCTTTTGCAGATATAATTACAGGATTCTGGTTTACAGCTGAAGCAGTATTCGGAAAGCTCTGTATCCGCGTATTCCTTTCAGTTTTGAAAATTTTATCTTAAAATACGTATTTGCATATATTATATTTTAATGTGGACAATCGAGTATATAAAGATTTCGAATATACGAGTAATTAACGGATATTCGAAGTTTTAATATACTAGATAGATATGGAATCACACTCTAGTCACCCGGGGATAATTCTGGTAATGCGGCCGCATTATCATTATTTGTGTTCGAGTTTCAAAAGTGGGATATCTATATATTTCCATTTGACTGGTATGAGAACCAAAACTTAGTTAGAACACATTGCTGTGATTTGCACTGAAAATATGATTTTTGACTACATATAAAAGTTTTATATATTTGAAAAGTTAATCACCTAATTGATTGCTGGTTGTGATGTTTGATGGTTAGTTTAACTAATTAAAATATTAGAATGATAATTAATACCAATAAATAAAAATTTAGTTAAGTTAGTTGATTAAACAACTTTTAGTTACGTTCCTTTTCGAGGACGAAAAGATTTTAAGTGGGGGCGATTGTAACAACCCGGAATTATGGGGCCAATTTAAAAATTTTATTTTTAGAAAATTTAATGAATTCTGAATATTTAAAATAATTTATTTTAAATAATAATGATGAAAAGTTTATTTTAATCGAAGTCAGAATGAATAAATTTAATTTAATTATAAAAGGAGTTTGAAATGGCGCGGCAGTTCGAAAATTTGATTTCAAACTTTAACTGAATGTACAGGATTCATTTTAAATCAGAATGGAGCGAAACAAGAAATATTTAAATCTGTTAAATCATATCTTTCTAACGAATTTGAAAAACTAAAATTTCACTTTATAATTAGAAGTTATGTCCAGATTAAAATCTAGAAAAGTCGCTATAGAATTTATATATATTTTAATATAATATATTAGCCTTAAAAATTGCCATTTTGCAAACGACCTCGATTTTCGACGAAACCACTTTTGTTGGAACCAGAATGTCGAATTATTGCTAAGTTTAATTTTCCAGAATTTTCCGAATTAATATGTGAGCGTGGTAAAAGAAATTGTGTTTTGTCAGTTTAAGTTAAATTTAATCGACTTGAAAATAGCCATTTTTCAAACAGTCTCGGAATTCGACGAAATTAGTTTTGTTAGGACTGTATCGTCAAAACATAACTAGAAATAATTTTTCTGAAATTTTTAGAGTCAGTATGTGGCCCCGGTGAATTTAAATGTAAGATTGAAATAATTAAATAAATGATTTAAATTATTAAATTAAATAAAACACGTTGAAAACTTTCACTTGGGCTGACGGGACCTAGCCCATTGGGTCCGGGACGTGGATATTTGGCTAGGGACAACATAAGTTGGGTTGGAATTGAAATTGTTAAGGAGTACGGGCTTTTTCTTGAATTAATAAATTAAATAATATTATAAATACATAGTATATACGGTTGGATACAGTAAACCCTAATACCTTCACTTCCAGCCGCCGCTCAAACATTATGGATGGCGGAAATTGTTCCGATTTAAACCATTAATCTTTTCCAATCCAAGAACCAATTTGCATAAGTTATAAATCAAACATGAAAGAGGGGTTTGCACTCTTCAAAACGGTACGACTGTGATCATCTATAGCTCCTCGAGATGGGTGAAATCGCGCTTCAAAGTCGGCGGTTTTGGGTGCGTTTTTCCGTGTACTGGTGAGGCCGAGCTCGACCAGGGAGCGGGCATGGGTGGAGGGCGACGACGGCTACGTGGAGGTGGCGGTCGATCGAAGTCCGGCGAGGTCTGGCGGCCGCGAGCGACGGTGGAAGTTCAGACGATGGGTTCCTGTAACAAACAAATTAGAAGAGGATGGGATTAATTCCCTAATGAAGTAATTAAACCAATTAAATTATTTAATTATTATAAATTATGTGATCAATGTTTATAATTGTGTATCTCTTTCATACGATGTCAGAATTCGGTAATTCCAGTTGCATTGGAATCGTCATGCCAAGCACTACAATGTTGAACTAATCAGAAATGAAATGGGGGACTTTGGAAATTCAGCAAATTTGAACATGAACGATTTCTGAAAACCAATCGATGTGAGATTTCTCGTTTTAAATTTAAAATAAAATTTATATATGTATGTGAGTTGATTTTGATTGATCTTGATTGTGATTGTAATGTATGTGCTGTATAAAATTTAGTTTGATTGATGTATTGTGTTGATGTTGATTCATCGAATTATATTTTGTAAGGAAATATATATATATATATAATCTACATTTGGTTAGATAATGTAAAGTTATATTAAAAATAAACATTTTAGTTAGATAATGTTATTTTAATATAACATTGTCATTTTAGTTTTAATTGTCATTTTAGTTATAAAAAAATGTCATGTTAAATATCATTTTAGTTATACAATGTCACTTTAGTTATAATTGTCATGTTAGTGTAAAATTAACATTTCTGGTATAAAATGTGCATTAGAAAGAAATGACATATTTGGATTAGAAATTTTTTAGCGAAACAAAATATTCATTTCTTTGTTATATAAATTGTTAGAATAGAAAATTAACATTTTTATTTATAAATGTTAACATTAGAAAAGAAACATTTTTATGTATAAAATGTTTACATAATAAAATCTCATTTTTATGTCGGTATATAAAAGAACATTTCATTTTATAAATTGTTAGCATATAGAAAGAAAAGTAACATTCCTAGTATATGAAATGTTAACATAACAAAATCTCATTTTTATGTATAAAATATTAACATAGGAAAAAGTAACATTTTATTTTATAAAATGTTAAAATTAGAAAAATCATCATTTTTAATTCTATAAGATGTTAACATTATAAAATCATCATTTTATTCTATAAGATGTTAGCATTAGAAAAAAGATCATTTTTATTAAATAAAATATTAGCATAGAAAAGTAACATTTTTATTTTATAAAATGTTGCATAAGAAATAAAAGTTCATTTTTGTTAAAAATGATGCATTAGAAATAAAATTACATTTTGATTAAAATGTGGCATTAGGAATAAAACCACTTTTTTAATTTAAATGTTGCATTAAAAATAAAATCACATTTTTGATAAAAATGTTGCTTTAGAATAAAACATTCTTTTTGTTCATTTTATAAGAATGAAAATAAAACATTCTTTTTGGTCATTTTATAAGAATAAAACATAAAACATTCATTATTTTAAAAGAATAAATTGAGAACATTCATTTTTTTTAGATGGATGTAAACAAACCATTCATTTTTACCAGTAAAGGAGAATGAGACAAAAATGTCCACTTTTGTCAAATTTAGAATTGACATATAAATTTGTCACTTTTGTCAAATTTAGAATTTACATCTAAATTAGTTACTATTGTTAAATTAGAATTGACAAAACAATAATGTTATTTTTGTTGAATTAGAAACGTCAAATATAAAAGTGTCATTTATGTTAAAAACAGAATAATAAACAAATAAAAACATTATTTTTATTTGTCATGTTAGTGTATAGACTTATTTACATAAAAACATTATTTTTATGTTACATGTTAAAAATAGAATTGTAAACAAATGAAAACATTAATTTTATTTGTCATGTAAATATATAATTTGTAGTCATATTAAAATAACATTTTTATGTAATGTAAAAAGAATCATTTTATGTTTTGTTTAATCAAAACATTATCATTTACCTGTTAGTAGAAAAATAATCCTTTGTCATTATATGCTTTGTTTATTCAAAACATTACCATTTACATGTAGTAGAAAAATAATTATTATATGTTTTGTTTATTCAAAACATTATTATTTATATAGTGGATTAGAA
This sequence comes from Allium sativum, assembly GCA_030737875.1. Classification (NCBI taxonomy): domain Eukaryota; kingdom Viridiplantae; phylum Streptophyta; class Magnoliopsida; order Asparagales; family Amaryllidaceae; genus Allium; species Allium sativum. Next base: position 463,781,718 of record CM060915.1, on the reverse strand, counting down.
AAATGTTCATTTGTTAAGCAGGTATCGGTTCATTAAACTCATGATATTTACATTTGATCAATGTTAATATGAAAATGACCATTTGTTAATATGCTTTGTTAGACTAAGAAATAAAGTCATTTATATGTTAGCCATGTAGAAATAATTCGAACCAAATTATAATTGGTTAAATTTATTAACCAATGATTTATGTATGTAAATTGTTGTTGTGTGAAAACCCCACACGGGTGTTGGGATGATAATTGTCATACACTAGTCCCAATATTTAGCTGTATGTCAATCGATGGATTGGCAGTCTGTGATGAGCGTTATTTATTTATCTTAATGCTCGCACAGTTATAAATTTCACTCTGGATGTGAATGAATTCTTTAGTGATTATTTATCATTACTGTTATATACATATGCAATGTATGAAATCCATATGATCGAATTTATATGCTAATTGATTGGGTCGAATTTTGATTTAGAATATTTTAAAATAAAGAATATGCAAAAATAAAGAATCTATTTAAAATAAAGGATATTTTAAAATAATAAATATTTAAAAATAATATTCAAGGAAGAATAAAAATATTGACATGTGAAGCAGCGTTAAGTAGAAACGCCATTTTTAACCCGAACGGGTTTATCGATCGATTTATGTCATTTTAAAATGAATATAAAAAGGAAGTGATTTATAAATCTAATATTTTGAAAATATGAATATTTAAATATGATAAATATAGGATATTCAATTTTGCTTCAAAATTGAAAATTAAGCTAAAATCATTTTAAGATAAATTTATAAATATTTTATAAATATGCTTTTAAAATAGAAATCGACGATAATACATATAATATATATTTAATGGCCTGAATAGAACGCGCCGCGCAGCGACCGTTCGCGAATTTCGACCATTAACTTTAAATTGACATAACGGGAGATCTGACCGTTGGATTCTCCTAAAACCGGAACCGTTGGGTTCATATCGAAAAGAGCTTTCCAATGAATATATGAGATTTGAAATCTAACGGTTGGATTTGGAATTATGTCCAAATCAATTTCAGAAAAGGTCGATGTAAGTGCAGTTCGGTGGCCGTTATTGGAAACCGACTGTACGAGCGATAAGAAAATTATTAAAAATATAAATAAATTATGTAAAATCACAATTAATGATTTAGAACGATTTTGGATGGAAAATTCCATATTTGAAAAGATAAAATTATATTTTTATTGAAATGAACTAGTTATTAACTAGAATAAATCATTAAATTAAGATTTAATGAAGTTTTCCAATTAGTGAATATTTAATTGAAATTAAATTAAATAAATTGGATTTTGTGTTTATCGTGAACGGTGTTTTGAAATGACATTAGTTCTTTAACCCAGTTAAAGATAAGATTTATTTCTTAAATTTAAATAATCATTGAATAATGATTTTTGATATTTAAAACCCAATTTGTTTTTTTTATAAATCTTAAAAGAAAGATTTAAGAATAAATTTAAAGGATTTATCTTTGATAGAATAATACGAATATTTTATTAGAACAATAATTCTGAATTGGAATGAGGCGTTGGACGTGTTTTATAGGACTTGATTTGCAATTATAAAATACGCGAGTTATTCGGAAAGACCGGGTTTAACCCATTCCGAATGATCACTACGATTATGAAGAGTCGAAGTTGAAGACAGTGCTTGAAGACCGGCGATCTTCACATCGAATGGATGTTTGCTACTGATGCCCATGATTGGAGTAGCTACCTTGAAGGGGCTACAGTGGTAACCACCCGGACGTACGTGTTGATTTTCCGGACTTCGGTTTCGTTCAGACCCAGAACGGACTTGTAAATGGATGTGTGTCTGACATTGGATTTCTTTCTATGTGCGCTGATTCCTATGGAATATATATCCATTGGTGGCGGAGAATTTATTCTCTTGCTTAACACCCTAGAGGGTATATATTGATAAACATTAGACACATGGCGTGAATTGTCAATGTGGCATGCCAAGATGTAAATGATCAAGGCTTTTGTTGAAAAGCAGAGCCTTGTGGTTGATGATCAAATCACGACCTGTTTAGGCATAGCTTTGTATATAGAATGACTCCGCGAGCCTCACACCCCGGTATGAGTCAAAAACGGGATATGCACCGTAGGGAGTGCACACGTTTCTTTCTAGCTAGTGGTAGTGTCAGTGCTTAAACTGGCTGACATTTTACTTATGTGGATGATGGATTTTGAGGCGCCTCGGATTTTTTATAGGCCGTTAGTGGTCATACTATAGGTTCAAAGGAACCGGGAAACGTGTGTTCAGGCATAACCAATCCACTGCCGATAGGCGGGGACCGGCCCTACCGCTCCAAGGGTTCACTGTGGGGGATCCTGAGGCATTTGCTAGAGTGTCTCGAATCGGAGAGGAGCTTGCCCCTAGCCTCGACTCATGATGGAAATCCAATTTCCAATACGACCTTGCAGTTTTGATTGTAGAACTAGTATGGCGACATAGTAGGATGGGGTACTATTTCGTCTATGATTGATACATTATGAATGAAATGTTTATTATATATATACCCATATATGTACACACTAATATTAAATCCGTTTTATCGTATCAAGCATCTTTTGACCATTATAAGGTAAAACTCTATCCTCCGGTTTGCGTTGCATTGTGTGATGGGACTTGAGTCTTATAATGGTTTCATTTTTCTAAAATGCATTGCGTTGTTTAACGATTTACTTTAATTTATGCACTGGCAATCCAATGGAGTAAACCCGTTCCGCGTCAGCGGCGTGGTCCTGGGATTAGCCTTATTAGATAAGTTTAGTTAAGATTTCTCATACCAGTCCCATGACTGACCTGTAGTTTGTTTCACTGGCAAACTCGGGTGCCCATATTTTCCACACGGGCAGTCGAGTAGCTTTTGCAGATATATTTACAGGATCCTGGTTTACAGCTGAAGCAGTATTCGGAAAGCTCTGTATCCGCGTATTCCTTTTAGTTGTATATTTGTATTATTTTTCCGCTGCTATTTAAATGTAATTTAAATCTCTGATATTATTGTATTCCTATTGTGTAATATATATTCATACTCTGTGATTTTCTTGTACTCTAATGTAATTGTTGGAATCAGCAATAAAATGTTCTTCAGTTTGTGTTCTGATGTGTATTGTTCTCAAAGCAACCCGGGCTTTCCTTTACTGGGAAGTTTGGGTCGTCATAGGAACATCGATGGTTGGATCTACTGGGTAGCCTTTTCGGAATTGGGCACTTTGTATTCCCGTTGTTAGAGGTCTTAGGAGAGACGATAGTTGCATCAGATGCCACAATGAGGGGGGGGCCTTCTTCTTACTTTTTGTATCCTCATAAATAACTTAGAAAACCATCAACGGAGAATTCTTTCTTTGCAACATCTATGTATTCTTATTAAACATTTAATAAAGGGATAACTTCTTGATTAAATTGCTCTATAAGTATGCACATTTATTTCTTTCATTGTTATCATCGCACTCTATTAGCCATTCAACAGTGGAGCTCAAGTTTACACTCATCACATCCTTGAATGGCGATCGAATTCCATTTGCTGAGCTTAGATCCAATCTGGTAAATCATAGTGAGCCTATACCAAATAGCCTTAGCTTCCCAATCTATCACTAAAATCAAATGGGAAAGAGAAACAACCCTCCTAATTTTCCCTTAAGATTTACCTCATTGATCCATTCCCGCTGTTGACGAAAAATATCGTTAACAATATCCTCTTCACATATAGGGCTAGCCGTGCATCCTTGGTTTGATAAGTTTGCTTTATTTGGTTTACTATTAGTTAGGAATCACAAAAAAATTCTATTTAAGGCATCTTTAACTGTAGTGCTAAATTCAAACCAGCCATCATTGACTCATATTCGGCTACGTTGTTAGTTGCCAGGAATCCTAACTTCATGGCATAGTGCAGGCGGTGTCCGTCTGGGGTAATTATAATATAGCCTGCCCCTGCTCCCTGTTCGTTTGAGGGTCCATCTACAAAAATTTCCCACTTGGCTTTTAAGTCATTCTCGTTAACTAATTGTTCTGTAATGAAGCTTTGTGCACTCATTCACGAAATCCATGAGGGGTTATCCGTTAATTATCGCTCGAGGATGAAACTTGATCTCGTATCGATTAATCTCAATTCCCCATTTGAGTAATCTTTTTGAGGCTTCTGGCTTACTGAACACTTGCTTGAGCGGAAAGCTAGTTAAAACTTTAACGGGGTGAGCTTGGAAGTATCCCCTAAGCTTTCGTGGGGCAAGTATATATAATAGTTTTTCCATCACATGGTATCTGGTTTCTGCGACCTTTAGCCTTCGGCTAACATAGTAAATTAGGTACCGAGTCATATTACTTTCTCTTATAAGGACTGAGCTTACGCATATTCTGAAACGGCCATATATAGGTATAGATCTTCTCCTTTCTCGGGATTGGACAAAACCAAATTCGTTCCCATATAAACTTTTAACTCTTGGAAAGCCTTTTTACACTCTTTGTTCCATTTAAAATTCTTCTTTTTCTTTATAACGTCAAAGAAATGAACGCACTTGTCAATGACTTTGGAAATAAACCTACTAAGGGCCGCTACCTTTCCGTTCAAGCTCATGACTTCTTTCCTTGTTCTAGGTTCTTCCATGTTTTTTATGGACTGGAGTTGGTCAGGACTAGCTTCAATACCACATATCTTAGGAATTTCCAGATTGAACTCCAAAAGAACACTTTTGTGGGTTTAATTTCATTTGGTAATTTCCTAAGACACCGAACATTTCTTCTAAGTCCCTTAGATGGTTCTCTGTTTCGGTTGACTTTACCAGCATGTCATCCACATATACTTCCATATTGCACCCTATTTGTTCTTGGAACATCCTATTTACCAATCTTTGGTACGTTGCTTCTGCATTTTCAGCCCAAAGGGCATCACTATATAGCAAAATGTTTCCTAAGCGGTGATAAAGCTTGTATGCTCTTCGTCGGGTTTGTGCATTGGAATTTGGTTATACCCTGTGTAAGCGTCCATAAGGGATAATATCTTGTGACCACTCGTGGCATCTACTAACTGGTTAAATCCGCGGAAGGGGATAGCAATCCTTTGGGAAAGCCTTGTTTAAATCCGTGTAGTCAACACATGTTCTCCACTTCCCATTGGACTTCTTTACTAGCACGGGATTGGCTAAACATTTTGGGTAAAGGACTTCTCGGATAAACCCGTTTGTTTCTAACCTTTTGAATTTTTCCTTCAAGGCTTCCAACCGGTCTCTACTGTATTGTCTTTTTTTTTGGTCAAACTGGGATCACTGAAGGATCAATGTTTAAGGCATGACTCATAATAGAAGGATTGATCCCGATCATGTCTGAATGGGTCCAAGCGAAATTATCCTTGTTGAGTTGCAGGAATTGAATTAGGTCGCTCTTAAGTGGATCTGTCAACCTTTTCCCTATGTTGACAACCTTCGACTTATCCTTCGAATCAACGTTTACCTCTTCTACGTCTTCTATTGGTTTCATAGTTTCAATGTACCTTCTAGAATCTAAATCCATGATAATTTCTCCTTCTTTAGCCAAGTTTACATCATCGGCTCTTTTCCTTTTCCTTTTCAAAGAAGTGTACCTACCATTTGCACGTTTGTCAGCCTTATTAATTTTTATCTTTGCTTCGAATGTGGGATGTAAGAATCCCTTATTCGAAGTTATAAAAATATTAGAGGAATCAAAGTACAAAGAACACTCCCTTTTGTATTTGTCAATCGTTGCGGAGTACAATTTGTGAGAACTAAATCATTCTCCACTGATGGTAGCCCATCCCTGCTTGGTTAGGAATTTTAGCATAAGGTACTTGGAAGAGATGAAAGCATCCATCTCCTCCAAAGCTGGTCGTCCAAAGAAGGCATCATAATACAATGGTTGATCGATCAGAACAAAGAGAGTTTTGAAGGTTCTATGAAGTGAAGACAGTCCAACTTGAACCAGAAGGTTGATTTGCCCAACTGGAGTTGATCCCTTATTGTTGAAGCTAAAGATCGGTTCGTTGCTTTGCTCCAACTTCTTCTCATAGATTCCCATTTGATCGAAAGCATGCTTGAAGATGACATTGACGACACTCCCAGTGTCCACAAGGATTTTAGAGACGATAGAGGGTCCTATTTGCTCTGTTATCATAAGGGGATCATTATGTGGGTGGCGGACCCCTTCTTTATTTCTTTTAGAGAAACCACTAAGTTATGCATTTTGAGAGCATAACGTGCATTCATCAATGATGATTCTTCTCGAATGGAGAATATTCCCTCCATAGCTTCCTTCATGTATTGATTCCTAGCTCTCAAACATTTTCCAGCAGGGTGTGGACCTCCATTGATCACATTGATACGATTTATGGGCGAACCTAAGTCTAGGTTGCCCTCTTCTATAGTATCCTTTCTTGCATTCACTGAAACTTTATGTTGTCCATTTGTATGCTGAGCAGATGCCTTGTTTAAAACAAATTCTTTTAAATGTCCCTCACGGATTAGCTTCTGAATAATCCCATCCAATACCTTTCACTCGTCAGTTTTATGCCCCGTTGGTTTTGTGAAATCCACAATACTTTCTGCCGGAATAAGGTTCAGGGAAATTCTTAGCTTTGAACGAGATGGGGAAGTTATTAACCTTTTCTTTTGCAATAGCGTACATGAAGGAGATGGGTTTGCTTAGAGCAACCGAGTTGGTATTAGAATCTTCCCATCTTGTCCTTTTTTTATTTCCCTCTGGGGGCTTTCATCCGAAATTTGACCTTCCTCCTTCCCCTCGAGGTCCGAACTTTCTCTTTTTGAAGTACAATTTGTCCATGCAGATAAACTTGTCGCCTTAGAAGTGAAAGTCTTATAAGTCTTTACAGCCATGAATGTATAATTCTTTCCATAAGGGGGTATTTTCAATTAACCCTGAATGCACGCCAATCAACTTGTCACGATCATTCATATCCTTGGCCTTTAATGCCTCGTTGTTGAACCTTTTCAGGTAATCTCTTAGAGAATCACCTTGCCTATGTTTGATGTTAACGATGACTATGTATTCCACCGTCAGATCTTTGCAGATGCAGAATTGCGTGGAAAATTCATAGGAGAACTATTTCCATGAATAGATGGTGTTTTCTCTGTACTGACGATACCACTTTGTTGCCGCCCCTTGAAAGGTCACTGGGAAAATAAGACATCTGACGTCTCCTGAAGCATTGTAAAGAGCCATCTGGCTGTCGAAAGCCATTAGATGACCATCAGGGTCTGTTGTTCTAAGATATTTTATGGTTGGAACCTTTAACCTAGTTGGTATTATGGTGTTCATAATTTCATCGATGAAAGCAGCTAATCTTTCATTTTCATTCACCATGTCATCCTGGGTCCTCTTCCCCTTACCCCCAACAAGTCTTTAACCGTCTTCTGAGCAATGTCTTTGAGATAAGCTATTGTGTTGTTGTAGTTTTCTCTTTTAGGATTATAACCTTTGGAAGTGGAACTCCCAGATTGTTCTTGTTCGCATTAATTTCCTTGATGATTTGTTCCTGTCAAATGGGACTTCTTCTTCTTCTTAGAGGAAGTTGCTTCGAGCTTCTCTTTTTCCTCGGAGTGTTGAATGGGAGCATTTCTTTTCGGAGACTCGTTCGTCTCTCATTGACTAGATTTAGTGAGTTTTGAAGACTTATATGTTTGAGCAGCATTCATCTGAGCTTTCATCTCTTGGAGTTTCTTCTCCTAGGCCATTATTCTTGCGACGTTATCTTCCATGGCGTTTGGATTTGGCGGTTGTGCTGGGGAAGATGTGGCTCCTCTTTCATTATTGTTCCGATTAAGAGTTAGATCCATGTTTCCTTCAAGGGTTGCATTAGGAGCCGGTTCCTTATTCCGCTCTTCCAATCTTTTTTATTTCATCTTTCCTTCCATGGAGAAATAAGTTTTACCAAATTAATTTTTGATAGATTAACCACAAGGGCGGAGGTTCAGGCCCTCCTTCTAGTGCCAAAATGTTAATGATATTTTCCGTCAATACCGGGAATGAGCTATATGAAACATATATTTAGGCAAATTGGTGCAACCACGATTTAAGGTTACTAAAGGATGACCTGGGGTAAGTATTCCTTAAATAAATCAACTATTTCTTAAGTACTAGAATCCCCGTTCTAAAGATTAGTTATTCCTCCCTCAAAGGGGTGAATATCACGCTTACAGAATTATGGAGTTTCGAAGTAGCTTGAAGAAGGTTTTATTTGACTTGGTACAACTGAAGCCTTCAGTGATCAGTTACCCCTTAAATCATGGGTAAAATGATATACATTGTTATAAGAGGAAAACAAGCTAGTGCTTCCTGTACTCGGATGGTAAGGGTATAACAACACTTATTGACCTAAACGATCCTTTTGCATCAAGCCAGCCCGAAGGGCCTTGGTTGCATCAGAGATCAAGCCATAATCATGTAATCATCCTCTTTCCCGGAGTTGAGTAGCATTAGGCTCATTATGGAAGGGTTGATTCACGTTGTTAACCTTTGAGGTAAAGGGAAGGAAGGCCTCAGGTTTCCATGAATCCCTTTCTCTTTACGAGGATATTGTGAACAACTCTTATTATACGAAAGGTTAGTTTTAACTCCCTGTTTCGCCATAAATGGCACAATATGATTATCAAATCACGAAAATTTTAAGTCTCGGACTTCTTCATTCATAAATTACATATATATTACAAGAGTTGGAGAAATCCCCATTCTGATTTGGAAATAACGGTTTGCTCCTTAAAGAAGAAAGAACAGGATTGAGAATTGAAAAATTCGTCCCCTAAAATGTGACCCCTGTGGTCTTATTTATAGAGAAATCGGGGACCCTTTTGTTGTTGGGCTGTTCGGCCTGCAGGTACCTCTATCGGCCTCTTTTCTCCTTGGTTTTGGTTGATTTAGCTCCTAGTCACTTTGATTTGCAGATTATAGCTTCCGAAAGGGAAGGTCTTGATCAGTAGAGGCTACTTTGAGAGTGATATGAGGTTGTGTATGTAGTAGCTTTCCGGAAGGTATTCGAGCCTCCAGTTGTATGTTCTTGGTTATGAGCCTCCGGATATAGGCATCAAGTTTTGTCATGAATACTTAGAGGAGCTTGCCCTCAAGTCGTATGCATATAGTCGCCGGTTCAGAATCATTGTTGGTGTCTGTACTAAGTAGATTAGTATGGATAACTTCTATCTCTGCTAGGGTTCTGGTTGGCCTTCGGTGGAGTTTCTGTAACACCCCACCTCCGCCAATGCCACTCTTGCAAGGGCACTGGCTTTGGAGGGGCGTTAAACAAGGTAAACATGCATGTAGATATCACAAGACAGAACATATAAGTAAAACAGAGTAGTAAAGCAGCGGATAAAACTAGCATTTCAAAACCATAGTCAAGTTACATCAAAGTACTTGGTCATTATTTTCCCATAAAACAAAGTCTAGAACAGAAACTGAAAACTGAAAAAGAAACATAAAGTAACTATCCCCAAAGTAGCATAAGGCCATAGCATGCTCAACCCATACATGAGCTATCCAGAAAAGCAGCTAAAGATCCAGCTAGGTACCAGTGTTCCCACCCTGCAAACCTGGAGGGGGGAAACGGAAGAAAAGAGGCGAAAGAAAACAGGTCAGTCAAAAAGACTGGTAAGTCCTATCTACTATTAGTATAAAAACTAATAAAGTTAATTGAACATGTAAAACAGGGATGAGATATGGGGTGATAACTGGCATGGTGAAAAGTTAACAAGATAGATCAAGTGTGGCATCGCATATACAAGGTTAAGTTGCACCAGGTGTGTACTAGTATTCCAATCCATGTCAAGTATAAACAAGAAATGATCCCTTGGCCCAAAGCTAGCCCAATATCATGAGGTGACCTAAATCAAGGTCCAACTACTCGGTCTAGTCGATCGGCTCCCTATAAGCCTAACTCGTCGTGTATCGGTGTCATACGGTCCAATCTTGAAATGTAGTCGACTGTGTTAGGTCCACCCTAGGGTGTATCCAGCCCTAGGGTGTCAACCACTGACACGGAACAAGCACGCACAGTCAAAACCTACTGGTGCCCAAGTCTGTCTTTCATCCCCGGACAATGTGCACGACCATGGTCCGTCGGAATCTACTATGGCGCACCTACTTTTGCCGTCTTTTTGGTCGCTTACACTCCAGCCCAGTAATCGTGCCCCACCCTAGCCTAGTCCCTAGGGTATCCGATACTCCCTAGTGGGTTACTGCTGAGAAGGATCGCGTAACTAGGGTTTTCTAGTGGGTTAAGTGTGGTTAACCACATCCAAACCATGTATCAAGTTGGTTAAGTGTTCCTAAAAAGGTTCACGACTTAACCCTATCCAACTAAGCATTGGGTTGGTTAAGTTTGTCCATGTTGACTTAACCCTATCAACCCATCATGTTCATGTGGTTAAGTATATTCAAGTGGTCCATGACTTAACCCTATCATGTGGCATTTATTATCTTAATGCACCCCAACCTCTCACATTAGACTTTGTTGTGGTTACTAGTTAAGCCGGGCGGGTCCGGGTAGCTTTACACCACAACCTAGTCTAACCTCGGGTTTTAAGTGCGACATGACCAACTACTCACATTGGGTCCTATTGCTTGTAGCCACTAGTTAAGCCGGTCGGTTCCGGGTAGATTTATGCTACAAACTCAACCCAACCTCGAGTTGGCCATTCTCATGTTTTCTAGAAGTCATGTCCGAGTCCATGTTTTCAAGCATAAACATATGCCAAACTTTCATGTCATATTTTCAAGTCATGTTCTCATGTTATTTAAGTTTGCCCAACTACCCATAACGTATTCCTATCGCACGTAAATTCGCATTAACACAAGTAGACCAAAGAGGGAACGTAACCATACGACAAGGTGGGCATAAGATGGCAAAGTCTATCACAAACTAAACATGGTGATATTTGAGGCCAAAAGGGGTTCAACATACTAGCATATTGCCTCAACATGTATGTTATCATAAAAGATGACTTGGCCTCATACATATCGAATAGCATAAGGGTGATTTGGCCACAAGCATGCATAATAGCATAAGGGTGCTTTGGCCACAAGTTAAACATGGTGGCATATGAGGCAAATGTGTTCATAAACTTGCATATTACATTATAAGCCTCAAAACATGCATGATATCAACTTTAGCAAATAGGTGAAACATGATCATAAATGACATGGGATGATAGCTAGTGATTCGCATATAACATCATATGCAAGATAACATAAGGCTTATGAGAGATCATAAACTTGCATATTACATTATAAGCCTCAAAACATGCATAACATTCAACTTAGCGAATAGGTGATACATGGTCCTAGATGACATAGGATGATGACTAGAAGTTCGCATATAACATTATATGCAAGTTATCATAAAGGTTATGAGAGTTCTCATGTTGCATAATGCAACATTTCAAATCAAAGGTCATAGCTTTCTATGCACAAAATCAAGGTGATAGCTTTACAAACTTGCATAGGGTAAACATATGCATAACATGTTAGAATCAAAGCACATATCATACTTAGGCCCAAACTCAACTTGCAACATGTAACATTTAACTTCATAGTTAGAATCTAAGAGTAGTATAGGGCTTACAATGTTATGAAGACTATAATTAATATAAAATAAGATTGAGACGAAGCCACTAGTAACTCTAAATACTCCCAAATGACAAGCTCTAGTGAAAACCCTTGAGAAACAAGAAAAAGATCCTTGCTTTGATGAAGAAAGATTGAACTTTGGCCTTAAATCAAGCTTAGAAACTCTCAAACAAGCTTAGGAACTCTCATATGAATGAAGATTGCGGCTATGACAAGAGGGTGGAGGCCATGATTAAACATTTGGGCAGCATTTAGTTGTAGGAATGATTAATGAGGGTTTAGGCTAGGTCTAGGGGTCTTTTTATAGGTGATTAGGTTAGTTTAGACCATAGGATTAACCGTAAAACACATCAGGTCCGTCAATTCCCGTCAGAAACTTCTAGAGCAAGACTCACTTGTCACAAATGGTGCACCAGAAAAACTGGTCCGACAGGGGGGGTCGACCCCTGGGTCGACATGGGTGTCGACCCATGGGTCGACATGGGTGTCGACCCATAGGGGGGGTCGACAGGGGTGTCGACCCTGCCTGGGGCGGGAAAATTCCCGCCTATCCTGTTTTGGCTGAAAAACTGTTTTCGGGCTTGGAATTTTCTGAAAACTTCATTGGGCCATAACTTGGTCATACGGACTCCGTTTTTCGAAAACTCGGACTCTATTTCGCGTATTTTTCCGAGATGAACGCAATTGCACAGCCCGTTTCCCTTTATTCAGATTTTTCTATTTAATTCTGCCTTGATTTACATTATAACATGTTATTAAAAAATACGGGTTGTTACATTCTCCCCTCCTTAAAGGATTTCGTCCCCGAAATCTCCAAGTTAGGAAGAACGTATCCTACCATCCATCATCCATCTACTCAAAACATCATCCACAGGTAACCATTGTCCTTAAAAAGATTCTAAATGCTGTATGATCATATGCATAGGTGTGTGTATATGTACTTATCTAATGCGAAAATCAGGCGGTTACTGATTCAGTAAACCTCCTTAATGCAAAGTATGTTAGTGAAATGAGTCCATATGTATGCAAATTCCTAACATAATTTATAATCTCTACATGAGTGCACATAACATTCATTCATATGCAACATCCACGTGATAGCACAACAAGTTTCATCCATGAATAAGCATAAACACTCATGCATATGCAACATGAAAGTGTGTGAGCCGATCTTAGTGCCTAATGTGTATCATGCATCCACGAGTATCCACTTACAAACACTTGCAACCATTTGCAACCATCAAGCATAACATGTTTCAAATACATGTTTCATTAAAAGGGTTTCTACCTAAGGTTCTCATGACACGATTACGAGATAACAAGATAAACAAGGTAAACATGGATAGCAAAAGAAAGATATGCTAATTAGGAAAGGAGATCGAGAAGATGGTATACAAGTAAGCTCCACGGAAAAACAGGGATCAAGGATATACTCCTAAAAAGATATATGATGCGTGTATCTAGTCTTCAACCTTCTAAGAACTTAATTCCATTGTGCTTTGACCGTTGTTAACCTTTCAATTCCGTAGCTTCCTAATTCCTACTTCAGAAATGTGAGTTGGAACTCATTTCACTGTCGCTTCTCATTTCACTTTCACTTATTTTTTATTTATTTTTAGCATACTCGGTTCTTAACTTAACTGTATACTCATGACTTCATGCAAGCTTTCCCAAAATTCACTGTAAGGTATTCCACGTAGAAGAACTTTCCTTTGAAAATAAATACCAATCCATGTGGCCAAATGCACTTATTAACATGATTTCTATGAACCACCCGCGAACACTAATCGAATAGATCATTAATTTCCAATAAATGGGTCAAAAGATTCTAGGTAACTAATCCTGACAGAACTCTAAAGGTTACGCGAGACTTCGAGAGTATTATCAAGGCAAGTCAAGAGTCTAACTACCCTTCTTTCAAAACCGAGGATGGTACCCTTACTGGATAACCACTTCATCCCTAGAATCAACCCAAAGCCCAAAAACATAATCCCTACTTCCAAACTCAACACTTAGCATAGACATCCTTTTGCGAGAAGAGATACTTGAGCGACTTGTGATCCGTATGTAACTCGAATTTCTTGCCCAAAAGATAATGGTGCCATGATTTAAGCGCAAAGACAATCGCCGCCGATTCCAAATCATGCGTGGGGTAGTTCTTCCCATAAACTTTGAGTTGCCTAACCCCATAACATATTACTCTTTCTCCTTACATCAGGACCGCGCCTAATCCCATGTCACGTGCATTGGTGTTCACGGCAAACATCTTCCCTCCATTGGGTAAAGCTAAAATTGGTGCTGTGGTAAGAGTCCCCTTAAGCCTTTGAAAAGCAGGCTCCCACTCCAATTCCCATTCAAAGACTAAGTTCTTCTTCGTCAACTTAGTAAGAGGGGCCAAAATTTTAGCGAAGTCCCTGATGAACTTCCTATAGTAGCACGCCAGACCGAGGAAGCTTCCTACTTCGGTTGCATTCCTAGGAGTCTTCCAGTCTTGAACCACAACCACTTTCGCGGGATCCACCGCTATGCCTTGCTTAGAAACTATATGTCCAAGAAACCGAACTTCCTTTATCCAAAAATGGCATTTGGAGAACTTAGCTTTCAACTGATGCGCTCTAAGTGTATCCATCACTTCCTTGAGATGTGCAGCATGCTCTTCCTCGTCTTTTGAGAAGATCAGAATATCATCCACGAAAACGACCACAAACTTGTTAAGGAACTCCCGAAACACCCTACTCATCAAGTCCATGAAGTATGGGGGTGCACTAGTCAAACCGAATGGCATAACAAGCCATTCAAAGAATCCCTCTGGAGTCCTAAACGCAGTCTTATCAATACTATCCTCAGGCACTCTAAGCTGATCTAATCCGGTGGCTAGATCGAGTTGAGAGAAAACAGAAGCACCTACAAGCTGGTCAAAGAGATCATCAATCCTCGGTAATGGGTGCCTATTCTTCTTTGTCAGCTTGTTTAACTCATGATAATCAACACACAGACGAAGCGAATACCACTGGAGCACCCCATTCAGAAATGCTTCGCCTAATAAAATTTTCTCAAGCAACTCCTTGACTTGCTTACCAAGCTCTCTTCTTTCTCGTGGGGCCATGTGCCTAACGGGCAATGATACTGGCTTGGCATTATCGACTAGATAAATGCGGAAATCTATCTCTCGTTTAGGGGGTAAACCCTTAACTTCTTCAAAGACATCAGGATAGTCTCGGACCACCCTTACAGATTGCAGATCAATGATGGACGAGTCAAGAGATTCAAGATAACATAACATGACGGGACCTCTAGGGTTACAAGAAATTTCTAGGGTATTACCGAGGCGAGTCATGAGCCTCTCCACCCTATGCTCACAATCGAGGATGGCTCTATAACTGGACAACCAATCCATGCCCAAAATCAACCCGTATCCCGTGAACCCGAGAACATAAGCATTACACGTGAATTCTACGGTCAAGATAGAAATCTTCAAATCCACACAAACCATAGATAGATGGGCGGAACCCCCAATTGGATTTGAAACACTGACGGGATCCTCAACTAGACTAGTACTAAGGTGCAAACAAGATCAGAAGAAATAAAACTATGCGATGCACTAGAATCAAATAAAGTGCGAACAGGAAAATCAGAAATGTAAACAAGGCCTTCTACAGAAATACTACCTCGGTCCTGAACTGGAGCAGTGTTGAGAGCATGCATTTGCCCTCCAAAAGGTGTTGCATGCTGATTCTGCCCTTTCCCTTGTCCTTGCTTCTTGGGGCAATCCTTGCTAAGGTGTCCAGATTCTCCACAATGAAAACACTCGCCTAACTTCCTCTTCTTCTTCCTGCAATCCTTGGCCAGATGCCCCTTGATCCCACAAAAGTTGCATTTCCTCTTTTTACTTGACGTGTTGTCGTTCTTTCCTCCTTTCCCGGAGTCTATCTTCTTGCCTTGAGACTTATTTGCCTTGACCTTCTTCTTGTCACTCTTATCTTCCTCTTGAAGTAGGGCCGTATTCACCAAATTTTCGAAGGTCGCCCCCATGGGTATATGAGTCATGGCCAAACTGCGTAATGGCTCGTTCAATCCTAGAACAAAGTGTAGGGCCTTTTTCTGAGCTGTGTTAATCAAGTCTAGATCGAACCGAGCAAGTTGATTAAACTTATCCACATATTCCCTAACGGTCATGTCCCCTTGCTTTAGTGATAGGAACCTCTCCAGCTGAAGGTTCTCTTCTGCTAATGATAAAATCCTTAGTCCAAACCTTCTCCTAAACTCATCCCAAGTCTCAATTGGTCTAGTAGTGGTGGTGACTACCCACCAATAAGCAGCTTCCCCTTTCAATAGCCATACCGCCAACAGAACTTTCCTACAATCTTCCACATCAAAGATAGCAAAGTGGTCTTCAGTTTCCTTTAACCAGTTTCTTGCCTCCACAGAAGTCTCCGTCCCAATAAAATTCTTGCAACCCATTGCCTTAAAGTCTTTACAAAGCTCCGCGAAATCCGCTTGTTTACGCTGAGGAGGAGGAGGAATATCCGCGGGGCCGGCTTCATTCGCCCTTGCCTCCATGTACCTTCTAAACCAAATAGGTACTGGTACATCCTCCGGGATGGCAAAATTATTGGCCATACTGAAAATGGAAAAGATAGATTTAGAACAAGGAAACGAAGGATAGTGCTAATGGCTTTTGGGGAATAGCCTTTTTAAAATAACTAGACTTTTCTTGGAAAATACTTAATTGGTTTTGAAAATAGTTTTTCAAAAGGTAAGTTTTTAAAACCTTTTGCTCAAATCTTGTTAACCTTATGCTCTGATACCAAATGTAACACCCCACCTCCGCCAATGCCACTCTTGCAAGGGCACTGGCTTTGGAGGGGCGTTAAACAAGGTAAACATGCATGCAGATATCACAAGACAGAACATATAAGTAAAACAGAGTAGTAAAGCAGCGGATAAAACTAGCATTTCAAAACCATAGTCAAGTTACATCAAAGTACTTGGTCATTATTTTCCCATAAAACAAAGTCTAGAACAGAAACTGAAAACTGAAAAAGAAACATAAAGTAACTATCCCAAAGTAGCATAAGGCCATAGCATGCTCAACCCATACATGAGCTATCCAGAAAAGCAGCTAAAGATCCAGCTAGGTACCAGTGTTCCCACCCTGCAAACCTGGAGGGGGGAAACGGAAGAAAAGAGGCGAAAGAAAACAGGTCAGTCAAAAAGACTGGTAAGTCCTATCTACTATTAGTATAAAAACTAATAAAGTTAATTGAACATGTAAAACAGGGATGAGATATGGGGTGATAACTGGCATGGTGAAAAGTTAACAAGATAGATCAAGTGTGGCATCGCATATACAAGGTTAAGTTGCACCAGGTGTGTACTAGTATTCCAATCCATGTCAAGTACAAACAAGAAATGATCCCTTGGCCCAAAGCTGGCCCAATATCATGAGGTGACCTAAATCAAGGTCCAACTACTCGGTCTAGTCGATCGGCTCCCTATAAGCCTAACTCGTCGTGTATCGGTGTCATACGGTCCAATCATGAAATGTAGTCGACTGTGCTAGGTCCACCCTAGGGTGTATCCGGCCCTAGGGTGTCAACCACTGACACGGAACAAGCACGCACAGTCAAAACCTACTGGTGCCCAAGTCTGTCTTTCATCCCCGGACAATGTGCACGACCATGGTCCGTGGAATCTACTATGGCGCACCAACTTTTGCCGTCTTTTTGATCGCTTACACTCCAGCCCAGTAATCGTGCCCCACCCTAGCCTAGTCCCTAGGGTATCCGATACTCCCTAGTGGGTTACTGCTGAGAAGGACCGCGTAACTAGGGTTTTCTAGTGGGTTAAGTGTGGTTAACCACATCCAAACCATGTATCAAGTTGGTTAAGTGTTCCTAAAAAGGTTCACGACTTAACCCTATCCAACTAAGCATTGGGTTGGTTAAGTGTGTCCATGTTGACTTAACCCTATCAACCCATCATGTTCATGTGGTTAAGTATATTCAAGTGGTCCATGACTTAACCCTATCATGTGGCATTTATTATCTTAATGCACCCCAACCTCTCACATTAGACTTTGTTGTGGTTACTAGTTAAGCCGGGCGGGTCCGGGTAGCTTTACACCACAACCTAGTCTAACCTCGAGTTTTAAGTGCGACATGACCAACTACTCACATTGGGTCCTATTTCTTGTAGCCACTAGTTAAGCCGGTCGGTTCCGGGTAGATTTATGCTACAAACTCAACCCAACCTCGAGTTGGCCATTCTCATGTTTTCTAGAAGTCATGTCCGAGTCCATGTTTTCAAGCATAAACATATGTCAAACTTTCATGTCATATTTTCAAGTCATGTTCTCATGTTATTTAAGTTTGCCCAACTACCCATAACGTATTCCCATCGCACGTAAATTCGCATTAACACAAGTAGATCAAAGAGGGAACGTAACCATACGACAAGGTGGGCATAAGATGGCAAAGTCTATCACAAACTAAACATGGTGATATTTGAGGTCAAAAGGGGTTCAACATACTAGCATATGGCCTCAACATGTATGTTAGCATAAAAGATGACTTGGCCTCATACATATCGAATAGCATAAGGGTGATTTGGCCACAAGCATGCATAATAGCATAAGGGTGCTTTGGCCACAAGTTAAACATGGCGGCATATGAGGCAAATGTGTTCATAAACTTGCATATTACATTATAAGCCTCAAAACATGCATGATATCAACTTTAGCAAATAGGTGAAACATGATCATAAATGACATGGGATGATAGCTAGTGATTCACATATAACATCATATGCAAGATAACATAAGGCTTATGAGAGATCATAAACTTGCATATTACATTATAAGCCTCAAAACATGCATAACATTCAAACTTAGCGAATAGGTGATACATGGTCCTAGATGACAGAGGATGATGACTATAAGTTCGCATATAACATTATATGCAAGTTATCATAAAGGTTATGAGAGTTCTCATGTTGCATAATGCAACATTTCAAATCAAAGGTCATAGCTTTCTATGCACAAAATCAAGGTGATAGCTTTACAAACTTGCATAGGGTAAACATATGCATAACATGTTAGAATCAAAGGACATATCATACTTAGGCCCAAACTCAACTTGCAACATGTAACATTTAACTTCATAGTTAGAATCTAAGAGTAGTATAGGGCTTACAATGCTATGAAGACTATAATTAATATAAAATAAGATTGAGACGAAGCCACTAGCAACTCTAAATACTCCCAAATGACAAGCTCTAGTGAAAACCCTTGAGAAACAAGCAAAAGATCCTTGCTTTGATGAAGAAAGATTGAACTTTGGCCTTAAATCAAGCTTAGAAACTCTCAAACAAGCTTAGGAACTCTCATATGAATGAAGATTGAGGCTATGACAAGAGGGTGGAGGCCATGATTAAACATTTGGGCAGCATTTAGTTGTAGGAATGATTAATGAGGGTTTAGGCTAGGTCTAGGGGTCTTTTTATAGGTGATTAGGTTAGTTTAGACCATAGGATTAACCCTAAAACACATCAGGTCCGTCAAATCCCGTCAGAAACTTCTAGAGCAAGACTCACTTGTCACAAATGGTGCACCAGAAAAACTGGTCCGACAGGGGGGGTCGACCCCTGGGTCGACATGGGTGTCGACCCATGGGTCGACATGGGTGTCGACCCATAGGGGGGGTCGACAGGGGTGTCGACCCCTGTGTCGACCCTGCCTGGGGCGGGAAAATTCCCGCCTATCCTGCTTTGGCTGAAAAACTGTTTTCGGGCTTGGAATTTTCTGAAAACTTCATTGGGCCATAACTTGGTCATACGGACTCCGTTTTTCGAAAACTCAGACTCTATTTCGCGTATTTTTCGAGACGAACGCAATAGCACAGCCCGTTTCTCTTGATTCAGATTTTTCAATTTAATTCTGCCTTGATTTACATTATAACATGTTATTAAAAAATACGGGTTGTTACAGTTTCCAGGTGTAGCCTGATCTACCGGAAGGTAGTTTCAGGTGATTTTTCTATTGTCTATCAATGTGGCCTTTCATCGTTTATGCGGTAGATGTTTCAGAAGCTACTTCTGGGTAATTTTTATGTACTTCTGCCTCAACTCCCTTGATGTCTTTGCTTCCTGATGTATCAGCAATAAGCAGGTTAATTCCGGCAGCCCTTCCGCCTTTCTTGGTTTCAATTCATGGAGCTCTTGCCTCTCTCATTCTTAGCTTCCGACCTAGATGACCTTTTGCTATAGGATCCCCCTATCAGGTGGACCTTGCCGGAGAGACCCTGTCAGTATTATGTGACTTCTGAGTTCCTTTTTCCTAGGATGGTGCCGGTTTATGTAGCTCTCATATCACTCTTTTTTCTCTTGGTTCTTTCTAATGTTTGGCTCTTGCCTTTTGGAGAATTCCTATGTGCTTGCAGTCACCCGATGCGCCTTCACCGTCATCTTGTTTCGTAGTTAATTTTGGTAATAACAGCAACATTAAAACCCCTGAGTCACTTTGATGATTCTCCTGAAGCTAGCAAATATCCTGCCATTTTAGCTGGAGAGTAGGTCGAGAAAGAGCTCTCAGTAATCAGTCCAAAAGGAAAGAAATCTGAATTTTAGATCAAAATATATAGTAATAATCAACTATCAAACTTTCAATAAAAAAGTTCTAATTGAGTACTACGGAGGATGAAAAATACTGTGATCAACAATCTTTATGATGATAATTTAGCCCTTTGTGAATTTTGATTTACCTTATTTATTTTGAAATGGTCAAAATTATTATAGTATATGTGTTATGTATTGTTTGCTTCATGCAAAGCTGTCTGAACAGAAGTATTTAGTTTTGTTATCCATCTGTTGTTCTATTGTTTCTTTGATCATTGCTAGTCAGGCCCAGTGCAAGTATATCCATATAGTAAATTTAGCATTGTTGGTTAAGATGGTGCAAAGAATCATATTGCTACTTTGAAAGTGCAAGCAGAGAATAATTGGTATCAGCTTTTGTATGATATTTTGTTATAAAGGTTATGAGGGTTGTTAAGGGTTAATCCTTTAATCAACAAAGTCTAAAGGATCATGTTCTTATACATAACGATAGGATCAGATCAATTTTTTTCTTGACCCACACATGACTCTATTCTACCCTACCCTTTTGATACGTCTAAGCACACCACGTTAAGCATCCATGTTCTTCACTACATCAACAATTGTTTAATACATCTTCATCTAGGATATGAACAACGAAATACAAGAAATTGCTCCACACGTTCAGCACCCACGTCTTATCAGATGAAAGATAGTACCATAATACAAACTTCATCTTTCTTGTTAGGTGAATAATTTAGCAATGGAAACCGGTTTACGCCAATAAATAGTAATACTGACGGCGTAGACGAAGTTCAAAATGATGCATAATTTGGTTTAGGAGTCTGATGCGATAATCGCAGGTAAGATGATTTTCTTATGCTTTATTGCACTGTACACACACAACATTACAAGTTATCCCCATAAGTTTAGACGATCCTTCATAGGTATACATCCTATATAAGATTCAAAAGCTGTCAGACTGAATTTTCTAGTTGTTAAGTGATGTCATACTACCTTACACCAGTCCAATTTAGGGCTAAAACCATGAACAATATTCCTACTTACTTGAATTGACACTCTTTAGATCCTTATATATATATGTATATGTATTTTAAAATTAATTAATTGCACACATACCTATATAAATTTCAAAATAAATAAGGTTGCATATATGAAAAATATTGGTTTGATTTTTATTTGTTGTAAAGGAAATCTATTTTTAAATACAAATCTTTTAACTCTTTCTTTTAAGTATAGTGAATAAGATGATTTTTAATTTCAATTGAATTCGTGATTTTCTACGAAACAAAGAATTTTATATAAACGACTGGATTGTTGGATTGGTACAGGACATTTAGTGCAATTCATTTGCTTATTATTGTAACTAGTTAAATATAGTTCGAGCGGAAATTACTGGCTTTTTGTAAATACTAGAATTTCATCTTCTGATATGAAATAGTTGAATTCTTGTTACTACTTGAGTGACAATAACTAACACTTTAGAGTTATATTATCTTACAGTGTTTGGATTTCAGGTCAATCGATCTGAGAGTCAATACCATTCAAGGAGTTGGGTAGGCGGGCATATTTTATTAGCATTAAGTTAGTTATGGTGCAACACATTTTCCCTTTCATTTCTTGGACATGTATTATATGCATAAAAAAATTACGACCAGTTAACTAATACATATCAATTTGTTTTGGTATTCAGTTAGACAATGTTTACCTACTTCATTTCATTAAGTGAATTCACATATTCGTCTATTCTGTTTTGTTAGACTATTACAATATGTGGTAGGGTCTATTTCATTTGTTAGACTCTGTGTTTTTGTATTAAATAAATAGACGATTACCATTATTTTTTCATTATTAATGATTATTCTTAAGAGATTTTGGGAAAAACATTTAGTATCTTTTGGCTTTGATTAATTTTGAATTTTTATCACTGTATTTTCGAGGATCGCTTATTAGAGACTTGATATGAATTTGTGAAGTAGTGATTTTGATTGATGTGCTTTATTATGATTATTTGGTTTTAGGCATATTTCTATTATGCCTTATTTTATTGTTATGTCATATATTTATGATAACGAAATTATGAACTGTTAAATTTGATTGATATGCCTTATTATATGGTTATTTTGTATTCAAAAAAATTTAATATGTCTAATTTTACTATTAAGTAATATATTTAGATATTAGTATATCGTCATTTCTATTAGATATAGCCTGACACTTTTATTTCTATAATACTTGGGTCATGCCGAGACTCCTCAGATACAAGGATCCGTTGAATTTTAGATTTTGTGCTAGCATTGTAGTATTTTGACTATTTAGTTTACTTCACTATTGTATATATTGACATTCTGGAGGATATGTCATGGATAGTTTGATCGTTTAGTTTACTTCACTATTTCCATGATTGATATGCCTTATTATATAGTTATTTTGTATCCAACATATTTTATTATAGCTAATTTTATTGTTAGGTCATATATGTAGAGTATCAGTATCTCATCCTTTCTATTAGATATTATCTGACCCTTTTGTTTCTATAATACTCAAATTAAGTCGAGACTCTTTAGATACTAGGATTCACTGGCTTTTGGATTTTGTGCTAGCATTGAAGTACACTATTTTGATAGTTTATTTTACTTCACTATTGTATATATTGACATTTAGGAGGATATATTATATGTAACTTCCTGGATTTTTACTGATTTTTTTTAGACTATAATTATAGATTATATCTGTAAAAGTAATTCAAATAAGTGATATTGAATGTGAATCTTATATAAATTAGAATAGTTTTTAGTTAATTCCTATGTATACATTTTTAACTTGTTATTTATATATTTAACAAGTAAACGATGTTTTAACATCTTTGTTCATCTCGAAAGCTTATTATAAATTTTTTTAACTATTGTATGTACATATAAAAGCAATTAAGTATTTTTGTCATTTTGTTTTGTGTTTTTAATCTTATTTTTAACTCTTGCAAAAATATAAATACTTAAGCAAATATGTTATTACTTCACATAAGTATAAGAAAGGCATGTCCCTTAAATACAAGAATTCACATGAAAAGATATACATTTATTTGATTTGAACAACAAGATCAAATACATTCAATGTAGATATTGTGTACAAAGGTTTTATAGTTTCAAATTATGTGTATATATATATATATACTGAATTTTTTAAGAGCTAAGTTGTTGTTTTATTCATGAAGGTAAATCTATAATAGCTGGAATTACTTTGAATCAAAGTATGACATAATTGTACAGCATAAACACTTTAACATGCTTGTACTTCTCTAAGCCTAGCCGAGCACATGTTTGAATTGAAATGAAAGGATACACAATAACATTCCTTTCAAATCAAATGAAATCATATAACACCTAGCTCATCTCTTCCCACAGCTAAGTGCAACAGCCCTATGTCTAGTTCCTAAACCAAATATAGCACATGTTTATATATATATGTATGTATGTATGTATGCATGTATATATATATATATGTATATATGTATGTACATATGTATGTGTGTATGTATATTTTGCACATCAACATATAATGGTCGTGTTAAAGCCTGGAAAAGAAGTAAATAAGAACGGCTATCACACACTCTCTTTTCAAATCAAATATAGCCTAAGCTATGCACTTTCAAATCAAAGAAAAACAGAAATGCGTGGGACTAGAACTTATAGACCTAAATTATTTAGAGTTAAATTGCTTAGGAACAAAGTTTGGCCTTTAAAGTGTTTTGTGCATGTTCTTTGTACAAGAATGTACACTGCAATATTACTGGCAGTGCATGACACATAGGGGAACTTACTAGCATAGCCTCTTTTTAAATTAAATGAGTAAACCCATTAGTACATCCTCTCCATCAATGGGATATAGCCATCAGATTGCAGTAGCCTACCCACTTCTAGTTGTCCCTTTATCACCCTACATGCTTCATGTATAAGACTTGTTCTCCACAAATAAATACATCACCATCCTTGGCTAGTTCATTAACATCTATTTGCACTCATACAAAAGAAAATGGCAGAGGAAATGGAATTAAAACCTGGGATTTAAAATGGTAGCAAGGTACTTAGAAAAATAATGAACAATCTACTAAATGGCTAAAGTTAGTTGATATTATTTGAATACAGAGCATGACAAGTGAGTAAACTTCCCCTTATCATATTTAATACTATTACCAAGTGATGCAATTTTATATGTAGATGTATACATGTATATGCTACTAGATGTATGTATTTAGTGCTTTAATCATGTTAAAACTTGGAAAAGAAAAGATGGCAGTGAACCCAAACTTGAAATTGGGTAATAAACATGAAAACAGATAGGAACTAAATTTGTAAATAAACTTTATTTTTCCATGATAGCACTGTATGAAGTAAAATATATTTAATCTTCTACTTGTTTGTGATATACATCATACTTGAACAAAACATTTAGTTGTAGATGCAGTTCCAACTATTTGGTGTACTGGCATTCGAAATGTAGAGTTTATTTTGGATAAACAAGATTATTTTACATCGCGGAAAATAAACAGTAGGAAATAGGTTTGATAAAAACTCTAGTATTGGATAATTTTTCAAATATATTATCTTGGCAATTAGTGTTGGTTTTGTATTGATTAAGCTCAACAACTTCACCATGATATACTAACAACATTTTTAATAGTGAAAAAACACTGTAACTTGTTTAACAGGAGTATGAACATAAGTTCATCAGCTAAAGAGTTTTACAGTTTGAGTTCTTGATGGAAATTGTTTGTATACATCCATGGTGTATTTTAATAATTGTTTAAAAATGAATAATGATGTATATATTAAGATATGGATGAAATACAGTAAACCACAAATTTTTTGTCCAAAATCTATATTCGAATTCCAATGAACGGTTTTCACCATCTAAATCAATCTCCTTCAACATGTTTTTAAAAACAAAATTAGGATTTTTAGTGTCCTATCTTTTGGGTTTGAATCGAACGTTGGTTTTGGGGTTAAAAATCAAAATCTTTAATTTTGGTTGATGAAATTGGAACTTTTTGTAGATAGAGCTTCATAGGGATGAGGTCGAGGCATGGACAAAGTTGTGGCACCTCTGATGTTCAGAGGGGACTGGACAAGACCATTTTTGGGTTTGGAGCTAGCTTTTGAAGGCTCAGTTTTACTTTGATTGTACAGGGTGTAGGGGAGTTCGGGTGTGGAGTTGCTTGGTGGGAAAGGAGGTCGTATTGGTGGAGAAACTATCAGAGATGGTGGCAGGTTGGCAGGTAGTCGGGGATGGCGTGGGGAGGTCATCTTCGACGTCGATCTGGAGCTTCACTTTATGTTTAACGATAGGAAAGGTAACATTTCGATCAACTGTGTTGGTCGTGTTCTAGGGTTTGGCAATGGCTTTAGGGGGAGAGAGTGGTGATTTGCTGGTAGGGTTGGAGTAGCTCATCAATGACTGGATGTCGTGTGCACGGGCACAAGTGGCCAACATTGAACTACAATGAAAGACAGTGGGAAGAAAAGGAGTAGTAAATAGCAGAAGGGGAAGGAAGGTTTGGGTTAAGAAATGGGTTTTGGGATTGGCCGAACGGGAGAAAAATTTAATAAAATAAAAGAATAAGAGAGGGAAGTGGGCCAGCAGAATTGGGCTGAAGGCTAAGTAATATACATACATACATACATAGAAGATAAAAGAGAGTGATAAAAAAATGGCGACCTCATCCATCCTTCCTGAAACCCTAGGCGAGAAAGAAGATGAAGGCGGAGGTGCTTGGCAGGAGGTTGGGCTAAAGGGAAAGCAAACATTTGTTGATGACATACAACAATCCCCACGAATCCCTCAGCGTTCAGGTCGGGTAAACCCTAGCTCATGGGCCGACTCTTTTGACTTGAAACTGAAGATCTATGGCAATTTGCAATACTTTGAACCATTACAAATAGGAGATGTTAAGTATTAAGTCATTGATGAGCTTGACTATGCAGAATCGAATAAAATTTGGAAAAAACTCGATTTTTGTCTATATGGCAGGTAAAAGACCCTACTTTTTTTATTTCATTGCCTATATTAAACGAATGTGGAAGCCCAAAGGGGCATGGAATGTCTTCCCCAGAGAAAATGGGTTTTTCCTTATCAAATTTCCACTGAAAGAAGATTACAAAAGGGTTTTGAAAGGGGGGCCATGGTTCATGGATAGCAAAATTATCTTTATGTGCAAATGGAAAGCATATTTCAATTTTGAAAAAGATATGCTAACTTCGTATCCGATTTGGGTGAAATTCCCAAATCTTAACCTAGCTTTGTGGAATACTAGGTGTATAAGTAAACTGGATATCATTGGAAAACCATTAGAGATCGGCGAAAACACCAGACTAGTAAAGAAAATCAACTATGCTAAAGTCCTAATCGAAATCACTGTTGATTCTGAACTACCCAAGTACATCAAGGCACACGATAAAAATGGCAACACATATGATCAAGCAGTAGAGTATGAGTATGTCCTACCAAAGTGCAATAATTGCATGTGTTTTGGGCACTTAGATACATATTGTACAAGTAAACAACCAGAGGAAATATAGGTTATAAAGAGAAAAGCTTATGAAACTGGCACATCCAAAAATCCAGCCTCGTAAAAAGTTGTACATGTTGAAGCTAGTACTGCAGTGAGTCCTATCCAAGTGCCCCCCACCTAATGTGGAGGACTCTGGATCAACTGTAGCATCTCGTAGAGATCTACGTCAAAGTCAGGCACAGGCTGTAAAACCCCACTTCCATTAATGTCACTCACAAAGGGAATGCATTAACTTCCATGGAGCGTTATTAGTGTATAGAACAGAATATAACAAGACAAATACAAATATTGGTACTTGAAAATTTTAAAACAACTTTTATTGTAGTGGAGAAAAGGTTTGATTACAAAAGCTTCATAAACCAAGTACACTTAATATCCATCTTGACAAATTGTTTTCAGAGTACATAAAGTAAAAAAGCATAACCCCAAACCCAAGTAGCCATAAAAGAGATGAGCTGAACTTTACTTTCAGCAATCCAAGCACTTCCAAAAGAGAGAGAAAGAGATCCAAATCAAGCTCCTCTAGTACTAGTCCCACCCTGAGAACCTGGGGTTGGGGGGGGGGGAGGAAGAAAAGAGGCGAAAACAAAGGGGATTAGACATAAAGTTTGGCGAGTACCATAACTTTAACAATACAATTATTAAAGTAATTAGGATAAGGCATAAACTGGTAAAAAAAGGAATCACTGTGAAGCAAGTGGGCAAGACAAAGCAAACAGAGGAATATTTTGGCGTTAATTGCGCTCCTAATCACTATAGGATAATTACTATACCGCACCAACGCTAATTACACCGCACCATTACTAGTCACCTTAAATGTTGATCCCGCCCTCTGAACAAAATAATAATAATAAGAATAATGGTAGTTTCGTGTACCCCTAGCTGTCTTCAGAGGTGCCGCCTGCCCCTATCTCCACTAGTTGTACCCACTACCCTCCCTATTCTAATTACAATGTTTATTCATAATATGGTAGTTATACTCCTAGCTGTCTTCATAGGTGTCGTCTGCTCCTATCTCCGCTAGTTGTTCCCACTACCTTCCCCATTCGATCGGCTCCGTAATTTTTTGATACCCATGCTGGTCCCACAGTGGGGTGTATCACTCCCCAAAGTGGCAAGCCGATACCACAAAAGATGCACGGCTTATATCTACACGATGCAATAACGTCTTACCTACCAGCCTGGGCCCACGCACGCACATGACCCCATTGGACTTGCGTTGCCACCGCTAACCCGTTTTGACCTCTTACAATCAAACTCAGTAAGCGTGTCACGTCCTCGACTTGGGTCGAGCTCACATAGATACTTAATGGGTTACTAGTTTGAAAAGGGTCCCCACACAAGCTTTCCACCTATGCTTGGTCCCCCACTAGAATTTCCCCCTTAACCCCTTCTTATTCATGTCTTCTTACATGTTTCAACTTGGTTAAGTGTTTATAATTATATCCCACATGTCACCCATGTTATTCACTAAACAAATCAACATGTGTTATTAGTTAAGCTTGTCTTAACCCTATCCATTTGTTAGATCAATATATTATTGGTTAGGCTGGTCTTAACCCCATCCACTTATCAGATTAATATATATATATATATATATATATATTGTTGGTTAAGCTGGTCTTAACCCGACCCACTTACCATGTTTTTTATGATTAAGTACATCTTAGTTCACAAATACATTGGTTAAGAGAATAACTCCCTAAGTACCAACCCCGAAGACCAAAATCAACATCAGATTGTTACTCAGAGAATCACTCACTCAACTAAACTTTTGTTTGTCATTAATATTCGTCTTTGGCCAGCATTAATTAATTATTAATGCATAGACCTCTCACATTAAGTCGATTGCTTGTGGCCGCTGGATATGCCGGGAGGTTCCGGGCAGACTTCCACCACAAGCAAGACTTAACCTCGTGTCTAAGCATTTTTTAATTTATGCCTTTGACTTCTCACATTAGACTACCGTTTGTGGTTGCTGGATTTGCCGGGCGGGTCTGGGCAGTCTTACACCACAAATGAGTCTAACCTCGTGTCTTAGGCCTTTATTACTTATTTAATTTGTGCCTTTGACCTCTCACATTAGACTACCATTTGTGGTTGCTGGATTTGCCGGGCGGGTCCGGGCAGTCTTACACCACAAACGAGTCTAACCTCATGTCTTAGGCATTTATTATTACACATTATTATTCAACCCCAATTTGAATTAATATCCCTATTTCAAATTGCCAATAACTTCCAATTTTAATCCATGTCCATAATTGTCACTTAAATTATGTCCATAATTACTATGCATATAAATTAGGCCAATTAATGTTTCAAATTAATTATATGCCTTTATGCCATTTTATGCCAATTCACAATTATGCATATTTAATATTTTTCCATTATCCCCATGTCGTTCGTACGTTGAACGTGAAATATGTTAGACTCGCAAATAGTCTAACTCATAAAAAGGAAAGAAACATCAAAACTTGTATAACACACAAAATAGATCTAACTAGCATAACATGGATCAAAATTGGCAAGACTATGATTCATATTAACAAAAATTTGCATAATCAACACTTGCATAGGCAATAGTCATAAAACATAAATTTGTATAAACTATGTACTGTCATGGATCTAAATGTATAGATCTAAACATGTAATTATGAACTTGCATATATGGATATGGTTTTCCTATGACTTGCATATGAATTTCATACAAACTTACATTCAAATTAGCATATGATTCACATACAAAACTAGCATAGGAAACATAAATTTGCATACGTATGTTACTGCCTTGGATCTAAATATAGATCTAATATCAAAATGTGAACTTGCATATGGATCTAAACACATAAATTAATGTCACATTTTTCGCTTATAAACTAGCATATGTATATACTTGATTCACATATGTTTTACATCCCAACTTGCATAAGATTCACATATGTTTCAACATCCTAAACTTGCATACATATGTTTTAACATCGCAAACCTGCATAAGATTCACATATGATTTAACACATAAATTTGCATAAGAATCACATAACATAAACTTGCATATGATTCACAAATTAACATATGTAAAGTTGCATAAAATGAATCAAGTTGAACATGTATAATTGTACATATAAATAGATCTACCAATCATACAACAACAAAACTGTCATATGTTCACAAACAGACAATAACATCACATGTTTCACCAGACATGTTCTCATAATCCAATTACAACCCATCATAATTAATTTATTAATTATATTTTGAAAGAAATAGCACTCACAATCAAAAGAACAGTCTTGTTTTTCTGGGATCTGTATTCTGAAACTGAATTGCTCGCCTTTGATGTAGACTAATTGTTATTCTAATTTGGATTTAGATTTGATTTTGATTCTTGCTTCTATCTTACTTTTAAGTTGAAGAAGGAATGGTGGCTAAACTAGAACGATCATGGACAACATGGTGGCTCCTTGGAATGAATTTGTGTGATTTAGGGTTTGAGGATTATGGTTACTTTTATAGAAGTTAAATCTTATGTGAGCCGTTAGATCGTTTTAGGAGCAATCAGAGCCATCCAACTAAAGCAAGTGTCACTCAGCCAATCATAGCATGACACATAAGCCCTAACACCTCAAAATTTGTCACAAAGCCAATCAGAGAAGGCCACGTAAAAAGACAATCCTTGACCAACAAAAAATGCGCCACGTGCGCCACATGATGCGTACACGTCATATATATATATGTATGTATGTATATATATATTTTTTTTCTATATTTTTTTTCTTCTTTTTATCTATCTTCCCAATTGACCATTTTCACACCAAACCACTTTTTGAACTGCGTTCACACTAAGCCACTTTTTAGCCATTCCACTAAAACAAAAATATGGTGCTGGCGGAGACCGAACTCTGTACCTCTTGTATGCAAGTCACATGTTCTAACCAAATGAGCTACTAAGTCTTTTGCTTACAAAACTTAGAACAATGCTAAACATTATTCTTTTCTCATTCTTCTTTTTCATGTTTCTCTGCAATATTTAATTTAAAGATATCTTCTTCATACGGAGTCCGATTTACACAAACTCGGACTCTATCTCAAGAAGAATTCCGAGGTGAACGCAATGGCGCAACCCGTTTCCCTT
Source organism: Allium sativum (assembly GCA_030737875.1). Taxonomy (NCBI): domain Eukaryota; kingdom Viridiplantae; phylum Streptophyta; class Magnoliopsida; order Asparagales; family Amaryllidaceae; genus Allium; species Allium sativum. Next base: position 463,750,780 of record CM060915.1, on the reverse strand, counting down.
AATTCCAACATTTGAAATTAAGTAATCCTTATTTTTTTTTAATATTTAAAATCACGGGGTGCTACATTCTCCCCTCCTTAAAGGGTTTCGCCCCCGAAATCTCCAAGTTAAGGAGAATGCATACCCTAACATCCAATCATCCATTTACTCAACCCTCAAACACAGGAATCCATTATCCTTACAAGATTTCTAATGTTGTATGAACATATGAAAAAAGTGCGTGTATATGTTCCTTATCTAATGCAAAATCAGGCTGTCTACTGATTCATTTGACCTCCTTAATGCAAATCATGATAGTCTCATGCATCCATTATGTATGCGAAAGAATCCTATCGATACATATTATTCCTACATGTGTGCACAACCATTCATCAAAATGCAGCATCCATGTGATAACACAACCATTATACATCCGTTAATTTAAATATGCACACACATTTATATGCAACATGAAGGTGATTGAGCCGATCTAGTGCCTAATATGTGTGTACATGCATCCACGAGCAACCACTAGCATCCATTTGCATCCTCCAAACATAACATGTCTCAAACACATGTTTACAACCATAGAGTTCTTCCTAACTAAAGATCGAAGATGTCATCGCAAAGATAATACTAAATGATAGGACAAGTATCAATAAAGCGGTAGAAAAAGGAGAAGTTAAAACATACCCTCAAAAAGGAAAGGATACAGCGTACGCATCTTGTCTTCCATCTCCCAAGTCGCGTCTCTTTGATCATCTCCCCATTGCACTTTGACCAACTTGGCCTCTTTGTTACGTAGCTCTTATACCTCCGACCCAAGGATGCATGAAGGAGCTCGTCTAATAGTGGCGTCTCCCTCTACTTCCACTTCTCTAAGCATGTTCGGCTCCACTACTTCCGCGGTATCTTGTAACACTTCCGCAAATATGATACGCGAAAACATGTCATGAACATCACTAAGCTAGTTGCATCTTCTCATGTCCTTCCAAAATCTAGGATACATAACCTCAAAAGATCTTCAAGGATTTCGTTCACCCTTTTCTGTCCGTTCACCCGTCTGTGGGTGATAAGCGATACTCGTACTTGCCGCCTTTTGCATATCACCTTTACCTCTTGCACCGAAAACTGATCCAAGCCCTGTCTCGCAAGCACCGGTATACACTGTGAATGGCTTACTTCCATCTGGCAAAACTAAAACTGGAGTGGTCGTTAAAACCCTCTTCAAACGTTGGAAAGCATCGTCACAGTCAACATACCAAGCAAAAATCAAGTTCTTCTTCGTTAACCGAGTAAGTAGGGCTGATATCTTCGCGAAGTCCTTAATGAGCTTCCTATAATAACCAGCCATCCCTAAAAAGCTTCTTACTTCTGTTGCGTTCTTAGGAATCTTCCAATCTTGGGTTGCCACCACCTTTGCGGGATCCACAGCTATCCCTTCCTTAGAGACCACGTGTCCTAAGAACCTCACTTCTTTTCTCCAAAAATGGCACTTGGAGAACTTAGCTTTAAGGTGATGCGCTCATAGGGTCTCTAAGACTTCCCTAAGATATAGGGCATGCTCTTCTTCACTTTTAGAGAAAATCAGGATATCGTCCATAAAGACTATCACAAACTTGTTTAGAAACTCCCTAAACACCCTACTCATTAAGTCAACAAAGTATGAGGGTGCAATCGTCAAACCGAAAGGCATGACGAGCCACTCGAAGAAACCGTCAGGAGTTCTAAATGCAGTCTTATCTATGCTATCTTCAGCCACCCTTAGCTGATGATACCTTGTAGCCAAATCCAGTTGCCAAAAAAAACGAAGCACCCACCAACTAATCGAATAAATCATCTATCCTCGGCAATGGGTGTTTGTTCTTCTTTGTTAGCTTATTCAGCTCTTTATAGTCCACGCACAATCTAAGTGAACCATCGACTTTCGTAGCAAAAACGACTGGAGCGCCCCACTCCGAAATACTCCTTCTTATGAACACCTTCTCAAGCAATTCTTTCACTTGCTTACTGAGTTCTCTTCTCTCTCTCGAAGCCATGTGGCGCACTGGTAATGCAATTGGCTTTGCATTATCTACTAGGTATATCCGAAAGTCTATCTCGCGCCTTGGGAGTAAACCTCGAACTTCATCGAAGACGTCACTATATTCACGGACCACACGAACAGATTCCAAATCATCATTGGATGCGTCAAGGGATTCTAGGTAGCTAAGCATTACCGGACTTCTAGGGTCACAAGAAATATCGAGGGTCTTTCCACAACGTGTCAACAATCTAACTACCATTCTTTCACAATCTAGGATGGCACCGTATCTAGCTAGCCAATCCATACCTAGAATCAAGCCGTAGCCCATGAAGCCAAGAACGAAGGCGTTGCATTCAAACCCAACGCCCAAGATAGACACTATCAAATCCCGACAAATCATTGAAAGATGAGCTTAACCACCAATAGGATTTGAGACTACTATGGGATCCATAACTAGACTAGTATTTAGGTGCAGTGTTTCAACTAACGAAGCAGATACAAACGAGTGTGAAGCGCCAGAATTCAAACAAGGTTCGTACAGGATGATCAAAAAGAAAAACCAAATTTCCAACCAAGATATATTTCTACCTCTATCAGGTATGTCAGTCGTGAGGGAACGCGTCTGCCCTCCAGAAGATCCTGTACCTTGTCCTTACCTTTGCCTTTTGCTTCTTTGGACGATCCTAATAAGATGTCTTGTAATGATAACAACTAGTCTTCTTCTTCTTCTTCTTTCTAACGTCTTTATTTAAGTAGTCAGGTATTTCACAAGTGTGTCCCTTCCTTTTCTCTTGGCCCCTTGTTATCCTTATCGCCTTTCTTTGGATCTACTTTATCATGTGTCCTTTCCATGTCTCTCCTGCACATTCTCTGTTCGTGGCCTCCTACCAAATGAGGCTTCGTTCTTCATTTAATTGAACCTTCCTCCCATCGTCTATCCTAAAGGTACCAACAAGTCCTCCACTTCCTCCTAGTTTTGACAGACGTCCCCGTCCCATGAAGTGGTTTTCCGCCCATCGTATGGAAGTTCTTACATATCTTAGAAAAAGCGTCTATATGCGTGGAGGAAGAAATTCAAAAAGGAAAGAGGAAGAGATTCAAAATGGAGAATCGAAGGAAAGATATATGGCTCTTGGGGGTTATGTTTTTAAAACAAACAAACTTTTATCTTAAAAATACTCTCCTTAAAACATATTTTTGAAAGTATTTCTTTACAAAATGCTTTTGAAAAACAGTTTTTCAAAATTCATATCTGTTCTGGTAACCATCAGCTCTGATACCACGTGTAACACCCCACGTCCATTAATGTCACTCACAAAGGGAATGCATTAACTTCCATGGAGCGTTATTAGTGTATAGAACAGAATATAACAAGACAAATACAAATATTGGTACTTGAAAATTTTAAAACAACTTTTATTGCAGCGGAGAAAAGGTTTGATTACAACAACTTCATAAACCAAGTACACTTAATATCCATCTTGACAAACTGTTTTCGGAGTACATAAATAAAAAGCATAACCCCAAACACAAGTAGATGTAAAAGTGATGAGCTGAACTTTACTTTCAGCAATCCAAGCACTTCTAAAAGAGAGAGAAAGAGATCCAAATCAAGCTCCGCTAGTACTAGTCCCACCCTGAGAACCTTAGGGGCGGGGGAAAGGAAGATAAAGAGGCAAAAACAAAGGGCGTTAGACATGAAATCTGGCGAGTACCATAACTTTAACAATACAATTATTAAAGTAATTAGGATAAGGCATAAATTGGTAAAACAAGGAATGACTGTGAAGCAAGTGGGCAAGATAAAGCAAACAGAGGAATATTTTGGCGTTAATTGCGTTCCTAATCACTATAGGATAATTACTATACTCCACCAATGCTAATTACACCGCACCATTACTAGTCACCCTAAAAGTTGATCCCGCCCTCTGAACAAAATAATAATAATAATAATGGTAGTTTCGTGTACCCCTAGCTGTCTTCATAGGTGCCGCCTGCCCCTATCTCCATTAGTTGTACCCACTACCCTCCCAATTCTAATTAAAATGTTTATTCATAATATGGTAGTTATACTCCTAGCTATCTTCATAGGTGCCGTCTGCTCCTATCTCCGCTAGTCGTTCTCATTACCTTCCTCATTCGATCGGCTCCCTAACTCGTAGATACCCGTGATGGTCCCACAATGGGATGTATCACTCCCCAAAGTGGCAACCCGATACCACTAAAGATGCACGGCTTATATCTACACGATGCAACAACGTCTTACCTACCAGCCCGGGCCCACGCACATGACCACGTTGGACTTGCGTTGCCACCGCTAACCCGTTTTGACCTCTTACAATCAAACTCAGTAAGCGTGTCCCGTCCTCGACTTGGGTCGAGCTCACAAAGATACTTAATGGGTTACTGGTTCGAAAAGGGTCCCCACACAAGCTTTCCACCTATGCTTGGTCCCCACTAGAATTTCCCACTTAACCCCTTCTTATTTATGTCTTCTTACATATTTCAACTTGGTTAAGTGTTTATAATTATATCCCACATGTCACCCATGTTATTCACTAAACAAATCAACATGTGTTATTGGTTAAGCTTGTCTTAACCCTATCCGCTTATTAGATCAATATATTATTGGTTAAACTGGTCTTAACACCATCCACTTATCAGATTAATATATATATATATATTATTGGTTAAGCTGGTCTTAACCCTACCCACTTACCATGTTTTTTATGATTAAGTACATCTTAGTTCACAGATACATTGGTTAAGAGAATAACTCCCTAAGTACCAACCCCGAAGGCCAAAATCAACATTAGATTGTTACTCAGAGAATCACTCACTCAACCAAACTTCTGTTTGTCATTCATATTCGTCTTTGCTCAGCACTAATTAATTATTAATGCACAGACCTCTCACATTAAGTCGATTGCTTGTGGCCGCTGGATATGCCGGGCGGTTCCGGGCAGACTTCCACTACAAGCAAGACTTAACCGCGTGTCTAAGCAACTTTTATTTATGCCTTTGACCTCTCACATTAGACTACCCTTTGTGGTTGCTGGATTTGCCGGGCGGGTCCGGGCAGTCTTACACCACAAACGAGTCTAACCTCGTGTCTTAGGCCTTTATTACTTATTTAATTTGTGCCTTTGACCTCTCACATTAGACTACCGTTTGTGGTTGCTGGATTTGCCGGGCGGGTCCGGATAGTCTTACACCATTAACCTCCTGTCTTAGGCATTTATTATTACACATTATTATTCAACCCCAATTTGAATTAATATCCCTATTTCAAATTGCCAATAACTTCCAATTTTAATCCATGTCCATAATTTTCACTTAAATTATGTCCATAATTACTATGCATATAAATTAGCTAATTAATGTCTCAAATTAATTATATGCCTTTATGCCATTTTATGCCAATTCACAATTATACATATTTAATATTTTCCCAATATCCCTACGTCGTTCGTACGTTGAACGTGAAATATGTTAGGCTCGCAAATAGTCTTACTCATAAAAAGGAAAGAAACATCACAACTTGCATAACACACAAAATAGATCTAACTAGCATAACATAGATCAAAACTGGAAGGATTATGATTCATATTAACATAAATTTGCATAATCAACACTTGCATAGGTAATAGTCATAAAACATAAATTTGTATAAACTATGTACTGTCATGGATCTAAATGCATAGATCTAAACATGTAATTATGAACTTGCATATATGGATATGGTTTTCCTATGACTTGCATATGAATTTCATACAAACTTACATTCAAACTAGCATACGATTCACATACAAAACTAGCATAGGAAACATAAATTTGCATATGTATGTTACTGCCTTGGATCTAAATATAGATCTAATATCAAAATGTGAACTTGCATATGGATCTAAACACATAAATTAAATGTCACATTTTTCCCTTATAAACTAGCATATGTATATACTTGATTCACATATGTTTTACATCACAACTTGCATAAGATTCACATATGTTTCAACATCCTAGACTTGCATACATATGTTTTAACATCGCAAAGTTGCATAAGATTCACATATGATTTAACACATAAATTTGCATAAGATTCACATAGCATAAACTAGCACATGATTCACAAATTAACGTATGTAAACTTGCATAAAATGAATCAAGTTAAACATGTATAATTGTACATATAAATAGATCTAGCAATTATACAACAACAAAACTGTCATATGTTCACAAACAGACAATAACATCACATGTTTCAACAGACATGTTTTCATAATCCAATTACAACCCATCATAATTAATTTATTAATTAAATTGTGAAAGAAATAGCTCTCACAATCAAAAGAACAGTCTTGTTTTTATGGGATCTGTATTCAGAAACTGAATTGCTTGCCTTTGATGTAGACTAATTGTTACTCTAATTTGGATTTAGATTTGATTTTGATTCTTGCTTCTATCTTTCTTTTAAGTTGAAGAAGGAATGGTAGCTAAACTAGAACGATCATGGACGGCATGGTGGCTCCTTTGAATGAACTTGTGTGATTTAGGGTTTGAGGATTATGGTTGCTTTTATAGACGTTAAATCTTATATGAGCCGTTAGATCGTTTTAGGAGCAATCAGAGCCATCCAACTAAAGCAAGTGTCACTCAGCCAATCATAGCTTGACACATAAGCCCTAACACCTTAGAATTTGTCACAAAGCCAATCAGAGAAGGCCACGTAAAAAAGACTATCCTTGACCAATAAAAAATGCGCCACATGATGTGTACACGTCATACATATATATATATATATATGTGTGTGTGTATTTATATTTATATATATATTTTCTATATATTTTTTTTCTTTTTATCTATCTTCCCAATTAACCATTTTCACACTAAACCACTTTTTGAACTACGTTCACACTAAGCCACTTTTTAGCCATTCCCCTAAAACAAAAATATGGCGCTGGCGGGGATCGAACTCTGTACCTCTTGTATGCAAGTCACATGTTCTAACCAAATGATCTACTAAGTCTTTTTCTTACAAAACTTAGAACAATGCTAAACATTATTCTTTTCTCATTCTTCTTTTTCATGATTTGCTGCAATATTTAATTTAAAGATATCTTCTTCATACGGAGTCCGATTTACGCAAACTCGGACTTTGTCTCAAGAAGAATTCCGAGGTGAACGCAATGGCGCAACCCGTTTCGCTTAATTCCCACATCTGAAATTAAGTATTACTTAATTTTTTTATTTTAATATTTAAAATCACGGGGTGTTACACAGGCTCAGGCAACGGTGGTAGACCCATGTCCAAATGATCCTCGTGCGGGGTCCACTAAAGCGAAGGTGGAGGATAAGGAACCAGACTCGCTGGATGAAATTCAGGATCTGGAAATCCATATTGATGAGTTTGAAGAGGAAAGAAATGAAGAAACAAATGTCAATAACTTCACCGAGGTTACTAAAAAATATGTGGTTCAGTTCAAACACAATGGCAAGAAAGCAATTTCCACAAGTGCTTTAGTTAGTTCTGCTCCAGTTACTAGGAGCAAAGCAACAAAACCTAAATGTCGACCCTATGTTGGAATGTAAGGGGTCTTAACAATGACACTCGTCAGTTAAACCTCTATAACTTCAGGGATAAGTATAAGCCCACTATTATTGCGGTTTTGGAAAACAAATTTACACAAGAAAACTAAGAATATTTTAAAGTAAGAATAGGAGACACATGGGACTTAAGTGATAATTTAAACTCTTCACAAAAAGGTCGTATTATCATCTTTTGGGAAGTTTCATGCTGAAAATATGTACTGTGAATAGTGATGAGGAATAAGTTATTATTCGTGCCAATAATATTGGGGGTTTGGAGTTATGTATAACCTTCATTTATGATGGGAACCTTGCTTCAGAAAGATCAAAGCTATGGACCACTTTGTCGATAATTCTAAAAGCATTCAATCCCCATGGCTTGTGCTAGGTGATTTCAATACTATATTACGAACAAGTGAAAAGAAAGGAGGACTTACGCTCAAGCTTTCCCAAGTTTCAGAATTCAAAATTTGTGTGTTATCGTGTGGACTATCAGGGCTACCCCATTTAGTTCTACAGTACACATGGAGAAATGTTGAGGCTAAGAAAATCACAATAAGACTTGATCGAGCTCTCGCAAATTCACATTTGTTAAACCAGATCAACGGTCTCAATGCTACAGTCTTAGCCTCCTCTGCCAGTGATCACTCCTCTTTACTAATCCGTTTCAATGATGCCAACAACAATTCTAAAGGCAAACCATTTCAATTTGCAAACCACTAGCATTTAATTCAGGTTTACGATGATGCTATCATTTTCATGAACATCCTCATTGCAGAAGGCAACAATATGTTCAAAGTGGTCATGTTACTTAAGCAATGCAAACTCAATTTGTAAACTGGAATAAAACTCGACTGTAAGAGGGAGACCATATTCAGAATATCCAAGCACAAATAGAACAGACACATGAGTTACTTGATGCAGACCCAATGAGTGAAGGACTTAACTGTGACTATTATGAATTGCAAAGAAAACTCAAGGAGGCATTGGAAGTTAAATCTCTAGAGATTAAACAAAAGCCAAGGAAAAATGGCTGATGTAGGGAGACGAATGCACTAAACTTTTCTATACTAAAATGTCACAAAGAAAGCATTATAACAATCTTATAAATTGTTTAAATGAACAAGGTGACTCGATGCAACAAATCAAGCAATTAGAAGACACAACCATCTCCTACTACACAGAACTTTTCAATGGCAAGTATGATGAAGACTTACCCGATATTGAGTGTCAAAGGAAGATCTCTACTGAAGGCAGATTAATGTTGGGTGGTAAGATTAGCATGAGGGAATTGAAGACTGTTGTTTTCTCCATTCATAACGACTCCAGCCCCGGGCCTGACGGCATAGGGTATCCTTCTTCAAATTGCACTGGGAATACCTGAAAAATTACTTGTTAGCGACATATCAAGAAGCATTAGACATAGGAGAATTCGTAAGAGAGATAAACCTAACTTTTATTTCACTTATTCCTAAAGTTCAAAACCCTACCAGAATTGAGGACTACAGGCTAATTGCATGTTGTAATGTGATTTACAAAATTATAATTAATATAATTTGCAATAGATTGAACTGTGTTCTACCTGCTATAATTTCTCAATGCCAAAGTGCATTTATTGAAGTTAGAATCATTTCAGAAAGCTCCCTCATGGCTCGTGAATTAGTTAGAGACTTCAACAAGAAAGGGGCAGACAAATTATGCCTTAAGATAGACTTGAATAAGGCTTGTGATAGAGTGAATAGAAGTTTCATCTCATACATGCTACGTTCAATGGGATTACCATACAACCTCATTAACTTAATTAAAATTTGCCTAAATTCCCCACATTCTCTATTTTGATCAATGGGGTTCCGAAGGGATACATAGCCAGCACTAGGGGGATCAGGCAGAGGGTCCCACTCTCCCCTTATTTATTTGTGGTTGCAAAGGAATGGTTCACTCTACATATGGAACTAGCTACTGAAAATAAGAAAATTCTGCTAGTGTATAACCACCTGCCTAAAGTCACCCATCTAATTTAAGTTGATGACCTTTTAGTGGTGATTAAAGCTTCAATGAATGCAATTGATCAGATGGAACTTATATTTCACAATTTGGAGAAATGGGTTGGACTTAAAGTGAATGAACCCAAAACGAAGTGTTACTTTAGCAAGCTTTGTCATCATAAACAAGAGTATTTCGATGCAACTGGGGTTCAAGAGGGTTCTCTCCCAGTCAAGTATTTGGGGGTACCTCTCTCTAACAACACTATTATAGATGCAGAGTGTGGAAAACTTGTTGATGACATCAGAGACAAACTACAAGGCTGGAGATCGAAATTGTTGTCGTTCGCGGGCAGAGTTGAATTGGTGCATTCGGTTATTACATCAAAATTAAGGTTTTGATTGCAGACCTTCCAAATTCCTGATTGTTCTATCGCTAAGGTAAATATAGTATGTGCCAATTTCAGTTGGAGGCCTACACAAAATTAGTTATAAATTGTTGTGCAGGCCCAAAAAAAGAAGGTGGAGTTGGGATGAAAAACTTATTTGAGCTAAAAAAGGCCTATGGGATGAAATTGGATTGGAAATTAATTTCTTTAGGGAATTTGTGGGCTATATGGATGAGGGACCGTTACATTAAAATGATTTTTTGGACAGCAAACATTGATCACAATTCATCGGTGGCATGGAAAAATTGTTTGAAGCAGAGTAATGAACTCAAATCTAGAATCCAACGCAAAAATTGCAAATGGTAACTCAATTGATCTATGGAGAGACCCATAGATAAATTGTCTGAGTTTAATTAACATATACGGTGGGGATAGTTACTCTGCATATGGTGCACCCAACATTGTAGTTAATTCGATCATTTCAAATCAACTGTGGGACTGCAATAACAATTTAATGGCTCGAAGCCTAACTGAAGAAATTAATACTAAGCCTATTTACCCAGAAAGAAGTGAAGAGTCATGGAGCTGGGTTAATGGCAATTTTAGGCATAGTGATGTGTGGGAAAGCATTAGAGATATTCATCTTAATGTCTCGTAGAGTAAAGTTATATGGACTCAATCTAGTCCTCCTAAAAGGCATAAACATTGTATAAGGCTGTTTTGGGAAGATTACCCACCAAAGAATGCTTATTTAGCTAGGGGATAATAGATGAAGACATATATGTTTTATGAAATAATTCCGTTGAAACTCATAATCATCTATTCTTTGAATGCAAATTCAGTAAACGATTATGGGCCATCCAAAAGCTCAAATGTTTTAACGTAGAACAAATTGGCAGTTTAGAGGAAGAAGTCTACTACCTGAATGATGGAGGACACATGTCTCAGTTGATGGCAGAGATCAACAAGGTTGACCTCACACCCATAGTGTGGTAGACATGAAGAGAAAGAAATTCTTGTACTTTCAAGAAGAAGACGAGAGACGTATTAGCAAATTCTACCATAATTAATAGAGGAATTGCAGTTATAATTGGAAAAATCAACAAGAAGCTACTTACCAATGCAACGGAACGAGAACGATTGCTATTGGGGAAGTGGAATTGGAAGGAAGAGATCGGAGGAAGGAGACGAGGGAATCTACTCCCAACATGTTAGTTGTTGTGCCCTGATTTACTTTTCGGGTTACTTTTTCAGAGAATGAGGAAGTAATACGAAAAGTGGTATATTGGATGTATTATGTTGTACTCCTGATGGGAAATAAAGAAAAGAAATGTTGGGAAATAAAATTTAAGAGAAGTAAGAAAAAGGAGTTTTTAAATTTAAATATTTTAAATAATATACATATATATATGTATGTATAAAAAGAAATAATAGTCGATGACTCGACTATGGACCGGTACAGAAGGGAACAATTATGTTTGTTCAGATTTTTATTATCTAGACTTATTTTTTAGTTTAAATAATAGTTAAATAATAATTAAATAACAGAATAACTTATGTATGAATGAGAACTATAGTTGACGAGTTAATATAACTATGGAAATAAGAGGACTATCCATGATGATTCAATTACAATAGTCCTAATGTTTTGAAGTAAACATGTAAATGCTATCGAATTAGATAGATAAGCAAGATAAAATAAGAAACAATGTTTTTATAAATTAATTTGCGTAGATAGGTCATAGGAATTAAATTTAAATGTGAAGTGACTCGAGAAGTGAATTTGAATCTGTAATAGTATTCACAAGTAAAATCAATGATTGCAATAACAGAAGTTGGTTATTAAAATAAATCCAAATTTAGACGAATATAATATAAAATAAACATTTTCCAAGATCAATTGATTTATAAACAATGATTTGTTAAGTTTGAGTTGTCGAACTGGAATCGACAAGATATATTGCGATAATTTATTGTTTGATCGGCTTAATGGTAATGCTGTGATATGACCCAATAATTTGATTAGTTTAAATTTAAGTTGATACATTTAATCATTCTACAGTAGATTAATGTTTTAAATCTGAAAGTTGAGTCTTATATGTGAAATATTTTCAGTAAATAAGTTTCTATAATCAATTAGGATATAGAAACCCATATGAAATATATTGATTTGATTGCTACTAAGCATCACTTGACCCTAAAAGATATTAACGTTATCGTTTTGAAGAGTATGGAATCTAAATTCCACTTCGATACGATTTATAGTTGTAAGTCAGATTTTTGAAGACAAATTGAAGATGGACTTTATGCAAGGGCTATTCTGTCAATCCTAGGTAGAAATTGCCCAAGATGGATTTGCAGGATAGTGCCTTCAGTTTTTTTAGTCCCAGGACAACTTGTATGGACAAATGTCTGACAGAGTACACCTAATAGATCGCGTAAGTTGATCTTTTCAAATGTATTTATGTTGGTGGTGGAGGAAATTCGTTTCTCTTTGCTTTATACCCATAATTATTTTTGGGGAAGTCAATTTGTGATTTAGCGCGTTTGACGATGTGGCATTCAAAGTGAATGAAGTTTTGATCTATCTAAAGGTAAGTATAACTTTAAGCTTCACAACTGGGAAATGATAAAAATCGGCCAGGCAGCATGGCTAAGTGGGTCGCTCCCAATTAGGGTGTATTGCCACCTATCTAGAGAAATTTCACTTGCTTCTTTATTATATCGATTCGGTATGCTTCGAAATGGTGGTTTGAGCCCAACCGTTGGCGACAATATATTTGATACGCTCAAGAGAAATGAGTGGTCGGTCATGTGTGGTCGGGTTGCAAGTTGTTCTTGTTGAACCCAGTGTATTCCCCTCTAGAGAGACACTATCACAAGGTGGTTCCATACGTTGTCGCAGTTGGAAATCCATTATCCCTAAGCCCCTTGCGGATTTTTCTGTAGACTATGTATGTGAAATGTGAGATGCAAGCATTTCTCTACATTATAATTTATTTGTGAAAAACCCTAAACACTATCATAATATCATATTTTGATATACAAATTGTTTTGGTTCTCATAAGGGAAAAACCAGTTCCGTACTTATGGCGTGGTCTTTTGAGATCCCTTTTGTTTCCTTCACTTGTTTAAAATCGTTTACTTATACCAATCCCATGACTGACCAAAGTTTATTATTTTTTTGTTTTCCCTAAAATCTTGGGTGCCCAAATTTGTATGGGAAGTCAAGTAGTTCAGAATTTTACAGATACTGGATGGATCTTGGACATGAGGCTTCAATGTTCGAAATATAAAGAAAGAGTTTTATTCTGCTATATTATTTGTGTGATATATTCTGATGATGTATGTAAGTACTGATACCATTTTTTATTTCAAAAGATGGTATATATTTTGTTCATTCCACTGTTAGATTCGTGTTATTCTGATTCTATTGCATTTTGTCATTATTTTTCTTCTATTCTACTTTTCTATCTTTCTATTTCTCACCCTCTGACTTCTTTCTATTAATGATCTGGTATTTCCGATACTTGAATGGTCGACATGTTATACAGTAGAGGTATTTATGTTGATTTTCGGGATCAAAAATCATGGGCCGTTACATTATGTATATTATTTAATAGCCACTATGTATCCGATACAGTATTCTAAATATGATATATATTATTCCCTTGCAATCTAGACTCTGAAATATTTATATTATATTACCATTCTAAATATTTTAAATTGGAGTATTTGTTGCTTTGTATTAATATTATGCACGTCAAATTTTCGGTTTAATTTCCTTATAATTGTAATAAAAACGTGTCAGTGTTAGTTCAAAGATGTATTCGCATTAGATCATGCTTAACGAGCCATATTCCTTACGTTATTAGATGCCATTACTTGTATAGTTCTTTAATAATATGTGTATAGTGGTGAGGCCAATACGACTAGGTATCAGAGCCAAATTCTGAACATTATCGAATACAATGGACAAGAAATTGAGATTGAAATCTAGTGAGACTTAGAGTCTTTTCCCTTGGATGTGCATGGTAAAACTTAGAATTTATTCCTATCTAGAATAAAATTATAAATGACTATTGGGAATATTCATTGGGTGCTTTTATAGAAATTATGAAGTACATCATAGATAATTCTTATGAAAATGATTTTTAAACTAGAACTCGCTTCTATGAAAAAATAGATTTATAAACCTCATTTGAATACGCATGAACCCAATTATTAATAAATGCAAACGGTTTATCCAAAATAGAATTGTTGTGGATTTATAATAATGTCTAATTTAGTAATAGTTAAAAATATCAAATGATAAATAATATGTATCTATTATTGTTAGAGTTGGAAAGTGTACTTAGCAACTAAAATAAGATATGATAAAATCAATTGTTCAACGGATGCTTGCTCATTTTAAAATCATAAGTGATTATGCAAAATTTTATATTGAGTAGAAATCACTATTAAAAGCTGAAAGTTGCACAGTAATAACAATAAAAACTAATTGCACTGTCTTAAGTAGTGTACTTACTGCAAGAAATGTTGAAATTTTAAATTTATATAAAATGAAATATTAAGTCATGTGTGTGACTAACTAAACGTTTAAATGAATAAATATTTTATAAAATTGTTATCTTTGAATTGTTCTTATAAGTAAATGCTAAGGTTAGTTAAAAGAATTTTAATAACATGAAGCATCTATTTGAATTAAAATCTTTTGGAATTAGATATACATATAACTGAAACTAGATTAGGTTAATTATGGATAAGAAAATGTTCGCTAAAGGCATAATGTATTGAAAAAATCTATATCATATGGAAAATAATTTTATGTTTAATTGTCCTTGAGTGTTTTAAATAGTTTGATTGATTCGCCTAATCAGCATTATTGATATATATTTCCTAAACGCTAGTGCAAGACATTTGGACAATGTCTTAGGAAATAAAACGTTTTCAGTAATAATAATCACGTTTAGAAAAAGTTTAACTATGAATATTTAAAATAATATGTTATTGTTAGTGTGTTAACTTTTTCATGATTACAATACACTGTAATTACTATCAGTAACATATCATTTAAGAATATTATATTTAATATAACTTAGTTAATTACTTAATTGCATCAGAAATAGTAAGTATACAACAGAAAGGAAACTCGTTTACTTCAACAAGATTGATCACCATGCTAGATACATGTAACAAAGTATATAATTGTACTTAAGGCATACCATTTACTCTATCATTTCTATTAAACCAAGTGTTATCAACTAAAACGAAAGAAAAAAATTGAGAGCAGTTGGTTAAACCACAACAAAAACATTTTTATATCATTGATTCTGCGGCTATTCATCAAAGTGTTGTAAATTTATAGAATTTTCGTAACATTTATTAGGAAAAATATCATAATACATTTTCCCAAACAACAGTCACTATACAAATGTTGTAAAATAAAATTATTCACGATGCTTGTTTAAACCATCGACGAAATAACTCTTAACAATGACTTTCTTACATTGTATTATGTTACTTCTTTTATAACATATATGTAGTGTTTTTTTTTTGAATTTGTTCAGAAGGGAAACCGGCCGAAGTCGTAAAACCCTCCCTAGTGCACCTAGCCTGGTCTGCAAGCACCACATATGTTACGCACTGAGCTTCGCCCGGTCTGATCGATCGCTAAACCGACCATGATTGTAATGGCCTGAATTTTCGTACTATCTAAGTTGACTAAATACACGACGCTACCAACCCAAATTTCACAGAAATACGAATCATTATGAACAAAGAAGAAAAAGATTGAAGAAGAACAGAAACAACACATAATCTTACATCGCAACGGAATAAAATATAATATATATAACCGCTTTTGGAATACAAAATTTTAATAGTATATACATACCATTATCAGAGTACATTACATATGCAACACAATGGAAAATAACCCTAGAAAACTAACAATGAAGCCTCCTGCTCTAAGCCCCTCCAAGTATATATGTAAACACCTGAACTACTTGAGTGCTCGCACAAATTTGGGCACCCAAGAGTTTAGGGTAAAACAAAACAAAACAAGCTCTGGGTCAGTCATAGGGCTGGTGTGAGTAAACTCCAACCACTTGGTTTAACTTTTTAAAATCCTTTTTAAAGAAAGGATAATCATAAGACCAATCCACACATAAACTCAAATGGTTTTTACCTTATGGTAACCCAAAACATTCTTTAAAATCAATACTTTTCTGATATTTTAATAGTGTCTAAAACAAGTAAATAACAATCTAGCAGAATGCTTGCATCTCACGCTCTACATACATAGTGTAAAATCAAAACCGCGGGCATTTATTGAATAATGGATTCCAACTGGAAAGGTATGGGACCACCTTCCGACAGTGTATCTCTGGAGAGGAATACACCGGGTTCAACAAGAACATCTTGCAACCC
This sequence comes from Allium sativum, assembly GCA_030737875.1. Lineage (NCBI taxonomy): Eukaryota > Viridiplantae > Streptophyta > Magnoliopsida > Asparagales > Amaryllidaceae > Allium > Allium sativum. The sequence continues at coordinate 463,734,386 of CM060915.1, read as the reverse complement.
AGGCTAACATGACCGATCCCTCGCTTGGCTCGAGAGTACCGAATGTATTATCACCAAAGGTTAGGATTAGCAACCGTTCCGTAGCAACAATAGCGATAGGATAAAGAAGCAAAAGGATTTTCTCTAGATCAGGTGACAATGCATCCTAATTGGGTGCGACCCACTTAGCCATGCGACCTATCCGATTTTATACCATTTCCCAGTTGCAAGGCTTGAGGTTATGATTACTTACCTTTCATTGATAGCACAATCATTTTGAATGCCACATTGTAAGATTCGTTAATTACTAATTGATTTGCACAAAGATATTCTGGATATTATGCTAAGAGAATAAATTCTCTGCACCAGATGTATATTTGTACAGACCAACATATGCAATCATTGGAAATACTCTGTCAGACATTCGCCAATACACATTTGTTCTGGGACTGAATGGAATCGAAGGCACAATTTCCATTAATCCATCTTAGGTTTTTTCTACATAGGATTAACAAAAAATCCCTTACACTTTACTTCATCTTCGATTGGTCATCGTATAATCTGATTTGCAACGCTACTGTCAATACGGAGTGGTTGTCGGATAATAATCCAACCGGTCTCCCCATATTGACAACCATATTGGCCAATACTTCGATAGTCGGTTATTTAACTGTTCCTAACTGTCCACTGACTTTTTATTATTCTCCATTATGGTAATTGAAGAAAAACAAACATTCATCAAAGCATCAAACAATCACTGGACCCTTAATTAATATTTCATTAATTAAGTCACTTCTCCCTATCCTTATCAATATTTGTTAACCTAATATTTTCAACAATCCTCTTGGCCTCTTACGCTATATGGAAAATATTTTCATATATCACCTTCTATTATTATTTTTACCTAGAAAATATCTTCTATTTATAACTGGAAAACATTCCAATTTCTTATCTCTTTTCTGAACTTGTTTGTTTCTATGCTTAGGAAATATTTATTATTATATTTCCATAATTCCACTTACTTGGGTTAAAACGAATGTTCTGTAAAACAATGTTACAACAACCCAAAATATTGCATGCAACTAAATCTTGTTTAAACATCGATCTTCGTGACTGAATCTTTCTATTTATTGGTTAATAATGAAACCAATCAGGTTGGTGTATAACTACCTCTGAGACCTTGACTGAATAACATTCTTAACTTCAAAACGGATAAGACTACTTATCTTGAATTATCAACATCATATAAAACCAATTATCCATTTCTTTACGTGTATACGTTTATCATTCTATTCTTATCATATTTAAATTTATAGATTTCCATTTTGTTTATAATATTCTATTATATGTTTGTTTCCTTAACGAATTCTTTACATATCGATATATTGATTTCTACTTATCAAATTGCAATGACCCAAACTTCCCCATAAAGGAAATCCCGGATTGAGTTGAGAACAACACACATCAGAACACAAATAGAAGAACATTTCATCGCTTATTACAACAATTTACATCAGAGTACAAGAATATACAGAGTATGAACAAATAATATTCATCAGAATGATATCATAGATTTACAAACTATTATGCAGCGGAAAATAATACAAAACACAACTAAAAGGAATATATGGATACAGAGCTTTTCGAATATCGTTCCAGCTATAAACCAGGATCTTGTGAATATAAATCTGCAAAACCAAAACTACTAGCTACCCGTGTGGAAAATAGAGGCACCCAGAGTTTAGGTTAAAACAATAAACTCCAAATCAGTCATGTGACTAGTGTGAGAACTAAAATAGTTATTATTTTGATTTTAGAGTTAGGTATATCAAGGGACCATGCCGTATAACACGGAACGGGTTTCCTCCCAAGAATACTAGTGCATAAAACAAACAGCGCAATGCAAAATAAAGAACAATGAAGCTATTATAAGACTCAGGTCCCATCACACAATGCATTGCAAGCCGGAGGATAGAGTTTTACCTTATATAGCCAAATAATGCTTGATACGTGAAATTTCCTCTTTTATTGTAACTATAAGTGAAGAAATCAACTTCAAATATAAATGTATAAATCATAGACGACATAGTGCCCCATCCCACTATGTCGCCAAACTAGGCTCTACAATCAAAACCGAAATGTCATGTATTGGAAATTGGATTTTCGTCATGAGTCTAGGCAAGGGATGTACTCCTTTCCAATTCGAGACACTCTAGCAAATGCCTCGGGACTACACACTCTGGGCAACCCCTGGATCTTGCAGGGTCGGTCCACACTTACGTTAGTGGATTGGAAATTCCTGAACACACATTTCTCGGTCCTATCTGACCTATCAATCGGCTCCGTAGAGACCGATATATCCGAGGCGCCTCGCATTCCAACAACCACAAAGGTAAAAATAATATAAATGTCAGGGCTTGCAAAACCCAGACACCACCCATAACTAGAAAGAAACGCCATGCACCCCCTGTTGTCCCTTATCCCGTTTTTGACTCGTACCGAGGTGTGAGGGTCTGGAATTAACGCTATACACAAAGCTATGCTATATTAAAGCCGTGCTTTGATCATCATCCACAAGACTCTGCTTTTCAACAGAAGCCTTGATCATTTGTATCTCAGCATGCCACACAGGCAATTCATGCCATGCGACTGATATCTATCGATATATAACCTCTGAGCTCGTAAGTCTCAGAGAAGGGCGCTAAGAAAGAGAATAAATTCTCCGCTGCCAAACAGATATATATTTAATAGAGATCAATCAACACAGAATAAAATCCAATGTCAGACATACGTCCATTTACAAGTTCGTTCTGGGTATGAACGAAACTGGAGGCACCTTATTCCTCGTCCCGTATGTCCAATACAGGAGAGAAGTCCCCGCATATCCGGTCGATCTCCAAATACTTCTGGACGATCACCACATATTACCTCGTCTTGGGTGTACAGCCCAATCAGGACATCGGTAATCATCCAAACGATGTGAAGACCTCCGGTCTTCAACCACCGTCTTCATCGTCGACATATCGTCGAATCAGTTATTCAGAATGGGTATAAACCCGGGCTTTCCGAATAACTAGCGTATATAATAAACAAGTGCTATAAAAACACAACATACGCCTCATTCCAATTCAAAATATTCTTTTATTCAAATATTCACATTCTTAGGGATATGTTCCCATTAATTTTATCAAAGATAAATTCTTTTAAATTTATTCTTTAATCTTCCTTTGAACATCAATTCAAACCATATTAAGGTTTTCCAAACTAGTCGGGATTAACGCACCTTACGGAAGTAACCATTTATTTAATTTCCCAATCCCAACCTATTCGTCCCATGGAGCAAAACTGGTATTACCCCATAACTAACACCACGGTGTTATTGGTAAATTTAATTACCATTTCTCGTTCAAATCTAATTAAAGATTTAACTATCGCTTAGAGCAAAACTGGTGATACTCCACTCTCGATCATTTCCCAAATTTGATAATTTAAATTATCAATTCACATTTCAATCTTATTAAAGATTCATTAAAACTCCACTTAGTTTTAATCTTCCCAAGAATCAATATTAATGATTATTTAACTTTGGAAACAGAAACATTCCGCATCTACAATCTACACCATACTATTGATTTCTGCATATATATAACCTCTAAGCTTGTACGTCTCAGAGAAGGGTGTTGAGCAAGAGAATAAATTCTCTGCCACATATAGATATATTTGTAGCAGAGATCAACCATACAGTTCGAAATACAACGACAGAAATGTAATCCTGCCTTTAACTGGGTTAAAGAACTAATGTCATTTAAAATACAGTTCACGATAAATCTAAATCACATTCCATTAATTATGGAATCTTCACGGAAAAACAAATCAATATATAATTGATATCAATTTCCGTATCCGACTAATAATATAAATGAATAACAACGAAGCCTCTAAAATTCCATATGTATTAACAGCCTTCCTCCGCATAAGTTCACTTCGATTATTATCAAATCGAATTCCATTCCATTTCAATTTAATATATTAAATTGGAAAACTTTACTTTGGAAAATTCCTGTTAAATCTTAATAAAAAGATTTATAAATTCCAAATCCCATTTAACTGTAAATCGGGTTAAAGAACGATTGTCGTTAAAAACACAGTTTACAATAAACCCAATTCATATTCCATTTTCAATTCCAATTAAATGTTAATAAGTTGAAAATTCTTCTTTAAATCTTTATTAAAAGATTTATTCTTTTCACACGGGCTTTAAGAACAGTGTTACTGAAGACCACATCCCATCAGTCTCTAACCGTAAATTAGTAAGAGAACAATTCCCTAAGTATTAATCCCAAAGGCCGAAACCAACATTAGATCAATACCAAGGAATCCATTCAACTTAGCTAATCTCCAGTTGGTTTCTAATGTTCTTAACTTCATTGGGTTTAAGCGACAAACCCAAAATCTCATCCCATTGTTAATCGGGTTAAAGAACAAGTGTTATTTAAAACACCATTAACGATAAACCCAAAAACTAATTTGATATTAAATACATAGAAAATATATTGGTTTATATTTAATATCAAATTCTGAAACAAACAAATATCGTATTGGGAATAACGATATATATATATATATATATCTTCCAAATTCCTCCACAATGTCCGTATAATAACAGAATCCGATATCGAAATATTCCAAAGATAATTTCAATTCAAATCTGTAACAACCCAGAAAATCTGAACCAGTTTGAAAATTTTATTTTAAGAAATTTTGTTGAAAATGAGTCCATATTTAAAATTTCTTATTTTAAATGATTATTAAATAATAGAAAAAATATATATAATTTGAATAAAAAGTTTTACATTAAAAATACAATTTTAGTGTTGGTATTTTACAAACAAAAATATGGGCTTAAATTAAAAAGTTACATTGTCATTTTGTTGAAATGAAAAGATTTAATTTTCAATGTAATAAAAGTTTGCATTTTTGTCATATAAACAAAATAAAACCATTGTTGTGTCGCCTTAACTTACATAATTGAAATGTAATGTATCATTTCTCTTACATTAAAAAGTTTGCATTGTAATTTTTGTTTACAATAAAGAGAATGAAATGTATCATTTTTATTTACATTAAAATGTTTTAAAGAAAAAGTATTATTTTTGTTGCAAAACAAAATATTCATTTTTGTTAGAATTAGAATGACGCACAAAATATCCATTTTGTTGAATAGTAAATGACATACAGAATTATCACTTTTGTGAATTGAAATGAATTGGGCCTGAATAGGAGAAAGTGGTTTAATGGGTCTTTAATTTGATTAAGGAATTGGAACATTATATATATATATATATATATATATATATATATATATATATATATAAAGGGAGCTATCTAAACCTAATCCATCTCTCCTCATTTCTCATAGCCGCCACTTTCATTTTTTTCATGGCCTAAACCCTTCCAACCTTCTCCTCCATTTTCCTCCTCCTCCACTAACTTTTAGACTTCTCCGTAGTTAGAACTTTTGTAGAGCAAGGAGCAAGCTTCAAATCTATACCGAAGTCAACATCAACCGCCGCACAAATTTCGAGATACACTCACTAATTCAGTCCGCCCTTTTGATGCCTGGGCCCACCATGCCATGCTAAACCACCCCCTCCTCCTCACGCAAGTACACTCCCCCTAGCTCTCCTATCTTGCGCAATCTGATCTTAATTTCATACATCCAATATCTAGATTCTTGGATTCAAAAGTTTTGAATAGCTTTCTGAGGTTGATTGGTGAGAATTCTAAATTATTTAAGAATTGAGAATTTATTTCTTGGTGGTACAATTTTAATTCACTTCTGAATTCGCGATGCAATTTTATTTATAATTCTAGATCCAACACTTTAGATCTGATGTTGCAGTGCTATTTTCTTCTATGCTTTAGATCTATTATTTATAGATCCATTCACGCGCTAAAAATCTCATTTGTATTTGAGATTTATTTTTATGTGTTGAATCGCGTGCTATAAAAAACCTCGTCTTTATTTGAGGTTCATTTTATTTGTTAAATCACGTAATGTAAATCTCATCTTTAATTGAGATTCATTCTAATTGTTTTTTTGCGCAATAAAATATCATTCTATTTGAGATTCATATTTGTTGTTCGGAATCACGCGATAAAATTTCATCTTCTTGGAGATTTGTTTTATTTTATTTGTTTAGGCGATGCAAACTTCTTTTCTATTGCAGATCTATAATTTTAGATCAAATATGGCGATGTACTTCTTCTTTTCAAATTCTTATTGTCTGATTCGCTCTTGTGTTAGAATATCATTTTGTTGGAATAGAATAGTACATGAAATGTTGACACCAAAATGCTAGTTGAAATTACATGTAGAAATATGGGATTGGCACACAAATAAACATATTTGTGGCATCGTCATGTAACAATGAAAAATGAACATATTTTAGCGTTATTTTGTCACAGTTAAAAACAACATATTTTTATTATCATTCATATTGAAATAAAAAGTTGGAAATATGAAATTGCATTTTAGTTGTCACTTATATTACGATGAAAAGTTACAAACCAGAGGTTATTGTCATTTTCATGTTGAATAAAAGTAACACCTCTTTATGTTATTTTGTTGTTTAATAAAAAGAACATTCTTTTATGTCAATTTAATGTCAAAAAAAGTAAAAAAAAAAAGTAACACATTTTCATGTCATTTTCTTTTTATATGAAAGGAACATTTTCATTTATACTATAATAAAAAAAAGCGGTATGAAAGAGATTTACTTTTTAATTAAAATTTAAAAAGGAAAAGATGACTGTAAGAAAAAGATTTACTTTTTGTTGTAATATTAAAAAGATAGAATTTTTCACCATATTGTTAATCACATTTTTAATGTAATTAAAAAGGGAGATTTTACAGTGTAATTAAAAAGAATGAATTCAACATTGAAATAGAATTTACATTTTTATGTAAATATAAAAATAAAAAGAATGAATTCAATGTTGAAATACAATTTACATTTTTATGTAAATATAAGAATAAAAAGAATGAATTCAACGTTGAAATAGAATTTACATTTTTATGTAAATATAAGAATAAAAAGAATGAATTCAACATTGAAATAGAATTTACATTTTTATGTAAATATAAGAATAAAAAGAATGAATTCAACATTGAAATAGAATTTACATTTTTATGTAAATATAAAAATAAAAAGAATGAATTCAACATTGAAATAGAATTTACATTTTTATGTAAATATAAGAATAAAAAGAATGAATTCAACGTTGAAATAGAATTTACATTTTTATGTAAATATAAGAATAAAAAGAATGAATTCAACGTTGAAATAGAATTTACATTTTTATGTAAATATAAAAATAAAAAGAATGAATTCAACGTTGAAATAGAATTTACATTTTTATGTAAATATAAGAATAAAAAGAATGAATTCAACATTGAAATGGAATTTACATTTTTATGTAAATATAAGAATAAAAAGAATGAATTCAACATTGAAATAGAATTTACATTTTTATGTAAATATAAGAATAAAAAGAATGAATTCAACATTGAAACAGAATTTACATTTTTATGTAAATATAAGAATAAAACGAATGAATTCAACATTGAAATAGAATTTACATTTTTATGTAAATATAAGAATAAATAGAATGAATTCAACATTGAAATAGAATTTACATTTTTATGTAAATATAAGAATAAAAAGAATGAATTCAACGTTGAAATAGAATTTACATTTTTATGTAAATATAAGAATCAAAATAATGAATTCAACATTGAAATAGAATTTACATTTTTATGTAAATATAAGAATAAAAAGAATGAATTCAACGTTGAAATAGAATTTACATTTTTATGTAAATATTAGAATAAAAAGAATGAATTCAACATTGAAATAGAATTTACATTTTTATGTAAATATAAGAATAAAAAGAATGAATTCAACGTTGAAATAGAATTTACATTTTTATGTAAATATAAGAATAAAAAGAATGAATTCAACATTGAAATAGAATATACATTTTTATGTAAATATAAAAATAAAAAGAATGAATTCAACGTTGAAATAGAATTTACATTTTTATGTAAATATAAGAATAAAAAGAATGAATTCAACATTGAAATAGAATTTACATTTTTATGTAAATATAAGAATAAAAAGGAATGAAATGTAACGTTGAATTAGAATTTACATTTTTATGTAAAGGAAAAAAATAAAAGGAAGGATTCATCGTTGAATTACAATTTACATTTTAATGTAAATAAAGGGATAAAAGAAATGGAATAATATTTTTAAATGTTGAAATCTTATCTTCATTTTTAGAAAAAAAAATTGAATGGTTATCGGTAGTTGTTTAGCTTGTTATTGAATCAGACAACATTATTATGGTTAAACGTTTTATATTTATATATAAATATAATTAAAATTAAACGAATCGAGCGCGGTATTTCGCGTTTTGAAATCGTACCTTTAAACGACTATGCCAAAAGATCCGACCGTCGGATTTTCCCAAAACTGAAACCATTAGGACCGTCTTGGGAAGATCTTTCCAACAATATAAACTACGTTAAGATCCAACGGTTAGATTGTGAGAAATGTGAAAATCAAAATTGGTTGAAAACAGCGCCAGGGTCGGCCGTTAACCCGAGGCGTCGTTAAATAAAGATTTAATTATTTTAATTAATTAAAAATAGGGATTAATCGTTATAAAATAATATTAACAATAAGGAAGGATTTTCATTATATATATACGAGAATTATTTGGAAAGTCTGAGTTTAATCTCATTCCAAGTAATCAAACGACGTTAAAAATCGAAGTTTGAAGATGGCGAATGAAGACCGTAAATCTTCCTTCGAATGGACAACGATCAAGACCCTGAATTGACTTGCTCCCAATTCAAGGGTCAGGGTAATTGCTCAAACGTACATGTTGATTTCACGGATATGCGGGTACCTCCTTTCTGTACTGGACATACGGGACGAGAGTATCTCCAGTTTCGTTCAGACCCAAAACGGGCTTATAAATGGAATGTGTGTCCGACATTGTACTCCTTTATATTATATTTATTAATTTTCTGCCGAATGTATGAATGTTTGGCAGCGGAGAATTTATTCTCTTGCTTAACACCCTTTTGTATATTTTGGTAAAAGATTAATAGTGTGATATGGAGTGACAGTGCGGCATACCAAGATGTAATGATCAAGGTTTCTTGTTGAAAAGCAGAACCTTGTGGTGACGATCAAAGCACAGCTTGAATAAGCATAGCTTTGTGTATTACGTAGCTTCACGAGCCTCACAACCCGGTTGAGTCTAAAACGAAGCAAGGGAACGCAGGGAAGGCAGCACGTTTCTTTCTAGCTAGAAGTGGTGTTTGGGTTTTACACGGCCCGACATTTTACTTATGTGGATGATGGAATGAGGCGCCTCGGATATTAGGTCCTATAGGATCGTAAAATGTGTGTTAAGGAATAACTAATCCGCAAAATCGTATGTGTGGACCGGCCCTGCAGGATACAAGGGTTCACTGCGGGGAATCCTGAGAAATTAGCTAGAGTGTCTTGAATCGGTAAGGAGATCGTTCCTAGCCTCGACTCATGATGGAAAACCAAATTCCCAATACGACCCTGCGAACTTGATTGTATTGCTAGTATGGAGGCATAGTATATGGTAGCTATGCTTCCTAGGATTGATACATTTACTTTGAAATGTTTTCAAAACATATATACTCCAATAATAATATCAAATTCGTTTTTATCGTACTAAGCATGTTTAATCATCATAAGCTAAAACTCTATCCTCTGGTTTGCGTTGCATTGTGTGATGGGACTTGAGTCTTATGATGATTCCATTTTTTCGAAAGCATTGCGTTGTTTTACGATTTACTTATTTATATGTTCAGTCACCTTAATTTATGCACGGCAATCCATTAGAATAAAACCCGTTCCGCGTTAGCGGCGTGGTCTTTGGATTTGCCTTAGTATTATTAGTTAAGAATTCTCACACCAGTCCCATGACTGACTCGTAGTTTGTTTTCACCTTTGCAAACTCGGGTGCCCTCTTTTCTACACGGGCAGCCAAGTAGTAGGTTTCACTTTCTTTGGAGTTGCTGTCTTTGGAGCTTTCTTGGTGTTGCTTAGTTGAGGTGATGATTTGGAGCCATGAAGACTATCTATCATTTATCTTTTTTTGCATTTTATTTTTAGACTTTGAGACATCCGAACTTATTCTATTTCTAGTTGTTCTATTTTGAAGTTTGAAACTTATTTCCTTTTGCTGAATTTGATGTAATAATTTAGAACTCTGTGGCTGTGGAATTCTGTATTTGATGACATTCATATTTTCCGCTGCTATGATGTTGTTATTATATAATTTTCCTGTGCTATGTTGTATCTGTGATCTGTATTGTTGTATTTATGTTGTATTCCAAATGATCATTCCTCACTTTCATTCTGTGGAAGTTTGGGGTTATCACAAAATCCATTCCAATTCATATATTGGAAATTCTGGTTATTTTTAAAACCATTTCAAATCCAATTTATTTATTTAAAATATTGGATTATAATTCTAGTTCATAACTAGCTCATTTCGATAAAAAAATATTTTTAGCTTTAAAAATATGGAATTTTTCATCCCAATTCTTTCCAAATCATTTATCATGATTTTACACAAATTATTAATGTTTTTAATAATTTTACCAAGACCCGTACAGTCGATTTCCATAAACGGTCATCGAACTGCAGTTACAACGACCCTTTTCTAAATTTGATTTGGACATAATTCCAAATCGTACCGTTAGATTTCAAAGCTCTTGTATTCATTGGAAAGCTCTTTTCGATACGAACCCAACGGTTCTGGTTTTAGGAGAATCCGATGGTCGGATCTCCCGTAATGTCCATTCGAATTCAATGGTCGAAATTCGCGAACTGCCACGGCGCAGCGCGTTCTATTCAGGCCATTAAATTTATATAATATATATATTATATATATTTTGTCAATTTCCATTTACAACGTATTTTATAAATCGTTTTAAATTTGTTTTCAAAATTATTTCCACTTCATATTCAATTTCAAATCAAAATTGATATTCCATATCATCGATATATAAATGATAGTGTTTTCAAAACATTAGATTTTGAAATCACTTCCTTTTCGATGTTCATTATAAAATGAATAAAATTGATATAAATATTGTTCACATCAAAATGGCGTTAATCTAGTCAACACGGCTTTATATATTTAAATAGTTTCGTGTCCACCCCAAATTGGACATCAAAACCATAGTTTGATCCATTACTGAATATTATTTTAAAATATTCGTTATTTTAAAATATTCATTCTTTCTGAATTGGAATCAGACACAACCAATTACCATATAATTTTATTTATATGGATTTCATACACGCATGTATCGAACAACAATGATAAACAATTAACCATCATCCAGAGTGCATTCTACACTGCATAAGCATTAAATATAAATATTTAACACTTATAACAGTCTGTCAACCAATCGATTGACATACAACTAAACAAATTGGATTAGTGTACGTCAAATATCATCCCAATACCCATGTGGGGTTTCAACCAACAAATACCGAATGTTATTTATGCAGTTGGGCGATGTGTAAAATTTTATCGTCCCAATCCATATTAGTTAAATGTGTGTACATAAACAAATCGTCCAATTTGTTTATGAATATTTATTTTATTCATATACACGTTAAAAATTGTATTTTTAACTATAAAATATTTTATTCCAACACATGAATATTTTATTTATTCCATTCCACATCACAATCAATTTTCACAACATAATCAAATCAAACAAGTCGTCCATGATTTGTGGACGATGGGTGTCGGGTGCTGCTAAGCACCATCTGCATCCTAGTATATATTTTAACTAGAAAATAAAATAAAGTGAGAAGTTCTCACCTTTGGGTTCCACTCCTCCATTCCTTATTTCTAAACGGTTCAGATTTGGGTTTGATTCCCGTTGGTTCCATTGCAATCTGTTTCACGCTGTTCATAGTAAATATCACATTTTTACATTGCTATTATATAAATAAAAATCATATTTTTATTTCTACTTCATATATATAAAAATTGAATTTTTATAATGCTACTTTATAAATAAAAGTCCAATTTTTATATCGCTATGCTACAAACAAAAATCATAATTTTAATCGCTATTCAAACAAATAAAAATCATATTTTTATAGCGCTACTACATATATAAAAATCAAAATTTTATCCTCTTGTTATACATATAAAAATCACATGTTTTCTTTAATAAAAATCTAATCTTTTATACATTAAAAATCTAATCTTTTTCTATTTAAAAATCACTACTTTTTATAAATAAAACTATTATATATAAAAATAAAATCCTTATTCCAATTCTATTTACATAAAAAAATACATCTTTATCCTAATGTAATACACGTAAAGATCACATCTTTATTTACATAGAAAGTTCTCATTTTTATTTACATAAATAAATAAAAATAAAAACTCACTTTTTTCTAGGATTTCCACTAAACGAGAGCTCGAGGAAGCGTTGTTGAGGGCTGGAGCTCGGGGTCACTGGTTTATCGATGGTGGTTGCATCGATTTGGGTGTGGTGTCTGATTTACAAATCTGAAAATATATAAAAACTGCATTTTTGGTGACGAGGAGGGACATGGTCAGGGCTAGGGCTAGAGGAGGGCCACGCTGGGGTTTGCAAGTAGCGGAGGTAGTACTAGTGGCGGTGGCTGGCTCCCTTTGGCCGGAGGAGCGGGCTTTTGGTAGTTTTCTAATCAACAAAGGAGGTTATGGCGAAATTTTTCGAAAATTTACGGTGTTAGCCAAATTTTTGAAAAAATTAGAAATTCTTAGAAATTGAAAAGTTGAAGAATGAAAGTTGAGTTGATTAGTTAAACAACTTTCAGCTCTGTTCCTTTTCGAGGACAAAAAGATTTTAAGTGGGGGAGATTGTAACAACCTGGAAAATCATAACCAATTTAAATTTTGTATTTTAGCAATTTTAATGAATTTTGAATATTTAGAATGATTTATTTTGAATAATAACGACTAGAAATTTATTTTGAATAGAATTAGAACATATAAATTTATTTAAATCGAAATTAGAATATAAATATTTATTTTAATTATAAAAGGAATTTTAAATGGCGCGGTAGTTTGAAAATTTGATTTCAAATTTCAAATGAATGTACAGGATTCAGAATAAACCGGATTTTAGTGAAACCAAAAATATTAGAACCTGTTTGAAAATATGCTTCCAACGAATCTGAAAAATCCAAATTTCATAGCGGGAATAAAAAGTTATGTCCAGTTGAAAATTCAGAATAGTCACTATGGAAATATAGCCCTTAAAAATAGCGATTTTGCAAATGAACTCCGTTTTAAACGAGACCAATTTTATTGGATCTAGAATGTCAAATTATTGCTAGATTCCAATTTTTGGAATTAATATGTGAGCGTGGCGAATTTAAACATGTTTGGCAATTTTAGATTGAATTTAATCGACTGGAAAATGACCATTTTTCAAACGGTCTCCAAATTCGATGAAATTAATTTTGTTAATACCGTATCATCAAAAATATAGCCAGATTTATTTTTTTGGAATTTTTGGAGTCAGTATGTGGCTCTGGTAAATTAAAATGTGCATTTGAATTTAAAATATAATGTTTTATATTTTAAATTTAGCGGAAACTAATCATAACAGTCGAATTGGGCTACGAAACATATCCCATTACGTTCGAAATAGGGGTAATTGGCTAGGCATGACAGACGTTGGGTTCGATTTGAAGTTCGAATGAAAAAATAACTTTTGGAGACAAATTAAATAATATATATATATATATATTATATGGGTCAAACCCCCTTTTCGTTTTCATTATTAGTCAAAGCCAAACTTCCTCCCCCAAATTCAGAAAACCCGTCGCCTACCTTCCTCCCGCCCCCCCTCCGCCTGCACGTGCCGCGACCCCCTCTGCCTGCCGACGGCGATCGAAATTCCCCCCTCCTTCTCCTCCTTCCTCCCTTCTATCACCTCCTTTGCTGATTAGAAAACCGCCTAAAAACCCACTCCTCCAGCCAAAGGGAGCCCGCCGCCGCCACCAGTACTACCCCCGCCACCTCCAAACCCCGGCGCGCCCCTCCTCTAGCCCTAGCCCCGGCCATGTCCCTCCCTGTCACCAAAAATGTAGTTTTTATATATTTTCAGATTTGGAAATCACACATCACACCCAAATCGACGCAACCACGATCGACAAATCGGCGACTGCGAGTTCCAGCCCTCAACAACGCCTCCGCGAGCTCTCGTTTAGTGGAAACCCTAAAGTGAGTTTTATTTTTATTTATTTACGTAAATTAAAATGAGATCTTTTTATGTATATAAAGATGTGATCTTTACGTGTATTACATTAGGATAAAAATGTGATTTTTTATGTAAATAGATTTGGAATAAGAATTTGATTTTTATATATGGTGGTTTTATTTAGAAAAAGAAGTGATTTTTAGACAGAAAAAGTTTAGATTTTTAATGTATAAAAGATTATATTTTTTTAATCAAAAGATGTGATTTTTATATGTATAACAAGAGGATAAAATTTTGGTTTTTATATATGTACTAGCGCTATAAAAATATGATTTTTATTTGTTTGAATAGCGATTAAAATTATGATTTTAATTTATAGAATAGCGATATAAAAATAGAATTTCTATTTATAAAGTAGTGTTATAAAAATTCGATTTTTATATATATGAAGTAGAAATAAAAATATGATTTTTATTTATATAATAGCGATGTAAAAATGTGATGTTTACTATGAACAGCGTGAAACAGATTCCAATGGAACCAACTGGAATCAAATCCAAATCCAAACCGTTCAGAAATAAGAAATGGAGGAGTGGAACCCAAAGGTGAGAACTTCTCACTTTAATTTTATTTTCTAGTTAAAATATATACTAGGATGCAGATGGTTCTTAGTAGCACCCGACACCTGTCGTCCACAAACCATGGACGACTTGTTTGATTTGATTATGTTGTGAAAATTGAATGTGATGTGGAACGGAATAAATAAAATATTCATGTGTTGGAATAAAATATTTTATAGTTAGAAATACAATTTTTAACCTGTACATTAATAAAATAAATATTCATAAACAAATCGGACGATTTGTTTATTTACACACATTTGACTGATATGGATTGGGACGATAAAATTTTACACATCGCCCAACTGCACAAATAATATTCAGTATTTGTTGGTTGAAACCCCACACGGGTATTGAGATGATATTTGACGTACACTAATCCCAATCATTTAGTTGTATGTAAATCGATTTATATTTAATGCTTATGCAGTGTAGAATGCACTCTGGATGATGGTTGATTGTTTATCATTGTTGTTCGATACATGTGTGTATGAAATCCATATAAATAAAATTATATGGTAATTGGTTGTGTTTGATTCCAGTTCAGAAAGGATGAATATTATAAAATAACGAATATTTTAAAATAACTTATATTTTAAAATAATATTCAATAATGGATCAAAATATGATTTTGATGTCCGATTTGGGGTGGACACAAAAATATTTAAATATATAAAGCCATGTTGATTAGATTAACGCCATTTTGACGTGAACGATATTTATATCGATTTTATTCATTTATAATGAATATAAAAAATGAAGTGATTTCAAAATCTTATGATTTGAAAATACTATCATTTATATATCGATGATATGGAATATTCAATTTTGATTTGAAATTGAATATGAAGTGGAAATCGTTTTGAAAATGAATTTAAAACGATTTATAAAATACGTTGTAAATGGATATCAACAAAATATATATAATATATATTATATATATTTAATGGCCTTAATAGAACGCGCTGCACAGTGCAAGTTTGCAAATTTCGACCATTGACTTCAATGGACATTACGTGAGATCTGACCTTCGGATTCTCCTAAAACCAGAACCGTTGGGTTCGTATTGAAAAGAGCTTTCCAACGAATACAAGAGCTTTGAAATCTAATAGTTGGATTTGGAATTACGTCCAAATCAAATTTGTAAAAGGGTCGCTGTAAGTGCAGTTCGATGACCGTTTATGGAAATCGACTGTACGGGCCTTGATAAAATTATTAAAAATATTAATAATTTGTGTAAAATCATGATAAATGATTGGGAAAGAATTGGGATGAAAAATCCCATATTTGAAAAGATAAAAAAATATTTTTATCGAAATGAACTAGTTATGAACTAGAATTATAATCCACTATTTTTAAATAAATAAATTGGATTTGAAATGGTTTTAAAAATAACCAGAATTTCCAATATATGAATTGGAATGGATTTGAATCGAAATTATCTTTAGAATATTTTGATATTGGATTCCGTGATTATACAGACATTGTGGAGGAGTTTGGAATATATATATATATATATATATATATATATATATATATATATCATTATTCCAAATACGATATTTGTTGGTTCCAGAATTTGATATTGAATATAAGCCGATATATTTTCTATTCAGAGCCTTGTATTTAATATCAATTGGTTCTTGGGTATTTCGTGAACGGTGTTTTAAATAACACTTGTTCTTTAACCCGATTAATAATGGAATGAAATTTTGGGTTTGTCGTGACTGGTATGTTTAATAATACTGTTCTTAAACCCAATGACGTTAAGAAAATAAGAAACTAACTGGAGATTAGCTAAGTTGAATGGTTTCTTGGGTGTTGATCTGATGTTGGTTTCGGCCTTCGGGATTAATACTTAGGGAATTGTTCTCTTACTAATTTACGGTTAGAGACTGTTGGGATGGGGTCTTTAGTAACACTGTTCTCAAACCTCGTGTGAAAAGGATAAATCTTTTAATTAAGATTTAAAGAAGAATTTTCATTTAATTAACATTTAATTGGAATTGAAAATGGAATGTGAATTGGGTTTATTGTGAACTGTGTTTTTAACGACATTCGTTCTTTAACCCGATTTACAGTGAAATGGGATTTGGAATTTATAAATCTTTTTATTAAGATTTAACAGGAATTTTCCAAAGTAAAGTTTTCCAATTTGATATATTAAATTGGAATGGAATGAAATTCAGTTTGATAATAATCGAAGTGAACTTCTGTGGAGGAAGATTGTTAATACAAATGGAATTTAAAAATCTTAGCCATTATTCCATTTATATTATTAGTCGGATACGGAAATTGATATCGATTATATATTGATTTGTTTTTCCGTGAAGATTCTATAATTAATGGAATGTGATTTGGGTTTATCGTGAGCTGTGTTTTAAATGACATTAGTTCTTTAAACCAGTTAAAGGAAGGATTACATGTCTGTCATTGTATTTCGAACTATATGGCTGATCTCTGCTAAATATATATCTGTTTGGTGGTGGATAATTTATTATCTTACTTAACACCCTTCTTTGAGACGTACACGCTCAGAGATTATATATAGGCAGAAATCAATAGTACGGTGTAGATTGTCGATGCGGAATGTTTGTGTTTCCAAAGTTAAATAATTATTAATATTGATTTTTGGGAAGATTAAAACTAAGTGGAGTTCCAATGAATCTTTAATTAGATTGAAATGTGAATTCATAATTTAAATTATCAAACTTGGGAAATGATCGAGAGTGGAGTATCACCAGTTTTTCTCCAACCGGTAGTTAAATCTTTAATTAGATTTGAACGGGAAATGGTAATTAAATTTACCGATAACACCGTGGTGTTAGTTATGGGGTAATTCCAGTTTTGCTCCATAGGATGAATAGGTTGGGATTGGGAAATTAAATAAATGGTTACTTCGGTAAGGTGCGTTAATCTCAACTAGTTTAGAAAACCTTAATATGGTTTGAATTGATGACACCAGTCAATTGGAAATATATAGACATCCCACTTTCGAAACTCGAACTTCCCAAACTTCCGAGGATCGAAACCTCGCTCTGATACCATGCTGTAACGACCCAAACTTCCCTATAAAGGAAAGACCGGATTGAGTTGAGAACAACACACGTCGGAACACAAATAGAAGAACATTTCATCGCTTATTACAACAATTTACATCAGAGTACAAGAATATACAGAGTATGAACAAATAATATACATCAGAATGATATCAGAGATTTACAAACTATTATGCAGCGGAAAATAATACAAAACACAACTGAAAGGAATATATAGATACAAAACTTTCCGAATATCATTCCAGCTGTAAATTAGGATCTTGTGAATATAAATCTGCAAAACCAAAACTACTAGGTGCCCGTATGGAAAATAGGGGCACCTAGAGTTTAGGTTAAAACAATAAACTCCAAGTCAGTCATGTGACTGGTGTGAGAACTAAAACAGTTATTATTTTGATTTTAGAGTTAGGTATATCAAGCGACCACGCCATATAACACGGAACGGGTTTCCTCCCAAGAATACCAGTGCATAAAACAAACAGCGCAATGCTAACTAAAGAACAATGAAGCTATTATAAGATTCAGGTTCCATCACACAATGCATTGCAAGTCGGAGGACAAAGTTTTACCTTATATAGCCAAATAATGCTTGATACGTGAAATTTCCTCTTTTATTATAACTATAAGTGAAGAAATCAACTTCAAATATAAATGTATCAATCATAGACAGCATAGTGCCCCATCCCACTATGTTGCCAAACTAGGCTCTACAATCAAAACGGAAATGTCACGTATTGGAAATTGGATTTCCGTCATGAGTCTAGGCAAGGGATGTACTCCTTTCCACTTCAAGACACTCTAGAAAATGCGGCGGGACTGCACACTCTGGGCAACCCCTGGATCTTGCAGGGTCGGTCCACACTTACGTTAGTGGATTGGCAATTCCTGAACACACGTTTCCCGGTCCTATCTGTCCTATCCATCGGTTCCGTAGAGACTGATATATCCGAGGCGCCTCTCATTCCAACAACCACAAAGGTAAAAATAATATAAATGTCTAGGCTTGCAAAACCCAGACACCACCCATAACTAGAAAGAAATGCCATGCACCCCCTGTTGTCCCTTATCCCGTTTTTGACTCATACCAAGGTGTGAGGCTCGCGAATTAACGCTATACACAAAGCTATGCTAAATTAAAGCCGTGCTTTGATCATCATCCACAAGAATCTGCTTTTCAACAGAAGCCTTAATCATTTGCATCTTAACATGTCACACAGGCAATTCATGCCATGCGACTGATATCTGTCGATATATAACCTCTGAGCTTGTACGTCTCAAAGAAGGGCGTTAAGAAAGAGAATAAATTCTCCGCCGCCAAATAGATATATATTTAATAGAGATCAATCAACACAAAATAAAATCCAATGTTAGACATACGTCCATTTACAAGTTTGTTCTAGGTATGAACGAAACCGGAGGCACCTTATTCCTCGTCCCATATGTCCAATACAGAAGAGAAGTCCTCGCATATCCGGTCGATCTCCAAGTACATCTGGACGATCACCACTTATTACCTCGTCTTGGGTGTACAGCCCAATCAAGACATCGGTAATCATCCTAACGATGTGAAGACCTCCGGTGTTCAACCACCGTCTTCATCGTCGACATATCGTCGAATCAGTTATTCAGAATGGGTATAAACCCGGCCTTTCCGAATAACTCACGTATATAATAAACAAGTGCTATAAAAACACAACATACGCCTCACTCCAATTCAAAATATTCTTTTATTCAAATATTCAAATTCTTATGGTTCCCATTAATTTTATCAAAGATAAATTCTTTTAAATTTATTCTTTAATCCTCCTTTGAACATCAATTCAAACCATATTAAGTTTTTCCAACCTAGTCGGGATTAACGCACCTTACCGAAGTAACCATTTATTTAATTTACCAATCCCAACCTATTCATCCCATGGAGCAAAACTGGTATTATCCCATAACTAACACCACAGTGTTATCGGAAATTTAATTACCATTTCCCGTTCAAATCTAATTAAAGATTTAACTATCGCTTGGAGCAAAACTGGTGATACTCCACTCTCGATCATTTCCCAAATTTGATAATTTAAATTATCAATTCACATTTCAATCTAATTCAAGATTCATCAAAACTCCACTTAGTTTTAATCTTCCCAAAAATCAATATTAATGATTATTTAACTTTGGAAGCAAAACATTCCGCATTGACAATCTACACCGTACTATTGATTTCTTCCTATATATAACCTCTAAGCTCGTACATCTCAGATAAGGGTGTTAAACAAGAGAATAAATTCTCCGCCACCAAACAGATATATATTTAGCAGAGATCAACCATACAGTTCAAAATACAATGATATACATGTAATCCTGCCTTTAACTGGGTTAAAAAACTAATGTCATTTAAAACACAGTTCATGATAAACCCAAATCACATTCCATTAATTATGGAATCTTCACGGGAAAAAAATCAATATATAATCGATATCAATTTCCGTATCCGACTAATAATATGAATGGAATAATGGAAAAGCCTTTTAAATTCCATATGTATTAACAGTCTTCCTCCACAGAAGTTCACTTTGATTATTATCAAATCGAATTATATTCCATTCCAATTTAATATATTAAATTGGAAAACTTTACTTTGGAAAATTCCCGTTAAATCTTAATTAAAAGATTTATAAATTCTAAATCCCATTTCACTGTAAATCAGGTTAAATAACGAATGTCATTAAAAACGCAGTTCACAATAAACCCAATTCACATTCCATTTTCACTTCCAATTAAATGTTAATTAATTGAAAATTCTTCTTTAAATCTTAATTAAAAGAATTATTCTTTTCACATGGGGTTTAAGAATAGTGTTACTGAAGACCCCATCCCATCAATCTTTAACCGTAAATTAGTAAGAGTAGAATTCCCTAAGTACTAATCTCGAAGGCCGAAATCAACACCAGATCATTACCCAGGAAACCATTCAACTTAGATAATCTTCAGTTAGTTTCTAATTTTCTTAACTTCATTGGGTTTAAGAACAGTATTGTTAAAGATACCATCCACGACAAACCCAAAATCTCATTCCATTGTTAATCGGGTTAAAGAACAAGTGTTATTTAAAACACCGTTCACGATAAACCCAAAAACCAATTTGATATTAAATACAAGGCTCTGAATAGAAAATATATCGGCTTATATTCAATATCAAATTCTAAAACCAACAAATATCATATTGGGTATAACGATAAATATATGTGTGTGTATATATATATATATATATATATATATCTCCCAAATTACTCCACAATGTTCGTATAATCACGAAATTCAATATCGAAATATTCCAAAGATAATTTGATTCAAATCCATTCCAATTCACATATTGGAAACTTTGGTATTTTTTTAAAACCATTTCAAATCCAATTTATTTATTTAAAATATTGGATTATAATTTTAGTTCATAACTAGTTCATTTCGATAAAAATATATTTTTATCTTTTCAAATATGGAATTTTTCATCCCAATTCTTTCCAAATCATTTATCATGATTTTACACAAATTATTAATTTTTTTAATAATTTTATTAAGGTCCGTACAGTCGATTTCCATAAACGATCATCGAACTGCACTTACAACGACCCTTTTCCAAATTTGATTTGGACGTTATACCAAATCCAACCATTAGATTTCAAAGCTCTTGTATTTGTTGGAAAGCTCTTTTCGTTACGAACCCAATGGTTCCAATTTTAGGAGAATCCGACAGTCGGATCTCCCGTAATGTCCATTCGAAGTCAATGGTCGAAATGCGTGAACAGCCGCGGCGCTGCGCGTTCTATTCCGACCATTAAATATATATAATATATATTGTATATATTTCATTGATTTCCATTTACAACGTATTTTATAAATCGTTTTAAATTCTTTTCAAAATGATTTCCACTTCATATTCAATTTCAAATCAAATTTGAATATTCCATATCATCGATATATAAACGATAGTATTTTCAAAACACTAGATTTTGAAATCACTTCCTTTTTGATGTTCATTATAAAATGAATAAAATCAATATAAATATCATTCACGTCAAAATGGCATTAATCTAATCAACACGGCATTATATATTTAGATATTTTCGTGTCCATCCCAAAGCGGACATCAAAATCATATTTTGATCCATTACTGAATATTATTTTAAAATATTATTTATATTGAAATATTCGTTATTTTAAAATATTCATTCTTTCTGAACTGGAATTAGACACAACCTATTACCATATAATTTTATTTACATGGATTTCAAAAATACATGTATCAAACAACAATAATAAACAACCAACCATCATCCAGAGTGCATTGTACACTACATAAGCATTAAATATAAATATTTAACGCTTATAACAATCTGTCAACCGATCGATTGACATACAACTAAATAATTGGGATTAGTGTACGTCAAAT
Organism: Allium sativum; assembly: GCA_030737875.1. Lineage (NCBI taxonomy): Eukaryota > Viridiplantae > Streptophyta > Magnoliopsida > Asparagales > Amaryllidaceae > Allium > Allium sativum. The sequence goes on along the minus strand of CM060915.1, from coordinate 463,711,943 downwards.
ATCATTCCAATACCCGTGTGGGGTTTCAACCAACAAATACAGAATATTATTTGTGCAGTTGGGCGATGTGTAAAATTTATCGTCCCAATCCATATCAGTCAAATGTGTGTACATAAACAAATCATCCGATTTGTTTATGAATATTTATTTTATTTATATATATGTTAAAAATTGTATTTTAACTATAAAATATTTTACTCCAACACATGAATATTTTATTTATTCCATTCCATATCACAATCAATTTTCACAACACAATCAAATCAAACAAGTCGTCCATGGTTTTGGACGACGGGTGTCGGGTGCTGCTAAGCATCGTCTACATCCTAGTATATATTTTAACTAGAAAATAAAATTAAAGCGAGAAGGTCTCACCTTTGGGTTCCACTCCTCCATTCCTTATTTTTGAATGGTTCAGATTTGGATTTGATTCCCGTTGGTTCCATCGCAATCTGTTTCACGCTGTTCATAGTAAAAATCACATTTTTACATCGCTATTATATAAATAAAAATCATATTTTTATTTCTACTTCATATAGGTGATGGCCCGCCCCGCACCAACCAACATTTCCAATGAAAGTGCGCTGTTCCGATGTCCAACCAGCACGGGACGGTCGCCAAAGAAAGGAAGGGTAAGGAATTTGAACTAACAAGGAACCGGTAGAATGTCTCACAGCACATGGAATAAAATATAATAATAACATACTTGACATGAAACAGGCGAGATAGTGCATAAGCTGAAAACTAAACCATAATCATCATAGCAGTGGAAATCCAAAATACAGCTTATGATCCATAACCATTATTCCAACTTCAAAATACTGTCTCTAAAGCAAAAGAAAGGAGAGGTACACTACTAATGCCCAAAGCAGTGACCATCAAAAACACAGGGAGAATATATGTAGATAATACGTAGGAGCCTCCTGCTCATCTCCGGATCAGCTACTCGTGCATAACCAGCTAACCTGACTCTAGTCTGCCCGTTTAAGAGCACCCAGAGTAATAAGAAGAGACATAAAACTCTGGGTCAGACAAAAGTCTTGTATGAGTGATAAGCAGCAAAACAGAACAATAACAGGTATACTAAACCATACCTGAACTTGCAACCAAAGAGTTAGCACAACATACTGTACAATACTCCAAAGTGTCACTAACATATGGTGTGAAGAATACGGGGGTGGGGGTGTGCATTACATAGTGATGGCAAACAATCAATCATAGCAACCATCCTCACATCTCTCACTCAGTGCGTAAAGCATACGATATCCACCACTTTGATCACTAGACCCATCGAGGTAATGACGGAGTCCGACTTGTATAACTATTGCTACCACCAAGCTTGCCCTATGGAGTCATGACTCAATCCTTAAAAATGACCCCACCTCATTGGTCCATAGCCAATAGTCCTACTTAGGCCACTGTGGCCCTGAATCCGTCCACATACCCCATACTCCATAGTGATCCGAAGTTATAGACATCGATAACCCCTTAGCACACATCCCGAAGCAAAGCCCAACTCATGAAGTTAACTCATTGGTTCCCATTTGGATCCTGAGTAATAACCTCCCATCTGGACTTCCTTTGCATCTTGAGTTTTGGTCGAATTGGAGTTGGTCTTCAGAAAAGTCGTCGCGTAGTAGTAATAGCACACGTCCGGTTCGGTTCGAATATGCATAGTGCTGCAGTCATCATCGGTTTGGTTCGGTCCAATGCTTCCTAGTATGCTTCTGGGTGTGGTTCGGTTCAGTGCTCCCCTTCTGGCTCGGTTTGGTTCGGATGTCTTCTGCCTGGGTTCAGTTCGTATCTCTTGGTTCGGCTCTTGTGCTTCACCTCATTCCAGTGCAACGTACCTTGTTCGGCTCGGTGCTCATGGATCTCCTTGGTCCCCCGATCCGATCCCGCTCCCTTGCCCTAGTCCGATCCGATCCCAACCCCAACTCAATGCAAATGACCTTCCTTCTTGCCAAGTCTTTCTTCTGCCTGGGCTCTGGTTCGGTTCGGATTCCTTGTCTCTGGTGTCAGTTCGGTTCGACCAATCCTATCCGATCCGAACCCCTTCCCCCTATCGTTCCGATCCCGATCCCTGCAGTTTTTCCGGCAACTTTTCCAACGACTGTTTTACGCCATACGACGGCGTTTTCGACCGTTCTAACTCTTCTAATCAATCACAAAGCATACCATACATCCATAGCAACATGCATAATCAACCACAAACACAAAAACAATAATTAAATAGGTTAAAACGAATCAAACATAGCCAATATCCCAAATTTTCCCTTAAGCATGTTTAAGCAAAACTAATGATATGATTAGCAAAACTTAACCAAACTAACCAAATTTTCTAACAGAGGCCCAAAACAATATTTTGAAATTTATAAATATTTTTCCAGATTTTTAACATGCATAATTTCGTTATTTAACACTAATCACCCTAATTAACTGTAATTAGTGTAAAAACAATGCTAATCACTCACCTTAGCCACAAATAGAATACCAAATCTGAAATTATCCCCTGTTTGGTGCTGTTCCCAAGGCTATACAGCAGTTCTAACCTAGCTTTGGTGCTATTTCTCCTTAATTTGATGTAATTTAGCCAAATCTTCAATTAGAAAGTGGTTTAGAGGTGTTTTAGATGTTGGAGGCCATTACTAAATTGAGAGGGATGATAAGTGGCGGCTGAAAAATGAGAAAAGGGTGTTCTCTAAACCCTAACAGCCCTTAAATACTCCAAATCCCGAAATCCCCCTCTGGGCCTAGCTGTTAATTACCCAATGAAGCCCGGTTAGGATGTTTTTCACCTTCTAAACCTTAATTCAGCCATATCTCCCAAATGATAACTCCGTTTTTCACATATGACCATCTACGGAAAGGTAAACCATCATCCGGACCTAATGGAAGTGGTTTCAAGTCAAAACTCCTTTCCCATCAAAAGTTATAGCCGAAACAAGATCAGCTAGGGGCAAAACGGTCATTTAAAAATCGGCAAAAATCATGGACATGGGAAATGACCCCAATAGTCGTTTCCTAAAGTTACATGGCTATACGACTTCGTATGAGAAAGAAATAAATATTCTACGATCCTTTGATGCGTAGAATGCGGGTCGTTACATTCTCCCCCCCCCCCTTAAGAAATTTCATCCCCGAAATTCCTTAACCCAAAACATACAAATGGTCTCGCATGCCTACCAATCATTAACAAAACAATAAAGCATACAAAACAACATAATAAGCCTATCCTAGCATGCGGTTTACTAACAAGGGAGTACTATACCGATATAAAAACCTTACCAGGCAAAGAGTTCTGGATACTTCCTCCTTATGTCCTCCTCTGTTTCCCAAGTACAGTCTTCTTCATCATCACCCCACTGAACTTTGACTAGTCTCACCGCCTTCCTTCGAAGCTGCTTCGTATCGTTCCCAACGATACTCATAGGCCTGCGGTTCCCAACTGCCTTGGGTTCAACCTCGATATCGTCCAACTGATCCGGTGTAATAGTCACACTAGGGTCGTGCACAAACTTCCTTAACCGGGAAACATGAAATACGTTATGAACTCCTGCCATCTTGTCTGGTAATTCCACTTTATACGCCAAATTCCCAACTTGCTCGAGAACTCGGAATGGTCCAACAAATCTTGGTGCTAACTTGCCTCTCCAACCAAATCAAATCACGCTCTTTAACGGAGAAATCTTGACAAACACCAAGTCGCCAATGGAGAATTTTAAATCTCTTCTCCTCTTATCAGCATAACTCTTTTACCTATCTTGGGCAGCCTTCATTCACTGTTGAATAATCTTGATCTTGTCTGAAGTTTCTCTTATCACATCTAGTCCAAGCACAAACTTCTCACCAGTTTCTAACCAACATGATGGTGAGTTACACGGTCTTCCATTCAAAGCTTCAAATGGAGCCATACCAATACTGGATTGATAACTGTTATTATAGGTAAACTCTACTAGATGTAAATGGTCATCCCATGATCCACCAAAATCCAATACACAAGCTCGCAAAAGATCTTCTAACTCTCGATTCACCCTCTCTGTCTGTCCGTCAGTTTGAGGACGAGATGCGGTACTGAGATGTAATTCTGATCCTAACGCCTCCTGTAAGCTCTTCTAAAACCCACTAGTAAACAATTAGTCTCGGTCACTCTCAACGCTTTTAGGTACTTCATGAAACCTCACTACCTATTTCATATATAGCTCAACTAACTTAGCTGCCGTTCTATTCGACTTGACGGGTATAAATCTTGCACTCTTGATCAATCGGTCCACAATCACCCAAATGTTATCATGGCCCAACCTAGTCCTTGGTAACCCATCAATGGATTCCATTGAGACTTGTTCCCATTTCCATTCTGGAACTTCTAATGGTTGCAACAAACCACTAGGCTTCTTTTGCTCAACTTTAACTAGCTGGCAATTCATGCATTTGGATATAAACTTCCCAACGTCTCTTTTCATCCCTTCCAGTAGTAGGTCTGCTTCATGTCTCGATACATTTTGTTACCATCGGGATGTATAGTCAGTCTTGAGTGATGACATTCTCTAAGCACTTCATCTCTCAATCCCTTGACATTGGGCACAACTAGTCTTCCATTCTTTCTAAGCCATCCATCTTGATCAAGCCCATACTCGTTCATCTCCTCATCAATGCCCAACTCTAACTTGGAATGATTTTCAATAAGTTAGGATCGTCCCTCTGACTGGAACCAATCCGCTCAATCAAAGTGGGTTTGACCGTCAAACTTGCTAATACTTCAGGATCCAATTCGCACTTTAGTCTAAAATCATACCCAGCAATGTACTCCAGTTACTTCCATTCCAGAAACATAGCCCCTAAACTGGCATGTCTCCTACCCAAGGCATCAGCTACTGCATTGCCTTTTCCTGGTGTATATGCGATATCAAAATCATATGAAGCCAAGAATTCTAACCATCTTTGCTGTTGGAGATTTAGATCCTTCTGATAGAAAAGATATTTTAACGATTTATGATCGGTAAACAACTCAATCCTTTCTCCCAAGAGATAATGTCTTTACATCTTCAATGCGAACACGATCGCTGCCAATTCCAAATCATGGGTAGGATATCTTTTCTCATGCGGTTTCAGTTGCTGACTAGCATAAGCTACAACCTTACCTCCTTGCATCAATACATCACCTAGTCCGGTACCACAGGCATCTGTGTATACCTTCATTTCTTCATTCCCTTTAGGAATGACTAACACTGGTGCACATGTCAACTTATCCTTTAGACTCTTAAATGCATTCTCGCACTTTTCGTCCCAGACGAAAGCATGATTCTTCTTGGTCAACTGAGTCAACGGTGCTGCTATCTTCGAGAAGTCTACGATGAACTTCCAATAATACCCAACTAATCCCAAGAAACTTCTTATGTCTGTTGCATTCTTGGGCGTAGACCAATCTTTTACCGTAGCCACCTTCGCAGGGTCCACGACGATACCATTTTCTGAAACAACATAGCCCAAGAATCTCACTTCCCTCCTCTAGAAGTGACACTTAGAAAACTTTGCTTTCAATTGTTGTTTTCTCAACACCTCCATCACTATCCTCAAATGTTCCTTGTGTTCTTCCTCTGTCCTCGAATTAACAAGTATATCGTCCACGAACACAAGAACAAACTTATTCAACTGATCTCTGAATAGCCTATTCATAAGATCCACAAAATATGTTGGTGCATTGGTCAACCCGAATGGCATGACCAACCACTCATAAAATCCAGACGGCGTCCGAAAGACCGTTTTAGCTATACTCTCAGCTTCCACTCTAAGCTGATGAAAACCTGTCGCGAGATCCAACTGGGAGAGCACTCTCGCATCACTCAACTGATCAAATAGATCATATATCCGCGGTAGAGGATACTTATTCTTCCTCGTCACCTTATTCAATTCGTGGTAGTCCACACACAATCGAAGGGAACCATCTGACTTGGTAGCAAATACAACTGGTGCTCCCCACTCAGAAACACTTCTTCTGATAAATCCCTTCTTCAAAAGATCGCTTACTTTCACCCCGAGCTCTCGCTGCTCCCTTGGCGCCATACGACGAAGTGGCATCACTACAGGTCTGGCATCTTTCACTAAATCAATACGGAACTTTATCTCTTGGTGTGGTGGAAGTCCAGTCACTTCCTCGAAGACGTCCGGATACTGGCCAACAACGGGAATTCCTGCTAACTCGTCCTACGGGATGTCGAGGGAATTTAGAAAACTAGCCATCACCTCATCACTAGGTAGGCCACCAAACACTACCCTCCGCCCATCATCCGCCCTAATAGTCACCAAAAATCCCTCATAGTCTACTGCCACCCCATATCTTTGGAGCCAATCGACTTCCAAAATAATGCCAAACCCAGTAAAGCCCAAAACAAAACAATCACAAACAAACATGCATCCATGACTCGATAAGACCACATTACGACAAATCATGCTAAGGCTAGTTGAACCACCAATCGGGTTCGTCACTGCTAAAGGTCTATCGACTATCTCAGGTTCCAATCCCAACCTATCTACCAGGTCACTAGATATGAAGGAACGGGAAGCTCGGGTATCAAACAATACTTGAACATGAACATCATAAATAGAAAGAATACCTTGAATGACGACATTCTTTCCTTTCTCCGCCGTAGTTGGGGCAGTCGATGAAGAAGGAACATCTTTGATAGCATATGCTTTCACAATCCGCTTTTCTTTAGGGGGTTGCAGACACTTATCCTTGTGATGTCCCACTTGGCCATAGTTGAAGCGCTTCCTATCCGCTGGCTTGGCCCGACATTCTTTGGCATAGTGGCCCTTCTTACCACAGTTGAAGCACTCAACATCTTTCTTGTTCTTTTCTTCTGGCCATCCTTGGTCTGATTCTGCTTTATCTTATTTTGAGAACCATTCTTGCCTCCACCGCTTGCCTGCGGCTTTGGCTCCTCTACAGAAGCAACCTCAGTCTTTGAGTTAGGGTAAAGACTCTCTGACCTCAATGCTTTCCCCACAATCGATTCAAACGTCTCATCGATGTGGTTAATAAGTGTAACAACCCGTAAAATCTGGGCCAGTTTAAAATTTTTATTTTGGCGATTTTAGCGAATTTTGAATATTTAAAATGGATTATTTTAAATAATATCGACGAAAAATTTATTTTGAATATAATTCGACGTATATATTTATATACGTCGTCGTTAGAATATAAATATTTATATATAATTATAAATAGAATTGAAAATGGCGCGGTAGTTCGATAATTCGATTTCAAACTTCAATTGAATGTACCGGGTGCAAAACAATCCGGATTTTAGTGAAACCAAAAATCATAGGATCTAATTGATAGTATCTTTCCAATGAATCTGACTAATCGAAATTTGATAGCGGGAATCAAAAGATATGTCCAGTTGAAAATTCTGAATAGTCGCTATGGAATTCAGGCCCTTAAAAATGGACATTTTGCAAATGACCTCGGATTTCGACGAAACCAGTTTTGTTGGGTCCGCAGTGTCAAATTATTGCTAGATTCCAAATTTCATAATTTTTCGAATCAATATGTGAGCGTGGTAAAGGAAAACGTGTTTTGACCATTTCAGTTGATTTTAATCGACTGGAAAATAGCCATTTTTCCAACGGTCTCAGAATTCGACGAAACTAGTTTTGTTAGGACCGTATCGTCAATACGAAGCTAGAAAATATTTTTCTGCAATTTTTAGAGCTAGTATGTGCCCCCGGTAATTTGAAATGTACGTTTAAAATTCAATATAGTGATTTAAATGCAAATTAAACGGAAACTGATTCAAACAGTCGAATCAGCTTGCGGTACATATCCCATTGTGTTCGGAATGGGGGTGAAACGCTATGGACGACAGGCGGTGGGCCTCGTTTCGAGTTCGTTTGTAAAAGTCAACTTTTAGTAAATAAATTAATTAATAAAAAAAAAAAGGAATATCTCTCCCCTTCATTACCCTCTGCCCCCCCCCCCCCCCCCCCCCGTTCTAAATTATTTGAAGAGAAAAAAAAAAAGAAATTGGAGGGCGCGAGGCCGCCGCCGCCCCAGGCGGAACACCGCCGAAGCCCCCCATCTTTCCGCCGCCTCCTTCCTTCTCCTCCCCCTCCACTCCTCCTTCTCCGACTGCGACATCCCCCAGACCACCGCACCGCGCCCCAACCCTCGCCACCGCCCTTCCCTCAGCCCCCTCGCCGCCGCGTCCCAGCAGACCGCCCCCCCCCTCCGTCCCCGTTCGTAGCAGCGACGCCCCCTGTAAGGTTTTTTTTTTTCTTTTAATTTATTTAATTTATTTTATATAACTAGTGGGTTTAAGTACTGATTTTTTTTGGGTTTAAGTACTGATTTTAAAAGGGGTTTAAAACTGTTTTTTTTTAGAAAGTAAAAACTGATTATTTACAAAGTAAAACTGATTTTTTTAACAAAAGTAAAAACTGATTATTTACAAAGTAAAACTGATTTTTTTAACAAAAGTAAAAACTGATTATTTACAAAGTAAAACTGATTTTTTTAACAAAAGTAAAAACTGATTATTTTCAAAGTAAAACTGATTTTTTTTAACAAAGGAAAAACTGATTTTTATGTGGTAGGAAAATTAAAAATGTGATTTTTTAATTAGGGGAAAATACGATTTTTATTTATGAAGAGGAACGATTTTTACCGTGTATAAAGATTGGATTTTTATCGTATAGGAAAGGATTATATTTTTGAAGTTAAAGATTAGATCTTTATATACATATATAAAAACGTGGAGTGTAAAAATATGATTTTTATATATCATAGAGATAATAAAAATACAAATTTTATAATATAGAAAAGTTAAAAATATAATCTTTATAATAAAAATTCGATTTTTATATATTGAACTTTGAACTAAAAATTCGATTTTTATATATTGAACTTTGAACTAAAAATTCGATTTTTATATATTGAACTTTGAACTAAAAATTCGATTTTTATATATTGAACTTTGAACTAAAAATTCGATTTTTATATATTGAACTTTGAACTAAAAATTCGATTTTTATATATTGAATAGCGAAGTAAAAAAAATTCGATTTTTATGTATGTAGTGGCTTCGGGCGACGAAGCTGACGAAGATGCGAAAACAATGAAGATTTCTATCAATGAAGTGCCGTGGAGCTAGGATAGCTATAGGTGAGAATTTCTCACCTTTCAATTTTATTTTCTAGTTATATATATATATACTAGGATGCAGACGGTGCTTAGTAGCACCCGACACAATCGTCCACAGACCATGGACTTGTTTGTTTGGTTGCATAGATTAGTTGAATTATTTGGTTGAATTGAATTGTTTGGTGAGATGAAATTGATTTGATTGATGTGTGAATGGCGTGGGCCTTCACTAGACCGGGGATAAGGCTAGACCTCGTCCCGTTTCTAGTATCGTGCCGTTATGCCGCCAAAATTTTCTAAAATAAGTTAGAAAATAAAAATATCATTTTATTGTGTAAATGAATAATAGAAATTCATATGTTGGAATAAAATGTTTTATCGTTAAAAATATAATTTTTAACGTGAGAATGAATATAGTGAAAGTGAATAAAATAAAATATTCATTTACAAACCAGACGGTTTGTTTATGTACACCTATTTGAAGGACATTGATTGGGTCGATAAATTTTACACATCGCCCAACAGCACAAATAAAATATGTGTTTGATTGTTTGAAACCCCACACGGGTGTTGGGATGAAATTTGAAGTTCACTCATCCTGATTGATTAAATATGTCGATCGATTGATTGACAGGCTGTTATAAGCGTTGAATATCTATATTTGATGCTTATACAGTGTAGTGCACTTTGGTTGATGGTTGATTATTTTCAATGCTATTATATACATGTGTTGTATGAAAATCCATATAATTAATTTTATATGGTAATTGATTGGGCCTCATTCCAGTTTTGAAAAAGAAATATTTGAAAAGAAATATTTGAAAAAGAAATATTTGAAATAGAATATTTGAAAATAAAGGAATATATGAAGCCGTGTTGATTAGATTGACGCCATTTTGACGTGAACGATATTTATATCGATTTTAAAAACGATTTCGAAATGAATTGAATTGAAAGTGATTTCGAAATGAATTGAATTGAAAGTGATTTCGAAATGAATTGAATTGAAAGTGATTTCGAAATGAATTGAATTGAAAATGAATTCAAATTGAATTGAAAGTGGATTGAAATGAATTCAAATTGAATTGAAATTTGAATTGAATAGAAATGAATTTTAAAACGAAGTTATAAAGAAGAATTCAATTTTGATTTGAATTGAAAAGAAAGTTGAAATTGCTTTTGAAACGATTTCAAAACTATTTATATAATTCGTTTTAAATAGAAATCGACGAAGTATATATTATATATATTATATATATAATATAATGGCCTGAATAGAACGCGCCGCGCCGCGGCAGTTCGTGAATTTCGACCATTTATTTCAAACGGACATTGCGGGAGATCCGACCGTCGGATTCTCCTAAAACCGGAACCGTTGGGTTCGTATCGAAAAGAGCTTTCTAACAAATGTGATAAATTAGAAATCTAACGGTTGGATTTGGAGATACGTCCAAATCAAATTCGAAAAAGGTCGCTATAAGTGCAGTTCGATGGCCATTGTTGGAAATCGACTGTACGGGCCTTGATAAAATTATTAAAAATAGTAATAATTTGTGTAAAATCATAAGAAATGATTTGTGAAGATTTGGGATGAAAAACTCCATATTTGAAAAGATAAAAATAGATTTTTATCGAAATGAACTAGTTTTGAACTAGAATTATAATTATAATTCTATTTATTTTTAAATAAATAAATTGAATTCGAAAAGGGTTTTGAAAATAACCAAAATTTCCAATGATTGCATTGGAGTGGATTTGAATCGAAATTGTCTTCGGAATATTTCGATGTTGGAATTCGTGATTATATAGGTGTCGTTATGGAAATTTGAAAGATATATATATTTATATCGTTATTTCCAATACGGCATTTGTTAGTCGTAGAATTCGATATTGAATATAAGCCGATATATTTTCTATTCAGAGCCTTGTATTGAATATCGAATGTGATTTGGGTTTGTCGTGAATGGTATCTTCACTAACACTGTTCTTGAACCCAGTTGAGAAAAGATTAAATCTTTTTATTTAGATTTAATGAAGTGTACCAATTAAATAATATTTAATTGGAATTGAATTGATATTGATTTTTGGGTTTATCGTGAACAGTGTTTTAAATAACACTCGTTCTTTAACCCGATAATTAATGGGATGTGACTTTGGGTTTATCGTGAACCGTGTTTTAAATGACACGGATTCTTTAACCCAGTTAACGATTAAAACTAAGTGGAGTTTTAATGAATCTTTAATTAGATTGAAATGATCGAGAATGGAGTATCACCAGTTTTGCTCCAGGCGATAGTTAAATCTTTAATTAGATTTGAACGTGAAATGGTAATTGAATTTACCGATAACACCGTGGTGTTAGATATGAAGTATTACCAGTTTTACTTCATGGGATGAATAGGTTGGGATTGGGAAATTAAAATAAATGATTACTTCGGTAAGGTTCGCTAATCCCGACTAGTTTTGAATTGAGATTCAAAAATAGAATAAAGAATACATTCAAGGAATTTATCTTGGATAAAATTAATGGGAACCTTTTCCTATGAATATGAAATTTAGAAACTAACTTTCGGTTAGCCAAGCAGAATGGTTTTCTGGATATTGATCTGATGTTGGTTTCGGCCTTCGGGGTTAATATTTGGGGAATTATTCTCTTGGTTAATTTACGGTTAGTGACTAATGAATTGGAATGAGGCGTATGTTGTGTTTGTGTAACACTTTTATAATATATACGCGAGTTATTCGGAAAGACCGGGTTTATCCCATTCTGAATAACTGATACGACGATAAGTCGAGGATGAAGACGATGGTCGAAGACCGGAGGTCTTCACGTCGTTTGGGTGATAACTGATGATCTTGATTGGGCTGTACACCCAAGAAGATGGAAACAGTTAGTGATCGTCCAGACGTACTTGGAGATCGATGGATATGCGGGGTACTAGGTGCCTCCGGTTTCGTTCAGACCCAGAACGGACTTGTAAATGGACTGTGTGTCTGACATTGGATTTTAGTCCGTGTGATTGATCTCTATTAAATATATATCTGTTTGGCGGCGGAGAATTTATTCTCTAGCTTAACGCCCTTCTCTGAGACGTACGAGCTCAGGGGTTATATATTGATGGATATCAAACGCATGGAATGAATTGCCTGTGTGGCATGCCTAAGTGGCAATTGATCGAGGCTTCTGTTGAAAAGCAAAGTCTTGTGGTGATGATCAAAGCACAGCCTGTGTGGCACAGCTTTGTGTAACGTGAATTCGCGAGTCTCGCACCCCGGTTGTGAACCAAAAACGGGAGAGGACGTCAGGGAGGGCATGCGTTTCTTTCTAGCTAGGGTGGTGTCAGTGACCTACCAGCCCTGACATTTATATACTTTTCACCTGTGTGGTTGTTGCTGTTGCGAGGCGCCTCGGTTTGATCGGACGATCCGGGTCCGATGGAGTCATTCGTTGGCTCGTTTACGCCCCAAAGGGCGGGGAAACGCATGTTCAGGCATTTTAATCCACATCGGTGGACCGGCCCTGAGGATCCAAGGGCCCACCTGAGTCTGGGTCCTGAGGCTCGGGCTAGACAGTCTCGAATCGGTTGAGGACTATCTTTTGCCTCGGTTCATAGATGGAAACCCAATTTCCAAATACGTGACATTTGCGGTTTTATTTGTAAACCTATATATGGCGACATGATATATGGTACCCATGCCGCCTATGATTGATACTTATGATTTGAAGTTGTTTTATACACTATGCACTTATTATAGTATCAAATGATTTGTTTTAAACGTATCAAGCATTCTTTGGCTGTTATAAGGGAAAACCCTATCCTCGACTGCGTTGCATTGTGTGATGGGACCTGGGTCTTATAACAGCTTCATTTTTCTTTATTTAGCATTGCGCTGTTTGTTTTTGCACTGGTATTCTTGGGAGGAAACCCGTTCCGTGTTATACGGCGTGGTCCTTGGATTTACCTTTAAAAATAAAGATTAATAACTGTTTTAGTTCTCACACCAGTCCCATGACTGACCTGGAGTTTATTGTTTTAACCTAAACTCTGGGTGCCCTTATTTTGACACGGGCAGCTAGTAGTTTTGGTTTTTGCAGATTTATATTCACAGGATCCTGGTTTACAGCTGGAACGATATCCGGAAAGCTTTGTATCCGTATATCTCTTCTAGTTGTGTATTGTATTATTTTCCGCTGCTATGTATTTAAATGTAATTTAAATCTCTGATATTTCTGTGTAATATTCATTCATACTCTGTATATTCTTGTAATCTGATGTATTGTTGTAATAAGCAATGAAATGTTCTTCTGTATGCGTTCTGTTGTGGTTTGTTCTCGAACTATCCGACGCTTTCCTTTACGGGGAAGTTGCGGGTCTTTACAATAAGCCTTTCCCCCAAGTACTCATCCAAACCAATTATGAACTTCTCGTTCTTTTTCTCGGCAGTATCGATAAGGGATAATCCATACTTCGACAAAGTATCGAACTCTGCAATATACTCCGAGACTGCCCTACCATTCTGCTTAAGCTCCAGAAATTTCCTAAACAACTCTGACTTCTGGGCAGCTGGGATGAACTTATCACTGAATCGGGCCTTAAACTGATCCCATGTAACTTGATCCTCTGGAGCAGCCACCTTAATAGCATTCCACTAATTCATTGCCCGTCCGTGCAGCTGACGGGATGCTAACTTCCTCTTCATCACATCCTTGATACCCAAGTCTTCGAAGATACGCTCATAGCTATCCAACCAATCTTGAACTTCTGTGGCCGATTCCGTTCCGTAGAACGGCTTTCCATCAAGACTAGTGTATTCCTTGCATAGCTTGGCGAAATCAGCCCTAGGCGCCTGCACCGCTGCACCACCACCAATAGCAGCATTAGGAACTGCCCTTTGAACGTCCCTAAGCATCTCTCTCATGAATTCAGTGAACATAGTCCTCATGTTAGGAGCATTCCCATTATTGGCTCCTCTACCAGCACCCCTCGTATATCGGCTCATTGTTCAATCTGTAAAGAGAAACAATTAACCATCCTCTTTGTGGTGTCAGTGCAGTGCGACTTCATCCTTAGCTATACTAATAGTATATATATAGCTTTTGAAAACCAAAATAATCACAAATACGCGCTCTCATATACGTATTATCTCTCTCTGGTGTCTTTCCCTAGGTTAACTACACAACCTAGACCTTTGATACCAAATGTGACGGCCCGCCTCGCACCAGCCGACATTTCCAATGAAAGTGTGCAGTGCCGATGTCCAACCAGCACGGGACGGTCGCCAAAGAAAGGAAGGGTAAGGAATTTGAACTAACAAGGAACCCGTAGAATATCTGACAGCGCATGGAATAAAATATAATAATAACATACTTGACATAAAACAGGCGAGATAGTGCATAAGCTAAAAACTAAACCATAATTATCATAGCAGCGGAAATCTATAACCATTATTACAACTTCAAAATACTGTCTCTAAAGCAAAAGAAAGGAGAGGTACACTACTAATGCCCAAAGCAGTGACCATCAACAACACAGGGAGAATATATGTAGATAATACGTAGGAGCCTCCTGCTCGTCTCCGGATCAGCTACTCGTGCATAACCAGCTAACCTATCTCTAGTCTGCGCATTTAAGAGCACCTAGAGTAATAAGAAGAGACATAAAACTCTGGGTCAGACAAAAGTCTGGTATGAGCGTTAAGCAGCAAAACAGAACAATATCAGGTATACTAAACCATACCCGAACCTGGACCTGCAACCAAAGAGTTAGCATAACATACCGTACAATACTCTAAGGTGCCACTAACATATGGTGTGAAAAATACGATACCCACCACATCTCTCACTCAGTGCGTAAAGCATACGATATCCACAACTTTGATCACTAGACCCATCGAGGTAGTGACGGAGTCCGACTTGTTTAACTATTGCTACCACCAAGCTTGCCCCATGGAGTCATGACTCAATCCTTACAAATGACCCCACTTCATTGGTCCATAGCCAATAGTCCTACCTAGGCCACTGTGGCCCTGAATCCGTCCACATACCCCATACTCCATAGTGATCCAAAGTTATAAACATCGATAACCCCTTAGCACATATCCCGAAGAAAATCCCAACTAATGAAGTTAACTCAATGGTTCCCATTTGGATCCTGAGTAATAATGTAGTAACCCGTGACTTCCTCGGTAAGGAAAGAATGAATTGCTTTGAGAACACCACACATCGGAACACAAACAGAAGAACATTTCATTGCTTATTACAACAGTTCCATCAGAATACAAGAATATACAGAGCATGAATAAATATTACACATTTAAATACATAGCAGCGGAAAAATAATACAAAACATAACTGAAAGAAATACATGGATACAGAGCTTTCCGAATATCACTTCAGCTATAAACCAGGATCCTGTGAAAATAAATCTGCAAAACACAACCACTAGCTGCCCGTGCGGAAAATAAGGGCACCCAGAGTTTAGGTTAAAACAATAAACTCCAGGTCAGTCATGTGACTGGTGTGAGAACTAAAACAGTTATTAATCTTTATTTTTAAAGTTAGGTAAATCAAGGGACCACGCCGTATAACACGGAATGGGTTTCCTCCCAAGAATACCAATGCATAAAACAAATAGCGCAATGCTAAATAAAGAAAAATGAAGCTATTATAAGACCCAGGTCCCATCATACAACGCAACGCAAGCCGGAGGATAGGGTTTTTACCTTATAATAGCCAAAGAATGCTTGATACGTTTAAAATAGATCATTTGATACTATTATAAGTGTATAGTGTCAAAACAATTTCAATCATAAGTATCAATCATAGACGGCATAAGTGCCCCATACCACTATGTCGCCATATATAGGTTTACAATCAAAACCGCAATTGTCACGTATTGGAAGTTGGATTTCCGTCTGTGAACCGAGGCAAAAGATAGTCCTCTACCGAATTTGAGACTCTCTAGCTCGCCCCTCAGGCTAGTACTCGGTCAAGCCTTTGGATCGTCAGGGCTGGTCCACCGATGTGGATTAAAATGCCTGAACACTGCGTTTCCCCACCCTTTGGGGTGTCAATGAGTCCAATGACTCCATCGGCTCCACACAGTCACTGATATATCCGAGGTGCCTCGTAATCCAACAACCACAAAAGTCAAACTCATCAGGCGTGTAAAACCACTGACGCCACTTCTAGCTAGAAAGAAACGCATGTCCTCCCTGATGTCCTCTCCCGTTTCTGGTTCACAACCGGGGTGTGAGGCTCGCGAATCAACGTTACACAAAGCTATGCCACACAGGCGGTGCTTTGATCATCAACCACAAGACTTTGCTTTTCAACAGAATCCTTGATCAATTTCCACTTAGGCATGCCACACAGCCAATTCACTCCATGCGATTGATATCCATCAATATATAACCCCTGAGCTCGTACGTCTAAGAGAAGGGCGTTAAGCAAGAGAATAAATTATCCGCCGCCGAACAGATATATATATATATTTAATAGAAATCAATCACATAGAATAAAATCCAATGTCAGACACACAGTCCATTTACAAGTTCGTTCTGGGTCTGAACGAAACCAGAGGCACCTTGTACCTCACATATCCATCGATCTCCAAGTACGTCTGGACGATCTCCAACATATTCCCTCATCTTGGGTGTACAGCCCAATCAAGATTGCCAGGAATCATCCAAACAACATGAAGACCTCCGGTCTTCAACCACCGTCTTCACCTTCGACATATCGTCAAATTGGTTATTCAGAATGGGTATAAACTCGGCCTTTCTGGATAACCCACGTATAAAATAAACAAGTGTTACACAAACACAACATACACCTCATTCCAATTCAGAATATTCTTTTATTCAAATTTTCACATTCTTAGGGAAAGGTTCCCATTAATTTTATCAAAGATAAATTCTTCTCAATTTATTCTCTAATCTTCCTTTGGATATCGTTTCAAACCATGTTAAGGTTTTCCAAACTAGTCGGGATTAACGAACCACACCGAAGTAATTATTATTTTTATTTCCCAATCCCAACCTATTCATCCCATGGAGCAAAACTGGTAATACTCCATATCTAACACCACGGTGTTATCGGTAAATATCAATTACCATTTCACGTTCAAATCTAATTAAAGATTTAACTGTCGCTTTGGAGCAGAACTGGTGATACTCCATTCTCGATTATTTCAATCTAATTAAGGATTCATTAAAACTCCACTTAGTTTTAATCTTCCCAAAAAATCAATATCCTGTCTTTAACTGGGTTAAAAAGCCAATGTCATCTAAAACACGGTTCACGATAGACCCAAAATCACATTCCATTGTTAATCGGGTTAAAGAACAGGTGTTATTCAAAACATCGCTCACGATAAACCCCAAAAACCAATATAAATTCAATTCCAATTAAATGCCAATTAACTGGACAATTTCAATAAATCTTAATTAAAAGATTTATTCTTTTCTAAACTGGGTTCAATAACAGTGTTATTTAAGACACCATTCACGACGAACTCAAAATCCCATTTGATATTAAATACAAGGCTCCGAATAGAAAATATATCGGCTTATATTCAATATCAAATTCTGAAACCAACAAATATCGTATTGGAAATAACGATATAAATATATCTTTCAAATTTCCACAACCATATCTGTATAATCACGAAATCCAACATCAAAATATTCTGAAGATAATTTCGATTCAAATCCATTCCAATTCACGTATTGGAAATTCTGATTATTTTCAAAACCATTTCAAATCTAGTTCAAAACTAGTTCATTTCGATAAAAATATATTTTTATCCTTTCAAATGTGGAATTTTTCATCCAAGTTCTTTCCAATTCATATATTATGATTTTACACAAATTATTAATATTTTTAATAATTTTATCAAGGCCCATACAGTCGGTTTTCAATAACGGCCACCGAACTGCACTTACAACGACCTTTTCCTAATTTGATTTGGAGATAATTCCAAATCCAACCGTTAGATTTCAAATTTCTAATATTCATTGGAAAGCTCTTTTCGATACGAACCCAACGGTTCCGGTTTCGGGAGAATCCGACGGTCGGATCTCCCGCAACGTCAATTCAAAGTCAATGGTCGAAATTCGCGAACTGCCGCGGCGCGGCGCGTTCTATTCAGGCCATTTAATATATATAATATATATTATATATATTTCGTCGATTTCAATTCAAAACGCATTTTATAAATCGTTTTAAATTCGTTTTCAAAACAATTTCAACTTCATATTCAATTTCAAATCAAAATTGAATATTTCATATCATTAATATATAAATGATAATATTTTCAAAACGTTATATTTTGAAATCACTTCTTTCTCTATATTCATTACAAAAACGAATATAATCGATATAAATATCGTTCGCGTCAAAATGGCGCATCTCTAATCAACACGGCTTTATATATTTCAATAACTTCGTTCTTCTATTCAACAAATGAATATTTATTATATTCAACACATGAATCTATACACTACAACAAAATGACCCTATTACAACGGTGGAACACCGTTGTAATATACATTTTACAACGGTGGGCAAACCATCGTGTATTAAGAAGTTGTAATAGACTCATATCTTTTACAATGTTTTTACACTATTGCAACACCGTTGTAATATGTATATTTTACAACTTTTTTCCACCATTGTAGGAATACGTATTACAACATTTTTGCACTGTTGTAGTAGTACATATTACAACTTTTTTTCACCGTTGTAGTAATTCCTGCAACAATTAATTATAACAATACGATTTTTGTTTCGTTATACATTACATTTCATATAAAAATAAATATTTATATTGAATAAAATGATACTACACTGATCTGAAATAATCAATTAAATATTTTATTTCAATATTTGAATTAGTACAACTTTCTGATCCACTATCGTACAACTCACTTTTACATAATATAGTCATAACAATACATACATTCCTCACTACAAACTGATCACTCAATACACTCAGTTACATACACACTTTCGTATAAATATACATACACACTGACATGCACCGAGTCTTTATGCTCCAGCATCCCCAATCGATCATCCATTTCAACATCATGCTCATCGTCAAATATTCTTATTACTCTGTGCATTCATTCATGAGTACAGTGATGCCCAAATGCATATATATTTTGCATTTCTTTTTTTTTTTGTCGAAAAAAATTCAATTTTTTTATAAGATGTATGTATAATATTATAACTTGCGTATTATAGCTGTTGTATTTGTTTTGAAAGAATCTGACGTGTCTTTCATTCCAGAGCAAACGACCCAATCACAAGTCTTATTCATAGCTAGGAAAATCTGTCATTTTTTTTCAAACCAACAAAAAATTTAAAAGGAAAAAAACCAACAATGCTTCGTAAATACTCAACATAAGAAACATCCTTAGCACGAAACATACATGCGCTATTTTGTGATAGTAATCCAAAGACAAAGCAAAGAAATGCTTATCGAATATTAAATTTTGCTTCATGGTAACGATAGAAATGTTTTTATATTTTAGACAGTTTCCTTTCATGGTTCCTAGCAGCAACTATTACTTTCTTTCAACTAAGCATGCACATAAATATTTAAAAATATTATCTCTCCATAATTTTCATTTATTCCTAAGCACTTTTTTTGTCAAAATTGAGTTCCCTTCAGATTCAACAATGCAAATTTATATGTAAACGCTCTGCAAGGTTGAATTATTGGACACTGTGTTATTCCCCATCTATGTTCATGTATCCTTACATTAATAAACTTATGTTCTACTACTTTTTTTTTAATTCAGACTGACTTTTTACGCAAAAGGCAAAGGATAGCGAAAGGTGTGAACAATTACATAGCTCAAAGATACACGGTTACACACTGTAGCAGACAATGACAAGAGACATGGCATACCTGATAGGATAACTTCATCCTCCATAGATAGATTCTAGACATGTACCAATAGAAACAAGATTTAACTGAACAGCAAAGCAAGAGAACCGAAACTGCCAATGAACAATAAGACTACCAATGAACAAAACTGCCAATGAACAAAACTGCCAGGCATAGATGGCAGAAGCACATCCCAAAATTGCATTGCGTCTTTGACACCAATGAACAAAACTGCCAATGAACAATAAGACACATCAGAGACACCAATGAACAAAACTGCCACCATAGCTTATAGCTATTGCCGTGGCAGTACGATGATAGGTAAGCTGAACCATGATGTACCCATACCAATGGCATAAGCATATTACATAAGCTCAATAAAAGCATGACTTAGAATCACAGGCAAGTGCTCCAGAGAGCAGCATCACTACCAGACACACTAACAGCAACAACCACCTTAAACCAAATGATAACAGATCCAAAGAACATAAACAAAAATGCTATTCACCCTCAAGGGGACGCAAACCACTGAACATCGACCTCACAGACAATTTTGAAACCCAAAAATTACTGCGAAAATCAACATTACCTCGCCAGTACGATGAAAAGAATCCACTGCAAACAACCACCAGACAAAGCGAAATCCAAAGAACTAGCAGTCGATCAAAGTCGTTTGAAGATCTGGACCGCGCCGAGCCGCTCCAATAGATGGAGAACAAAGCTGCTCTGATAGATCTGGACCAAAACAGATCTAAGAGAAATCACGCTCGAGAAAGGAAGAAGAGCAACTAGGGTAGAGTGATAGGACCAGGAAAAGCTTGGAGAGGTTTGAAGAGAAGAATCGATTTAAGTAGAGGAGCAAAGCGGATAATGGAACTGAAGCGATGAGGAAGGAGGCGGCTAGAAGAAGATGGGGATCGATGTTAAGACGTATTTTTTTTCCAGAGGAATGAAATTGGCGATCGATGTGAGAGAAGAGCAAGAGAGGTCGGCCCACGTGAGGAGAAATACGAAAGTGAGAAGCTTTGGAGCCAAAATTTCGGTCGCCCGCCCAAATTTCAACATTTGTGTTAAGTGGGCAACAAATTTTTGTTTTGTTTTTTTAATTGTTTTATTCTTTGCAAGGAAAAGCCAATTTTTTATTGGTTATAATTAAAGTTTCATCTAAATTTATAAAATCAAATGTAATAATTCAGAATTAACAGGTAGAAAATAGATCCGTTGGAAATAAGTTTTTATAATTTCTAATAAAAACATTTTAATTACTAATTATCAAGAATTAATTGCTAAATATTAGATATTTCTTCTTGATTATTACTTCTTAATTATTAATATTAATGGTTAGTTCTTAATTATTTATTATTAAAAATTAATTATTAAACTTGGAATGATCTTGACAAATAACGGAAAAAATCTTTCTAATTTAACTATAAGTTGTTATTAATATTTAATAGGTTTCTAATACATGAAATAGAAAAAATAGTTGTTATTAATATTATAAATTACAGCATTAAATAGTGGATTATTTAGAAATTATAAATTATAAAGAAAATTTCATCCAAATATATAAATTCAAATATAATAAGTCAGAAGTAATAAGTAAAAATTATATTAAATATTTTGAACTTTTGAGAATTATATTTTATTTAAACATTAAATATTACTTATAATAATAAATATTATTAGAGAGTACTTATTTCTTCTTAGTTATAATTGAATATCAATTATTAAAAATCAATTACTATGTACATGTTACTAGTTATTTTGTATTTAAAATTATTAATACTATTTATTAGTTATTATTATTATATCTGTTATTAATTATTTAATGTTAGTTATTCCGTATTTAAAATTAATTATTAATTATTAAATATTAATATAATTAGTTATTAAATATAGATATTATAAACATGAAGTTTGTAATGGGCATCTATTACAACTAACAAAATAAAAAGTTGTTAAAAATACGTTTATTACAACTTTAGGGAATTGACAGTTGTAAAAAACCATTTATTACAACGGTGCTTTTACCACCGTTGTATAAAACCATTTATTACAACAGTGCTTTTACCACCGTTGTAAAAAACCATTTATTACAACAGTGCTTTTACCACCGTTGTAAAAAACAATTTATTACAACGGTGCTTTTACCACCGTTGTAAAATTAAAGTTGTAATATGGTGTTTTTGTTGTAGTGATATTTCTTTCAACACATGAATATTCTCAACACATGAGTATCGTCAACACATGACTATTTTTGTTATTTAATATATTTTATAAAATTATGATAAAGATGTAAATTTTATTGTTTAAAATATGTTACTCAACACATGAATATTTTCAACACATGAATATATATTTTATTCAACACATGAATATTCTTTATTCTATTCAACACATGAATATATATTTTATTCAACACATGAATATTCTTTATTCTATTCAACACATGGATATATAATTTATTCAACACATGAATATTATTTATTCTATTTAACACATGAATATATATTTTATAATATTCTTTATTTTCCCAATTGGAATGAGGCCCAATCAATTACCATATAATGTTAATCATATGGATTCCATACAACACATGTATATAATAGCAACGATAAATAATCAACCATCATCCAAAGTGCACCACACAACTGCATAAGCATTAAATATTACTAATTAACGCTCATACAGTCTGTCAATCAAACGATCGACATACCACTAAACAATTGGGATTAGCGTACGTCGAATATCATCCCAGCACCCGTGTGGGGTTTCAATCCACAAACACAGAATATTCTTTGTGCAGTTGGGCGACGTTTAAAATTTATCGTCCCAATCAATGTCCTTTAAATAGGTGTACATAAACAAATCGTCTGATTTGTAAATGAATATTTATTTATTCATATTCACGTTAAAAATTATATTTTTAACGATAATTTATTTATTTCAACACATGAATGTTTTATTATCCATTTCACATCAACATCACAAACAAACTTCACAACACATCAAACAAGCATACAAGTCGTCCATGGTCTGTGAACGACGGGTGTCGGTTGCTGCTAAGCACCGTCTGCATCCTAGTATATATTTTTAACTAGAAAACAAGATTTAAAGTGAGAAGTTCTCACCGACTAGCTAAACCAAACACCACGACTCTTCATATGTAGGAAATCTTCATCGTGCTCGCCTTTTGTCACTTTCGTCGACCGTATCCACTACATATATAAAAATCGCAATTTTATATCGTTGTCATGTATATAAAAATCACATTTCTATACTGCTACTATATAGACAAAAATTCTGTTTTTATTCTGCTACTATATAGATAAAAATAGCATCTTTAACACAATGTTTTCATCATAAAGATTATATTTTTATAACGCTACTTCTAATATAAAGATCGAATTTTAATATCGTCGCTATAAAAATCACATTTTTATCTCAACATATATATAATAAAAATCAAATTTTTATTTCGCTACATCTATAAAAATTATATTTCTATACTCTACATCATATAAAAATTATATCTTTATTTCTTCTACATAATAAAAATCATATTTTTATTCTTTCTAAAACAGAACAATCATATTTTTATTCTCTATAAAATATAAAAATCATATTTTTATTCTCTATAATCTACTTATATATATAGATTTCATTCTAAAACACTTCTATCATACTCAAAATCAGATTTTTAAAGTAATTAAACTAAATTAAATAACATAAAAGGACTCACATTTACTTATTGAAGAGGGAGGAGTGGCTCGGAGGTGGTTGTGGCAGAGGAGGCAGTTGGATGGAGGTGTGGCGCCTGGGTGAGCATGGCGGCGGGTTTGGGGGAGGAAGAGGGAGCGGGCTCTCAGAGGGAGAGAGAGCATCGAGGGTAGCCAGAAGGGGAGGAGGGATCGGGGAAGAAGGGGGCACACGCCGGCGGCGGCGCGCCCATCCAGGTGGCGACGATCGATTTTAGGGGGGTGGTCTGGGTACGACGGGTTTTTTTCCGATCTGAATATGAGTGAGAGAAGGGAGAGAGGTTATTATATAATTATATATATATATATATTAATTAATTTTCAAAAAGCAACTTTTTGTTTCGAACTCGAAATCGAACCCACCGACTATCGTCCATAGCTAATTACCCCCATTCCGAACACAATGGGATATGTATCATAGGCCGATTCGATCGGTTCGATCAGTTGCTATCAAAATCAAAATATAAATCTATATATTGAATTTGAACGCGCATTTAAATTTACCGGGTCCACATATGAACTTTAAAAATTCCCAAAAAATATTTTCTAGCTTGGTATTGATGATATGATCCTAACAAAACAAGTTTCATCAAATTCTGAGATCGTTTGAAAAGTGGCCATTTTCCAGTCGATTAAAATCAACTGAAACTGGTCAAATGCGTTTTCCTTCGCCACACTCACATATTGATTCGAAAAATTACGAATTTTGGAACCTAGCAATAACTTGACATTGCGGATCCAACAAAAGTGGTTTCGTCGAAAACCGAGGTCATTTGCAAAATTTCCATTTTTAAGGGCCAGAATTCCATAGCGACTATTCTGAATTTTCAACTGGACATATCTTTTGATTCCCGCTATGAAATTTTGATTTTTCGGATTCGTTGGAAAGATATTCTCAATTAGATTCTAATATTTTTGGTTTTGCCAAAATCCGGTTTATTTTGAATCCTGTACAGTCATTTGAATTTTGAAATCGAATTTTCGAACTACCGCGCCATTTTCATTTCCTTTTATATTTAAAAATAAAATATTTATATTCTAACGATGATTCAAATAAATATATACGTTCTAATTCTATTCAAAATAAATTTCTCATCGTTATTATTTAAAATAATTCATTTTAAATACTCAAAATTCATCAAAATTGCCAAAATAAAAATTTTAAATTGGCTCGGATTTCCGGGTTATTACAATCTCCCCCACTTAAAACTTTTCATCCCCGAAAAGGAATGAAGCTGAAAGTTGTTTTACCAACCAACTCAACTTCCATTATTTACATTACGGCTTAAGTTCTTCAACTTTTCAGTTTCTAAGAACTTTTCAAATTTTTCAAAACTTTGGCTAACACCCTAAATTTCCGAATTTTTTTGCCATAATCTCCCCTGCACCGGGGACTTCGAGATATTTCAAATAGCCTCCCATGGCCCTCACCAATCCAACAAGAAAAAGAAACAGCCAAGCGGCTAGCCAATCGGCTCATAAAATCATCAAAAACCCAAGAAATACAATAAACATGTACCTATTTGTCGGGCAAACAATTTTATTCCTCTTCTCTAGCCTCCTTGCTATGACCCGTTCAATGCAAGTACATGTATATGTATACAAATGCGACAAATTTTCAATACAATTCACTTTTTGGTACAGTTTGGCTAAATGGTTCAACATTTAATTAATCAACCAATAATCAAACAACATAATCAACAATCAATTAGTTGATTATCATTTCAAATTCATAATTTTGATCCATAGTCAAAAAATCAGATTTTTGATGCCAAATCAAAACAATAAACCTATCTAGTTTTGGTTCTCACACCAGTCTAATGGAAATATATAGACATCTCACTTTCGAAACACGAAAATAATTACTGATGATGACGCGTCAATCATCAGAATCAGGTCCGAGCGACTAGAGTGTGATCCTATATCTATCTAGTATATTAAAACTTCGAATATACGTTCATGACGCATATATGCAAAATCTTTATATACTCGATTGTCCAAATTTAATACAAATAAAATATTCACATACATATAAACTGCTTTAAATTTTCAAAACAATATTGTTTTCATTTGAAAAATATACTCTTCACACTCGTTCTAGGATACTACTGATCCTATCACTAACGAGTCATTCTAATTGGATATTACTAATCCAATATCTGATGAATTCTTTCGTTTGGTTCTAATGTGTCTTGTTCTCGAGCTCTGTAAACCAAAGCTCTGATACCACAGTAGTAACCCGTGACTTCCCCGATAAGGAAAGAATGAATTGCTTTGAGAACACCATACATCGGAACACAAACAGAAGAACATTTCATTGCTTATTACAACAATTCCATCAGAATACAAGAATATACAGAGTATGAATAAATATTACACATTTAAATACATAGCAGCTGAAAAATAATACAAAACATAACTGAAAGAAATACACGGATACAGAGATTTCCGAATATCACTTCAGCTATAAACCAGGATCCTGTGAAAATAAATCTGCAAAACCCAACCACTAGCTGCCCGTGCGGAAAATAAGGGCACCCAGAGTTTGGGTTAAAACAATAAACTCCAGGTCAGTCATGTGACTAGTGTGAGAATTAAAACAGTTATTAATCTTTATTTTTAAAGTTAGGTAGATCAAGGGACCACGCCGTATAACACGGAACAGGTTTCCTCCCAAGAATACCAGCGCATAAAACAAACAACGCTAATGCTAAATAAAGGAAAATGAAGCTATTATAAGACCCAGGTCCCATCACACAATGCAACGCAAGCCGGAGGATAGGGTTTTTACCTTATAATAGCCAAAGAATGCTTGATACGTTTAAAACAGATCATTTGATACTATTATAAGTGTATAGTGTCCAAACAATTTCAATCATAAGTATCAATCATAGACGGCATAAGTGCCCCATACCACTATGTCGCCATATATAGGTTTACAATCAAAACCGCAATTGTCACGTATTGGAAGTTGGATTTCCGTCTGTGAACCGAGGCAAAAGATAGTCCTCTACCGAATTCGAGACGCTCTAGCTCGCCCCTCAGGCAAGTACTCGGTCAAGCCTTTGGATCGTTAGGGCCGGTCCACCGATGTGGATTAAAATGCCTGAACACTGCGTTACCCCACCCTTTGTGGTGTCAATGAGTTCAATGACTCCATCGGCTCCACACAGTCACCGGTATATCCGAGGCGCCTCGCAATCTAACAACCACATAAGTCAAACTCGTCAGGGCGTGTAAAACCACTGACGCCACTTCTAGCTAGAAAGAAACGCATGTCCTCCCTGATGTCCTCTCCCGTTTCTGGTTCACAACCGGGGTGTGAGGCTCGCGAATCAACGTTACACAAAGCTATGCCACACAGGGGTTGCTTTGATCATCAACCACAAGACTTTTATTTTCAACAGAAGCCTTGATCAATTGCCACTTAGGCATGCCACACAGCCAATTCAATCCATGCGATTGATATCCATCAATATATAACCCCTGAGCTCGTACGTCTCAGAGAAGGGCGTTAAGCAAGAGAATAAATTCTCCACCGCCAAACAGATATATATTTAATAGAAATCAATCACACAGAATAAAATCCAATGTCAGACACACAGTCCATTTACAAGTTCGTTCTGGGTCTAAACGAAACCGGAGGCACCTTGTACCTCCCATATCCATCGATCTCCAAGTACGTCTGGACGATCTCCAACATATTCCCTCATCTTGGGTGTACAGCCCAATCAAGATTGCCAGGAATCATCCAAACGACGTGAAGACCTCCGGTCTTCAACCACTGTCTTCACCTTCGATATATCGTCGAATCGGTTATTCAAAATGGGTATAAACCCGGCCTTTCTGGATAACCTGCGTATAAAATAAACAAGTGTTACACAAACACAACATACGCCTCATTCCAATTCAGAATATATTTTTATTCAAATTTTCACATTCTTAGGGAAAGGTTCCAATTAATTTTATCAAAGATAAATTCTTCTCAATTTATTCTCTAATCTTCCTTTGGATATCATTTCAAATCATGTTAAGGTTTTCCAAACTAGTCGGGATTAGCGAACCACACCGAAGTAATTATTTTTTTATTTCCCAATCCCAACCTATTCATCCCATGGACCAAAACTGGTAATACTCCATATCTAACACCACGGTGTTATCGGTAAATATCAATTACCATTTCACGTTCAAATCTAATTAAAGATTTAACTATCGCTATGGAGCAGAACTGGTGATACTCCATTCTCGATTATTTCAATCTAATTAAGGATTCATTAAAACTCCACTTAGTTTTAGTCTTCCCAAAAATCAATATCCTGTCTTTAAATGGGTTAAAGAGCCAATGTCATCTAAAACACGGTTCACGATAAACCCAAAATCACATTCCATTGTTAATCGGGTTAAAGAACAGGTGTTATTCAAAACACCGCTCACGATAAACCCCAAAAACCAATTTAAATTCAATTCCAATTAAATGCCAATTAATTGGACAATTTCACTAAATCTTAATTAAAAGATTTATTCTTTTCTAAACTGGGTTCAAGAACAGTGTTATTTAAGACACCATTCACGACGAACCCAAAATCCCATTTGATATTAAATACAAGGCTCTGAATAGAAAATATATCGGCTTATATTCAATATCAAATTCTGAAACCAACAAATATCGTATTGGAAATAACGATATAAATATATCTTTCAAATTTCCACAACCATATCTGTATAATCACGAAATCCAATATCAAAAGATTCCGAAGATAATTTCGATTCAAATACATTCCAATTCACGTATTGGAAATTCTGATTATTTTCAAAACCATTTCAAATCTAGTTCAAAACTAGTTCATTTCGATAAAAATATATTTTTATCCTTTCAAATGTGGAATTTTTCATCCCAGTTCTTTCCACTTCATATATTATGATTTTACACAAATTATTAATATTTTTAATAATTTTATCAAGGCCCGTACAGTCAGTTTTCAATAACGGCCACCGAACTGCACTTACAGCGACCTTTTCCAAATTTGATTTGGACATAATTACAAATCCAACCGTTATATTTCAAATTTCTAATATTCGTTGGAAAGCTCTTTTCGATACGAACCCAACGGCTCCAGTTTCGGGAGAATCGGACGGTCGGATCTCTCTCAACGTCAATTCGAAGTCAATGGTCGAAATTCGCGAACTACCGCGGCGCGGCGCGTTTTATTCAGGCCATTTAATATATATAATATATATATTATATATAATTCGTCGATTTCAATTCAAAACGTATTTTATAAATCGTTTTAAATTTGTTTTCAAAACAATTTAAACTTCATATTCAATTTCAAATCAAAATTGAATATTTCATATCATTAATATATAAATGATAATATTTTCAAAACTTTATATTTTGAAATCACTTCTTTTTCTATATTCATTACAAAAACAAATATAATCGATATAAATATCGTTCGCGTCAAAATGGCGCATCTCTAATCAACACGGCTTTATATATTTCAATAACTTCGTTCTTCTATTCAATAAATGAATATTTATTCTATTCAACACATGAATCTATATTTCTTTCAACACATGAATATTCTCAACACATGAGTATCGTCAACACATGGCTATTTTTGTTATTTAATATATTTTATAAAATTATGACAAAAGATGTAAATTTTATTGTTTAAAATATTTTACTCAACACATGAATATATATTTTATTCAACACATGAATATTCTTTATTCTATTCAACACATGAATATATATTTTATTCAACACATGAATATTCTTTATTCTATTCAACACATGAATTTATATTTTATTCAACACATGAATATTCTTTATTCTATTCAACACATGAATATATATTTTATAATATTCTTTATTTTCCCAATTGGAATGAGGCCCAATCAATAACCATATAATGTTAATCATATGAATTCCATACAACACATGTATATAATAGCAACGATAAATAATCAACCATCATCCAAAGTGCACCACACAACTGCATAAGCATTAAATATAACTAATTAACGCTCATACAGTCTGTCAATCAAATGATCGGCATACCACTAAACAATTGGGATTAGTGTACGTCGAATATCATCCTAACACCCGTGTGGGGTTTCAATCCACAAACACTGAATATTCTTTGTGCAGTTGGGGGACGTGTAAAATTTATCGTCCCAATCAATGTCCTTTAAATAGGTGTACATAAACAAATCGTCTGATTTGTAAATGAATATTTATTTATTCATATTCACGTTAAAAATTATATTTTTAACGATAATTAATTTATTTCAACACCTGATAGTTTTATTATCCATTTCACGTCGACATCACAAACAAACTTCACAACACATCAAACAAGCATACAAGTCGTCCATGGTCCGTGGACGACGGGTGTCGGTTGCTGCTAAGCACCGTCTGCATCCTAGTATATATTTTTAACTAGAAAAAAAGATTTAAAGTGAGAAGTTCTCACCGACTAGCTAAACCAAACACCACGACTCTTCATATGTAGGAAATCTTCGTCGTGCTCGTCTTTTGTTACTTTCGTCGACCGTATCCACTACATATATAAAAATCGCATTTTTATATTGTTGTCATGTATATAAAAATCACATTTTTATACTGCTACTATATGGATAAAAATTCTATTTTTATTCTGCTACTATATAGATAAAAATAGCATCTTTAACACGATGTTTTCATCATAAAGATTATATTTTTATAACGCTACTTTTAATATAATGATCGAATTTTTATATCGTCGCTATAAAAATCACATTTTTATCTCAACATATGTATAATAAAAATCAGATTTTTTATTTCGCTACATCTATAAAAATTATATTTTTATACTCTACATCATATAAAAATTATATCTTTATTTCTTCTACGTAATAAAAATCATATTTTTATTCGTTCTAAAATAGAACAATCATATTTTTATTCTCTATAAAATATAAAAATCATATTTTTATTCTCTATAATCTACTTATATATTTATAAATATAGATTTCATTCTAAAACACTGCTATCATACTCAAAATCAGATTTTTAAAGTAATTAAACTAAATTAAATAACATAAAAGGACTCACATTTACTTATTGAAGAGGTAGGAGTGGCTCGGAGGTGGTTGCGGTAGAGGAGGCGGTTGGATGGAGGGGCGGCGCCTGGGTGAGCGTGGCGGCGGGTTTAGGGGAGGAAGAGGGAGCGGGCTCTCAGAGGGAGAGAGAGCGTCGAGGGTAGAGAGAAGGGGAGAAGGGATCGGGGTAGAAGGGGGCTCACGCCGCCGGCGATCGCCCATCGAGGTGGCAACGATCGATTTCGGGGGGAGGGGGTGTGGTCTGGGTACGACGGTTTTTTTTTCGATTTGAATATGAGAGAGAGAAGAGAGAGAGGTTATTATATAATTATATATATATATATATATATTAATTTTCAAAAAGCAACTTTTTGTTTCGAACTCGAAATCGAACCCACCAACTGCCGTCCATAGCTAATTACACCCATTTCGAACACAATAGGATATGTATCATAGGCCGATTCGATCGTTTCGATCGGTTTCTATCAAAATCAAAATGTAAATCTATATATTGAATTTGAACGCGCATTTCAATTTACCGGGTCCACATATGAACTTTAGAAATTCCCAAAAAATATTTTATAGCTTTGTATTGATGATACGATCCTAACAAAACTGGTTTCGTCAAATTCTGAGACCGTTTGAAAAATGACCATTTTCCAGTCGATTAAAATCAACTGAAATTGGTCAAATGCGTTTTCTTTCGCCACGCTCACATATTGATTCGAAAAACTACGAATTTTGGAATCTAGTAATAACTTGACATCGCGGATCCAACAAAAGTGATTTCGTCGAAAACCGAGGTCGTTTGCAAAATTTCCATTTTTAAGGGCCAGAATTCCATAGCGATTATTCTGAATTTTCAACTGGACATAACTTTTGATTCCCGCTATGAAATTTCGATTTTTCGGATTCGTTGGAAAGATATTCTCAATTAGATTCTAATATTTTTGCTTTTGCAAAAATACGGTTTATTTTGAATCCTGAACAGTCATTTGAATTTTGAAATCGAATTTTCGAACTACCTCACCATTTTCAATTCCTTTTATATTTAAAATAAAATATTTATATTCTAACGACGATTCAAATAAATATATATGTTCTAATTCTATTCAAAATAAATTTTTCGTCATTATTATTTAAAATAATTCATTTTAAATATTCAAAATTCATCAAAATTTCCAAAATAAAATTTTTAAATTGGCTCGGATTTCTGGGTTATTACAAATAACCTCCCATCTGGACTTCCTTTGCATCTCGGCTTTTGGTCGAATTAGAGTTCGTCTTCAGAAAAGTCGTCGCGTAGTAGTAATAGAACACGTACGGTTCAGTTCGAATATGCATAGTGCCCCAGTCATCATCGGTTCGGTTCAGTCCAATGCTTCCTAGTATGCTCCTGGGTGTGGTTCGGTTCGGTGCTCCCCTTTTGGCTCGGTTCGGTTCGGATGTCTTCTGCCTGGGTTTGGTTCGTATCTCTTTGTTCGGCTCTTGTGCTTCACCTCATTCCAGTCTAACGTCCCCTGCTCGGTTCAGTGCTCATGGATCTCCTTGGTCCCCCGATCTGATCCCGCTCCCTTGCCCTAGTCCGATCCGACCGATCCCTACGCCAAGCTTTGGTCCGATCCCAACCCCAACTCAACGCAAATGCCTTCCTTCTGACCAAGTCTTTCTTCTGCCTGGGCTCTAGTTCAGTTCGGATTCCTTGTCCCTGGTGTTGGTTTTTTGGACCAATCCTGTCCGATCCGAACCCCTTCCCCCTATCTGATCCGATCGTGATTTTCCTGCAACTTTTCCAACGACTATTTTACGCCATACGAAGGCATTTCCGACCATTCTAACTCTTCTAATCGATCACAAAGCATACCATACAACCATAGCAACATGTATATTCAACCACAAACACCAAAACAATAATTTGATAGGTTAAAACGAATCAAACATAGCCAAAATCCCAAATTTTCCCTTAAGCATGTTTAAGCAAAACTAATGATATGATTAGCAAAACTTAACCAAACTAACCAAATTTTATAACAGAGGCCTAAAACAATATTTTGAAATTTATAAATATTTTTTCAGATTTTTAACATGCATAATTTCGTTAATTAACACTAATCACACTAATTAACTGTAATTAGTTTAAAAACAATGCTAATCACTCACCTTAGCCACAAACAAAATACCAAATCTGAAATTATCCTCTGTTTGGCATTGTCCCCAAGGCTATACAGCAGTTCTAACCTTGCTTTGGTGCTATTTCTCCTTAATTTGATGTAATTGAGCCAAATCTTAAATACTCCAAATCGCGAAATCCCCCTTTGGGCCTAGCTGTTAATTACCCAATTAAGCCCGATTAAGCTGTTTTTCACCTTCTAAACCTTACTTCAGCCATATCTCCCAAACGGTAAGTCTTTTTTTCACATATGACCACTCTACGGAAAGGTAAACCATCATCCGGACATAAGGAAGTGGTTTCAAGTCAAAACTCCTTTCCCATCAAAAGTTATGGCTGAAACAAGATCAGCTAGGGGCAAAACAGTCATTTAAAAATCGGCAAAAATCATGGACATGGGAAATAACCCCAATAGTCGTATCCCAAAATTGCATGGCTATATGACTTCGTATGAAAAAGAAATAAATATTCTACGATCCTCTGATGCGTAGAATGCGGGTCGTTACAATATATATAAAAATCGAATTTTTATAACGCTACTTCATAAATAAAAGTCCTATTTTATATCGCTATTCTATGAATAAAAATCATAATTTTAATCACTATTCAAACAAATAAAAATCATAATTTTGTAGTGCTACTACATATATAAAAATCAAAATTTTATCCTCTTATTATACATATAAAAATCACAGCTTTTCTTTAATAAAAATCTAAACTTTTATACATTAAAAATCTAATCTTTTTCTATTTAAAACTCACTTCTTTTTCTAAATAAAACCACTATATATAAAAATCAAATCCTTATTCCAAATCTATTTACATAAAAAAAAAACATCTTTATCCTAATGTAATACACGTAAAGATCACGTCTTTATTTACATTAAAAGATCTCATTTTTATTTACATAAATAAATAAAAATAAAAATAAAAACTCACTTTTTTCTAGGGTTTCCACTAAATGAGAGCTCGCGGAGGCGTTGTTGAGGGCTAGAGCTCGCTGTCGCCGGTTTGTCGATGGTGGTTGTGTCGATTTGGGTGTGGTGTGTGATTTACAAATTTGAAAATATATAAAAAAATGCAATTTTGGTGATGGGGAGGGACATGGCCAGGGCTAGTGGAGGGGTGCGTTGGGGTTTGGAGGTGGCGGGGGTAGTACTGGTGGCGGCGACGAGCTCCCTTTTGCCGGAGGAGCTGGTTTTTGGGCGGTTTTCTAATCAACAAAGGAGGGGATGGAAGGGAGGAAGGAGGAGAAGGAGGGGAATTCCGCTAGCTGTCAGCAGGAAGGGGGGTCGCGGCGCGCGCAGGCGAAGGTGGGGAAGGAAGGTAGGCGATGGGTTTTCTGAATTTGTGGGAGGAAGTTCGGGTTTGACTAATAATGAAAAGGAAAAGGGGGTTTGACCCATATAATATATATATATATATATATTATTTAATTTATCTCCAAAAGTTAATTTTTCATTCGGTCACCGAATCAAACCCAACGACTGTCGTGCTAAGGCAATTACCCCTATTCGGAACGCAATGGAATATGTTTCATAGCCAAATTCGACTGTTACGATCAGTTTTCCGCTAAATTTAAAATATAAAACATTATATTTTAAATTCAAACGCACATTTTAATTTACCAGAGCCACATACTAACTCCAAAAATTCCAGAAAAATAAATCTGGCTATGTTTTGACGATACGGTCCTAACAAAACTAATTTCGCCGAATTTGGAGACTGTTTGAAAAATGGTCATTTTCAAGTCGATTAAATTCAAATTAAAATTGCCAAACACGTTTAAATTCGCCACGCTCACATATTAGTTACAAAAATTCTGAAAATTGGAATCTAGCAATAATTTGACATTCCGGATCCAACAAAAGTGGTCTCGTCAAAAAAGGAGGTCGTTTGCAAAATTGCTATTTTTAAGGGCTATATTTCCATAGCGATTATTCTGAATTTTCAACTGGACATCACTTTTTATTCCCGCTATGAAATTTGGATTTTTCAGAATCGTTGGAAAGATACTTTCAAATAGATTCTAATATTTATGGTTTCACTAAAATCCGGTTTATTTTGAATCCTGTACGTTCATTTGAAATTTGAAATTGAATTTTCAAACTACCGCACCATTTTCAATTCCTTTTATAATTAAAATAAATATTAATATTCTAATTTCGATTTAAATAAATTTATAAGTTTTAATTCTATTCAAAATAAATTTCTAGTCGTTATTATTTAAAATAAATCATTCTAAATATTAAAAATTCATTAAAATTGCTAAAATAAAAACTTTAAATTGGTTCTGATTTTACGGGTTGTTACAAAAATTTTCTTAAAAATATTCCAACTCCTTATATTTTTGAAAAAATTTGCCAGCACTTCCTTTGTACGGATCAATAGCTCAAACCCCAACTCGCCTCTTTAGGCCCTTTCCATTTAAAAATAAAATAAAAAGGCTAAGTGGCTTGCCCAATAGGCTCATAAAATTTCATATGGAATTTAAACATGTACCTTTTTGTTGGACACTCAAATTTTAATCTTCATTCTCTTCATTCCAAACCTATTCTACATATATACGTCCATTCCCAATTTATTCCAACTCAATCCAATCACTTTAAACTTAATTGGCTAATTTATTCTTTAATTAGCTCTTTTGCCCATTTCATTTATTTATTTGAACATATCATGTTCATATACAATTTTAACTTGCTTAAAAACCAATTGAATTCCATTTCAATTCAAGTTTCATATTCGATTTTAATATGAATTCACAAATCCAATTCACATATCCAAAGCCCAATTTCGATTCAAAATTCCATTAACTAATTATTCTTCAAATTAGTTTTTTTTTTTGAAAATTATTACGCTCTTCAAATTAGTTAATTCTATTCAATAATTAGAAATCTGATTTTTATTTCAAAAATCAATCCATTTACTCCACTTGAGTTCATATTTATTTTATAACTCAAATCTGAATTTTTCTAATGAAAATCTAATTTTTATTTGCTTAAAATCTTTTTATTTTATTAAATAAATCATTATGGTTTTTTAATGACTATAGCGCTGTTTTTTATTTGAAAATTTTATTTTGACATAACTCAAAATCTATAAGAAGAAATCCAGATTTTTCTCTTCCAATAGAAAACTATTATTTAATCGGTCCTGGCGATTCTTATTTCAAAGAATTTCGACTTAAATTGTGCACTATATACTCAATAGAAGTTCGAAACGTCAAATTACGAACTACCACGCCGCGGCGATTTCGTTTTAATTAAATTTAAATATAAACATTTAAACTTCGTTTATTAATGATTTTAACTCCATTATTATATATTCTAATATATATTAAACCAATTTCCCTAAATGCAACTTATTATTTCTGATTATCCGTTATCGTCAATTATTTCATTACTCAGTTATCAATTCAAACACGGCTCCTTTTCTATTGTTAATTTCCAATTTCATTAGAAATAAATTATTTTATAAAATTCGATGAAATCTAATTTCATTTATAATTCGTTGGATTTTTCTTAGTTCAATTTATATGTCGAATTCCGAAACATAATCGATCGTTCTTTTTTTAACACGTTTTCCAATTCACTTTTAAATTCATACTTGAATTTAAACTTCTAAATTATCTAATGATAATTTATTTCACTAGATTTATAAACATCGTTTATAAATTCAACTTCCTTGTTTTATATATTAAAACAAGTTTCATTTCAAAATCTATTTGAAACTCAGTTCCTTTTATATTCCAAATTCCGGAATAAAAAACATCGTTCCCTTTCCGAAACGATTTCAAATTCTATTTTTAAATTCATACTCAAATTTATAAATTCCAAATTATCTCATGATAATTAATTCAATGCATTTATTAACATCGTTTATAAATTTACTTATTTTATATATTCAAACAAGTTCCATTCAAATCTATTTAAAACCCGGTTCTTTCTTTGGAATATTTTATTGATTATAACATATATATATATATAAGTGAATCTATTTTCATATTTAAATTTAAACTTCTAGTTAATAAAATCCTAGTATCTTTTCTAAAAATATTTTATTTAAATAAATTCGATCTAATCTAATTCAAATCATAAATCCATATCGATTTATTTTAATTCAATTTACATTTTGAACATCAGAATAAATTTAATCATTTACTTTTTGAAACTAATTTCAATTCCCCTTTTTAAATTCGCATCTGAATTTATGTTCCCTATAATATCCAATGAAAATTATTCCTTTTCATTTATAAACATTGTTTATAAATTCACTACTTGTGATGACCCCAAACCCCCGTTCCATGGTGGCAAGGGTAATCTTTGGAATATAACACATAAACAATAACAACATAATAGAAATATATCATTGTGGCAGATAATGTACAACACGCTGGATAAACATAATAATTAGAGTTACACAGTACATCAGGATCACACTTAGTACAAAATACAACTTTCAGCTTTATATAAAATGTCTGCAGTGGAATCAAACATAATATACATAACAAAATCTGAATAGCATAATAGAAATGATAGAATCCATCTTTAGCTCCATAGCTATCCAGAATGAGCCTACTAAAACATGAACATAAGGCTGACCATGTAGAAATGGGGGCACCTGAGTTTGCAAAGTGAAACAAACTACGAGTCAGTCATAGGACTGGTATGAGAAATCTACTTAACTCATTTTATAATAAGGCCAATCACAGGATCGCGTCGCTAATGCGGAACGGGTTTACTCCATCAGATTGCCAGTGCTTAAAACAAGTAAATCATTTAAACATCGCAATGCTTTTTACAAAAATGAAGCCATTATAAGACTCAGGTCCCATCACATAATGCAACGCAAACCGGAGGATAGAGTTTTACATTATAATGGTCAAAATATGCTTGATACGAATAAAAACAAATCATTTGATATTATCACTAGTGTATGTATGTTTCAAAAACAATTTCAATCATAAATATCAATCATAGACAGCATAAGTGCCCCATACCACTATATCGCCATGTATAGGTTTAAAATCAAAACCGCACAATGTCGTATTGGAAATTCGACTTCCGTTATGAACCAAGGCAAGGGATCATCCTTACCGCTTCGAGACTCTCTAGCCCGAGCCTCAGGGTCAGAGCGCATCGAGCCTTGGATCGTCAGGACCGGTCCACACGGAGTGGATTAAAATGCCTGAACTCTGCGTTTCCCCACCCTATGGGGCGTAAACTGGTCATATACCGACCAAATCATCCATCAGCTCCGCAGAGACAGATATAACCGAGGCGCCTCGCTATCCATCATCCATACAAGTAAAACGTCCGGGCATGCAAAACCCCGACACCACTCCTAGCTAGAAGAAAACGCATGTCCTCCCTGAGGTCCTCTCCTGTTTCTGGTTCATACCGGGGTGTGAGGCTCGCGAATTAACGCTATACACAAAGCTATGCTATATTAAAGCCGTGCTTTGATCATCAACCACAAGACTCTTCTTTTCAACAAAAGTCTTGATCACAGCATCTCTGCATGCCACGTTGTCAACCTACAACGTCAGACGCACATCCATTTACAAGTCCATTCTGAGTCTGAACGAAACCGGAGGCACCTTATTCCTCGTCCCATATGTCCAATACAGGAGAGAGGTCTTCGCACATCCGAACGATCAACAAGTACGTCCGGACAACCACCACTGTAACCCCGTCAGGGAAGCAACTCCCATCAAAGGCATCAGTAGCCATCCATTCGATGTGAAGATCATCGGTCTTGCACCGTCTTCATATCTTCGACTTCTAATCGTCGACCAACTATTTGAAATGAGAAGTAACTCGGCCTTTTCAAATAATTCACGTATATTTATAGTTTTAAACCAATTCTTTCCATGGGTAAAATATTTGACATCCATAATTCAGTTCATTAATATAATCTTCATGTCAAACACATTCAACCATCAAATATCCAATAAACCAAATAAATTCGGTTTATTTCCATTTCAAATCATTTATAATATTTTTAAACGATTTATCGCTATTTTTATTTATTTAAAAATAGCCCATTTATTTAAACGACGCTTCAGGCCATAACGCGACCATGGCACTGTTTTTCTTTAGATTTGATTTACACATATCTGAAAATCTAACCGTTGGATCTTTACAAATTTTATATCGTTGGAAAGATCTTTTCAAAGCGGATCCAATGGTTCTAGTTTTGGGAAAATCTGACGGTCGGATCTCCCGGTATAATCGTTTAAATTTACGATTTCAAAACACGAACTGCAGCGTCGTTATTCGTTTTAATTTAGTTTATATATATATATATATAATTCATTCTGGCGCTGTTTTTCTTCAGATTTGAACTAAACATTTCACACAGCCTAACCGTTGGATCTTTACAAATTTGATATCGTTGGAAAGATATTTTCAAAGCGAACCCAACGGTTTCGGTTTCAGGGAAATCCGATGGTTGGATTTCTCGGTATAATCATTTAAAGTTACAATTTCAAAACATGAACTGCAGCGTCGTTATTCGTTTTATTTTAACTATATATATATATACATATATATATATGTAAATAAAATCTGTTCTTCGATTTCCAAACCATTTTCATTTCATATACGTGGTAAAAATAATATTTTTAGCCAACAAAAATTTATTTCAACACATGACTATTTTTAACACTTCATATATATAATAAAAATGTGATTTTTATTGTTAAAACAATTTACTTTAAACATGAATATTTTTAGCGATTTGTATATATAATAAAAATATGAGCGATTCATATATGTAATAAAAATGTGATTTTTATTGTTAAGACAATTTATTTCAAACATGAATATTTTTAGCGATTCATATATATATATATATAATAAAAATGTGATTTTTATTGTTAAAACAATTTATTTCAAACATGAATAGTTTATCAACACATGATTATATTTCAACACACGAATATTTCAGAAAATTTCGGCAGCATAACGACAGGGGGTTTAAAACCGGCACCGTCCCGAGTACGGCACCTCGCACTACCTTAGGCCTTGCGGCGTTCGCTAAGGGGTTTATCCTAATGATCTAATCATTTCGATCATTTTCATATCATATTGAATTTTTCCACAAACAACCAGTGTCAACCATTCGCAATATCAACCAAATTTCACACCAACCACAATCCAAACAATCACAACCAATATATATCGTCCATGGTTTGTGGACAAGGGGAGTATATACATACATACATACATACATACATACATACATATATATATATATAAACATATATTTCCATTTCAATTCCATATCTCTATATATGGTATATACAACACATGTACAATTTATACATCGCTTATATAATTTATACAACGCCCATATATGAGGTATACAACTCGTATATAATTTATACTTCACTTATATAAATTATACATTGCTATTCCATTCCAGTTTGAATTTAGAAATCTCACCACGGTTTTCGCCGGACACTTCAAGAATGTAGAAGACGTCCACACGAGTCCAATGTCTCTGGTTTCACTGGATTTCGACAACATATATAAAAGATATGATTTTTATTCTAAAATCATAATTTGCGACACTTTAAAGCGTTAAAACCTTTAAATCAAATCGCTGCCATATACCTTCCCACTTGATTCCAAACCAGGGTTTGAATTTTTGATAAGTCGGTGAAGCTTGGCCAAGATCTGATGGTGCCACACGGTACAGCCTCGAGAGGCGCGCCTGAGCCTCCCCGCTCTGATGAACTCGACGACGCCTAGGGGTGGGAGGGAGCTTCGAACGGTGGCACTTGCAGCGAGTGAATCGAACAAGATACTTACCGATGGGAGGTGATGTTTGTATGGATGTGAAGCCATCGTGATTTTCTACATAATTGCCTAAAGATTTGCTCGAATTCGTTGAGCGGTTTGGAAGTTAAGGAGGAAGGAAGGAATCAGCTTCCACCGTCGTCAATTTTTAGGTTTACGGATTTTTTTATCTGGAGCGAGATAATGAGGATGAATTCCTATTGGCCCTTGAATTTTATATTTTATTTTTAATTCTTTAATGCGGAAAATACCCACTAATCCATATGAACTCCAATTCCAACTCAACGATTATCGCCACTAGCTAAATACCCCTATTCCAAATACAATGAAATATGTTTCGTAAGCCGATTCGACTATTTCAGTCAGTTATTCCTCAAATTAAAATACAAAACATTCAATTTTAGATTTGAACGTACATTTTAATTTGTCGTGGCCACATACTGATTCTAAAAATTCCAGAAAAATAAATTTGGCTATGTTTGGATAATATGGTCCCAACAAAACTAATTTCGTCGAATTTGGAGACCGTTTCAAAAATTGCCTTTTCTGGTCGAACCAATTCAAATTGAAATTACCAAATGTGTTTTCCTTTGCCACGCTCACATATTAATTCCAAAAATTATGGAATT
This sequence comes from Allium sativum, assembly GCA_030737875.1. Classification (NCBI taxonomy): domain Eukaryota; kingdom Viridiplantae; phylum Streptophyta; class Magnoliopsida; order Asparagales; family Amaryllidaceae; genus Allium; species Allium sativum. The sequence goes on along the minus strand of CM060915.1, from coordinate 463,670,455 downwards.
TGAAACCTTGTAATAATTTGACATTCCGGATCCAACCAAAGTGGTTTCGTCGAAAACCGAGGTCGTTTGCAAAATGTCTATTTTTACGGGCTATACTTATTCCGTAGCGACCATTCTGAATATTCAACTGGCCATAACTTTTGATTCCTGCTATGAAATTTCAATTTTTCAGATTCATTAGAAAGATATTTTTAAACAGATTTAAATATTTTTGGTTTCACCATAATCCGATTTATTTTGAATTTTGTACGTTCAGTCAAAGACTGCAGCACTATTTCTAACTCCTTTTAAAATTAAAATTAAAATAAATATTTATATTCCAACACCGATTCCAATAAATTTATACGTTCTACTTCTATTCAAAATAAATTTCTTGTCATTATTATTTAAAATAATTCATTTTAAATATTCAAAATTCATTAAAATTGCCAAAATAAAAATTTTAAATTGGTTCTGATTTACCGGGTTGTTACAATCTCCCCCACTTAAAATCTTTTCGTCCTCGAAAAGGAACCAAGCTAAAAGTTGTTTAACTAACCAACTCAACTTTCATTTTGGCTTTCATTCTTCAACTTTTCAGTTTCTACGAATTTTCTAATTCTTCAAAAATTTGGCTAACACCCTAAATTTTTGAAAAATTTCATCATAACCTCCTTTGTACGGGGAGGGGTTTGGAAATTTATTGGGTCGTATTAGGCACCCAATAAATCCTAAAAAGCATACACATATTTATAGTGAAATAACTTTGTGTCCACATGGGAGTCTATATAGATCATAATTCCAGAGAATAAATTTTCGTCACCCTATAAATAGTTTTTGTGCCTTAATGACTAGAGAGGCGTGATTATTGTCAACTCCAGACCCGTGTGGGGTTTTTATTCATTTGGAAATTTACCGTTACATTTTATACAGTCCATACCAGTCTTTGATTCAACCTGAAATATAGTCATCGCCATACAAGCCTCTCGCTTGTATGGTAAATCTTCAACCTCATCACACAAGCTACATGTGCTTATGTGGTATATGATAGAGTATGTTATCTTCACGCAGTATGCCATGTAGTATAGTTCAAAATTAATTGTTACTATCCTATGTTGATGTTTATAATCTCACATAGAACAACCAGCAATCCACATCCAATGGCATTCACAGTAGTTTGTATATAAATAAAATTGCGGAGCCAACTCATTAAGGTTTACCTATTTGTCGGGCATGCAAATAAATTCTTTACTCAATAGCAATTCCATTTACCTCTTCAAACATATATAATGTACATGCATGCATTTCAATCAATTTTCAAATCAGTTCAATATTTGATTCAATTTGCATAAATTTACCCTTCATTCTCTATTGCTTAGAGTAATCATCATTCCAATATTTTTATTAATCATATTCATAATTACACAACACAAACAATAATCAATTTGTTGATTAACTTTCAAAAATTTAATAATTAATTTATATACTCTTTTAAAATCATATTTTCTAAGATCAGACTATATAATTAAAAAAATTACATCCATGAAAAGGAAACAACAACAAAGTAGAAAACAATACGGAAATGCAAAATACTGTAAATGTACCTTGCACCAGAGTTAATCAGAGATATCCACTCTGCAATTGGGATAAGCTTGCTTAATGCTCTCCTCAATTTCCCAAGTATAGTCTCGTGGATCTCCACTCCATTGCACTTTGACTAAGTGAACTTTCTTGTTCCTCAGCTCTTTAGTTTCTTTGCCAATAATCTTTATCGGCTCCCTCCTCACAGCTAATTCTGGAGTAATCTCCAAATCCTGTTGCGCTGCTTCTTCTACAACCAGATCTGGATCATGCACATGCTTTCGAAGTTGAGACACATGAAACAAATCATGTACTCCAGGAAACAAATTAGGCAATTGAACCTTATAAGCATGAGTTCCAATCCGTTCAAGTATAGGAAATGGACCAATAAATTTGGGCGCCAACTTCCCTGTTTTGCCAAATCGGACTACTCCTCTCATCGGAGAAACCCTCAGATACACATAGTCAACAACAGAAAAAGCCAAATCTCTTCTTCTTGAATCTGCAAAACTCTTCTGTCGGCTTTGAGCTGTTTGCAATCTTTTCTTAATGAAATCGACTCTGTTTGAAGATTTGCGAATCATATCGGATCCCAATACAAGTCTATTACCAGGTTCTACCCAACATGTGGGAGATCTACAAGGCTGACCATACAGCGCTTCGAATGGTGACATTTTCAGGCTCTCTTGGTAGCGGTTGTTGTATGAGAACTCAGCCAAATGCAAGTGGTCTTCCGATGATCCGCCAAAATCAATAATACATGCCCACAATAAATCTTCTAGTATACGATTCACCCTCTCAGTTTGGCCATCTGTTTGAGGATGATATGCGGTGCTCAGGTTCAGTTTTGTTCCCAATTATGCTTGGAATGCTTCCCAGAATTTACTAGCAAAAATTGGGTCTCTATCACTGACTATGCTGATGGGGACTCCATGCAGTTTAACAATTTATTTGAAATAAATCTGCGCTAGACTCTGAGCGGTTCTATTTGATCTGACAGGTATAAAATGGGCAGTCTTCGTGAAACGATCTACGATCACCCATATACTATCATTTCCTCACTTGGTTCTGGGCAAGCCACTATGAAGTGCATAGAGATTTGTTCCCACTTCTAGTTTGGAATTTCCAACGGTTGTAATAATCCAGCCAATTTATGTTGATCACTTTTGACTTGTTGATAGGTGGAACACCGGCTAACATATATAGAGATGTCTCTTTTCATCGCCTTCCACCAGAATGTTCGCTTGAGGTCATTATACATTTTACTAAACCCTGGATGGATACTCAGCTTAGACTTGTGACACTCATCCAATACTTTCTTTTGAGCTCAAGGATGTCAGGAACACAAATACTTCCTTTCAATCTCAGAACTCCTGTGCTATCCACTTGGAAACTGGAGACTTCGCCCTTTGGAATTCTTTTGATCATCTTTTTAACAAAATTATCGTCTTTTTGAAGGACATATTTTATCGATCAACAAAGGCACAATGATAATATTGGCGATGGTCACATCCTTCTTGCTGAGCGCATCAGTCACAACATTGGCTTTCCCCGGAGTATACAAAATATCAAGATCATATGCCGCGAGAAATTCTAGCCAACGCCGCTGCCTCAGATTCAGATCTTTCTGGGTGAATAAATACTTCAATGATTGATGATCGGTATATAGTTCAAACTTCTCACCCAATAGATAATGTCTCCATATTTTCAGAGCAAACACGACGGCTAACAACTCAAGATCATGAGTAGCATATCTCTTTTCATGCGGCTTCAACTGACGGCTAGCATAAGTGACTACTTGGCCTCTTTGCATTAATACCGCACCAAGAACTCCAATAGAATCATCCGTCCAGACCATCAAATCCTAATTGCCATCGATAATTGTTAATACTGGAGCAGTTGTCAATCTTAATTTTAGCTCTTGGAAAGCTGCCTCACATTCTGGAGTCCACTTAAACCTTGAATATTTCTTAGTAAGCTACGTCATTGTACCAGATAGCTTCGAAAAATCTTTAACGAATTTTCGGTAATAACTAGCCAATCCCAGAAAACTTCGGACTTCTGTTGGAGTACTAGGCTGTTTCCAATCCTGAATAGCAGTGATTTTACTTGGATCTACATAAATTTCTTCCTTTGATACGGCGTGACCAAGGAACTTTAACTATTCTTGCCAGAATATACATTTGGAAAATTTGGCCTTTAAAACATTCTTTCTCATAATCTCTAACACTTGTTGCAAATGTTTTGCATGCTCGTTCTCTGACTTAGAGAAGATCAATATGTCATCAATGAAAACTAGTATGAATTTATTCATGACATCTCTGAATACTTTGTTCATTAGATCGAAAAAATAAGCTAGGGCGTTACATAAGCCGAACGGCATTACTAACCACTCATAGAATAAATCTGGACCTCGGAACGTTGTAAAAGGAACATATTCTTTGGCAATTCACAGCTGATGGAAACCTGCAGCTAGGTCCATTCTTGAAAATACCTGTGTGCCATTCAATCGATCTAACAAATCATTAATTCGCGGCAATGGATATTTGATTTTTAATGTCTTCTTATTCAATTCACGATAATCCATGCGTAGTCAGGGAGTACCATCTGACTTTGGGACAAACACCACTGCTGCTCCCTAATTAGAGAAACTAGGACTGATCAGACCCTTCCATACAAGTTATCGAGTTTGATTGTCTAATTCTTCTTTTTCCTTCATGGTCATTCTTCAAATAGCATGCACTACTGGCCTTGCATTCAGAATTAAAGCGATCTTGAAATCAATTTCTCTACGCGGAGGTAAGCTAACAACTTCTTCAAATACATCCACATAATTCTTGAGGACAGGAATATTTTCTGTATCGACAGGGATATGTTCTATTTGAGCAGGAGAAACATCAAAAGCTGACCAAAAGTCTTTTCTATCCAAATTCTGACCTCCACATGGTATGGTTATATAGTCCCCTAATTTATTCTTCGCCTTAGCGACTCTGTCAGTGCATTTAACCTCAGCTTCATATTTGATTAACCAATCCAATCCTGAAATAAGATCAAATTCAGTAAAATTCATGACGATCGCGATGGTAGAGAACCGATAACATGAAAAAGAGACAGGTACCCCACAAATCCAACTAAGATTGAGGGAACCCCCAATCGGATTATGGACAGTGATGGGTTCTTTAAGCCATTTCAATTTCAAATCCAATTTTTTAACTGCATTACTTGCAATAAAGCTTCGTAACGCGCCTGTATCAAACAGTACTTTAACTGGAATATTTTATACAGTAAGCGTGCCTTCCAAAACATCTGACCTACCTTGATTGGCTGAGGATGCAGGAACTTCTGCCACTTCATTCACTTGTACTATTTCAGGCTTCTTTAAGAGATGGCAATCCTTTGCAAGATGACCAGTTTGATGGCATTGATTGCATTCTGTATTCTCTTGAAACCTCTTATCGGGTTTAAATCCCTTCTTCTTTTGCTTCCAATTGGATTTAGATCCATCCTTTCTTTGTTTCTTTAAAGCTATGCAATTTATCGACAAATGTCCTTGCTTATTGCAGTTATTGCATACGGCAGTCGTTATTGGTTCTTTCTCGGACATAACCTTTTTCCTATTGACTCTAGGCTTCTTTCTGACCCCAGAAACCGTACTTGCCTCCGGCTGTGTACTTGTCTCTGGGCTATTAGTTTCAAATTTCCTTTTGTTGTTAGAACTGCCTTCCTCTTCGTCGTCCAAAAGACCTTGCTTATCAATATATTCATACTGGTAAGCCATGTATATCATTTCAGAAAAAGGAAGCTTCACATGTGTGGTTACCCTACTTTGGTACTTTCTTTGGAGTCCGTTAATAAACCTCAGATTCTTCCTCTTTGGATTTTCAATTAGCTCCGGGGAAAAATGAGAAAGTTTATTTAATGTCTTATGATATTCCGGAATGGTCATATCCCCTTGTATTAGGTAGTAGAACTCATCATATAGTCGATCTATTGCTTCTGGAGGAATAACTCTTTCATTATAAATTTCTTCAAATCTATCCCAGCTAATATTACCTTCTGGATTATCCTTAATAGCAGTTTCCCACCAGATTAAAGCTTCATCTTTGAGTGCCCAAGATGCCAGTAATCTTTTCTGGTCATCCCTCAGCTTGAAACCTTCGAAAATTCTCTCAGCAAAACGCATCCAAGCTTGAGTTTGAATAATGGGTTCATTGCCCAAGAACGGTACTCCACCCCAATTTCGATACTTCTTTAATTGAGCTTCTATATTTGATCCTGGCTGTGGGAGCATAACTGGCTCATTAGATTGTCGAACCATAGAATTACTTCTTCTGCTTTTACCACTCATTTTTTCTATGTCTGCAAATGGCAGAAAAAGTGTCAGGCCAACAGAAAAGATATTGTACATCATAGAGACATATATTTGAAATATATATGTGTCTATTGGGGTGTATTTTATTCTGCTTTACTCATTCAAGGATATTACTTATCCATTATATAATGAGTAATTCGTCTTAGAACACTCCTGATTCTATTTCTGACGAGTTCGTTAATATGTTATATTCCGGAACTAAGATTAACCAAAGCTCTGATACCACGTGTGATGACCCCAAACCCCCGTTCCACGGTGGCAAGGGTAATCTTTGGAATATAACACATAAATAATAACAGCAGAATAGAAATATATCATTACACCAGATAATGTACAACAGAATACGCTGGATAAACATAATCATCAGAGTTACATGGTACATCAGGATCACACTTAGTACAAAATACAGTTTTCTGCTTTATATAAAAAGTATGCAGCGGAATCAAACATAATATACATAACAAAATTTGAACAACATAATAGAAATGATAGAATCCATCTTCAGCTCCATAGCTATCCAGAATGATCCTGATAAAACCTGAACACAAGGCTGCCCATGTAGAAATAGGGGCACCCGATTTTGGAAAGTGAAACAAATTACGAGTCAGTCATGGGACTGGTATGAGAAATCTACTTAAGTTATTTTAAAATAAGGCCAATCACAGGGCCACGCCGCTAACGCGGAACAGGTTTACTCCATTGGATTGCCAGTGCTTAAAAAAAGTAAATCATTTAAACATCGCAATGCTTTTTACAAAAATGAAGCCATTATAAGACTAAGGTCCCATCACACAATGCAACGCAAACCAGAGGATAGAGTTTTACCTTATAATGGCCAAAATATGCTTGATATGAATAAAAACAAATCATTTGATATTATCACTAGTGTATATATATTTCAAAAACAATTTCAATCACAAATATCAATCATAGACGGCACAAGTGCCCTATACCACTATGTCTCCATGTATAGGTTTACAATCAAAATCGCACAATGTCGTATTGGAAATTGGACTTCCATCATGAACTAAGGCAAGGGATCGTCCTTACCGCTTCGAGACTCTCTAGCCCGAGCCTCAGGGTCAGAGCGCATCGACCCTTGAATCGTCAGGGCTGGTCCACACATAGTGGATTAAAATACCTGAACATGGCGTTTCCCCGCCCTATGGGGCGTAAACTGGTCATGTACCGAACAAACGATCCACCGGCTCCATAGAGACCGATATAACTGAGGCGCCTCGCTATCTGTCATCCACATAAGTAAAACGTCCAAGAATGCAAAACCCCGACACCACTCCTAGCTAGAAGGAAATGCATGTCCTCCCTGAGGCCCTCTCTCGTTTCTAGTTCATACCAGGGTGTGAGGCTCGCGAATTAATGCTATACACAAAGCTATGCTATATTAAAGTCGTACTTTGATCATCAATCACAAGACTCTACTTTTCAACAAAAGCCTTGATCACAACATCTCTACATGCCACGTTGTCAACCTACAACGTTAGACACACACATCCATTTACAAGTTCGTTCTGGGTGTGAACGAAACCGGAGGCACCTTATTCCTCGTCCCATATGTCCAATACAGGAGAGAGGTCCTCGCACATCCAAACGGTCAACAAGTACGCCCGGACAACCACCACTATAACCCCGTCAGAGCAGCAACTCCCATCAAAGGTATCAGTAGCCATCCATTCGATGTGAAGATCATTGATCTTGACCGTCTTCATATCTTCGACTTCTAATCGTTGACCAACTATTTGAAATGAGAATTAATTCGTCCTTTTAAAACAATTCACGTATATTTGGACTTTTAAATCAATTCTTTCCATGGTTAAATTATTTGACATCTGTAATTCAGTTCATTAATATAATCTTCATGTCAAAAACATTCAACCATCAAATATCCAATAAACCATGTAAATTCGGTTTATTTCCATTTCAAATCGTTTATAATATTTTTAAACGATTTATCACTATTTTTATTTATTTAAAAATAGCTCATTTATTTAAACGACGCTTCAAGCAATAACGCGGCCATGGCGCTGTTTTTCTTCAGAATTGATTTACACATATCTGAAAAACTAACCGTTGGATCTTTACAAATTTTATATCGTCGGAAAGATCTTTTCAAAGCGGACCCAAGGTTCCAGTTTTGGGAAAATACGATGGTCGGATCTCCCGGTATAATTGTTTAATATTACGATTTCAAAACACGAACTGTAGCGTCGTTATTCGTTTTAATTTAATTTATATTTTAATTTAACTTATATATATATAATTCATTCTGGCGCTGTTTTTCTTCATATTTGAATTAAACATTTCACACAATCTAACCGTTGTATCTTTACAAATTAGATATCGTCGGAAAGATTTTTTCAAAGCGAACCCAACGGTTTCGGGGAAATCCGATGGTCGGATTTCTCCGTATAATCGTTTAAAGTTACAATTTCAAAACATGAACTGCAGTGTCATTATTTGTTTTATTTTAATTATATTTATATATATATATAAATATAATCCGTTCTTTGATTTCCAAACCATTTCATTTCATATACATGGTAAAAATAATATTTTTAGCCAACAAATATTTATTTCAACACATGGCTATTTTTAACACTTCATATATCTATAATAAAAATGTGATTTTTATTGTTAAAAATTTTACTTCAAACATGAAGATTTTTAGCGATTCATATATATAATAAAAATGTGATTTTTATTGTTAAAACAATTTATTTAAAACATGAATATTTTTAGCGATTCATATATATAATAAAAATGTGATTTTTATTTTTATAACAATTCATTTCAAACATGAATATCTTTAGCGATTCATATATATAATAAAAATGTGATTTTTATTGTTAAAACAATTTATTTCAAACGTGAACAGTTTATCGACACATGAATATATTTCAACACATGAATATTTCAGAAAATTTCGGCAGCATAACGGTAGGGGGTTTAAAACCGGCACCATCCCGAGTACGACTCTTCGCACTACCTTAGGCATCGCGGCGTTCCCTAAGGGGCTTATCCTAATGATCTAATCATTTCGATCATTTTCATACCATATTGAATTTTTCTATAAACAATTCCAGTTTTGTTTCAACCACAAATAACCATTGTCAACTATTCGCAATATCAACCAAATTTCACACCAACCACAATCCAAACAATCACAACCAATATATTCGTCCATGGTTTGTGGACGAGGGGAGTACATATATATGTATATATATAAACGTATGTATTTCCATTTCAATTCCATATCGTTATATATGGTATATACAACGCATGTACAATTTATACATCGCTTATATAATTTATACAATGCCCATATATGAGGTATACAACGCGTATATAATTTATACTTCGCTTATATAAATTATACATCACTATTCCATTCCAGTTAGAATTTAGAAATCTAACCACGGTTTTCGCGTTGCCAAAATTTGTAGCAAGCTCTATAAATTCCCCGGACACTTGTAGAATAGAGAAGACGTCCATACGAGTCCAATGTCTCCGGTTTCACTAGATTACGTCAACATACGTCAAATATATGACTTTTATTCTAAAATCATGATTTGCGACACTTTAATGCGTTAAAACCTTTAAATCAAATCACTGCCGTATACCTTCCACTTGATTCAAAACTAGGGTTTGAATTTTTGATTAGTCCGTGAAACTTGTCCAAGATCTGATGGTGTCACATGGTACAGCCTCAAGAGGTGCGCCTGAGCCTCCCTGCTCTGATGAACTCGACGACACCTAGGGGGTAGGAGGGAGCTTCGAACGGCGACATTTGCAGCGATGAATCGAACAAAATACTTAACGATGGGAGGTGAAGTTTGTATGTATGTGAAGCCTTCGTGATTTTCTACAGAATTCCCTAAAGAATTACTCGAATTCGTTGAGCGGTTTGGAAGTTAAGGAGGAGGGAAGGAATCAGCTTCCACCGACGTCGATTTTTAGGTTTACAGCTTTTTTATCTGGAGCGAGATAATGAGGATTAATTCCTATTAGCCCTTGAATTTTATATTTTATTTTTAATTCTTTAATGCGGAAAATACCCACTAATCCATAAGAACTCCAATTCCAACCCAACAACCGTCGCCCCTAGCTAAATACCCCTATTCCGAACATAATGGAATATGTTTCGTAACCCCATTCGATTGTTTCAGTCAGTTATTCCTCAAATTAAAATATAAAACATTTAGTTTTAGATTTGAACGTACATTTTAATTTGCCGGTGCCACTTACTGATTCTAAAAATTCCAGAAAAATAAATTTGCTATGTCTGCACGATACGGTCCCAACAAAACCAATTTCGTCGAATTTGGAGACCGTTTGAAAAATGGCACTTTTCTGGTCGATCCATTTCAAATTGAAATTACCAAACGCGTTTTCCTTTGCCACGCTCACATATTAATTCCAAAAATTATGGAATTTGAAACCTAGCAATAATTTGACATTTCGGATCCAACCAAAGTGGTTTCATAAAAAACGGAGGTCGTTTGCAAAATATCTATTTTTACGAGCCATATTTATTCCATAGCGACCATTCTGAATATTCAACTGGCCATAACTTTTGATTCCCGCTATGAAATTTCAATTTTTCAGATTCGTTAGAAAGATAATTTTAAACATATTTAAATATTTTTGGTTTCACTAAAATCTGATTTTTTTTGATTCCGGTACATTCAGTCAAAGTTCAAAGTTGAATTTTCAAACTGTTGCGCTATTTCTAACTCCTTTTAAAATTAAAATAAATATTTATATTCCAACATCGATTCCAATAAATATATACGTTCTAATTCTATTCAAAATAAATATTCAAAATTCATTAAATTTGCCAAAATAAAAATTTTAAATTGGTTCTGATTTTCCGGGTTATTACACTACTTGTTTTATTATTCAAAACAAGTTAATATTTCTTAGTCCATTCGAAATTCAGCTTCCATTTTTGAAAAATTGATTTCCCTTTTTATATCTCAAAATCCCTTTTCATGATATTTTTATATATCAATATTAGGGCCAGTGATATTCAAACATCCAAAATAGTCAATTATCAATCACAGGTTTTCTAACACATCATATATGATAATATATATATGAAAACAGACAAGTACTATTTTTTTTTTTTTTGAGGAATCCAGTTGGATCCCGCCAACCTGTTTTCCTGCATCCACAGTTGTTAGCCAACATAAATAATACCCATCCTACTTTAAGGTAGGATATCGCGGTACAGAAGGTCATCCATTATAGTATATTGTAGGGCGCATAGGGTCATCCGCTATTGGTACTGCATGAAATATCCAATTACCCATACATATATGATAACTATAACCACCAAGCCTATATAACTAATATATTTATAATAGCCACAATAATATTTCAGTGCATCCAAACAACCAACAAACAACATATAAAAATTATTTAAAATAAAAAATCGTTTATAATAATTATAAATGAACTACAGAGTGAGTTTACTCACTTGATTTTATTTCAATCCAATCTGATTCCAATTTAAATCCTGATTATGAAATCCTCAGCTACGAGTTACTCGGCTGACTTTGCCCAGTAAAATCTCGTATACCCTTAATATAACATTCCTTAGTTAATATGACTTTATATAAATATATATATATATATATATATGCATTTACAAATTGATACCATTTTAAATAATCATTACTTGCTGATAAAAATTAACAACTAAATTTACCTTAATAGTCCATCCTATTTCTCCCTGAATTAGCGAACCAGACCCCCATTCTTCCCCGTTTGAAAGTCACGACTCATGTATCCATTCACCATTGTCGTACTTTTTCCCTCCTCCTTCTTCCTCATTTTTTCAATGAAAATACACCAACTACATGCAATAATCTCCCTTTCTTAAATTCTACCCTTTACCTACCCTTCGCCATTTTCTATCAAAATCTGTCATTGCCCTAACCTTCTATCTTACTATAGGGTACGATGCTTCCTTCCACCGAACCTCACCACATTCATCCTACAAGCTCCACTCCACCACCCAAATTCAATGCCAGTTGCCACACGTCCAATTACCTCCCCTGAAATTCGTGTCTTCGACTTACCATAAATGGCGCAACTAATCTCAACGTGATCCACTTATAATCATGCGCGAGCTTTCCCTCTACATTGAACTGTAGCGTTCAACTTCCTAGCTGCCCATGCTCCAAGAAAATCATTGTTGAAAGTAGCGATTTCTTTTTTTCTATTGGATCGATTTAGGTTTTAAACGGTGGTATCGGTTTTAATTACTAGAAAAAAAGAAGCTGAGGATCAATGGTTTCATGGTTTATAAAAAGGAAGTTAACTAAGGTTTTGGGTTTATTTATAGCTGTGAAAGGGGGGACAATAAGTATACAACCATTAAATCGTTGTTTTCCTTAGGAGTGAATATAGGAAACCAAAAATGTACGTGAAAAGAAAGAAGAAGTTATAGCTAGGTTAGGCCTGCTATTTATTTAGCTTAGGAAGGAAGGAATATATATATATATATATATATATATATATATATATATATTGATTTGCACCTGATGTGAATTTAATAAATTTAAATTATCACGAAAATTTCAACCCCTTAGCATTCCTAAGGTTATACCACTATCCCGAATACACTGGAACAGGTTTTGAAGCCCCATTTGATCATATGGAGAACATAGCAATTTAAATAGATATAATATAAGTTAAATTCAAACAATTAATTCCTTGAAAATAAATTATTATTATCGTCTATATTCAAATAGAATTTATATTGATCATCTGAATCGTCTTGATTCAGCTTTAAATTTGAATTCAATTATATTTCGGTTTCGGTATTACGATAATTCAATATACTCGAAATTAAATCGTAATCGACTTTTAAATCGATAACTCAATATAAATATCCATTTATATTACCAACTCAATATTTAAAACAATATAAAATGTTTAAAATAAATCAACCAAAAATCTAGATAGTTACAAAGACCGTTCGAGAACGTGGATTGCATGAGAACACGACACATCGGAACACAGAACAACAGAACTTTTCATTGTTATTACAACACTTTACATTGGAGTACATGAATATAGAGTACGAATAAATATTACACATCGGGAATATAATATCAGAGATCAATAATTTACATAGCAATGGAAATAAAATGCATAAATACAATGCATAATGGAAATACATCAACTTTCACAACTGAAAGAAATACATGGATACAAAGCTTTCCGAACATACCTCCGGCTGTAAATCAAGACCTTGTTAAATAAACATCTACAAAACCAAAACTACTAGCTGCCCATGTGGAAAATTTGGGCACCTAGAGTTTAGGCGAAAACAATAAACTTTAGGTCAGTCATGGGACTGGTGTGAGAACTTAAAACAATTTTTAAAATTTCAATTTAAAAGTGGGAAAATCATGGGACCACGCCAAATAACATGGAGCGGGTTTACTCCACATGAATAACAGCTTAAAACAAAACAACGCTATGCTTTTCGCAAAAATGAAGCTATTGTAAGACTCAGGTCCCATCACACATTGCAACGCAATCCGGAGGATAGAGTTTTACCTTATAAAAGCCAAACTTGCTTAGTACGTTTTGAAACAAATAATTTTGATATTGCTATAAGTGCATAGTGTAGAAAACAACTTCAAATATAAATGTATCAATCATTGAAAGCATAGGTGTAACGATTCGGATTTTGCCCAGACCTAATCGATCGCAAAATCGACAAAGACCGTTCAAAAACCCGAATACGCTAACTTTGGGCATACAACACAACAGAACAACTAACAGAAGACTTTTATAAACATTACATTAATGTTACATCAGAGTACAGAATATCAGAGTACATCAAAATAAATGCCACAACGTAAGATTAAATTACAATAATTGTAATACAATGTAGCGGCAACGAATAACTAACACATCGGAAGGCTATCGTTGCTATGGACACAACTTTAAGCTTCGATCCAGAATCCTGCTCAATATATCTACAAAATAAGCTACTCGACTGCCCATGTGGAAAATATGGGCACCCGAGTTTGCAAGTGAAACAAACTACAGGTCAGTCATGGGACTGGTATGAGAAATCTTACTAAACTATTTAATAATAAGGCTAATCATAGGACCACGCCGCTAATGCAGAACGGGTCTACTCCATTGGATTGCCAATGCATATACTACTACCATAAATAGAGATATGGATCTACAATGCATCAATCAACATGCAATTCCTTAATCTACTCATTTAGGCTTGATCCCTAAACTTAGATTTCAAAATCCAATTCACTTTACAAAAAATATTTCTTTGGACTTTATTTCTCAGTTTCTTTTATTTCAAATCATTTGAAATACATATCTATTTTTTTATATATATATATCAAAGTAGATTTCACTTCGGGATTTGAAAACAAAACATTTGGAAATATGAATTCCAAAACGTAACAAAACATACAAACAAGTATAAAACCAAATATCGGTCATGTTCCCTCAGGACCGGGCAGTATGCACCCTAACCGAACCAATATATATATGTGCACCTAACGGCTACACTGACAATGCACCGTCCCACCAATTGGGGAAGACATGCACGCCCTCACACTGTTAGTCAATTTTGGGTCACCCTCATCTTCAGCCACATACTTGCTAAATCATTTTATATTCCAAAGTAGGGAAAATCGTTTCACAACATAATCACAAGTATACTCAAATCTATATAGATTTGTACATACAAATCATTTCGAAATCATCGGGTATAGCCCTCGAAATCCTTTCTGTTTTATAAAACATTTTATAAAACATTCCCTATCCAAAATCGGGAATACTATTCTTTTTACTTAAGAAATCACTTTTCAAAATCATTCATTAATTTTTGAAATAAACAACATCGCTAACTACCTTATAGTCAAATCGTGAAGTGCTTCACAAGGTGTTAGCACATAGATATTTTTACCCATCCAAAGATAAATGTAAAAGCATATTTTGCTCATAAACTGGTCGAGCACAATCCACACAGTCAATCCATCACAATCAATATCAGCAACCAAGTGTATTTGGTTCAATCACATTTCATGTTTTACATATACAATAAAAAGGAAAATTTTATTTTAAACATATTTTCTATGTTGCTTATGGAAAATAGAAAAAAGAAAGATTATTATTGTAATAACATTTTCTATGTTGAACATGTTCTATATTTTCTAATGACAACATAAAAAGATAATTTTGTCTACTTGACATGTTATATAATTCTAATGACAAAATAAAAGATAATTTTGTCTACATGACATGTTATATAATTCTAATGACAAAATTAAAGACAATTTTGTCGACATAACATGTTATATAATTCTAATGACAGAATAAAAGATAATTTTGTCTACATGACATGTTATATAATCCTAATGACAAAATAAAAGATAATTTTGTCGACATAACATGTTATATAATTCTAATGACAAAATAAAAGATAATTTATATAACACTTTCCTATGTTCTTTAATGACAAATAAAAAGAGGTTTTACTTGCATAACATGTTCTACATTTCTTACATCATGTAAAAAGAAGTATTTATTTTCATGACATTTTCTATGTTGTGAATGATAAATAAAAAGGAGATTTTTATTTGTATACAAATTCCTATCTTTAACATAACAAATAAAATTGAATATTTATTTGTACACAAATTTCAATCTTTAATATGACAAATAAATGCGAGTATTTATTTGTATACAAATTTCAATCTTTAATATGATAAATAAATGCGAATATTTATTTGTATACAAATTTCAATCTTTAATATGACAAATAAATGCGAATATTTATTTGTTAAAATATCTCTATTTCAAAACAATGATCATTTTAACACATTTTATTTATACAATAAAAATGTGGTTTTTATTCTTAACATATTTTTATTTTCTATAATGATCTTTTCTTATATACAATAAAAATGTGAATATTTATTGTTAACATATCTTCATTTTAAACAAATGAACATTTACAATCTTTTCTACATATACGATAAAAATGTAAATTTTATCGTAAACATATTTTCATTTCAAAAAAATGAATATTTACAATCTTTTCTACATATATGATAAAAATGTAAATTTTATCGTTAACGTATTTTCATTTCAAACAAATAAATATTTACAATCTTTTCTACATATACGATAA
The DNA here is from genome assembly GCA_030737875.1 of Allium sativum. NCBI lineage: Eukaryota > Viridiplantae > Streptophyta > Magnoliopsida > Asparagales > Amaryllidaceae > Allium > Allium sativum. Next base: position 463,654,319 of record CM060915.1, on the reverse strand, counting down.
AAATGTAAATTTTATCGTTAACATATTTTCATTACAAATAAATGATGTAATATTAGAAAATAGAACATATGCATGTTTTGAATAAAAACATGATTTCTTAACAATTTACATTTTTAATGTTAAGAATAAAAAAATAGAAAATACACATGTTTTGAATAAAAGCATGATTTCATTAAAAATTTACATTTTTAATGACAAGAATAGAAAAATGGAAAATGTTCATGTTTTGAATAAAAACATGATTTCATTAAAAATTTCATATTTTAGTGTCAAGAATGAAATTAGAGAAAAGATTCATGTTTTAAAATCAAAACATGATTTCATTAAAAATATACATTTTTAATGTAATGTTAAAAATAAGAAAAGATTCATGTTTTAAATTCAAAACGTGATTTCATTAAAAATATACATTTTTAATGTAATGTTAAAAAATATGAAAAGATTAATGTTTTAAAAACAAAACATGTTTTTCATTAAAATATTCATTTTAATGTAAAGTTAGAAATTAGTGAAAAGATTCTTGTTTTAAGAAGAAAACATGTTTTACATTAAAAAAATTCACTTTTTAATGTAACAATATAAATGTAGAAAAGAAATATGTTTTAAAATGAAAGTATGTTTTACATTAAAAATTCACTTCTAATGTAATAGTAGAAATTTAGATAAAGATTCAATTTTTTAAAAGAAAACATGTTTTACATTAAAAATTTACTTTTTAATGTTATAATAGAAGTTGGACAAACATGCATGTTTTCAAAATAAAACATGTTTACATTAAAAACTTTATTTTTAATGAAATAGATGAAATTACATTTATATTTACATCACATATATTAGAATTTATATGCGTTGTTAAAATTACATTTATATTTACATCGCATATATTAGAATTTAAATGCGTTGTTAAAATTATATTTATATTTACATCGCATATATTAGAATTTATATGCGTTGTTAAAATTACATTTATATTTGCATCGCATATATTAGAATTTATTTGCGTTGTTTAAATTACATTTATATTTACATCGCATATATTAGAATTTATATGAGTTGTTAAAATCACATTTATATTTGCATCGCATATATTAAAATTTATATGCGTTGTTAAAATTACATTCATAATTACATTGCATATATTAGAACATATGTGCATTGTTAAAACTACATTTTTATTTGCAATGCATATATTAGAATTTATATGCATTGTCAAATTTCATTTATATTTACATTTGCATATATTAGGATTTATATGCAAAGTAAACTTGTCATTGGTTCAATCTTCCTTTGAATGGAATGTATTTTGTTTGACAGTACATAGATATGATATGCCAATAAAAACAATTTTTTTATTTGGCATATTAAAAACGTTAGTGAAATCGTCGAATGATTTATATATATATAATTATATATATATATATATAAATTAAAATTAAACAAATCAGCGCGGTAGTTCGCGTTTCGGAATTGTAACTTTAAACGATTATACTGAAGATCCGACCGTCGGATTTTCCCAAAACTGGAGCCGTTAGGACCGCTTTGGGAAGATATTTCCATCGATATAAATTTTATTAAAATCCAACCGTTATATTTCGCGATAAATGTAAATCAAATTTTGATAAAAACAGCGCCATGGCCGCCTATTGACCCGAAGCGTCATTAAATTAATTTAGCTTATATAAATAAAAATAGCGATAAATCGTCATTAAATACTATTAATGATATGAAATGGTTTTAAACTATGTATATGCAAGGATCATTTGAAAAGACCGAGTTCAATCTGATTTCTAATGATTATACGACGATTTAATTCAAAGATATTGAAGACGGCGATTGAAGACTGGCGATCTTCACATCGAAAGGATAACTACTGATGCCCGACATTGGTCGGCTCTTAGTAGAGGGTTAAAGTGGTAGTTATCTGGACGTACTTGTTGATTGTTCGGATATGCGAGCACCTCTCTTCTGTGTTGGACATACAGGACGAGGAATAAGGTGACTCCGGTTTCATTCATACCCAGAACGGACTTGTAAATGGATGTGTGTCCGACGTTGGATTTCATTCCATGTAAATTGATTACTACTTAATATATATATCTGTTGGTGGCAGAGAATTTATTTTCTTGCTTAACACCCTTCTCTGAGACGTATGAGCTCAGAGGATATATATTGGTAGTTATCGATCGCTTGGCATGAATTGTCAATGTGACATGCCAAGATGCATTTGATCGAGGCTTTTGTTGGAAAGCAGAGCCTTGTGGATGATGATCAAAGCTTAGTCTATTTCGGCATAGCTTTGTGTATAACGCTACTTCGCGAGCCTCACACCCCGGTAAGAGTCAGAAACGGGACAATGGAACGCAGGGAGTGCACACGTTTCTTTCTAGCTAGAAGTGGTATCAGGATTTTGCAAGCCCTGGCATTTTACTTATGTGGTTGATGGAATGAGGTGCCTTGGATTTATTGGTCGATTGTGACCATTTTATAGGTTCAATAAGACCGGGAAGCGTGTGTTCAGGAATTGCCAATCCACTAAAGTATTTGTGGACTGGCCCTGCAGTATCCAAGGGTTCGCCAGTGTCTGAATCCTGAGACATTGCTAGAGTGTCTCGAATCGGTTGGGAGAACATCCCTAGCCTTGACTTATAATGGAAATCCACTCTCCAATACGACATTACAGTTTTGATTGTAAACCTATGTATGGCGACATAGTATATGGTAGTTATGCCGTCTAGGATTGATACATTTACTTTGAAGTATTTTTGAAACATATTAGACACTAATAATAATATTAAAATATTATTTTCTACGTATCAAGCATTTTTGATCATTATAATGTAAAACTCTATCCTCCGGTTTGCGTTGCATTGTGTGATGGGACTTGAGTCTTATAATAATTTCATTTTCTAAAAAGCATTGCGTTGTTTTTTAAATAAAATTTATTAAACTTATGCACTGGCAATCCAATGGAGTAAACCCATTCCGCATTAGCGGCGTGATCCTGTGATTTGCCAAATTGTTAGTTAGGAAAGATTTCTCATACCAGTCCCATGACTGACTCGTAGTTTGTTTCACTTTACAAACTTGGGTGCCCTCTTTCCATGCGGGCAGCCAAATGACAGGTTTAGGTATGGACACATTCTGGACCGGAGCTTGCTTATGAAGAAGATGAAGAACCCTTTTCTTTTTATCTTTTATTGCTTCTTGAGACATTTAGACATTATTAATCTTTGATGTATTTGTTGGAGACTGAGACTTATTTCTTTCTTTGTTGAGACTTCCATTTTGCTAAGTGTATCCTGTAACTGCGTACTCTGATGTCTGTGATGTTATGTTGTGATGACATTCTTATTTCCGCTGCAATGATTTATGTGTTATGCTATTATCTGAGATCTGTTATTGTTGTAATTATGTTATGCTTCTATGATTATCCTTACCTTCGTACCACGGAAGTTTGGGGTCGTCACAATAGGTACCATATATTATGTCGCCATATAGGTTTCAACTAAAACCGTAAAAGCCGCGTATTGGAAATTGGATTCCATCTATGAGACGAGGCATTGGATGTCTCCTCACCGATTTTGAGACACTCTAGCACATGCCTCAGGATCACACCATCGGTAACCCTTGGATCTTCAGGGCCGGTCAACACTTAACTTTTGTGGATTAGTTATTCCTGAACAATACTTTTCTCGATCCTATCGTACATGTCACCTAGTCAGTATGTCAACCAGTCATATCCGAGGGCCCTCGCATCCATCATCCACATAAGTAAAATGTCTGGGCTCTATACCATGGCATCACCTCTTACTAGAAAGAAACGCATGCACCCCCCGCAGTCGCTAATCTCGTTTTTGAATCATACCGAGATGTGAGGCTCGCGAATTAACGTTATACACAACGCTATGCTATATTAAAGTTGTACTTTGATCATCAACCACAAAGCTCTTCTTTTCAACAAAACCTTGATCATTGCATCTCAGCATGCCACATTGACAATTCATACCATACCATTGATTTCCGCCATTATATAACCTCTGAGCTCGTACATCTCAAAGAAGGGTGTTAAACAAAGAGAATAAATTCTCCGCCACCATACATATATAAATTTAACAGAGATCAACGAATATAGCACAAAGTACAATGTCAAATATACAATCCATTTACAAGTCTGTTCTAGGTCTGAACAAAAGCAGAGGCACCTTATTCCTCATCCCTTATGTCAAATACAGGAGAGAGGCCCTCGTATATCCGGACAACCAATAAGTACGTTCGGACAACTACCACTATAACCCCTTCATGGGAGCTACCCAAATCCAAGGCATCAGTAGTAATCCATTCGATGTGAAGATCGCTGGTCTTTAACCACCATCTTCAATATCTTCAACTTTTAATCGTCTTAAATATCTTCGCGAACTATCGTTGTGCGATGCGTTCTATTCAAGCCCGAATTCGATTTATAAATTTTAATTATAAATCGAAACACTTTAAAACCATTTTTATAAATTATATAAAATATATATAATCATCTTTGAAAGTTTGTTTTAGTCATTTATCTTTAAAATTGCACATTACATTGTTCAACCAATTTTAATATTTTTGTGTTCATACAAAATCGGACATCAAAACCAGCTGTTAACTGAATATTATATTAAAATGTTCGTTTTATTCCAAATTGAAATGAGATTCAACCAATTACCAATATAATTTTAGTTTTATGGATTTCATACATCACATGTATTCAATAATAGTTATAAATAACTACTAAACATCCAATTCACATCTAAATTGCGCTTACATCTATATAAGCCTTAAATAATTATTTAATGCTTATATTGGTCCGTCAATCAATTGATTGACATTAAATTTAAACACTCGGGATTAGTGTAAATCAAATATCATCCCAATACCTGTGTGGGGTTAACAAACAGACAATTAATAAATTATTTATTCCATCTGGTCGATATTATTTAAATGGGTGAACATAAACAAGATGTTCAACTTGTAAATGGATTTTTGATCCTATTTCAACTACCATAAATATATTAACATCATTTTTAACATGTTAATTATTTCAAATTCCCATTCAAATCATAACATAAGTAATCATCCATTCATCCACGGGTTTGCAAATAACTGTGATGTGAGCTACCGGGCACCGTATACAATTTGTGATATAATAACATAACAAATATAATTGAGTGAGAGAGTTCTCACATTGATCAGTTTGACGATTTATTTTCAAACTAAATTAAACGAACGTTATTTAGCTTAAAATTCAACTTGCTTCAAATCCCTTTCAGTCAGTTCTATAATGTAGATCCCGTTGTCACGGTTCCAACGTTCCTGAAATCGTTGAATTCCGATGTTGTATCAAAAAGTTATGGCATGTTATACATTAAATAATTAATTAGAGTAATTAGTTTAATAAAATATTATTAAAACCCTAATCTTCCTCCAACCCGTCATTTCTCTCCTGAAGCCGATGGTCGACTGGACAATGATCCGTCGCCGCCACGACCTCCAACCCAACGTCCCCCCCCCCACGCGCGCTCAATATTTGGTGAAGCTTGAACCCCTTAGTCCCTAAATCAGTTCGAAAATTTCCACTTCAAGCTGCAAAATCACCCCACACGCACCATAAACATCATACCCTTTGATTTTGAAGATCTCATTGAGCTTTTTAATTTTCGTGTAGAAAGTTTCACGAATTTAGAGAAATTTAAGGATCAAAATCGGATGAATCAGGCCATTAAAAGTTTGGGCTGGGAAATTCTGAAATGATTAGGGCTTAGGGTTTTTAATTAACTATGTATATATATTATGTTATGTTATTTAATTCACACATTACATGCTTATCGCTCCGAACTCCAAACGGATCCCAACGACTGTCGCCCCTAACCGAATACCCCCATTCCGGACACAATAGGATATGTTTCATATGGCAATTTGATTGTTTTAATCAGTTGTTATAAAAATAAAATATAATTCAATATAACGTTTAATACTGAATTTGAACGTACATTTTTAATTTACCACGGCCACTACTGACTCCATAAATTACGAAATTTGGAATCTCGCTATGTTTTTAAATACAGTTCCAGGAAAATTAATTTCATCGAATTTGAAGACCATTTGACAAATGGTCTTCTAACTAGCTTATTTAATTTACAACTAAAATTCAACGGGCATTTAAATTTACCACGCTTACATACTAATTCCAATTGACCTGAAATTTTAAACTTGATAATAACTTGACGTTCTGGATCCAACAAAATTAATTTCATTGAGAACAGAGGTCGTTTGCAAAATGGCAATTTTTAAGGGATTTAATAACATTAAAATATTAATAAATTCCATAACAACTATTTGACATTTTAACTTGGACATAACTTACAATTTATAAAGTGAAATCTCAGTTTCTTACATCCGTTAGAAAGATATGGTTAATTATATCCTAACATTTCTGGTTTCATCAAATTTTGGTTTATAATGAACACTATACATTCATTTAAAGTTTAAAACTAAATTTCCAAACTACCGTGCCTTTACGAGCCCGTTTTAATTAAATTATAAATTTATATGCTCAAACTTAATTTTAAATAAATTCTAAATCATTTATTCTCAAAATCAATCGTTTAAAATAATTAATTTCTATTAAAATAAATTAAAAATAAATTTTAAATTGGTTCCAAATTTTCGGGTTATTACAACATAAATGGTTGATCTTAGCGTATGCATGTGATAAGCTCTTAGCATGCCATTTCAAGTTTCGAACCCGCACCACCATTACCATGGCACAAAGTCCTTAACCGCTGGGTTACTGCTGTGGACAACATATATGTACTGTTATTGAAACATGCATATAAAAAGAGTTTTTTTTTACATTATATGTTTATAGTACTCAACGATATTTATCAAAGTTTAAACTCAAAGTTAAACAACAACAAAAATAGTTGTAAATTTTATTTATTTACTAATTTACAACATTTGTATAATGCTATGATAATTCATATTAATGGCAATGTCTATTATACGTTGTTAGTGATATTGTATTTAATAACATTTGATCGATGTTGTTAATTCTCATATTTCAACTTCTTATTGCAGTTTTTTGTCTAAGAGAAATTTGTTTTATTAAGATAATTTGCATTTGATGATGTTCATTTGAAACTGAGATATTTAATAAAGTTAATTAATATAGTAAATTTTCTTTCCTTTTACCATGGATGTTTTATTGCTTGACGGAATAGTTTATTGTGCATTTTTATGTTTTTACACCCTATAACTCTTAATTTATCAATTAAGAGTCTAGGATATAATGAATATTAAAGTTCAATAAGGTTTGTGCTGACCTCTTCAGTCTACATCAAGGTATCGTCATTCATGATAGTTGAAAAACAATACATTAACTAGAGCGTGACATGCATTATGTGAAAAGGGAACAACTACTTTGCTTTCTTAAACCATAATTTAAATTTTGTGGAACATGACAAAAATCCGATTGGCATGACAAAAATATCATCATGATGATGATGATAATGACAGTGGTAGCCATTAAAGACAAGCGAGTTCTACATTTACTTTCAACTATAAACCAATACGCTAAAATGTATACCATTTATACTCATGGTTTTCCAATTCCGCAATTTGAGTAACATAAAACAAGAAAGAAAATATAATTTAAATGGACATGTTTTCTGTGGAATATGTCAATCTAATATCATTCATGAGCTTAGCATGGCATACAAATCAACTTCAAAAAACTCTATCTAAATGCAAAGTTACACCTAACCACAAGAATCACAAGCTAAGGTGGTGTTTGGTTCATATTGTGTTTTGCATTTTGAGTTTTCAAATTAACTATAAAATAAAGAAGTTTTGATGGATGACAAGAGGAATAGATGAATAACGAGGGGGGACAATAGAGGAACGACAAACGGATGAGTGTCTTTCGTTCTTCCATTACTCCCTAAAACAAAGTTCTATTTTGTGTGTTAACTTTATTTCCTAAAACGATCATTTTCTATAAAATACATATTTTGTTCGTATTTTTATATGGGCGAAAACAAAAAATTAAAAACATTGAATCAAACGCTACATAAGTCTTTCGACCTAATAACTATGGCCTTTTAATCTTAGATTCGATCACGAGAAAGCTAGTGTTTGGTTTGAGTTGTGTTTTCTATTTTGAGTTTTCAATATTAATCACAAAAAGTAAGAATGGTTAAGGAACAATGAAGAGAATGGAATGGGTTTGGAGGGGACCACAAAAGGATCGTAAAGATGACAGAAGGATAAAATCATATCTCGTTCTTCCATTATTTCCCAACCACCGGAAAAAATAAAAGTTGTTTTCTGTTTTGTTTATTAATTTGTTTTTTGAAATGGTTAATTTCAATAATACACATGAATTGTTTGTTTTTTATACGAATGAAAACCAAAAACTAAATATTACGAGCCAAACACTAAGTTTTCGCTTGTTCAATTAGTAGACGGTGAAAGAATTAAGCGCATTAGAGTAGTATGGAAGACAACAAATTCCTGGATCCAACCAGATGATTTTTGTACTCATTGCTAATGTTTTTAACCAAATGGTCAAACTGGCCATTTGCAATAATCACTTTGCGAGAATCAAACATTCTGTAATAACCCTAAAATTTTGCCGTTTTAAATTTATTTAGCATTAGTGTAACACCCCCACGTCCATTAATGTCACTCACAAAGGGAATGCATTAACTTCCATGGAGGTTATAAGTGAATATAGAACAGAAAAATTACAACAAGACAGATAATAAGTAGTACTTGAAAACTAAAGCTTCATTTTATTGCAGCGGAAACATGTTTATTACATCACAAAACCATTAATCAGAGTCAAGTACATTATCCATCTTCATAAAAAACAAAATACATAATCCCATTACACAAATAGCCATTAAAAAAAAGATAACAAGCTGGACTTTACTTCAACGGTCCAAGCTTTCCAAGTGAGACAAAGAAATCCAATCAAACTCCACTAGAGCTAGTTCCAACCTGAGGACCTAGAGGGGGAAAAGGATAGAAATGGAGGGGGTCAGACATAAGTCTGGCGAGTATGATAATTCCTAACAATACTATTATCAAAATAACTAGACTAAGGCATAAGCTGGAAGACAAGTAAATGTCTATGAACTATTAGGAAGATAAATATAGCGTTTAAGATAACGTTAAAGATAACGGTAAAGGCATACCTAATTACTAATGAATAATTACTATACTGCACCGCACATTACTACACTGCACCGCACCAGTCACCCTAAAGGTTGATCCCACTTGCTACACACAGAAACAATATAAATAGCCTTACGTACCCCTAGCTGACTACATAAGTGCCGTCTGCCCCTATCTCCACTAGGTAGGTGTACCTCACTACCCACTTTCGATCGGCTCCCTACTCGTAGATACCCGTGCTGGCCCCACAGTGGGGTGTATCACTCCCCTAAAGTGGAAACCCGATACAACTTGAGAATGCACGGCTTATATCTACACGATGCAACAACGTCTTACCTACCAGCCCGGGTCCACACACGCATATGAAACCCGTTGGACTTGCGTTGCCACCGCTCCCCGTTTTGGCCTCTTATAGTCAAACTCAGTATGCGTGTCCCGTCCTCGACTTGGGTCGAGCCCACAAAGATACGTTTGGGATACTGGTTGAAATGGGCCCCCACAAGCTACCCACCTAAGCTTGTCATTAATATATCCCACTTAACCCTCTTAGTCATGTTCATTTACATGTGTGTTTGGTTAAGTCTTACTAATCGTATTTCACATGCCACTAAGGGCACCCACTATATTCCTCATGCCACCCAAGGCACCTACTTAACCCCCATGTCCCACTTTACATGTTTATCTGGTTAAGTATTTCTTAATTCATTCAGGCCATAACCTCATAAAGACCTCTCACATTAGACTTGCATTTATGGCAGCTGGATTTGCTGGGCGGGTCCGGGCAGTCTTACACCATAAAAGAGTCTAACCTCGTGTCTTTACAACTATTATGCTTTAGTTTAGGCCTAGGACCTCTCACATTGGGCTAACATTTGTGACCACTGGATTTGTCGGGCGGTTCCGGGCAGGTTTACGTCACAAACGAGTCCAACCTCGTGTCCTAAGCATTGATTGACAACTTTCAATCTTTTACCCCAGTTTTAATAATTCCCTATCCAAATTATTAATTAAGTCTACTTTTATTGATGTCCATAATTGACTCAATTATGGTCATCCACTCATGGTATGCAAAATCATATCAATTGTACCCCAACATCTTATTATTAAATCCTTAATATTACCCCTACCCCACGTTTATACGTTCGCTTATTCAACGCATAATATAGGCTAGACTTGAATTGTCTAACGCATAGCACAAAGATAAATTATCACAACATATAGACAATTAAAATAAATCTAATCATAATAGGGGTGAAACTTGCATAAACTACACATGTTAAGGATCAAAAGGTGTCAACTTGTTAAATGTCACAATTTACATGATATGATCATAGCCCAAATCTATACATAAACTTGCAAATGGGGTTTATAGGCAACATAATGATGGTGTGAACTAGCATAGGATATCACATATGTCATAGCATAGTTCTAGATGTCATGGCATATGTTCATAACTTTTCTAATCAACATATGTAACTTGTCATATAGATCAACATAGCCCAAACATGATGATTTAATTAATATGAACTAACTAGCATAGATAGTAACATCATGGCTTTTTTACATGTATGATTCATCGCAACTTAGCATAGAACTTTCAACATACATAACATCATCATAGCATGATTTACAACATATAGTATATCATCACTACATAGCATAGGATTAATAACATACATGATAGCATATGTCAATTCACATCATCTACTCACAATCCATTCATGACTTAACCTAATTAAAATGATAATAATCTTGTTAAGACTATCATACTCATAATTATAGAAGAAAGAGAGTCGAAATAGCGCTCTTTTGATGAAGAATCGCTGTTAGGGTTGGGTAGTTCTGATTTGGTTGCTGTTCTTTATCTTTAATTTGATGGCGGCTGCTCTAGGTCTCAAAATATCAGCATGACGGCCATGGTCTTTGTTTATTTTCTGATTTAGGGTTTGTGTATAGGGGTCTTTTTATAGAGTTATAAATTAATTTAAGCCGTCGGATGTTCTTAGGGTTAATCAAAACCATTCAATTATGATAGGGTGATGAGTCAGCCCTAATGACTCAGCAAGGAGTCAGAATGGACTCAACAACACGGGTCAGCCTGAACCAGAAAGCTGTGCATGCTCCAGCCTCGGCCTGGGCGCACTTGGCAGATGCGCCAGTGTAAATATGTACTGGCGCACTTCCCAAGTGCGCCAGTGCATTTGTTTTTTTTTTTTTTTTTCTTTGCCACCAAACTTCGTTCGTCCATAACTTTTTCATCCGGTACTCGTTTCCCGCAAACTCGGACTCTATCTCCACTAGAATTCCGAGACGAACACAATGGCGCAACCCGTTTCCCACAATTTCCACGTCTGAGATTAGTTATTCTTTAATTTGTAAATATTAATATTAACAGAATTACGGGGTGTTACATTCTCCCCTCCTTAAAGGATTTCGTCCCCGAAATCTTCAAGTTAAGAAGAATGTATATCCTAACATCCAAACAACCATCTACTCAACCATCAAACACAGGCATCCATTGTCCTTATAGACTTCTAATGCTTTCATGTTTAAATGCACAGTGTGTGTATATGTCCATATCTAATGCAAAATCAGGCGGTCCACTGATCCAGTTGACCTCCTTAATGCAAATCATGATAGTGCCATGCATCCATTATGTATGCAAAAGTTCCCTATCGATACATATTATTTCTACATGCGTGCACAACCATTCACCAAAATGCAGTATCCATATGATAGCACCATCATTATACATCCATTTTACTAAATACAACCATTTATATGCAATATGCAGTATGAAGTGACTGAGCTGATCTAGTGCCTAATAGTGTGTGTATATGCGTCCACGAGCAATCACTAGCAAACACTTGCATCCACTTTGCATTCATCATACATAACATGTCTCAAACACATGTTTTAACCATAGGATGATCCTAACTAAAGGTCAAAGATACTAACGAGAGGATACACTAAAGATAAGATAAGTACAAGATAGCGATAAAGGAGAAATTAAAAGACATACCCTCAAAAAGAAAAGGGTATCGTGAACGCATCTTCTCTTCTGTCTCCCAAGTAGCGTTGCTCTCGTCGTCTCCCCATTGTACTTTGACTAGTCTGACCTCTCGATTTCTCAGCTTCTTAATCTCCGACCCAAGAATGCGCATTGGAGCTCGTCGAATCGTTGCGTCACGCTCAATCTCCGCCTCTCTAAGCAAACTCGGCTCTACCACCTCCGCGGTCTCGTGCAAGCACTTCCTCAAATGTGATACATGGAATACGTCGTGTACACCACTAAGTCTCTCGGGCAACTCCACTCTATACGCCATTTGCCCAATCTTCTCCTTAATAGGAAACGGTCCTACGAACCTTGGTGCTAATTTCCCAACGGACCCAAAGCGAACTACGTTTCGTAATGGAGACACTTTGACAAAGACCATGTCCCTAACCTCAAATTCAAGATCCGTCCTTCTCTTATCCGCATATGATTTCTGCCTATCTTGCGCTGCTTTCATCCTCCTCCGAATCAAGTCGATCTTCTCCGAAGTCTCTCTAATCATATCGGGCCCAAGTATGATCTTATCGGTAGATTCCCACCAACATGTAGGCGAACGACACGGCCGTCCATAAAGAGCTTCGAATGGTGCCATACCAATGCTAGACTGAAAGCTATTATTATATGCGAACTCTACCAGTGGAAGATGCTCTTCCCATGTACCCCCAAAGTCTAGGATACATAGCCTCAAAAGATCCTCTAGAATGCGATTCACCCTCTCGGTCTGGCCGTCCGTCTGAGGATGATATGCGGTGCTCAAACATAACTGAGTCCCTACCGCCTCTTGTAAGCTTCTCCAAAATTCGCTAGTAAAAATAGGATCGCGGTCGCTCACTATGCTAGAAGGAAGACCGTGCAAACGAACTATTTCTCGGACGTATACAGAAGCTAACCATGGAGCAGTCCTCTTACTCTTCACGGGAATGAAATGGGTGCTCTTAGTAAGTCTATCTACTATAACCCAAATCCCCGTATTACCCTTTCTCGATCTCGGTAATCCATCAATAAAGTCCATCGAGACGCTTTCCCACTTCCATAGTGGAACCTCCAATGGGTGGAGTAACCCACCGGGTTTCTTTTGCTCCGCTTTTACTTGTTGGCACACCAAGCATCTAGCGACATACTCGGCTACGTCCCTCTTCATACCGGCCCAAAAGTAAACTCGTCTCATGTCCATGTACATCTTGTCCCCGCCGGGATGAATGGTCATCTTCGAACGATGTGCTTCGTCAAGAATAGTCTTCCTTAGGTCATCGTCTTTTGGTACACAAAGTCTACCGTCCCTACGTAACCAACCCTTATCATCTAGGGTATACCTACGGAGATGGATTGATGACTCCCCTCCTGTAACAACCCGAAAATCTGGGCCAGTTTAAAATTTTTATTTTGGCAATTTTAGCGAATTTTGAATATTTAAAATGAATTATTTTAAATAATATCGTCGAGAAATTTATTTTGAATATAATTCGACGTATATATTATATACGTCGTCGTTAGAATATAAATATTTATATATAATTATAAATAGAATTGAAAATGGCGCGGTAGTTCGATAATTCGATTTCAAACTTCAATTGAATGTACCGGGTGCAAAACAATCCGGATTTTAGTGAAACCAAAAACATTAGGATCTAATTGATGATATCTTTCCAACGAATCCGACAAATTGAGATTTCATGGCGGGAATCAAAAGATATGTTCAGTTGAAAATTCTGAATAGTCGCTATGGAATTCAGGCCCTTAAAAATAGCAATTTTGCAAACGACCTCGGATTTCGACGAAACCAGTTTTGTTGGGTCCGTGATGTTAAGTTATTGCTAGATTCCAAATTTCATAATTTTTCGAATCAATATGTGAGCGTGGCGAAGGAAAACGCGTTTGACCAGTTTCAGTTGATTTTAATCGACTGGAAAATAGCCATTTTTCTAACGGTCTCAGAATTCGACGAAACTAGTTTTGTTAGGACCGTATCGTCAATACGAAGCTAGAAAATATTTTTCTGCACTTTATAGAGTTAGTATGTGACCCCGGTAATTTGAAATGTACGTTTAAAATTCAATATAGTGATTTAAATGTAAATTTAACGGAAACTGATTGTAACAGCCGAATCAGCTGACGATACATATCCCATTGTGTTCGGAATGGGGGTTAAACGCTATGGACGACAGGTGGTGGGCCTCGTTTTGATGACGTATGTAAAAGTCAACTTTTAAAAATAATAAAATAATAAATAAAAATAAATAAAAAAAGAAAACCCCCCCTCCTCCCTTAACCAGGCCCCCCCCCGATCGAATTTCATTTTACAGAGAATAAAAAAAAAAAAACAAATCGCTTCCCCCCCCCGACGGAAATCGCCCCTCCCCTTTTTCTCCAACGCGCCGCCACCACTCCCGGCGCTCCGACCACCGCGTAGCCGTCCTCAGGCGAGGTCTACCCTCCTCTCGCGCCTTGCCGTCTCGCTCCTCCCCCTTTTCCGCGGAAGCCCCAAACCCCTCCCCCGTTCAGATCGCCAAGCCCCAAGACCCCCTCCGACCCCTGCGCCCCCTCAGGCCATCCACCGCCACCAGATTCTTCCCCCCTCCGACCACTCGACAGCGCCCCCCCTGTAAGTTTTTTTAATTTATTTATTTTTACTTTAGTTAAAACTGTTTTTTTTATAATGTTAAAACTGTTTTTTTTATAATGTTAAAACTGATTTTTTTTATAATGTTAAAACTGTTTTTTTTATATAACGTTAAAACTGATTTTTTTATAACGTTAAAACTGATTTTTTTATAATGTTAAAACTGATTTTTTTATAATGTTAAAACTGATTTTTGTTAATTTAAAAACTGATTTTATTTTATGTTATAAAGCAATGATTTTTATTTAGAAATCTGTAAATTAGAAAGGGCGAAGTCTATGTTTTATAAAGGCGAAACCTATATTTTTTTTTTTAAAATAGAATCTTTTTATATGTTGAACTTCGAATTAAAAATATGATTTTTATATATTGAACTTCGAATTAAAAATATGATTTTTATATGTTGAACTTCGAATTAAAAATATGATTTTTATATGTTGAACTTCGAATTAAAAATATGATTTTTATATGTTGAACTTCGAATTAAAAATATGATTTTTATATGTTGAACTTCGAATTAAAAATATGATTTTTATATGTTGAACTTCGAATTAAAAATATGATTTTTATATGTTGAACTTCGAATTAAAAATATGATTTTTATATATTGAACTTCGAATTAAAAATATGATTTTTATATGTTGAACTTCGAAATAAAAATATGATTTTTATATATTGAACTTCGAAGTAAAAATACGATTTTTATATATTGAATTTCGAAGTAAAAATTCGATTTTTACATATGTAGTGGAAGCGGACAACGAAGGTGACAAAAAAAAAGCGAGAACGTCGAAGAATTCTGCAAAAGAAGAGTCGAGATGATTGGATAGCTATCGGTGAGAATTTCTCACTCTTCAATTTCATTTTCTAGTTATATATATATATATACTAGGATGCAGACGGTGCTTAGTAGCACCCGACACAATCGTCCACAGACCATGGACTTGTTTGTTTGGTTGCATAGATTAGATAGATGATTTGATTTGAAATTGAATTGTTTGGTGAAATTGAATTGTTTGGTGAGATGAATGGATTTGATTGATGTGTGAATGGCGTGGGCCTTCACTAGACCGGGGATAAGGCTAGGCCTCGTCCCGTTTCTAGTATCGTGCCGTTATGCCGCCGAAATTTTCTAAAATATGTTAGAAAAATAAAATATCATTTTATTGAAGAAATGAACTGAATAGAAATTCATGTGTTGAAATAAAATGTTTTATCGTTAAAATATAATTTTTGACGTGAATGTGAATAAATAAATATTCATTTACGAACCGGACGGTTTGTTTATGTACACCTATTTGAAGGACATTGATTGGGTCGATAAATTTTACACATCGCCCAATTGCACAAATAAAATATGTGTTTGATTGTTTGAAACCCCACACGGGTGTTGGGATGAAATTTGAAGTTCACTCATCCCGATTGATTGAATATGTCGATCGGTTGATTGACAGGCTGTTTTAAGCGTTGGATATCTATATTTGATGCTTATACAGTGTAGTGCACTTTGGTTGATGGTTGATTATTTTTCCATGCTATTATATACATGTGTTGTATGAAAATCCATATAATTAACTTTATATGGTAATTGATTGGGCCTCATTCCAGTTTTAAAATAGAAATATTTGAAATAGAAATATTCGAAATGGAATATTTGAAAATATCAATATATGAAGCCGTGTTGATTAGATTGACGCCATTTTGACGTGAACGATTTCGAAATGAATTGAATTGAAAACGATTTCGAAATGAATTGAATTGAAAACGATTTCGAAATGAATTGAATTGAAAACGATTTCGAAATGAATTGAATTGAAAACGATTTCGAAATGAATTGAATTGAAAACGATTTCGAAATGAATTGAATTGAAAACGATTTCGAAATGAATTGAATTGAAAACGATTTCGAAATGAATTGAATGGAAAACGATTTCGAAATGAATTGAATGGAAAACGATTTCGAAATGAATTGAATTGAAAACGATTTCGAAATGAATTGAATTGAAAACGATTTCGAAATAAATTGAATTGAAAACGATTTCGAAATGAATTGAATTGAAAACGATTTCGAAATGAATTGAATTGAAAGCAAATTGAAATGAATTCAAATTGAATTGAAATTTGAATTGAATAGAAATGAATTTTAAAACGAATTTATAAAGAAGGATTCAATTTTGATTTGAATTGAAATGGAAGTGAAGTTGCTTTTGAAACGAATTTTAAGACTATTTATATAATTCGTTTTAAATAGAAATCGACGAAATATATATTATATATATTATATATATAATATAATGGCCTGAATAGAACGCGCCGCGCCGCGGCAGTTCGTGAATTTCGACCATTTATTTCAAACGGACATTACGGGAGATCCGACCGTCGGATTCTCCTAAACCCGGAACCGTTGGGTTCGTATCGAAAAGAGCTTTCTAACGAATGTGATAAATTAGAAATCTAACGGTTGGATTTGGAATCATGTCCAAATCAAATTGGAAAAAGGTCGCTATACGTGCAGTTCGATGGCCATTGGTGGAAATCGACTGTACGGGCCTTGATAAAATTATTAAAAATAGTAATAATTTGTGTAAAATCATAAGAAATGATTTGTGAAGATTTGGGATGAAAAACTCCATATTTGAAAAGATAAAAATAGATTTTTATCGAAATGAACTAGTTTTGAACTAGAAATATAATTCTATTTATTTTTAAA
This sequence comes from Allium sativum, assembly GCA_030737875.1. NCBI lineage: Eukaryota > Viridiplantae > Streptophyta > Magnoliopsida > Asparagales > Amaryllidaceae > Allium > Allium sativum. The sequence goes on along the minus strand of CM060915.1, from coordinate 463,636,724 downwards.
TAAATAAATTGAATTTGAAAAGGGTTTTGAAAATAACCAGAATTTCCAATGATTGCATTGGAGTGGATTTGAATCGAAATTGTCTTCGGAATATTTCGATGTTGGAATTCGTGATTATACAGATGTTGTTATGGAAATTTGAAAGATATATATTTATATCATTATTTCAAATACGACATTTGTTAGTCGTAGAATTTGATATTGAATATAAGCCGGTATATTTTCTATTCAGAGCCTTGTATTGAATATCAAATGTGATTTGGGTTTGTCGTGAAGGGTGTCTTCACTAACACTGTTCTTGAACCCAGTTGAGAAAAGATTAAATCTTTTATTTAGATTTAATGAAGTGTACCAATTAAATAATATTTAATTGGAATTGAATTGATATTGATTTTTGGGTTTATCGTGAACAGTGTTTTAAACAACACTCGTTCTTTAACCCGATAATTAATGGAAGGTGATTTTGGGTTTATCGTGAACCGTGTTTTTAAATGACACAGATTCTTTAACCCAGTTAACGATTAAAACTAAGTGGAGTTTTAATGAATCTTTAATTAGATTGAAATGGTCGAGAATGGAGTACCACCAGTTTTGCTCCAGGCGATAGTTAAATCTTTAATTAGGTTTGAACGTGAAATGGTAATTGAATTTACCGATAACACCGTGGTGTTAGAGATGAAGTATAACCAGTTGTACTTCATGGGATGAATAGGTTGGGATTGGGAAATAAAATAAATGATTACTTCGGTGTGGTTCGCTAATCCCGACTAGTTTGAATCGAAATTCAAAGGAAGATTAGAGAATAAATTCAGGAATTTATATTGGATAAAATAAATGGGAACTTTTCCCAAAGTATAGGAATATTTGGATAAAAGAATATTCTGAATTGGAATGAGGCGTATGTTGTGTTTGTGTAACACTTTTATAATATATACGCGAGTTATTCAGAAAGACCGGGTTTATCCCATTCTGAATAACTGATTCGACGTGGTGTCGAAAATGAAGACGATGGTCGAAGACCGGAGGTCTTCACGTCGTTTGGGTAATTACTTGTAACGACCCAGATTTTTGAACAGTTTATTTTAAATATTTAGTATGGTTTTAAATATTGATTCAAAAATAAATGGATTTTTATTATAGAATTTATCAGTTTAAAAATCATTATATGATTTAATATCGAATAGAACGATAATAATAGATTTTTATCGATGAATTTAATGTTTAAAATCAAGTTATATTTTAAATCGTATTTAATATAATTCGTTAATTTAAAATAGTTCTCTCTTCTATACAGTCGAAATAAAATTCAAAACCAGATCCATTAAACTCAGAATAGCAGTATGACTTGAAGATGTCGTTCGTTAAGTTAAAATAGGGGTTGGTGGTTGAAGTTGGGAACCGTAAAATATCTTAGAATAGAAAACTAATTAAAAATTCAAATCAAATTTAATTAACATCCATCAGCTGACTTAGTGAAGAAAATCGTACAGACATGTTTTCCTCGAGCTGGAAATATTGCCTCCTTCCTACGGTATCAAAGAAACATGAATTTATAACGAGTACGTTCTGTCTCTTCTCTACCCCTATATAATAATCCCTCGCGCATATACTTTTTCCCCAAATTTATTCCTCCTGAAAACTAAAACCGTAACTCAAAGGGTCAGTAACCCAATAATGGCCATTCAAACCCAAATCAAAAGAAAACCCATCCCCTTCTTTAACCATCTACAGTTTCGAACCGAACGGGGAAAAAGAAAGAGCCACTCCGAATCCGTCGATAATCATCGCAACTCATCACGATTTGAGATTTGGACTTGCGCGCGAGAAAGGAGTGATCGAACTGGGGCAACGCCTATGGAAGTCACGAAACAGGGCTGGGAAGGTGTTGAAGGTGGCATCAAGGACAACGTCGTGTTTACGAGGGCTTAGGGAGTTCGACTGTGGGTAATAAGGGTTCGATATTTGTGTTTGGGGAGGTGCGATGTGCTGATGGAAGAAGGGCAGTTTGGGCAGCTGCGTGAAATTGAATGTACTGAGAGCGATGGGGTATTGTGGAGTTCGAACTGGGAGTTTAGTCTGGCCATGAGTAATGCGGATAGTGGAAGAATATAGCAGCAGGCTGTAGCGATGGGAATATTGGTAGGTGGTGGGGGATGGAGGAGATAAATGGTGTGAGGTCAAATCCAAGTGATGCAGCAGAAGTTCGTGGGTGATTATAGGTTTTCAACGAAGTGTTCGATTAAATGCCAAATAGAATGAGACAGTTTTGGAGGCTGGTTTTCAGTAGTAACAAGGTATACGCTCTTACCAAAATTTGAAAATACATAGATTAATTAATTCGGTTGTTAAGATTTATATAGCTAAATCGATAAATAAAATCAAATAACCGTAGTTGCAGATAAATTCATTCGAGAGGAATCAAGATGATTCGTAGCCTCGATGATAGGAATTTAACCAGATATTCAGCGCAAATAAAAAAATCCCTGGTGAGTAAATCTCACTCACCTTTAGAATTATTTTTATTTCATTAAAAATAATTGTCTGTTGCTTGTGTGTATGCTTTCTGCTTGTTTTATATATATTAGTTATTTAGGCTATATATATATATTGGGTTGATTGATTGGTTGGATTCCCGCAGTCTCATTAGCGGATGCCCGCAGTTTCATAGCGGATGATTACCCTATACGCCCCACGCTATGATTAGTGGATGACCTTCTATACCGCGATATTCTGTCACGAAGCAGAATGGGTATTATTTATGTGCTAACATCTGTGGATGCAGGAAAACAGGTTGGAGGAATCCAACTGGATTCCTCAAAAATATATTATCTGTTTGTTTATTTGTTTGCATATATATATATTGTTATATATGATGTGTTAGAAAAATAAATAATCCGTTGCTTTGTGTGTTTAAATATCACTGGGCTTAAGTAATGATATTTAAAAATATCGTAGAAGGATATTTGAGATTTAAAAGGAAAAATTCTATTTTAAATAGAATTTGAATTTTTAATGGAATGGAAATATAAAACTTGTTTTGAAAAATAAAACAAGTAGTTTCTTTTTAAACGAAGTTATAAATAGTTCTTTTATAACGAAGTTATAAATAAAGTAAAAGAATTATCATTTGATAATTCAGAAATAGAAATACAAGTGTGAAATTGGAATTTGAAATGGAATTTCAAAAATTGAGTTTGAATAAAAGATTCAAACATCATTTGAATAAGAGAGTTCAAAATGGAAGTTGAATAAGAAAATTGAAATAGAATTTGAATAAAGAAATTCGAATAGAGATTTGAATGTAGAATTTCAAAATAGAATTTGAAGTAAACTTTGAAATAGAATTTTCAAAGTAGAATTGGAAATAGGATTTCAAAATAGGAAATCCAAATAGTTTTGAAATGGAATTTGAATTCAAGGGAATTCAAATGAATTTGAATATTAGAAATTCAAATGGTGTTGAAAATGAATTTGAATATTAGAAATTCAAATGGTGTTGAAAATGAATTTGAATATTAGAAATTCAAATGGTGTTGAAAATGAATTTGAATATTAGAAATTCAAATGGGGTCGGAAATGAAAAATGAAATTTGAATGTAAGAGATTCAAATTGAATTCAAATAGGATTTGATCTATGGGATTTGAATATGAAATTCAAATGGGTTTTAAACTATGGAATTTTGAATATAGAGTTTAAAAAGGAGTTTGGATATTTGAATTCCAATAGAATTCAAATATAGAAATTGGATTATGGAAGTTCAAAAGGGAATTTAAATATAGAGTTTGAATAAAAGAATTCAAATGAATTCGAACATAGAATTTGAATATGGAATTGAAATAGAAAATTCAAGTATTGAATTTGAATATCCAATAGAAAAGGAATTGGAATTTGAAATATAGAATTCAAAAGTAAGATTGGAATTTGAACCAAGGAATTCAAATAGAGTTAAAATGGAATTGAATTCGTTTTAAGAAGTTTAAAAGTTTATATATATATAAATATAATTAAAACGAATTCGCCGCAGCGCTGCAGTTCGTAAAATAGCGATTCGAACTTCAATCGAATATACAGGACTCAATTGAAGTCGGAATTCTTCGAAACAAGAAACGTCCGGACCAATTTGATAATAGTTTTCTGATAGAAGAGAAAAATCTGAATTTCATCGTATAGATTTTGAGTTATGTCAAAATCAAATTTTTAGAAAAGCAGCGCCATAAACCATTATAAACCATAATGGATTTTATATATAAATATTGGGATTTTTAAGCAAATAAAAATCCGGATTTCCATTTAAAAATCTAGACTTGAGTTAGAAAATAAATATGGACTCAAGTGAAGTAAAGAAGATGATTTTTGAAACAATAATCATATTTTTGATTATTGAATAGAATTAACTAAAGAAGAATTAGTTAATCGAGTTTGAACTAAAATCGAACTTTGAAAAGTGAAATTTGGGATTGTAAATATATATTCGAAATCGAATATAGAACTTAAATTGAAATTTGAATTCAATTGATTGATAAGTAAGTGGAAATATATTCGAAACGTGTTATATTCAAATATACAAGCGAGATAGGCAGAGAGTAAGTTAAAGAATTACTTTAACGAATTGAGTCAAACAAGTGTACGAAGTTGAAATAAATGGGACAGGTATAGACATACAGGAGACAGGTATGGGGCAAGGATAATGCAGGTATATAAATAATGTGCTCGACAAAAGGTACATGTTTAATTCATATATGAGGTTTTATGCGCCGTATCGGCAAGTCGCTTGGCTTTTTCTTTTTCTTTTCGATTGGAGAAGATACCGGGAAGCTATTTGAAATTTCCCGATGCTCCCGATACAGGGGAGGTTATGGCGAATTTTTCCGGAAATTTAAGGAGTTAGAATATTTTTAAGAAATTTGACAATTAGAAATCTATATATCGATATATATAGAATTCGATAAGGAAACGAAATCAAAAATAGCGTAAAGGGCCAATATGGTTATTGAAATATTTGGATAACAAATATTGATAAGGAAATGGAGAAGAGATTTAATTAATGAAATATTAATTAAAGAGCCCAGTGATTTGTTTGATATGTTTGGATGAACACTTGTTTTTATTCGATAGTTAAATCACAGACTATCGAAGTTTTGACCATCATTGTCAATATGGAGAGACCGGTTGGATTATTATCCGAAGAACCACTCCGTATCGGCATAAGCGTTGCGAACCAAGTATGCTGAATATATTGAAGACGGAGTGAAGTGCAAGGGCTTTTCTATTTATAGAAATAGTGCCTTCGGTTTCGTTCAATCCCAGAACGAACGTAAATGGACGAATGTCTGACAAAGTATTTCCAATGATCAAATGGGTTGGTCTGTATGAATATATATGGTTGCAACGGATTTATCCCTTAGCATAATATCCAGAATATTTGTGCAAACTTAACTAGTGATTAACGGATCTGACAATGTGGCATTCAAAGTGATTGTGCTATCAATGAATGGTAAGTATTCGTAGCCTCAGGCCTCAACAACCGGGAAGGACAAAAATCGGGCAGGCAGCATGGCTATGTGGGTCGCACCCATTAGGGTGTATAATCACCTATCTAGAGAAATTTCTTTTGTTTCTAAATCTATCGATTCTGCCCATTCGGGGAACGGTGGTTTGAGTCCAACCGTTGGTGATATACATTCGATACACTCAAGCGAAATGAGTGGTCGGTCATGTGTGGGCCGGGTTGCAAGACGTTCTTGTTGAACCCAGGTGTATTCGCCTCTAGAGATACATCATCGGAAGGTGGTTCCATACCTTGTCATGTTGGAAATCCAATCTCCAATAAGCGCCATGCGGTTTTTGATTTTATACTATATATGTGGAGCGTGAGATGCAAGCGTTCTACTATTTGGTTATTTACTTGATGTAGACATTATTATAATATCACTGGATTTTCGTATCAAAGTGTTTTGGGTTATAGTAAGGTAAAAACCGTCCGTGTTTATGTGTGGGCTGGTCTTACTATTATCTTTTCTTTTGAAAGGATTTTTAAAAGTTAAACAAGTGGTTGGAGTTTACTCACACCAGTCCCATGACTGACCCAGAGTTTGTTTTGTTTTGTTTTTCCTAAACTCTTGGGTGCCCAATTTTGTACGGGCAGTCAAGTGTTTCAGGCTTTTACAGATACACTTGGAGGAGCTTGAAGCAGGAGGCTTCAACGTTAGTTATTTAGAGTTACTTCCGCTGGATCAAATGTTATGTGTACTCTGATGATGGTATGTATATATGTACAAAACAGATTTGTATTTCGAAGCTTATGTTACATTATATATTTTATTCGTTCCGCTGTGAGTTTGTGATCTTCGTTTTCTTCTATTCTAATATTTCTTTCTTTCTATTTCTCATCCTCTAACTTCTTTCTAATAATGAATCGTATTTCTGTGTTATTTGGGTTGGACGTGTGGTGTATTTAGTCAACTCAGGTAGCACGGATTTGCGGGTCGCTACATTACTGATGATCTTGATTGGGCTGTACACCCGAGAAGATGGAAACAGTTAGTGATCGTCCAGACGTACTTGGAGATCGATGGATATGCGGGGTACTAGGTGCCTCCGGTTTCGTTCAGACCCAGAACGGACTTGTAAATGGACTGTGTGTCTGACATTGGATTTTAGTCTGTGTGATTGATTTCTATTAAATATATATCTGTTTGGCGGCGGAGAATTTATTCTCTTGCTTAACGCCCTTCTCTGAGACGTACGAGCTCAGGGGTTATATATTGATGGATATCAAACGCATGGAGTGAATTGCCTGTGTGGCATGCCTAAGTGGCAATTGATCGAGGCTTCTGTTGAAAAGCAAAGTCTTGTGGTGATGATCAAAGCACAGCCTGTGTGGCACAGCTTTGTGTAACGTGAATTCGCGAGTGTCGCACCCCGGTTGTGAACCAAAAACGGGAGAGGACCTCAGGGAGGGCATGCGTTTCCTTCTAGCTAGGGTGGTGTCAGTGACCTACCAGCCCTGACATTTATATACTTTTCACCTGTGTGGTTGTTGCTGTTGCGAGGCGCCTCGGTTTGATCGGACGATCCGGGTCCGATGGAGTCATTCGTTGGCTCATTTACGCCCCAAAGGGCGGGGAAACGTAGTGTTCAGGCATTTTAATCCACATCGGTGGACCGGCCCTGTCGCTCCAAGGGTCACTCGAGCTCTGATCCTGAGACATGGGCTAGATTGTCTCGAATCGGTTGAGGACTATCTTTTGCCTCGGTTCATAGACGGAAATCCAATTTCCAAATACGTGACATTTGCGGTTTTATTTGTAGAGCCTAGTATGGCGACATAGTGGGATGGGGCGCTCATGCCGCCTATGATTGATACTTATGATTTGAAGTTGTTTTATACACTATGCACTTATATTAGTATCAAATGATTTGATTTAAACGTATCAAGCATTCTTTGGCTGTTATAAGGGAAAACCCTATCCTCGGCTGCGTTGCATTGTGTGATGGGACCTGGGTCTTATAACAGCTTCATTTTTCTTTATTTAGCATTGCGCTGTTTGTTTTATGCACTGGTATTCTTGGGAGGAAACCCGTTCCGTGTTATACGGCGTGGTCCCTTGATTTACCTAACTTCAAAATAAAGATTAACTGTTTTAGTTCTCACACCAGTCACATGACTGACCTGGAGTTTATTGTTTTAACCTAAACTCTGGGTGCCCCTATTTTGACACGGGCAGCTAGTAGTTTTGGTTTTGCAGATTTATATTCACAGGATCCTGGTTTACAGCTGGAACGATATCCGGAAAGCTTTGTATCCGTATATCTCTTCTAGTTGTGTATTGTATTATTTTCCGCTGCTATGCATTTAAATGTAATTTAAATCTCTGATATTTCTGTGTAATATTTGTTTATACTCTGTATATTCTTGTAATCTGATGCATTGTTGTAATATACGATGAGATGTTCTTCTGTATGCGTTCTGTTGTGGCTTGTTCTCGAACTATCCGACGCTTTCCTTTACGGGGAAGTTACGGGTCGTTTCATTTGGTATCAGAGCTTTGGTTTACAAAGCAGAGAACAAGGCACATTAGGACCATACGAAAGAATTCATCAGAAACTGGATTAGTAATATCCAACGGGAATGACTCTTTAGAGATGGGATCAGTAGTATCCTAGAACGAGTGTGAAGAGTATATTTTTCAAATGAAAACAAATTTTGTTTTGAAAATTTAAATCAATTATTCGTATTTGATTATCTATTTATATTGATGTGGACAATCCAGTATATATAGATTTTGCGTATACGTCTGATCCGCGTGTATTCGAAATTTTAATATACTGGATAGATATAGAATCACATTCTAGTCGTCCGGAGATGTTCTGATGGTGGTTCGAAACATCATCAGCATTTATTTTCGAGTGACGAAGGTGTGATATCTATATATTTCCATTAGACTGGTGTGAGAACCAAAACTTATATATATAGCTAGAATACATTGTTGTGAATTGGCATCAAAAACATGATTTTCGGTATATATATCAAAGTTATGCATTTGAAAAACTAATCAACTAATTGATTGATGGTTGTATTGTTTGATTATTGTTTGAATAATTAAAATTTGAACCATTTAGTTCATTTGAGTCAAATATTGAATTTTATTGAAAATTGGTTGCATTTGCTTGCATATACATATACTTATATTGAACAGGTCATAGCAAGGAGGCTAGAGCAGAGAATAAAATTTGTTTGCCCGACAAATAGGTACATGTTTACTACATAATTTACTGTTTGTTTGGGTGATGATGATTTTATGAGCCTATTGGCTAGCCGCTTGGCTTTTTCTTTTTCTTTTTGAGATCTGAAGGACCGGGGAAGCTATTTGAAATTCCCCGATGCTCCCGGTGCAGGGGAGGTTATGGCGAAATTTTTCGAAAATTTAGGGTGTTAGCCAAATTTTTGAAGAATTAGAAAATTCTCAGAAACTAAAAAGTTGGAGAATGGAAGCCAGATCGAGCGTAGAGTTGATTAATCAAACCACTTTCGACTTTGTTCCTTTTCGGGGACGAAAAGTTTTAAGTGGGGGAGATTGTAACAACCCGAAAATCTGGGCCAGTTTAAAATTTTTATTTTGGCAATTTTAGCGAATTTTGAATATTTAAAATGAATTATTTTAAATAATATCGTCGAGAAATTTATTTTGAATATAATTCGACGTATATATTATATACGTCATCGTTAGAATATAAATATTTATATATAATTATAAATAGAATTGAAAATGGCGCGGTAGTTCGATAATTCGATTTCAAACTTCAATTGAATGTACCGGGTGCAAAACAATCCGGATTTTAGTGAAACCAAAAACATTAGGATCTAATTGATGATATCTTTCCAACGAATCCGACAAATTGAGATTTCATGGCGGGAATCAAAAGATATGTCCAGTTGAAAATTCTGAATAGTCGCTATGGAATTCAGGCCCTTAAAAATAGCAATTTTGCAAACGACCTCGGATTTCGACGAAACCAGTTTTGTTGGGTCCGTGATGTTAAGTTATTGCTAGATTCCAAATTTCATAATTTTTCGAATCAATATGTGAGCGTGGCGAAGGAAAACGCGTTTGACCAGTTTCAGTTGATTTTAATCGACTGGAAAATGGCCATTTTTCTAACGGTCTCAGAATTCGACGAAACTAGTTTTGTTAGGACCGTATCGTCAATACGAAGCTAGAAAATATTTTTCTGCACTTTATAGAATTAGTATGTGACCCCGGTAATTTGAAATGTACGTTTAAAATTCAATATAGTGATTTAAATGTAAATTTAACGGAAACTGATTGTAACAGCCGAATCAGCTGACGATACATATCCCATTGTGTTCGGAATGGGGGTTAAACGCTATGGACGACAGGTGGTGGGCCTCGTTTTGATGACGTATGTAAAAGTCAACTTTTAAAAATAATAAAATAATAAATAAAAATAAATAAAAAAAGAAAACCCCCCCTCCTCCCTTAACCAGGCCCCCCCCCCCGATCGAATTTCATTTTACAGAGAATAAAAAAAAAACAAATCGCTTCCCCCCCCCCCCCCCCGACGGAAATCGCCCCTCCCCTTTTTCTCCAACGCGCCGCCACCACTCCTGGCGCTCCGACCACCGCGTAGCCGTCCTCAGGCGAGGTCCACCCTCCTCTCGCGCCTTGCCGTCTCGCTCCTCCCCCTTTTCCGCGGAAGCCCCAAACCCCTCCCCCGTTCAGATCGCCAAGCCCCAAGACCCCCTCCGACCCCTGCGCCCCCTCAGGCCATCCACCGCCACCAGATTCTTCCCCCCTCCGACCACTCGACAGCGCCCCCCCTGTAAGTTTTTTTAATTTATTTATTTTTACTTTAGTTAAAACTGTTTTTTTTATAATGTTAAAACTGTTTTTTTTATAATGTTAAAACTGTTTTTTTTATAATGTTAAAACTGATTTTTTTTATAATGTTAAAACTGTTTTTTTTATATAACGTTAAAACTGATTTTTTTATAACGTTAAAACTGATTTTTTTATAATGTTAAAACTGATTTTTTTATAATGTTAAAACTGATTTTTGTTAATTTAAAAACTGATTTTATTTTATGTTATAAAGCAATGATTTTTATTTAGAAATCTGTAAATTAGAAAGGGCGAAGTCTATGTTTTATAAAGGCGAAACCTATATTTTTTTTTTTAAAATAGAATCTTTTTATATGTTGAACTTCGAATTAAAAATATGATTTTTATATATTGAACTTCGAATTAAAAATATGATTTTTATATGTTGAACTTCGAATTAAAAATATGATTTTTATATGTTGAACTTCGAATTAAAAATATGATTTTTATATGTTGAACTTCGAATTAAAAATATGATTTTTATATGTTGAACTTCGAATTAAAAATATGATTTTTATATGTTGAACTTCGAATTAAAAATATGATTTTTATATGTTGAACTTCGAATTAAAAATATGATTTTTATATGTTGAACTTCGAATTAAAAATATGATTTTTATATATTGAACTTCGAATTAAAAATATGATTTTTATATGTTGAACTTCGAAATAAAAATATGATTTTTATATATTGAACTTCGAAGTAAAAATACGATTTTTATATATTGAATTTCGAAGTAAAAATTCGATTTTTACATATGTAGTGGAAGCGGACAACGAAGGTGACAAAAAAATAGCGAGAACGTCGAAGAATTCTGCAAAAGAAGAGTCGAGATGATTGGATAGCTATCGGTGAGAATTTCTCACTCTTCAATTTCATTTTCTAGTTATATATATATACTAGGATGCAGACGGTGCTTAGTAGCACCCGACACAATCGTCCACAGACCATGGACTTGTTTGTTTGGTTGCATAGATTAGATAGATGATTTGATTTGAAATTGAATTGTTTGGTGAAATTGAATTGTTTGGTGAGATGAATGGATTTGATTGATGTGTGAATGGCGTGGGCCTTCACTAGACCGGGGATAAGGCTAGGCCTCGTCTCGTTTCTAGTATCGTGCCGTTATGCCGCCGAAATTTTCTAAAATATGTTAGAAAAATAAAATATCATTTTATTGAAGAAATGAACTGAATAGAAATTCATGTGTTGAAATAAAATGTTTTATCGTTAAAATATAATTTTTGACGTGAATGTGAGTAAATAAATATTCATTTACGAACCGGACGGTTTGTTTATGTACACCTATTTGAAGGACATTGATTGGGTCGATAAATTTTACACATCGCCCAATTGCACAAATAAAATATGTGTTTGATTGTTTGAAACCCCACACGGGTGTTGGGATGAAATTTGAAGTTCACTCATCCCGATTGATTGAATATGTCGATCGGTTGATTGACAGGCTGTTTTAAGCGTTGGATATCTATATTTGATGCTTATACAGTGTAGTGCACTTTGGTTGATGGTTGATTATTTTTCCATGCTATTATATACATGTGTTGTATGAAAATCCATATAATTAACTTTATATGGTAATTGATTGGGCCTCATTCCAGTTTTAAAATAGAAATATTTGAAATAGAAATATTCGAAATGGAATATTTGAAAATATCAATATATGAAGCCGTGTTGATTAGATTGACGCCATTTTGACGTGAACGATTTCAAAATGAATTGAATTGAAAACGATTTCGAAATGAATTGAATTGAAAACGATTTCGAAATGAATTGAATTGAAAACGATTTCGAAATGAATTGAATTGAAAACGATTTCGAAATGAATTGAATTGAAAACGATTTCGAAATGAATTGAATTGAAAACGATTTCGAAATGAATTGAATTGAAAACGATTTCGAAATGAATTGAATGGAAAACGATTTCGAAATGAATTGAATGGAAAACGATTTCGAAATGAATTGAATTGAAAACGATTTCGAAATGAATTGAATTGAAAACGATTTCGAAATAAATTGAATTGAAAACGATTTCGAAATGAATTGAATTGAAAACGATTTCGAAATGAATTGAATTGAAAGCAAATTGAAATGAATTCAAATTGAATTGAAATTTGAATTGAATAGAAATGAATTTTAAAACGAATTTATAAAGAAGGATTCAATTTTGGTTTGAATTGAAATGGAAGTGAAGTTGCTTTTGAAACGAATTTTAAGACTATTTATATAATTCGTTTTAAATAGAAATCGACGAAATATATATTATATATATTATATATATAATATAATGGCCTGAATAGAACGCGCCGCGCCGCGGCAGTTCGTGAATTTCGACCATTTATTTCAAACGGACATTACGGGAGATCCGACCGTCGGATTCTCCTAAAACCGGAACCGTTGGGTTCGTATCGAAAAGAGCTTTCTAACGAATGTGATAAATTAGAAATCTAACGGTTGGATTTGGAATCATGTCCAAATCAAATTGGAAAAAGGTCGCTATACGTGCAGTTCGATGGCCATTGGTGGAAATCGACTGTACGGGCCTTGATAAAATTATTAAAAATAGTAATAATTTGTGTAAAATCATAAGAAATGATTTGTGAAGATTTGGGATGAAAAACTCCATATTTGAAAAGATAAAAATAGATTTTTATCGAAATGAACTAGTTTTGAACTAGAAATATAATTCTATTTATTTTTAAATAAATAAATTGAATTTGAAAAGGGTTTTGAAAATAACCAGAATTTCCAATGATTGCATTGGAGTGGATTTGAATCGAAATTGTCTTCGGAATATTTCGATGTTGGAATTCGTGATTATACAGATGTTGTTATGGAAATTTGAAAGATATATATTTATATCGTTATTTCAAATACGACATTTGTTAGTCGTAGAATTTGATATTGAATATAAGCCGGTATATTTTCTATTCAGAGCCTTGTATTGAATATCAAATGTGATTTGGGTTTGTCGTGAAGGGTGTCTTCACTAACACTGTTCTTGAACCCAGTTGAGAAAAGATTAAATCTTTTATTTAGATTTAATGAAGTGTACCAATTAAATAATATTTAATTGGAATTGAATTGATATTGATTTTTGGGTTTATCGTGAACAGTGTTTTAAACAACACTCGTTCTTTAACCCGATAATTAATGGAAGGTGATTTTGGGTTTATCGTGAACCGTGTTTTTAAATGACACAGATTCTTTAACCCAGTTAACGATTAAAACTAAGTGGAGTTTTAATGAATCTTTAATTAGATTGAAATGGTCGAGAATGGAGTACCACCAGTTTTGCTCCAGGCGATAGTTAAATCTTTAATTAGATTTGAACGTGAAATGGTAATTGAATTTACCGATAACACCGTGGTGTTAGAGATGAAGTATAACCAGTTGTACTTCATGGGATGAATAGGTTGGGATTGGGAAATAAAATAAATGATTACTTCGGTGTGGTTCGCTAATCCCGACTAGTTTGAATCGAAATTCAAAGGAAGATTAGAGAATAAATTCAGGAATTTATCTTGGATAAAATAAATGGGAACTTTTCCCAAAGTATAGGAATATTTGGATAAAAGAATATTCTGAATTGGAATGAGGCGTATGTTGTGTTTGTGTAACACTTTTATAATATATACGCGAGTTATTCAGAAAGACCGGGTTTATCCCATTCTGAATAACTGATTCGACGTGGTGTCGAAAATGAAGACGATGGTCGAAGACCGGAGGTCTTCACGTCGTTTGGGTAATTACTGATGATCTTGATTGGGCTGTACACCCGAGAAGATGGAAACAGTTAGTGATCGTCCAGACGTACTTGGAGATCGATGGATATGCGGGGTACTAGGTGCCTCCGGTTTCGTTCAGACCCAGAACGGACTTGTAAATGGACTGTGTGTCTGACATTGGATTTTAGTCTGTGTGATTGATTTCTATTAAATATATATCTGTTTGGCGGCGGAGAATTTATTCTCTTGCTTAACGCCCTTCTCTGAGACGTACGAGCTCAGGGGTTATATATTTATGGATATCAAACGCATGGAGTGAATTGCCTATGTGGCAATTGATCGAGGCTTCTGTTGAAAAGCAAAGTCTTGTGGTGATGATCAAAGCACAGCCTGTGTGGCACAGCTTTGTGTAACGTGAATTCGCGAGTGTCGCACCCCGGTTGTGAACCAAAAACGGGAGAGGACCTCAGGGAGGGCATGCGTTTCCTTCTAGCTAGGGTGGTGTCAGTGACCTACCAGCCCTGACATTTATATACTTTTCACCTGTGTGGTTGTTGCTGTTGCGAGGCGCCTCGGTTTGATCGGACGATCCGGGTCCGATGGAGTCATTCGTTGGCTCATTTACGCCCCAAAGGGCGGGGAAACGTAGTGTTCAGGCATTTTAATCCACATCGGTGGACCGGCCCTGTCGCTCCAAGGGTCACTCGAGCTCTGATCCTGAGACATGGGCTAGATTGTCTCGAATCGGTTGAGGACTATCTTTTGCCTCGGTTCATAGACGGAAATCCAATTTCCAAATACGTGACATTTGCGGTTTTATTTGTAGAGCCTAGTATGGCGACATAGTGGGATGGGGCGCTCATGCCGCCTATGATTGATACTTATGATTTGAAGTTGTTTTATACACTATGCACTTATATTAGTATCAAATGATTTGATTTAAACGTATCAAGCATTCTTTGGCTGTTATAAGGGAAAACCCTATCCTCGGCTGCGTTGCATTGTGTGATGGGACCTGGGTCTTATAACAGCTTCATTTTTCTTTATTTAGCATTGCGCTGTTTGTTTTATGCACTGGTATTCTTGGGAGGAAACCCGTTCCGTGTTATACGGCGTGGTCCCTTGATTTACCTAACTTCAAAATAAAGATTAACTGTTTTAGTTCTCACACCAGTCACATGACTGACCTGGAGTTTATTGTTTTAACCTAAACTCTGGGTGCCCCTATTTTGACACGGGCAGCTAGTAGTTTTGGTTTTGCAGATTTGTATTCACAGGATCCTGGTTTACAGCTGGAACGATATCCGGAAAGCTTTGTATCCGTATATCTCTTCTAGTTGTGTATTGTATTATTTTCCGCTGCTATGCATTTAAATGTAATTTAAATCTCTGATATTTCTGTGTAATATTTGTTTATACTCTGTATATTCTTGTAATCTGATGCATTGTTGTAATATACGATGAGATGTTCTTCTGTATGCGTTCTGTTGTGGCTTGTTCTCGAACTATCCGACGCTTTCCTTTACGGGGAAGTTACTGGTCGTTTCACCTCCTTTGAGCTTATCTACTAACTCAACCAACTGCGGGTCGTCTCGCTGTGCCTCGCCAATCCATCCCAAAAGCGTAGGTCTGACCTCCAAGGATGCTAGCAAACCGGGTACGAGGTCAACGGAATGTCTAAAGTCAAACATCGAAATGAATTCTAAGCTTCGCCGCTCAATAAACAAAGGACTTAAGGATAATCTTTTTCTACTTAAGGCGTCCGCCACCACGTTACCCTTGCCAGGGGTATATGCTATCTCGAAGTCGTAGGATGCTAAGAACTCCATCCACCTTTGCTGCCTTAAGTTCAAGTCCTTTTGAGAAAATAAGTATTTTAGCGATTTGTGGTCAGTGAATTATTCGAATTTCTCGCCAAGAAGATAATGACGCCAAGACTTAAGCGCGAAAACAATAGCGGCCAACTCTAGGTCATGCGTGGGGTAATTCTTCTCATGCGCTCTCAACTGCCTTCCACCATAGGCTATTACCCTACCCTCTTGCATTAAGACTACGCCTAGTCCTGTCCCACAAGCGTCAGTATATACGGTAAATGGCTTACTCCCGTCTGGCAGTATTAAGACTGGGGCTGAGGTCAAAGCTCTCTTCAACCGTTGGAACGCATCATCACAATCTACGTCCCATGTGAAAACTAGGTTCTTCTTCGTCAAGCGTGTCAATGGAGCTGATATCTTTGCGAAGTCTTTGATAAACTTCCTATAGTAGCCAGCCAACCCCAAGAAACTTCTTACTTCAGTAGCATTTTTAGGGACCTTCCAATCTTGGATGGCCACCACCTTCGTGGGATCCACGGCTATCCCTTCTTTGGAAACCACGTGCCCCAAGAACCGTACTTCCTTCCTCCAGAAGTGACACTTAGAAAATTTAGCCTTAAGGCTATGCGCTCGAAGAGTCTCCAACACTTCCCTAAGATGTAGGGCATGCTCTTCCTCGTCCTTAGAAAAGATCAAGATGTCGTCTACAAAGATTACCACGAATTTATTAAGGTACTCCCTAAACACCCTACTCATCAAATCAACAAAGTATGAGGGGGCATTTGTCAAACCGAAGGGCATCACTAGCCATTCATAAAAACCGTCTGGAGTCCTAAAGGCAGTCTTGTCAATGCTATCCTCAGCCACTCTCAACTGATGGAAACCAGTGGCTAAGTCCAACTGCGAAAACACTGAGGCGCCAACTAGCTGATCGAAGAGATCGTCAATCCTCGGCAGTGGGTGTCTGTTCTTCTTAGTAAGCTTATTAAGTTCTCTATAGTCCACACAAAGTCTAAGGGACCCATCCGCCTTCGTGGCAAATACTACTGGAGCACCCCACTCCGATATACTCCGTCTTATGAACCCCTTCTCAAGTAACTCCTTCACTTGCTTATCGAGTTCCCTCCTTTCACGTGGAGCCAAGTGGCGTACTGGCAAAGATACTGGTTTCGCATTATCCACAAGATATATTCGAAAATCTATCTCCCGCTTCGGAGGTAAGCCCTTCACCTCCTCAAACACATCCGAATACTCTCGGACCACTCTAACAGATCGTAGATTTTCCTCAGACGCGTCAAGCGATTCTAGATAACTTAGCATAACCGAATTTATGGGATTACAAAATATTTCGAGAGTGTTGCCAAGGCGAGTCATGAGCCTAACTACTCTCCTTTCACAATCAAGAACAGCCCCATTTCAGGATAGCCAATCCATTCCTAAAATTAGCCCATAGCCCGTGAAGTCCAACACATAAGCATCACATCTAAACTCAATGCTAAGTATAGAAATTTTCAAATCCAAACACATCATGGACAAATAACCTGAGCCCCCAATTGGATTCGAAACAACTAAGGGATCCTCTACTAAACTGGTGTTCAAGTGCAGTGATTCAACTAATGATGAAGAAATAAATGAATGCGATGCGCCCGAATCGAATAAGGTACGGACAGGATGATCAAACAGAAAAACTAAGCTTTCAACAGAAATGGTTCTACCTCGTTCTTGCAGCGGTGGGACCGCGAGAGCCTGAACTTGTCCCCTTGCCTGCCCTGGTGCTATAAGAGCCTGCACCTGTCCTCCCGAGGTAGCCCCTGCCCTCTGCCCCTTCATTGGGCAGTCCTTCACTAAATGTCCCGCATCGCCACAATGAAAACAGCCAGTCTTCTTTTTCTTTCGGCAGTACTTGCTGAGATGGCCTGGGGTCCCACAGTTAAAGCATTTCTTCTTTCCCTTGCCATTATTGTCTTTACCACCCTTCTTGTTTTGCTGTTGGGGTTTCTTCTGATCCCCTTTCTTCTCGGGTGCCTTATCAGCTTTAGCACTTTTCTCCTCATGCATGAGCGCCATTTCTACTAGCTTCTCAAAGGTGGCCCCCATAGGGATGTGGGTCATGGCCAACCCTTGCAACGGTTCATTCAAGCCATTTACGAACCTTAGAGCCTTCTTCTCCGGCGTGTTTACTAAGTCCAAACCAAACGTTGCTAGCTGATTAAATTTGTTGACATATTCCTTCACTGATGAGCTTGCTTGCTTCAATGTCAAGAACCTTTCCATATATAGATTTTCTTCCGCCCTAGAGAGAAACTTCGCCTCGAACCTACGTCTAAAATCCGCCCAAGAGTCAACAGGACGCTCCCCATTAGTGACCTCCCACCAATACGAGGCCTCTCCCTTCATTAACCAAGCTGCTAAACGAACTTTCCTCCCTTCTTCTACTTCAAAGATTTCTAGCAATTCTTCCACCTCCTTAAGCCAATCTCTAGCTTCCACAAACGTTTCTGACCCTTGAAAGGGTTTTCCACCCATAGCTTTGAATTCCTTGCACGTCTTTGCAAAAGTATCTACGCGAGGAGGAGGAGGAGGAATGGGTGCAACTGGTGGTGGAGGAACATTGGCTGGACCTGCAGCGGCCCTAGCCTCTAATAGCCTCCTATACCATCCTGGTATCGTTACACCGTCAGGTAGGTTAAGATCTTCAGCCATGCTGAAACGAAAAAGGAAAGATTCAAAATGGAGAATTCGAAAGATAAAGATATATGGCTATTTGGGGATTATGTTTTTCATAAAAACTTCCTCTTTAAATTTCTCATTAAAACATGTTTTTGAAAACATTTCTTTCAAAAATAACTATTTTTCTAAAGTATTTTTATCTGTTCTGGTAACCTTAAGCTCTGATACCACGTGTAACACCCCACGTCCATTAATGTCACTCACAAAGGGAATGCATTAACTTCCATGGAGGTTATAAGTGAATATAGAACAGAAAAATTACAACAAGACAGATAATAAGTAGTACTTGAAAACTAAAGCTTCATTTTATTGCAGCGGAAACATGTTTATTACATCACAAAACCATTAATCAGAGTCAAGTACATTATCCATCTTCATAAAAAAAATACATAATCCCATTACACAAATAGCCATTAAAAAAAGATAACAAGCTGGACTTTACTTCAACGGTCCAAGCTTTCCAAGTGAGATAAAGCAATCCAATCAAACTCCACTAGAGCTGGGTCCAACCTGAGGACTTGGAGGGGGAAAAGGATAGAAATGGAGGGGGTCAGACATAAAGTCTGGCGAGTATGATAATTCTAACAATACTATTATCAAAATAACTAGACTAAGGCATAAGCTGGAAGACAATTAAATGTCTATGAACTATTAGGAAGATAAAGATAGCGTTTAAGATAACGGTAAAGGCATACCTAATTACTAACGAATAATTACTATACTGCACCGCACATTACTACACTGCACCGCACCAGTCACCCTAAAGGTTGATCCCACTTGCTTCACACAGAAACAATATAAATAGCCTTACGTAACCCTAGCTGACTACATAGGTGCCGTCTGCCCCTATCTCCACTAGGTGTACCCCACTACCCACTTTCGATCAGCTCCCTACTCGTAGATACCCGTGCTGGCCCCACAGTGGGGTGTATCACTCCCCTAAAGTGGCAACCCGATACAACTTGAGAATGCACGGCTTATATCTACACGATGCAACAACGTCTTACCTACCAGCCCGGGTCCACACACGCATATGAAACCCGTTGGACTTGCGTTGCCACCGCTCCCCGTTTTGGCCTCTTATTGTCAAACTCAGTATGCGTGTCCCGTCCTCGACTTGGGTCGAGCCCACAAAGATACGTTTGGGATACTGGTTGAAATGGGCCCCCCACAAGCTACCCACCTAAGCTTGTCATTAATATATCCCACTTAACCCTCTTAGTCATGTTCATTTACATGTGTGTTTGGTTAAGTCTTACTAATCGTATTTCACATGCCACTATGGGCATCCACTATATTCCTCATGCTACCCAAGGCACCTGCTTAACCCCCATGTCCCACTTTACATGTTTATCTGGTTAAGTATTTCTTAATTCATTCAGGCCATAACCTCATAAAGACCTCTCACATTAGACTGGCATTTATGGCTGCTGGATTTGCCGGGCGGGTCCGGGCAGTCTTACACCCTAAAAGAGTCTAACCTAGTGTCTTTACAACTGTTATGCTTTAGTTTAGGCCTAAGACCTCTCACATTGGGCTGACATTTGTGACCACTGGATTTGCCGAGCGGTTCCGGGCAGGTTTACGTCACAAACGAGTCCAACCTCGTGTCCTAAGCATTGATTGACAACTTTCAATCTTTTACCCCAGTTTTAATAATTCCCTATCCAAATTATTAATTAAGTCCACTTTTATTGATGTCCATAATTGAATCAATTATGGTCATCCACTCATGGTATGCAAAATCATATCAATTGCACCCCAACATCTTATTATTAAATCCTTAATATTACCCCTACCCCACGTTTATACGTTCGCTTATTCAACGCATAATATAGGCTAGACTTGAATAGTCTAACGCATAGCACAAAGATAAATTATTACAACATATAGACAATTAAAATAAATCTAATCATAATAGGGGTGAAACTTGCATAAACAACACATGTTAAGGATCAAAAGGTGTCAACTTGTTAAATGTCACAATTTACATGATATGATCATAGCCCAAATCTATACATAAACTTGCATATGGGGTTTATAGGCAACATAATGATGGTGTGAACTAGCATAGGATATCACATATGTCATAGCATAGTTCTAGATGTCATAATAGATGTCATGGCATATGTTCATAACTTCTCTAATCAACATATGTAACTTGTCATATAGATCAACATAGCCCAAACATGATGATTTAATTAATATGAACTAACTAGCATAGATAGTAACATCATGACTTTTTTACATGTATGATTCATCGCAACTTAGCATAGAACTTTCAACATACATAACATCATCATAGCATGATTTACAACATATAGTATATCATCACCACATAGCATAGGATTAATAACATACATGATAGCATATGTCAATTCACATCATCTACTCACAATCCATTCATGACTTAACCTAATTAAAATGATAATAATCTTGTTAAGACTATCATACTCACAATTATAGAAGAAAGAGAGTCGAATTAGCGCTCTTTTGATGAAGAATCGCTGTTAGGGTTGGGTAGTTCTGATTTGGTTGCTGTTCTTTATCTTTAATTTGATGGCGGCTGCTCTAGGTCTCAAAATATCAGCATGACGGCCATGGTCTTTGTTTATTTTCTGATTTAGGGTTTGTGCATAGGGGTCTTTTTATAGAGTTATAAATTAATTTAAGCCGTCGGATGTTCCTAGGGTTAATCAAAACCATTCAATTATGATAGGGTGATGATTCAGCCCTAATGACTCAGCAAGGAGTCAGAATGGACTCAACAACACGGGTCAGCCTGAACCAGAAAGCTGTGCAGGCTCCAGCCTCGGCCTGGGCGCACTCTGCAGGTGCGCCAGTGTAAATATGTACTGGCGCACTTCCCAAGTGCGCCAGTGCATTTATTTTTTATTTATTTTTTTATTTATTTATTTCTTTCTTTACCACCAAACTTCGTTCATCCATAACTTTTACATCCGGTACTCGTTTCCCGCAAACTCGGACTCTATCTCCACTAGAATTCCGAGACGAACACAATGGCGCAACCCGTTTCCCACAATTCTCATATCTAAGATTAGTTATTCTTTAATTTGTATATATTAATATTAACAGAATTACGGGGTGTTACAATTAGTGTTGTGAAATTTAAAGGACATAAGGTTCAAAAATAAGAAATTAAGGTAAGGACATTTATTTTAGTTGAAATATGGGACATAACTTGGAATTGTTAAGAAAATATATTAGCATGCATTGATTAATTTCATATGTATATAGCAGAAATAATAATATTTAAAGTCATACGTTATGACCAGTTTCATTGGAATCCACTAATTAATATATTATAATCAAACTTGGCAAATGGAATTTAAACATTGTGGTTTATGGCAATTAACAAGGTGAGATTTAAGAATCAATTTAAACTGTAATTCATTGGTAAGGATTTGGATGTAATTAGTTGAGAAAAGACATTTGTTAATATATGTTATCTTTTAATTAAAGAGAGAAATTAATTTGGGACAAGTTACAATTTATGCAGTTGTACGACATTTATGCCGATGTAAATTGATTCATTGAATATACACGATGTAAATTGATTCGTTTAAATTAAATACAGGCATATGTATTTATTGAATTAGTCCATTTATTTGAATTTGATTTTTTTTTGAAAACAAGCTGATTCTTTATGTTATTTTGAATTCCAATTAGGCATAAAAAGAGAATTTACGAACGTAATATGGATTTAAGGAATTCAAATGGTAATCCATAAATTTATTGCAATTTAATACGAACAAAGATCATGTTATCATGAAGTTAATGACATGTAAATAAATGAAATCTTGCTACGTAATTGTTGTAATTTGCTAAATAATTGAATTTGAGTTTATATGTAAATAAAAATAAATTTACAATGCTACTGAAGGACTATTTGATTTGTAGTAACATACATGGTAAGTATATTTTAAGTAGAATGTGTATTGGAATTCATTAATTATAAAATGTTATGATAAAAAAAGTGTAACAGAATGGAAATTAAAAAGGTTTACTATAAAGGAAGTTTAGTTGAAATTAATTTACAAATTTAGATATTAATAAAAATTAACAAAAATGAGTGAACAAGGATTTTTACGTGCAAATATGAATTGAATATAGTGTCAACTAAATATATAAAACGCTAGTTTATATTTGTATGAATAAAACAACTTGTTGTTATGGCAATTCAACAGGAAAGTTATTGTAGTTAGTTATCATTTGACTCTAAATGCTCGGTTACAAACTTTAGTTGTTACAGCCCGATTTTCGATGCCTCGAAAGTCGTGTCATTATTGAAAGAATTTAGAAGATGAGATAGAAAAGGTAGAACTATAGAATAGAAGGATAAGAATACATCAGAATCTCACAGCGGAAATTCAAAATACATAATATATTACAATACAGGGTCTGATACATCATAGTACATCATCATAATACAATACCATAATACAACAGCATAATTATACATCATGACTAGGATAATACAAGTACTTAAACTGGATACTAGGTATCGATATACTATTGATCTTGACTTGAACTTCATCAGATTCCACTTGCTTACCTAGGCTACTTGTCTACTCATAATAAATATTATGAGTACCCAAGAGTTTAGGAAACACAGAAATAAACTCTGGGTCAGTCAGGGGACTGGTGTGAGTAAACACAGTTAAAAAGATGTAACAGGGAATAAGGAATAAGGTTTTCCATTTTGAACAGATTCATTTACTTCAGAAATCTTTAGACCAATCCATAACTAATATATGGATAATGACCCAAGTATTTTATATCAAAACGTTTGATAGTACTATAGTTTTTATCAAATAAATAATCATCTAGTGAAACACTTGCATCTCACGTTCACGTATATAGTATACAAGCAAAACCGCCGAGCACTTATTGGAGATTGATTCCAACAGACAAGGTATGGGAGCACCTACCGATCAGTGTACTCTAGAGAGGATACACTGGGGGTTCAACAAGAACGTCTTGCAACCTGGCCACACATGACCAACACTCATTTAGCTTGAGTGTATCGAATATATTGCCACCATGGTTGTTGGCCATCCAACCGAAATCCGAAGATACAGAATCAAAAAGAAGAATAAATATGAATTTTCTCTAGATCAGTGACAATACACCCTGCTTCGGTGTGACCCAAATAGCCATGCTGCCCAGCCCAACTTTTGTTACTTCCTGGTTGTGAGGTTTTGAGGTCACGTTTATTCTTCTGACAGATTATTTCTTCATTACTTTGAATGCCACATCGTCATATCCATCAGAAACACTCATTTGATTACCCAAATATATTACGGGCAATAAAGCTAAGAGAAACGAATTTCTCCGCCACCAACGTAATATACTTACGTAAATTCGATGTGTAGAATCTAACTGATACACGTTGTCAGACACTTTTTCCATTCGGGTTTGTCCTGGGATTGAACAGACCGAAGATAATATAGCCTTTACATATCGTCGTCTTCAGCATTCTGACATGCGTCGTGTAAATCGAGTCGAAGTGGAATGTTTATCCCAGACTTTTCGAAATAATGTACGAAATGTCTTTTATAGTCGATAAATAATTATCAACTCAATCTGATTATAATTCAGTTTATACATTCTGTATTTAGTTGACATAACAGTATATGTTTATCTCATTCATATCTGGATATTATCAATATCTTTTATAAATAAACAGTTAAAGCGTGTGCGTTGCGCACGGTATTGATATTCAGTTTTGACCAACATTTAGAACAGTTAAACAAAGCACGTGCATGGCACACGGTATTTTGCTTCGTTTATCATCGTTGTTTTAAACGAGGTTAAATTCTCCAGTTCTTCTGGTAACTTATTTTATTTCTTATAATTTATCTTAAATAAATTAATTTAATAAGTTTTTCAATTTTTTTAATTTATTTTCTTTATATTTCTACATTTCAACTCGTAGAAATTCTCCGGTCAACTTCTGTACTTGATCTTCCTGCCATTTTCTTCTTTCCACTTGCCTATGACAAATTAAATAAAAATTCTATTTTTATTTAATTATTTTTTTATAATTTATTTATTTCTAGATTTTAAATTAAAACCGTTTTGAATTTAAAATCTCATTCAGCAATTCATTTACTAGCGATTTTACCAAAGTACCAATGCCACTTTTCAAAACACTGTGATTACCTCAAAAAAATCCTGCCACGACTGCGTTTTCTCCTTTGCCAAAGTACCACTCTGGTACTTGCAAAAGTACCAGGTACCATACCTTGCCACGACCGTGCCGATCACCTCCAATCACTTGCCACGACTATGTTTTCTCGGTTTTGCCAAAGTACCACCCTAGTACTTTCCAAAGTACCAGGTGTTATTCTTCAAAAACCGTTCCCAAATCCAAAGTACCCATTTACCCAAAGTACCACCCGAAAAACTACTTGCCACAACCGTTATGTCACTATGATTTCCCATCCATGGCAAAGTCCCCAAAGTACCACTCTTCAACTTCCTGTACATGCACAACTGTGCACGTGCACCACCTCCCCCTATCGCTGGACGATGGCCGACCGCGACCTGCAAGTCACCTCAGCCTCCACGATCACCACTAACCATTACATCGACTCCAAAGAACCTTCTTCCCAAAAACACTATTTGCCATTAAAATTTAAAAAGAACAGTTCCAAGTCTTCCCATTGTCGATGCCTACCCATCACCTTCATCCACCGAACCACCTGCACCACCACGCCTTGCTTCCCTTGCCTCAGGCGGTTCTCCACCCTAAAACATGTTCAACTCGATCCCTCCAAACCCCCACACGAGCCAATCAAAAAGAGCCACCCCCAAATGTAACTCAAAACCTAAACCTACCTCGTCCCAACTCCCTCCACCACCGGAATTCACTCCCCTTCACCCGCGTGTTCCCCGTCCTCCGATGGAGCTCCCTCATGTACAGTTTTTAATTCCTACCACCGAGATTTGATAATTTGATTTTTAAGCCCAAAATAACCGATATATCCTAGCTCACTATATAGGCCATTAAAATTCATGATTTTTGCTTTAAAAATCATCATTTATAAGTATTAGTCCATTCGCATGCCTGAATTACGAAATTACATTGTTCAAAATTTTAAGTTTCCCAAGCCTCCTACTGTATTTTCATTAATTTATGTTTTATATATAATATTATATGGGTTTTAATACTTTTACTCTACACTATACATCAATACACATAACATTCATGAATAGCTTGTACCTTATAACCTTCTAAAGTCAAAGTTGTGGATTTGTCTAAGTCATACAAGAGTATGTTTTTACCCAGTTTTTAATACAGATGGTGTTTAATGGCGGCAGAACTCCAACTCTCCAGTGATTGTATTACAGAGAATTTCAAACTGTATTGTAGTTAATCCCATTCTCTAACATCAATTTGATTTTAAGATGTTAATTTTTAAAGTTCAGTGGTGTTTTAAAAAAAACAAAGAACAGAGCCGATGGGAATTTGTTTTGTTAGTGTACAGAGGGTTATATAATTATCACTATTACTCCCAGGCAAATTCTAAAGAACCAAATTCCCTCCCAGGTTTCCAATTTTGAACACCAAAGTGTTTTAAGCATATAATATACAGATATATATATATATATATATATGAACTTGTATTCTATGGTCTTAAGTTCAGGTTTCATATATGTATTTGACTAATGCCACTCAATACAACAAGTGAGTATACATATGTCTACATCATATAGAAGAATTACATGGGAAAGTTTACTCATCTAATAATTTCTCTGCACTCAGCCCAGGTTTAATAATATCAAAATTTTAACAAGCCTTCATGTTCTTTAATCATAAATTCATATATGTATGTATGGTATATAGTATGTGTAGCATAGACAATTTCATGAAAAACAGGAGGTAGAATAATATTCACTCACTCAGGTTTTATCTACAGATTTATGCAAAGTAACATGTACATAACAAGCATACCCATTCAAACACTTGCATTATTCATTATGAATCAAAAATCATCAAACTTGCTAGATCTATTCAAACACATATGCAGTCATAGATTCATACTAAAAAAACATGGAACAGAAGTTAAAAGAAATGTTTACTCACCGATAAGCTTTCTAATTCCAGAATGTCCAACTTCAGTATTTTTGTTGTGAGAAGAGTATAAAAACCAGGTGCTTATTTATAGACAAACTCTTACATTAAAAAATTCTTTTCTTTATAACTTAACTCTTAAGGTATAGGCGCTACAGTATTTGTTTTAGACTTACCCCTCTCTATACTTATTTCCAAGAACTTAGTCGTGAAGAGATCAATTGTTTAATTAGATATTTTACCACTCTCTTGTCCTATGTTTCTTCTTCTAGAAACATACTATATCCATACCATACTCTTATTTATTTGTTGTGCATACTTCTCCTATTTTTAGCAATAAACAATGGTTTCCTTAGCCTTTAAGGTTGAAATATTTTCCTAAGATGATTTCTTTATTTGCAAGTTGCATGTCCTTCCTATTAGAGTAATGGTTTTATAATTTGCAAGTTGTATTGGTGGGTTTTTAGGAGATGGCTTGCCTATATTTAGCCATACTATTTGAGGTAACATCTCATTATGGACTTTGTTCTTATATTTGTTTTGTCTTCATATGTTTTCATTGATCTTTTCCTTTGGACAATTTGTCAAACATGTTGTGTGCGTGGTCATATTTTATGTTTCATATATATGGATGTGGCTGAATTGTTCAACTTGCCTAAGTTCACTTGTTTGTTGTTTTATTTTAATGTCCCTTTCTGTTCTTACAATAAACAAGTGATCCATTTTTGTTATCACCCTTATATGCATGCTTAAAGCTTTAGTTTGCCAAGTGCTATTTTGAATCATGATGATCATACATGAAATTTTATGGTAAAGATTAATTACAATATTTTTTCTATGATTTTCTTTAATGTTGCATTCTTATATTAACAAATTTAAAATATAACAAATATGTATCTTGCATAGTGTATTCGTACACTAACATATTTTTATACTTATGATTTAAATTTGTTTTATCACATTTCATTTAAATTTCCTCATTAAAATTAAATGTCAACGGTCGGAAAAAAAGTCGGGGCAATACATTCCACCCCCCTTAAAAGAATTTCGTCCTTGAAATTAAAGTAAGAAAGATAGAAAGACTTTCCAAAAGATGATACTTTATATCATAACCACTTAGTATATTATAATTATACACTAGTTCCATACTTGTACTAGGCATACATAACATACTACCATACATAGGGTTATATGATCGACGCTAGTCTATGAATTAGAAAAGCACGACATTTAAATTAAATTCTGCAAGCATACAGGTGTGTAGCATACAGGTCGAACACAGGGAGGTGAATTAAATCAATTATTTATCTAATCTCTTGGGCGAGTTAGACAAAGCTTAGAGGTTGATTTTTTTCGCAAAGCAAAATAAAAACTGAAACTACGAATAAAAGATGCAATTAAATTCACTGCAGATTCGAATCTAATCGGATCTGTAATAAATTCAATGATTAAAATAAAATAGAACACTGGAAATAAAATTGCGGAAAAGAAATCAACAACTGAAAATAAAAACTAGGATTACCGCTGAATCTAATCAGACGGTCAATCACTAGTAAGAAAAATAGAAGCAATAGCAAATTGTGTTCTAGCAAATCTAATTGACTAGACAACACAATTTGCCATGAAAATAAAATGCAGAAACTAAAGAAAAGAAAGCGTTATTAAAATTAAAAGAGAGTACAGAAGAATGAATAATGAATTTTTACAATGGTTACAATCACATATTTATAGATGAGAATGGGAAAACCCTAATTAGGTCTATGAATAAATGGGCCTCCTCATTCATGAATATCTCTTGCCTTCCTTGACTAACTTGATTGGAGAAAATCTGGGCATATCATGGTAAATCTTTTCCATATCTTTCAATTTTCCCATGTGGCTAATTGATCGATAGAAGATTGCATCTAATTAATTCTTCCAAACAAGGGCGCTTATCAGACCCCAAAGGCAATATAAGATAAAATCTTCAAAATTGGTTTTTTTCTTCTTGGCAACAATTCCATCAGAAATTCTTCTAATTGAAATTGAATGATTTGAATTTAATTCCATGATGAGAATATGGCTATTGCCGAAATGTTAATTGGTGCACATCATAAATACATACACATGAATATGTGTATGTATATATATAACATAACACTAATCCAGATATTTCTCAAAGCAAAGGGCCAGTGTGAACGCGCTCCATTTCTTTGGCAAAAAGTGAGCTTGACGGGGTTCGAACTCAGGTCTCTTAGCACCAATTCCTATGCCTTTACCCTTGAGCTACTACTTCTTTTGCAATTGAAATGAATTTGATGTGAGGAAGTAGCTCTTTCTTGTAGTTGGCCTTTGATTTGAATTGAAGGAGGCAACGCTTGAAATCTGTAAAAACACATAAAAATACCCAAAGTATCATTTATTTATTTACAAAAGATAAAGCATAAGAGTAATAAAATAAACACTTTTCAATGTCAATCAAATACCCCCACACTTATCTTTTACTCGTCCTCGAGTAGAACAAAAAATGAAGAACTAAACTAGATAGGTCACACTTTCGTAGGAAACACGATTGCATTGAGCGTATGCAACAAGCCGTTAAACCTCTAGGTGTCCCTAGTAGGACGAGTGGTGTCTCGTGAGGGTTTTCAGCGGATACTACCCACAAAATCCAAATGCAGTATGCTATGATTCTAATGAAACTCCATGAATGCAATGGACATATGCAAATAAAAACGAAAAAAATGAAAACACGACTTGTTTCAGGAAAGTGGTACAGCAAATTAAGTTAACAATTTCTAATCAGTTGATTTTATTTTAGATACCTCAACTTGTCACAAATTTTCAATATTAATCAAGTTTTCAAATGTTAAATTCCAGTTTGGCCAGTTAGTTCGGTCGATAACATAGTGCAGCCATGAAATAAATTCTTAGTTTGCTTGGCACAGTTTGCAAAGTGGTATTCTAATTTTCTCATGTATGGCTAGTCAAATCAATAAGGTCAAGAGGTGTTTGGGTATCATCGCTTATTCTTTATTCTATAAAATTTTAAGATTTATGATTAAGTACATACACCTAAAAAGACCAAGGTTTACCACCCATGCACTGCCTCGCGGACTAACGGAGAGTGGGTAAAGAGCTTGGCGGATTGTGCAGGCCGACTTTGACTTTGTCAACAACGTGTCGGTAATCCTTAGGTGTCCAATCCCATAAAATGAGACCAAGATATTCCAACTTTGACTTTGTCAACAACGTGTCGGATAGAGCTTGGCGGGTTTGCACACCAACGCTCGATATACAAGCAATGTTGGATACCCTTGGAATACTATTATTATTATTATCGAAAATATAAGCACAAAAGAGAGTTACACAAATTCAACTTAACACAACTTAGTTTTAAAGATTTGAAAAGCCAATATAAGTATTTTAAGTCCTCCACTTATTTAAACAAAGTCTACAATATAGAATAGATTTCATGGCCATCACCTAAGAATCTCCCTATGTACTGGTTACACTATTATCCCTCAAAATTTAACTTTTCATTATATTTCCTATTCGATCTAAGTTGAGAGAGAAAAATACTATCAACTGGCTAAAAATTGTAAACTTATTTTGTTGTATCACTTGAAAATGAGTCGTATTTCAAAAAAAAAAAATTTGGCATGTTACTATAGTCTAAAATGTATGATGGTCCTACTTAAAAAAATAAAAAGAAATAAAAACAAAGAAAAACGAAAATGGATGAAATGCAGACTCCCCCCCACACTTGATTGAGACAGTGTCCCAACTGTCTAAGGCGTAAAAACAAAAATAAAAAAATATGAAAAAGAAAAATAAAAGAAAAAGAACGTGTACCACCTGATTTCATGGTGGATGATCATGCAGATCGATTGAGACAGTGTCCCAACTGTCTTCGTCATATTGCTTGAATTCCAAAAATGGTTTCAGTCGTTGACCGTTTACTTTGAAGACTTTTCCATCCCTAGGATTTTCAATTTCAACCGCTCCATGAGGGTATACTGTTTTCACGACATAAGGTCCAGTCCATCGAGATCTGAGTTTTCCTGGAAACAAGTGAAGTCTAGAGTCGTATAAAAGAACTTTTTGACCTACGTTGAATTCCTTACGAAGTATGTTTTTGTCGTGTTGGGCTTTGGTTCTTTCTTTGTAGATTTTCGCATTTTCATTCGCCTCATTTCTTAATTCCTCTAATTCAGAAATTTGTAACTTCCTGTGTGAGCCAGCTTTTTCTAAGTCAAAGTTCAAAAATTTTATGGCCCAAATAGCACGATGCTCTAATTCAAGAGGTAAGTGACAGGCCTTTCCAAAGACTAATCAATATGGTGACATCCCTAGATTGGTTTTATAAGCAGTGCGAAAAGCCCAAAGTGCATCAATCAGTTTTACAGACCAATCCTTTCTATTGGAATTCACGGTTTTCTCAAGAATTTGTTTGATTTGTCTATTGGAAACTTCTACTTGTCCACTAGTTTGTGGATGGTAAGGTGTTGACAGCTTGTGTGTGATTGAGTATTTCTTGAGCAAGGACTCAAAAGCACGATTACAGAAATGAGTGCCATTATCGCTAATGATAGCTCGAGGTGTGCCAAAGCGTGAAAAGATGTTTTCTTTGAGGAATTTGACAACAACCTTGTTGTCGTTGGTTTTGGTCGGAATGGCTTCAACCCATTTTGAGACATAATCTACCGCAAGTAAGATGTAAAGATTCCCAAATGAATTAGGGAATGGTCCCATGAAATCGATGCCCCAAACATCGAATAACTCAATCACTAAAATGGGGTTGAGAGGCATCATGTTTCGCTTAGAGATTCGACCTGTTCTTTGACATCGCTCACATTTAGAGCAAAATTCGAAAGCGTCACGGAAGAGTGTGGGCCAATAAAAACCGCTTTGCAAAACTTTTGCAGCAGTTTTTCTTGCTCCAAAATGACCGCCACAAGCATGGTCATGTGAGAAAGAGAGAATACTTTGGTGTTCATGATCAGGCACACACCTTCGAATGATTTGGTCGGGACAGTATTTGAAAAGATATGGGTCGTCCCAATAGAAGTTTCGAACTTTCGAGAGAAAGTTTTGTTTATCTTGTTTCGACCATTCAGCGGGCATTTGTTGTGTGACAAGATAATTCACAATGTCAGCGTACCAAGGGGTGTTAGAGATCGAAAGGAGTTGTTCGTCAGAAAATAGTCATCGATTTGGGTGTCGTTATCATTTTCGTGCACAATTCGAGAGAGATGATCAGCTACGACATTCTCAGAACCCTTTTTATCTCGTATTTCTATATTGAATTCTTGAAGTAGAAGGATCCAACGAATCAAGCGGGCCTTGGCATCCTTTTTAGAAAGCAAATATCGTAGGGCAGCATGGTCAGTGTAAACTATGACTTTGGATCCTATGAGATATGGTCTGAATTTCTCAAGAGCGAAGACAACTGCCAAAAATTCCTTTTCAGTAGTCGAGTAATTCAATTGGGCCTCGTTTAAGGTTTTGCTAGCGTAGTAAATGACTCGAGGGAGTTTATCAATTCGTTGACCCAAGATGGCTCCAATTGCAAAGTCAGAAGCGTCGCACATAAGTTCAAAGGGTTGAGTCCAATCAGGAGGTTGAATGATGGGAGTTGTGGTCAAGAGTGATTTAAGAGTTTCAAAAGATGTTTTGCAATCATTGGAAAATTCAAACTTTACGTCTTTGGCAAGTAAATTCGAGAGAGGTTTTGAAATCTTTGAGAAATCCTTAATGAATCTTCTATAGAATCCTGCATGGCCAAGAAATGAGCGAACATCTTTGACAGACTTAGGAGGAGGTAAATTAGCAATCAAATCGATTTTGGATTTATCGACTTCTAGGCCATCTTTGGAGACGACATGACCTAGAACTATCCCCCTTTTCACCATAAAGTGGCATTTCTCCCAATTAAGCACAAGTGATTTCTCCTTACAACGCTTAAGGACGAGTTCTAAATGAGTGAGACATTGGGAAAAAGATGATCCATATATTGAAAAATCGTCCATGAATATTTCCAAGAATTCTTCTACCATATCAGAGAAAATACTCATCATACACCTTTGGAAAGTCGCGGGGGCATTACAAAGACCAAAAGGCATGCGACGATAAGCAAAGGTTCCAAAGGGACAAGTAAAGGTGGTCTTATGTTGATCTTCTAAAGCAACAGGAATTTGGTTATAGCCAGAGTATCCATCGAGAAAACAGTAGTACTCATGTCCCGCTAAGCGTTCGAGCATTTGGTCAATAAAAGGCAAGGGAAAATGGTCTCTTCGTGTGGCTGAGTTAAGCTTTCGATAGTCGATGCACACACGCCATTTGGTTTTAATTTTTGTTGGGACGAGTTCATTACTGTCGTTTTTGATCACTGTGACTCCCGACTTCTTTGGTACAACTTGTACCGGACTCACCCAAGTACTATCAGAGATGGGATAGATGATGTTATTGTCTAGACATTTGATTATCTCCTCCTTGACCACTTCTCTCATGTTTGGGTTTAATCGCCTTTGAGCCTCACGGGTGGGTTTAGCCTCATCAACTAAGTGTATGCGATGTTCCACAATTGATGGGCTAATTCCTTTTATATCGCTCAGTTCCCACCCCAAAGCATCTTTATTTTCCCGCAAAATTTCTAAGAGTTTTTCTTCTTGGTCCTTGGTAAGATCAGAAGCCAAGATTACGGGAAGAGTTTCTGAAGAGTCTAAGTATGCGTACTTAAGGTCTGTTGGCAAGGGTTTGAGGTCTAACTTAGGAAGTTCTTGTGTATCAACATTGGTCAACATTCCCTGGTTAGATTCAGGTGACGAAGTGTCGGAGTCAAGAATTTTGTTTAGTTCAGAAATGTATTCGAGTTCGTCGAAATCGGGGTCGAAATGGTCAAGACACATTTTCAAGGCTTCAGAAGTGTCCCTAGAGGTTTCATCAACTGTGGTTTGGATCATGTCAATTTCATCGATCTCAAAATCCCTAGGTTGCTTGTTGAGATTAAAGATGTTTAGCTCAATGGTTAGGTGCCCGAAGGAAAGTCGAAGCTGACCATTCCTACAATTAATGACAGCATTGGAGGTTGCTAAGAAAGGGCGTCCTAAGATCAATGGTATTTGAACGTTGGGATTTGAGACAGGCTCTGTTTCTAGAACTATAAAATCGACAGGGAAGTAGAACTGTTCGATCTGTATCAAGACGTCTTCGATAATTCCTAATGGCTTTTTGACAGATCGATCGGCAAGTTGAAGTGTGATGTTTGTTGGTTTAATCTCCCCTAGTCCAAGTTGACGATAGACAGTATAAGGGAGAAGGTTGACACTGGCACCAAGGTCGAGTAGGGCACGAGAGATGTGAGTGTTTCCTATTTTACAATCAATGGTAGGGCAGCCAGGGTCTTTATACTTGACTGGGGCAAGATTCGAAAGAACAGAGCTTGTATTTGCAGTTAGAAAGGCTGTTTTTGGGACATTGGTCGCATGTTTTTGTGTGCACAATTCCTTAAGACATTTGGCATATTGAGGGATTTGTTCAATGGTGTCTAAAAGAGGAATGTTCACACGGACTTGTTTGAAAATTTCCAGAATTTTATCGAAATTTGCCGCTTTCTTCTTATTATTGAGTCTATGGGGAAAAGGAGCAACTGGTTTTTCGACTCTACGATCAGTTTCATCATTCGAGGAAAAAGGTGGTAGGGGTGTAGAAGATGAAATGTTGGGATTGCCAACATTGGTTTTCAAAGGTGGGTCGGGTTTGCCGACACAAGGAGAAGAACTGTTGGGATTGCCAACATTTAAGGGAATTTGAGGTTCAGAAGAATTGGCATTCGAAGCCAATGGATGATCATCAAGATTAGGGGTTGGGGTCGAGTTAGAAGATTCGCCAGGGTTGCCCACGTTATTATCAATCCTCTTTCCAGATCGAAGGGTTGTAATAGCGTTGACTGGATTATGGTTTTCGTCCTCACAAGAATTTACAGTACGAGAGTTGTATTTTGGATTCACCTCAGGTTGACTAGGCAACTTTCCTTTCTCGTTATTTTTCGCTAGTTCCCTTATCATATTCATCATTTGTTCCATTTGTTTTTCTAAACGCACAATGTCTGGTGATGGTTGAGAAGATTGAGATGATTGGTTTGATGATTGAAAATTGGGGTGCCTATAAGGTTGTTTGGATTGAGGTGTAGCTTGAGAGGTTTGAGAATTGGGAAGTGGACCTTGGTAATTCGGATTGGGAATAAAGGGTTGCACGTGAGATGGGTTAGCCGAATTATTGGGGTTCGACCAGGAAAAATTTGGGTGGTTCCTCCAACCAGGGTTGTACGTGGATGAGTAAGGATTATTTTGAGCTATGGCATTGGCTTGGTCCTGAGAGTAATAGTGGGGTAACCCTTCTCCGGCTTGAGGAGTTTGATTTTCTAAGGGAATTTGACTTGGGTCCACGACATGCACTCCTCTAGTAGAAGTACAAATGGGAACACGAATCGATTCCCATTGCATGTCCTTTTCAGAGTAATCTTCTAAAAACCGCCAAGCTTCATCGGCTGTTTTAGACATAAAGTCTCCTCCACACATTGATTCTAGTTGAGTTCTAGTCTGATAGTTTAGCCCTTCATATGCAATTTGACATAAGTGATCTTTTAGAATTCCGTGATGAGGGCAACTATATAATAGCTGGTTGAATCTCTCAAAGTATTTCGAAAAAGTTTCCCCCTCATTTTGACAAAATTGATTTATCTCGGTTCGGATTTTTAGAGTTTTATGAAAAGGGAAAAACTTTTTCAAGAATGCAGTGACAAATTCATCCCAACTTCTTATGGAATGTCGTGGAAGAGAATTTAGCCATCTTTTAGCGCTTTCAAGTAGTGCAAATGGAATTAGCCTTAGCTTGATCGATTCATTAGATAGTTGTTGCATTTTTGTTGTGGAGGCATACAATTCAAATTCACTCAGAAATTCATAAGCATTTTCAGACCCAGTAAATTTTGGTACCCCTTGGATAAAGAAATGTTTAAGCTCAAAATTGTTCCCTTCAGCTGGTGGGAACACAATGACAGATGGTTGAACGGTTCTAGTCGGATAACATCCATCACGAAGAGACAAGGGTCTATCCATTTGGATATTGAGGTTTTGAAAATTTTGATTTATTTGGTTTTGATCCCCAAAGTTTGGAAAGTTTTGATTCACTCGATTTTGATCCAATTCGGGTGGAAAATTTTGGTTGATTCGAGAACCCCTAGGAGAATTTTGTTGGCTAACACTTTTTTCACTCATTGTTGTTAAATGCAAACACAGAAATTAGCTACAATGAAGTTTTCTGTCCTTATTGGCTCTTAACCCGAAATTATAAAGTGATGCGTTTGATTACTTAGATCAAAAGACTTCTCAGCCAGTTAACGGACAGGAGTTATCGGTGCACCAGGAATCACCCTAGCAATGCAGCCGAAGGTTTAAGTACCTTCAGAGTAACAACCGATATAATATTTACGAATCACCGTAATATTTATAAACGGTTATTTCTCTGCCGTAGTCTAGACACCAAGAAATAATTCGTTCCAAATGAATCAACTATCACAATATAATTAAGCCCTAGATGAGCCCGTGACTCCCTTAAGTCCAACGTCTAACCGTTATTATTAGTCAGATTCTGCGATGAAATGCAATTTGTGGGCTAAGGAAAGGGTGATGAAATCCCTCACCTTATGTGAATTGGGGTATTGCCCTTAACAGAATGAATAAAAAAAATGCAGAAATCACACAAAATGATTGCAAAAATTAAAAATTGTACATTCAAAGCCGCTGCCCCTGCAGAAAATTTTTACAACAATTTCTATATTTTTCAAGCAGCTGCAGAACCTGTAGAGTTAAGAAAATTTTACAGTGGGGGTATGGCTGTCCGTCCAGCGCAGTTGAGTGGTTATAGCGATTAAACTGAACTGTTCGTAATCACTTGTCCCCTGAATCTTCTTGTTTGTTGCTCGAGTTCTTCACTTGGTCTTTGTTTTTGTTCTCTCTGTTTTTTTTTTTTTTTGAATGAAATAGGCAACTAGGAAAACAAAAGGAAAAAGAAAGATTTTTTTTTAAGAGAAAACTAAACTCGGATTTGAGAGGAAAAAGGAAAATAAAAAAAAATTAAACTCAACAAAAACTAAGAAAAAGTTAAGCTTGAAGGAAAAAAAAACAAAAAGATAAAAACAAAACAAAAGATCTAAGTGTAATCAAAGCAAGGACTAGGCTTAAAAGACACACTCAAATATAGGCACCAACTCGAAAGATCGAACCACCACTCAAAAAAAATTGCGCTCGCATTTTCATTGCTCCAAACAATAAAATAAAAAAACGATAAATTCTCAGTCAAAAACAAATCAATCTCTTCCGCATTCGAATCGCGTAATTAAGGAAATAAATCATGCAATCGAATCACACAAAAATCTTTCTTTTCGTGGAAATCGATTCGGGTCTTGGTTCTTAATATTGAGACTCGGGTTCGAGTTTTCTGTCAAGTTCAATTCGAAACAGGGGTTCGCGACGGAAGATAGATTGCTTGGAGAATTTGATTTGGAGTGTTCGAAGGGGGGCCGGTTGATGGAACTTCAAACTGAATCGGCTTGGGGGTTTTTTTTTTAAACTTTTGCCGAGTTTGAAATTGCGTGGAGCAACTGGAACTGATGGATCTGTGAAGTTCGGTTGTGGATCCTGGTGAAAGGCGTGCGATGGTTGTATTGGCTACCGGTGCAGATTTTTGCGTGGGTGAGGGCTGCGATCTGGGTACGATGGGTCTGGAAGTTGTGATCGGAAAAGTGAGGTTGATGGTGGGTTTTGGTCTGTATTTGCTGATTGCGTGATTAAATTGGAGGCGTGGTGATAAAACAGATTGGCATGGAAGTAAGAGTCAGGTCACGGTGGGTATGGTGATTGTTACCAGTTGGATGATGGATAGGGTTGAATTTCGAGATGGTGGTGGACAGATGATTTACGTGATTATCAAAGTGAATCTGGAGTTGGCCAAGGGGTGTTGAACGGTGGAGGATGATAATGGATGCTTGGCTGTGCGTAAAGGGGATGGGGGGTAGAGATGGTGCCGGTGTGGAGATTTGTGAACAGTGGTCTGTGGTTGTTTTTGCAGTGGAAGGTGATCGAATATTGGATGGCGGTTTGGTAGATGGTTTGATGCAGAAGAAATACAAAGCAAGGAATTGAAAAAGGATTTTTTTTTTGTTTGTTTTTCTTTTTTCTTTTTTTTTAGAGGGAAAGAGATTTGTAAAAATAGAAGGAAGGAGTTGTAAAAGGTAAAAATTTGGACGAAAAAAATGGCATTAGATTTTTTTTTCTTTTTTTTTAAGACTTGTAAATAAAAAGAAGAGCTATGTACTGAAAATAGGAAAGAAGGTAGAAGAAAGGAAGGAATAGATGACAACAAAAGGGAAGAAATTAAAGAAAACTGGCAAGATTTTTTTTTCTCTTACTTAGTTCATGACAGTATCAATGTAATTAATACGCCACATTACTAATTGAGATTTTTTTCTATATGTACAAGAAACAAAAATATATACAAAATAAAATAAAAACTAACACGAATCGGAAATTAAATAAATAATAAAATTTAATCGTTACCTCCCCGGCAACGGCGCCAAAAACTTGATCGACGCTAGTCTATGAATTAGAAAAGCGCGACATTTAAATTAAATTCTGCAAGCATACAGGTGTGTAGCATACAGGTCGAACACAGGGAGGTGAATTAAATCAATTATTTATCTAATCTCTTGGGCGAGTTAGACAAAGCTTAGAGGTTGATTTTTTTCGCAAAGCAAAATAAAAACTGAAACAACGAATAAAAGATGCAATTAAATTCACTGTAGATTCGAATCTAATCGGATCTGTAATAAATTCAATGATTAAAATAAAATAGAACACTGGAAATAAAATTGCGGAAAAGAAATCAACAACTGAAAATAAAAACTAGGATTACCGCTGAATCTAATCAGACGGTCAATCACTAGTAAGAAAAATAGAAGCAATAGCAAATTGTGTTCTAGCAAATCTAATTGACTAGACAACACAATTTGCCATGAAAATAAAATGCAGAAACTAAAGAAAAGAAAGCTTTATTAAAATTAAAAGA
Organism: Allium sativum; assembly: GCA_030737875.1. Lineage (NCBI taxonomy): Eukaryota > Viridiplantae > Streptophyta > Magnoliopsida > Asparagales > Amaryllidaceae > Allium > Allium sativum. Next base: position 463,597,820 of record CM060915.1, on the reverse strand, counting down.
GAGTACAGAAGAATGAATAATGAATTTTTACAATGGTTACAATCACATATTTATAGATGAGAATGGGAAAACCCTAATTAGGTCTATGAATAAATGGGCCTCCTCATTCATGAATATCTCTTGCCTTCCTTGACTAACTTGATTGGAGAAAATCTGGGCATATCATGGTAAATCTTTTCCATATCTTTCAATTTTCCCATGTGGCTAATTGATTGATAGAAGATTGCATCTAATTAATTCTTCCAAACAAGGGCGCTTATCAGACCCCAAAGGCAATATAAGATAAAATCTTCAAAATTGGTTTTTTTTTTTCTTGGCAACAATTCCATCAGAAATTCTTCTAATTGAAATTGAATGATTTGAATTTAATTCCATGATGAGAATATGGCTATTGCTGAAATGTTAATTGGTGCACATCATAAATACATACACATGAATATGTGTATGTATATATATAACATAACACTAATCCAGATATTTCTCAAAGCAAAGGGCCAGTGTGAACGCGCTCCATTTCTTTGGCAAAAAGTGAGCTTGACGGGGTTCGAACTCAGGTCTCTTAGCACCAATTCCTATGCCTTTACCCGTGAGCTACTACTTCTTTTGCAATTGAAATGAATTTGATGTGAGGAAGTAGCTCTTTCTTGTAGTTGGCCTTTGATTTGAATTGAAGGAGGCAACGCTTGAAATCTGTAAAAACACATAAAAATACCCAAAGTATCATTTATTTATTTACAAAAGATAAAGCATAAGAGTAATAAAATAAACACTTTTCAATGTCAATCATTATACTTGACTGATTCCAGTCATATGCTACCATAAAATATACAAATATATAGTTCAGCACATCTTTCCATCCTACTCCTCTGACACTGTATAGGTACCTTTCATGATTCCTTTTCCTTTCATATCCGTAGAATTTGTCCTCTCATTCATGATAGCATAAACATTAGTCTGTGGTGCCTTCTCCATTAGCGGGCAATCCTTGATCATGTGTCCAGGCTGATGGCAATTGAAACAAAGGTTCTTTATCACCATCTCATTTCTTTGATTCTGATTCTGTTGCTGTTGCTGTTGCTGAGGTTTCTTTTGCTGTTGGGTTTGTTCAGGTTCCTTATCCTTTGGCTCCTTACAAAATCTAGCGATATGTCCCTTTTGTTTGCAGTTGTGACACAAAAAATTCTTGAAATGATTTTCATACTTCTCTTCCCGTGTATCTCCTCTTTCCTTGTTCTCCCAATTTGGATTGAATTTCCTCTTCCGGGGATTCTCTCTACTTATTTCTCCAGTCTGAGTCTCTTATGTTGTTGGTTTCTTAGCATCCAAGGCTTCATACCCGAGTGCTAAGTCCACTAATTCAACAAATGGGTCTTTCAGATGTCCCATCATACGTCTTTGCAGACTATCCTTCAGTCCAACTGCAAACATCTCGTTCTTCTAAAGTGAAGTATTGACCAACTCCGGTCCAAAGCTTGACAATGCATTGAACTTGTTCTTGTACTCAGTGACAGTCATGTTTTCTTATTTCAAGTCAATGAAGTCTCGATACATCCTAGTTTTCCCAGTTGTTGGCAGATACTGAGCTTCAAAAGCTTCCTCGAACATTGCCCAATTAAAATTCTGCTCCGGAGTGTTTGCAGTCTGAGCATCCCACTAGATAGCTGCAGCTCCCTCCAGATTCCATGAAGCCAAGAGACGTTTGTACTCGTCATCCAACTTCAGTCCCTTAAAGATCTTCTCACATGATCTAATCCATGCTTGGACGTCAACCAGTGATTCAGTTCCCTTAAAAGTCTTTCCTCCCAAAGTAGTGTATTTCTTGCAAATCATAGCGAAGTTTGGCTGCGTTGGAGCTTCGACCACTTCAGTTGTATCCACTTGGGTCTGATTAACAGTGTGCCCATTGGTCGTAGTTGCCCGACTTGCTCCTCGACCTCGCCTTGCTCCTCGGCCTCGCCTTGCTTGAGAACTCATTATCAACTTTCTGAGTATATGATTTGAGAGTTAATACTCATCCGGAAAATAGTCTTAGGGATAACCTAAATTTATAACTAGGGTCGTCCTATACTATATGGTTTTTATAAAAATATGCTCGCTCAACGCTAACTTATAGCCTAGGTATTCAGAAATCCTAAGCTCTGATACCAACTGTAACGGCCCGATTTTCGATGCCTTGAAAGTCGTGTCATTATTGAAAGAATTTAGAAGATGAGATAGAAAAGTTAGAACTCATAGAATAGAAGAATAAGAAGACATCAGAATCTCACAGCGGAATTTCAAAATACATAATATATTACAATACAGGGTCTGATACATCATAGTACATCATCATAATACAATACCATAATACAACAGCATGATTATACATCATGACTAGGATAATACAAATACTTAAACTGGATACATAGATATCGATATACTACTGGTCTTGACTTGAACTTCATCAGATTCCACTTGCCTACCTCGACTACATGTCTACTCATAATAAATATTATGAGTACCAAGAGTGTAGGAAACACAGAAATAAACTCTGGGTCAGTCAGGGGACTGGTGTGAGTAAACACAGTTAAAAAGATGTAACAAGGAATAAGGAATAAGGTTATCCATTTTGAACAGATTCATTTACTTTAGAAATCTTTAGACCAATCCATAACTAATATATGGATAATGACCCAAGTATTTTATATCAAAACGGTTGATAATACTATAGTTTTTATCAAATAAATAATCATCTAGTGAAACACTTGCATCTCACGTTCACGTATATAGTATACAATCAAAACCGCAGAGCGCTTATTGGAGATTGGATTCCAACAGACAAGGTATGGGAGCACCTACCGATCAGTGTACTTTAGAGAGGATACACTGGGGTTCAACAAGAATGTCTTGCAACCCGGCCACACATGACCGACCACTCATTTAGCTTGAGTGTATCGAATATATTGCCACCACGGTTGTTGGCCATCCAACCGAAATCCAAAGATACAGAATCGAAAAGAAGAATAAATATGAATTTTCACTAGATCTGTGACAATACACCCTGCTTGGGTATGACCCAACTGGCCATGCTGCCCAGTCCAACTTTTATTACTTCCTGGTTGTGAGGTTTTGAGGTCACGTTTATTCTTCTGACAGATTATTTCTTCATTACTTTGAATGCCACATCGTCATATCCGTCAGAAACACTCATTCGATCACCCAAATATATTACGGGTAATAAAGCTAAGAGAAATGAATTTCTCTGCCACCAACGTAATATACTTACGTAAATTCGATGTGTAGAATCTAACTGATATACATTGCTAGACACTCGTCCATTCGGGTTCGTCTTGGGATTGAAAATACCAAAGAAACTATAGACTTTGCATATCGTCGTCTTCAGTATTCTAACATGCGTCGTATAAATTGAGTCGAAGTGGAATGTTTATCCTGGACTCTTTGAAACGATGTGCGAAATGTCTTTTATAGTCGATAAATAATTATCAGCTCAATCTGATTATAATTCAGTTTATACGTTCTGTATTTAGTTAACATAACAGTATATGTTTATCTCGTTCATATCTGGATATTATCAATATCTTTTATAAATGAACAGTTAAAGCGTGTGTGTTGCATACGGTATTTATATTCAGTTTTGACCAACATTTAGAATGGATAAATAAAGCAAATGCATCGCACACGGTATTTTGCTTCATTTATCATCGTTGTTTTAAACGAGGTTGAATTCTCCAGTTCTTTTGGTAACTTATTTTATTTCTTCTAATTTATCTTAAATAAATTAATTTAATAACTAATTTAATTTATTTTCTTTATATTTCTACATTTTAACTCGTAGAAATTCTTCGGTCAACTTCTGTACTTGATCTTCCTGCCATTTTCTTCCTTCCACTTGCCTATGACAAATTAAATAAAAATTCTATTTTTATTTAACTATTTTTTTATGATTTATTTATTTTCAAATTTTAAAATAAAACCGTTTTGAATTTAAAATCTCGTTCAGCAATTCATTTACTAGCGATTTTACCAAAGTACCAGTGCCACTTTCCAAAACACTGTGATTTCCCTCAAAAAAATCCTGCCACGACTGCGTTTTCTCCTTTGCCAAAGTTCCACTCTGGAACTTGCAAAAGTACCAGGTACCATACCTTGCCACGACCGTGCCGATCACCTCCAATCACTTGCCACGACTGTGTTTTCTCGGTTTTGCCAAAGTACCACCCTAGTACTTGCCAAAGTACCAGGTGCTATTCTTCAAAAACCTTGCCAAATCCAAAGTACCCATTTACCCAAAGTAACACCCGAAAAATTACTTGCCACAACCGTTCTGTTACCATGATTTCCCATCCCTACCAAAGTACCCGAAGTACCACTCTTCAACTTCCTATAAACACACAACTGGCACGTGCACCACCTCCCCCTGTTGTCGGACGATGCCCGACCACCACCTGCAAGTCACCTCAGCCTCCACGATCACCATTAACTCATTACATCGACTCCAAAGCACATTCTTACCAAAAACACAATCTGCCACTAAAATTTAAAAAGAACAGTTCCAGGTCTTCCCATTGTCGATGCCTACCCATCACCTCCGTCCACCGGAACCACCTCCACCACCGTGCCTTGCTTCCCTTGCCTCAGGTGGTTCTCCACCCTAAAACATGTTCAACTTGATCCCTCCGAACCCCCACAAGAGCCAATCAAAAACGGCCACCCGCAAATGTAACTCCAAACCTAAACCTACCTCGTCCCAACTCCTTCCACCACCGGAATTCACCCCCCTTCACCTGCGTGTTCCTCATCCTCCGATGGAGCTCCCCCATGTACAATTTTTAATTTCTACCACCGAGATTCGATATTTTGATTTTTAAGCCCAAAATAACCAATATATCCTAGCTCACTATATAGGCCATTAAAATTCATGATTTTTGCTTTAAAAATCATCATTTATAAGTATTAGTCCATTCGCATGCCTGAAATACGAAATTACAGTGTTCGAAATTTTAAGTTTCCCAAGCCTCCTACTGTATTTTCATTAATTTATGTTTTATATATAATATTATATGGGTTTTAATATTTTTACTCTACATTATACATCAATACACATAACATTCATGAATAGCTTGTACCTTATAACCTTCTAAAGTCAAAGTTGTGGATTTGTTTAAGTCATACAGGAGTATGTTTTTACCCAGTTTTTAATACAGATGGTGTTTAACGGTGGCAGAACTCCAACTCTCCAATGATTGTATTACAGAGAATTTCAAACTGTATTGTAGTTAATCCCATTCTCTAACATCAATTTGATTTTAAGATGTTAATTTTTAAAGTTCAGTCGTGTTTTAAAAAAAACAAAGAACAGAGCCGATAGGAATTTGTTTTGCTAGTTAACAGAGGGTTATATAATTATCACTATTACTCCCAGGCAAATTCTAAAGATCCAAATTCCCTCCCAGTTTTCCAATTTTGAAGACCAAAGTGTTTTAAGCATATAATATACATATGTATATATGAACTTGTATCCTATGGTCTTAAGTTCAAGTTTCGCATATGTATTTGACTAATGCCACTCAATACAACAAGTGAGTATACATATGTCTACATCATATAGAAGAATTACATGGGAAAGTTTACTCATCTAATAATTTCTCTGCACTCAGTCCAGGTTTAAGAATATCAAAATTTTAACAAGCCTTCATGTTCTTTAATCATAAATTCATATATGTATGTATGGTATATAGTATGTGTAGCATAGATAATTTCATGAAAAACAGGAGGTAGAATAATATTCACTCACTCAGGTTTTATCTACAGATTTATGCAAAGTAACATGTACATAACAAGCATACCCATTCAAACACTTGCATTATTCATTATGAATCAAAGATCATCAAACTTGCTAGATCTATTCAAACACATATGTAGTCATATATTCATACTAAAAAAAACATGGAAACAGAAGTTAAAAGAAATGTTTACTCACCGATAAGCTTTCTAAATCCAGAATTTCTAACTTCAGTATTTTTCTTGTGAGAAGAGTATAAAAACCAGGTGCTTATTTATAGACAAACACTTACATTAAAAAAATTCTTTTCTTTATAACTTAACTCTTAAGGTATAGGCGCTACAGTATTTGTTTTAGGCTTACCCCTCTCTATACTTATTTGCAGGAACTTAGTCATGAAGAGATCAATTGTTTAATTAGATATTTTACCACTCTCTTGTCCTATGTTTCTTCTTCTAGAAACATATTATATTCATACCATACTCTCATTTATTTGCTGTGCATACTTCTCCTATTTTTAGCAATAAACAATGGGTTCCTTAGCCTTAAAGGTTGAGATATTTTCCTAAGATGATTTCTTTATTTGAAAGTTGCATGTCCTTCCTTTAAGAGTAATGGTTTTATAATTTGCAAGTTGTATTGGTGGGTTTTTAGGAGATGGCTTGCCTATATTTAGCCATACTATTTGAGGTAACATCTCATTATGGATTTTGTTCTTATATTTGTTTTGTCTTCATATGTTTTCATTGATCTTTTCCTTTGGTCAATATGTCAAACATGTTGTGTGTGTGGTCATATTTTATGTTTCATGTATATGGGTGTGGCCAAATTGTTCTACTTGCTTAAGTTCACTTGTTTGTTGTTTTATTTTAAAGTCCCTTCTGTTCTTACAATAAACAAGTGATCCATTTTTGTTATCACCATTATATGCATGCTTAAAGCTTTAGTTTGCCAAGTGCTATTTTGAATCATTATGATCATACATGAAATTTTATGGTAAAGATTAATTACAATATATATTCTTTTATGATTTTCTTTAATGTTGCATTCTTATATTAACAAATTTAAAATATAACAAATATGTATCTTGCATAGTGTATTCATACACTAACATATTTTTATACTTATGATTTAAATTTGTTTTATCACATTTCATTTAACTTTCCTCATTAAAATTAAATGTCAACGGTCGGAAAAAAAAGATGGGATATTACATTAGTGAATAGGAATTTACGTTACTTTAACTAATTAATACTGTGACTAATGAATTTATTTTGGAATTTAAACAAATTATGGTTAGCATAATGTTTACATGTTCACGACATTAAATGCTATCCTATCTATTTACGTTTCTTTTTGTATTTGATCCATCATTTTCCTCTTATTCTTCCGTTCTACTTGAATCACTTCTACCCCTTATTTATATTCATGTATTTTTATTCCTTCATTCAATCTCATTTCCCTCTTTTCAAAATCGAATTCCTTTCCCTTCTTCTGTAAAATTCCCTAATCCTTTGTTTCAAAAAAAAATTGAATAACTATTGCCATGTTTTTACAAAGTTGGACTAGAGATGTTAGAAAATAAGTGATGTGTGCTGTTCTACTTTGCTGATCGTGAGAGAAGGTTAATTAGTTTTTTTTGTTTATATATGTACTCTTTGACATTTTAATAAAAAACTTTTCTTGTCGCTTTTTATTCTAAATAACTTTTATATAAAAGCTTCGATTGATGCCCAGTTTCTTTCGCTGCAATGTATAGAAATTCCGAATAAGATGACACTGGTTTGGATGCATTTGAAGACCGTCAAATTTTAAGCTTTCTGTGGGCTTCGAAAAAAAGGTGAGTGAATTCTCGCTCACAATTAACTGAATTGTTCCCAAATTTATTAAATTAAATTATGAAATAAATTGGATTGTCTGGTTGTGATTGATTGTTGATGGTTGCTTAAATTCACATACAAGTTAATTACAGTGTTAAATTTAGAATCGACATTAAATTATTTATTTGAAATTAAATTGCTAGTCTGAAACCCCAACGCTTGTTAACTAGTGAAACGATATAATACTGGTTGTATGGATGAAATGGTTGTGATGGGCGCCTTGTACTGATTACTGAATGGATATCGTTAATGTAAATTGTTCCCGTTATTTAATATATGATGTGTATGTTTATTTGTGCCAATTAATCCCATTGTTCACCCTAGATGTTACGGGCACCAAATAAATCTCAAGTTATTGAAATTCGAAGAAAGAACAGTTATGGTATAAAATTTGTTAACTATCTATATACCTATTGTTTTGAATTAAATTATATCATATTATTTATAAAAAAAATTGTTAAAGCACTTTAATATATGAATATATTTAGTGATTTAAATTATTTTATAATACTCTAATTATTTTAATATATATTTTCAAAAAAGGGTTTTATTTATAATCATCTATTTTTCAAGTTATTTAAATATTTGTAATTTCTTCCTAAATTGGAATTGTTCCCGATCTAAACCATTGATTCAGATTGAGATTTGAAATAAAAAAATATTCTACTTTGAATAAAAATCGATATTTAAATAATCATGATATTGATATGAAATTTCATTCTAATTAGAATATGAATTGATTCTGAAATGATTATGATATCTCGATATGAAATATATTATATTTTGAATATAAACAAGTTTGAAAGGATTATGATATTTGATATGAGAAGTATATTCTATTTTGAAATATGAACTGTTTGAATTGTCGGGAATGGAATTTAAACCAAATTAAGATTTGGTATGATAACAAATAAAGGAATTATGTTTTGAAATATAAGAATTGAAAATGAATATTGAATTTCACGAAAAGGGTTAAAGCAATAACGGAGTATATGGAAACTGGAATAAATCCAACCTTGATTATAACTGAATCAATAACAATTTGGAAGGAGATTTAAATGGAAATCCGAAATGATCCATAACTATTGTTTTAATAATGCGCTTACTACTTGGGAAGATCGGGATCGAATATATGTTCGAAAAACCATTCCAAGTAACAATACGACATTATAAAGAAACCGAAGACTTGCAAGGAGATAAGTAAAGACCGAGAATCTTCGAATTATTCAGATGGATTACTGATGTCTCATTTGGGTCGATCACCTGATGTGAAGTTATAAGTGGCGTGAGAACTAAATATATTTAGGGATTTTTGGATTTGTTGTTCTGTTCAGACCCAGAATGGACTTGTATGGATTGTGTGTTTGACATTGAAATTGACTGTGTAGCACTGGTCTCTATTAATATATATCGAATTTGTGGCAATAAATTACTCTCGTCTCTAATACATATGAAATTAGAGGTTATGTATTGATAGAAATCAGTGATACGTCGTGAATTTACAATGTGACATACTTGAGTATGAAATGAACTAGTGATGATCAAAGCTTGGCTTACTGAAGCGTAGCTTTGTGTATATCATGACCTCGACGAACCTCACACCCCGGATTGATGGTAAACTGGCGGTTAGGTTGTATACATACAAATCTCTATTGAAACTCGAAAGCTTACGCGGTAGATATACATGCGAAACATGGGGAAAATAAAGTATATATAGTGTCCGATGTCTGGATGAAAAATGGGATATATACTTCGCGCTTTGTATTCAGTGTCCGTGTCTGGATGATGATCGGGAGAAAATTAGCTTCATGTCCTCGTTTGATCTTTCGTGTAAGGAACCATCATATTGGAAAACCCAACAACCAATACGAGCCTTTCGTTTTGTTTGTAAATTATGTATGTGGGCATAGCCATTATGCTTGCTAAGATTAATGTATTTGTTTGCGAAATGGTTTTCAATACTATGCACTAATATTAGTATTAAAATAAGAATTTCGTGTATGAAAGCATTTTTGGTCATCATAAGACAAAACTCACCCATTTGATGTGCGCTTGCATTGTGTGATGTGGGACGAGCTTATGATAGCTTCATTTTTTCAAAACCATTTCCGAATTTTATGTACGGGAATCCATATGGATTAAACCCGTTCCGCATTAGTGGCGTGGTCCAGTGAATTTCCCATAACATTTCTTTAGATTACTGCACCTGCAACACTCATGTTATTTCGTATTTTAATTTGACTAATATGAGAATGATTTAGTTATGTTCTGATGTTTGTTGTGTTTCTTTTTATGCAATATGCTCGAGTTAGCAGAAGTTGCTGTTAGCGAAGATTACCTTGACTTGGAGAACGAAGATGAAGATTTGGTATACATCTGTTATATATATGATTTTTCCACTGCAATTTTTTTCTGCTTCCTTGTTGTATATATTTGTGTATGTGTAACTTTGATAATCATTGTATATTATAGTCAAATGTATTTATTTCAACCGCTTTTGAATTGTTAATTGGGTTGTTATATTTATCCGTCCGCTTGAGATTCGGTGATTGTCTCTTCTTCTTTCTTTCTTTTATTTTGCTCAAATAGCTACCTACATTTGCGATCTATTTGGGTCGGCATGTGTTGATCATTGTTTATTTGAACAGTCAAAAATCTAGGTCATCACATATTATGAATCCAACCAGATGATTTCCAACCTACAACTAGCAGATGATATCATTTTTTTGCATCACCTGAACCCACCCATCTACATTTCCATAAAATCCTCCTATACGTGTTTGAGCTTGTTTCAGGTATGTCCAACAACTTTCCCAAAAGGTCCATCATAATGCTTGGCAACTCCATCCACCTTGTCCCTACCATCTCTTCCCTCCACAATTGTAACCTGACCCACTTCCCAATCACCTACCTTGGCAGCCCACTCTGTCCTACCAAACTTAGAAAATTCGTCTGGCTTCCCGTTATAGACAAAATTGAAACTAGACTCTCTACTTGGAAATCAAACTCCCTCTCTACCGTAGGTCGCCTTGTTCTAGTCAAATCCATCCCCTCTACCATCCCTTCCTTCTGGATGTCATTTCATAAACTTACATGCTGGGTGACCAATAAAATTGATTCCATTAGAAGCTCTTTTCTTTGGAATGGGAGTAAGATTAAAAGATTAGTCAACTGGCAAAATGTTCGTGTTCACCGAGAATAGGATGGTTTAGTATCATCAACCTCAATTCTTTCAACATGGCGTTGTTAGCCAAATGCCTTTGGAGATTGCCCACCCCAGGAGACTTCAATTGGAAAGGTTGGATCATGTCTCTTCACTACCACTCCAACCCTAACCTTGCACTTCATTACATTCCCCATTCTAACCCTTCTCCATTTTGGTCCAGTGTTCTTTCAACCCTTCCTCTATTTAAACATCTTTTCCATATTAACATTGGCAATGGAAACAATTGCCTTTTTTAGCTTGACATTTGGCACAGCAACCTCCCTATTTCCCGCTTTTTTCCCCAACCTTTTCCCTTTCGCTTCTATCATGGCCTAACCATTAATCATACTTCAAACATATTCCTAGCCTGCTTTTGCTCTATATCTCTCTTTGATCTAGATACACTGGCTGCATTTCTAGAAACATAAAATATTATCCTTTCCTTGAACCTCTCCGATTCGCCAGACAATTTCTACTAGGCTCTATCTCCAACCAAGGGTTTTCCTGTGTCAACTAGTTGTAGTTTCCTCAACCATCACGGTCGTCTCATCTCCTTCGCAAGACTATGGAAATGTCATCTACCTTCTCGCATTTTATTCTTTCATTGGTGCCTTATCCATGCACGCATTAATACAAAAGACAGACTTCGCCGCCTCAATATTCTTGCTGGTCCCACTTGTGTTATATGCTCGCTAAATAACGAATCCATTCATCGTCTCTTCCTTAACCGTGACTTCTCCTACCCTATTTTAGCTGCAACTAGTTCGCACCCTATCGGATTCATCTCTGTAATATGCTCTTTCTATGACCATTGGCAATATAACACCCCTAACCATCTTGTGGATATATTCATTGCTATCTATTGTTGGTACATTTGGAAAGAGCATAACGTTGTAGTGTTTTGTAACGACCCAGCGGATTTCGGCCTCGGAAACTGACATAAATATATTTACCGTAACTCATGTCGATCCTCCAACACCGAAAATACTGGATAGTTATTAGAAAGAATTGAGAGGGTGAGGTAAGAAAGAAATATTAGAATAGAAGAAGGAGAAGAATCAATACAACACAGAGTCTCACATCGCAGCGGAACAAAATATAATATAGAAATAACTTTATTGAGAGCTTTAAATAAAACTTACAATATCAGAGCATATCAGTACATCTGGACAGTTATAATGGCCTGTCCTCATATAACATACAGCGGAATAATAATGGTCTAACATCATACGTCTGAACTCCTTTAGCTCGTCTTTGGACTTCGCAGCACTGATAACCTGAATCTGCACAACCCGGTCTAACCCGAGCATTTACAAAACACCGGGTCAGTCTGGTGAACCAGAGTGAGATAAACTCGCACAGTAATTTAGGTATCACACAACTTGATTTTAAAGTCAAAATCCTTTCAAAAGAAAAGGATAATCGTAAGACCGAATCCACACATAAACACGGATGGTTTTTACCTTACGATAACCCAAAATATTTTGAAATCAATATCTTTTCTGATATTACAATAATGTCTAAATACAAGTAAATATCAATCTAGTGGAACGCTTGCATCTCACGCTCCACATATATAGTATACAATCAAAAACCGTGGGCGCTTATTGGAGATTGGATTCCGACCTTGACAAGGTATGGGACCACGTGCCGATAGTGTATCTCTAGAGGCGAATACACTGGGTTCAACAAGAACGTCTTGCAACCCGGCCCTCACATGACCGACCACTCATTTCGCTTGAGTGTATCGAATGTATATCACCAACGGTTGGACTCAAACCACCGTTCCCGAATGGGCAGAATCGATAGAATAAGAAACAAAAGGAATTTCTCTAGATAGGTGATTATACACCCTAATGGGAGCGACCCACATAGCCATGCTGCCTGCCCGATTTCTGTCATTTCCCGGTTGATGAGGCTTGAGGCCACGCTTTATAATCAGCATATCACATTTACTTCGAATGCCACATCGTCAGATCCATCAGAACCACTAATTGACGTCCACAACAATACATTACGTGTTGGCTAAAGAAGTTTCCTTCTTTGCTTCCACTCTTGGTACGGTTGAAGAAATCAATATACGTGACCTTTTCTGGAAATACCCTGTCAGACATTCATCCATACAAGTCATCCAGGAACAGGATGAACCGAAGGTACTCTCCTACCGCATCCATATAGGAATCACCCCATGGATCAGTAGCGAGAAGTCCTTGCAACCCGTGGATTCCAACTACGACAGAACCACGGTTTATCTCTGGGAGCTAACCAGAGATTATAAGTGATCCTTCCGCTTATGAAAATCCACGGTCTTCAATGCTCCATCTCGATCATCTTCTAATATCTTCACGTATTTGCTGGACGGAACGGTTTTCGAATATACATTCGATCCCGGTCTTTCCGTACCAACAACCGTATTGGTCAGCTTTGATAGTCGGTGATTTAACTATCAAAATAAACAGTGTTTCAATCATGAAAATCCAATGAGTTCACTGGTTCAGTATTCAGCATCACTTGGCCTTTTAATTAAAATCGATGTAAATTTAAAACTCTTACATCTTTCGATATTTTAAATATCGTTTTCTCGCTTTCTTATTTAACATAAGATTTTCCTTTAACCCATTTCTCTTTTTAATACTTAGGAAATCTTATCTCAATTCAGTTTGTCTATTTCCACTTTCCTCTTTATCCTTACAACCAATATCCTCCTCAGATAATCCTGAAGTCGTTCAAGTTGGGGTATTTTAATTACCTCTCAGACCTTGATCAACAACGTTCATATCTAAAGATAAATACGAGTTGTAATATAAAACCAATATCTCATCAAATCTCAACGCAAATTCCATTCAACTATTTTATTCAAAAGTACGGTTTCATAAATCTTCTTTCCTTTTGGAAATCTCTTTCTCGAATATACCATTCACTTCTTTAGTAACATCACTTTTAACTCTGGCTTTTTACCCAAACTCATTTTTATAATTCACATTTGGTTACAAAATCTCCTGATCCACTTCTTTAACCAAATACACCTTTTCTAATCCCTTTCTCAAATCCATTCAATACTTCCTACTTTGAAAATCTTATTTTTAAATCTCCCCCCTTTTTACCATTATTAAGTAACTTTAATTACAACTAACACTTTTACACATTAAATCCCATTTACATACCCCTGACTATTATAAATCTAAGTATCTTTCCGCTTAATACAAACCATTTAGTAATATTTATTTTCAAGCTATTACTTTTGCTTAAATTCCCTCTTTATAACTTGTTATACAAATTCGGGTTTTAGATATAAATCCCGTTCCTAATTCCCTTTTTCCATTTGATTGAATTCTGCTTCAATTTCGAGTTCCTTTTAAATGAATCTCAATTAGAAATTATTTCTCTAAAATAATAATCAACTTTAGTCGTTAACTACTTTCATAGTAAATTCCTTTATTTACTAAAAAAAATATTAAATTTCCCTCTTTTAAAATGTTATTAAAATTAAAACAATACCATTTGATTTATCTCTCACCTCGTACTTAAAAACCTGATTCTCATCAAAGTTGACTTTATAAAATTTGATTAAAAATTAAATCAAAGCTTAAATAAAACATTTATTTATTTTCCCTTTTCATAAACTTTTATTTCAAATCATATGTTTCAAAATCTATTACCAGTTATAAATTAAATTTTTATAACATCATTCCTGTCGATTTCCTGACGGTAAATCAACATCTATAAAACGATTGATTTTCTAGGCCATATGTTGCCAAATACCCAACCAATACCGCCCATTGGTTTAAGCCACACAGATGTTGAAATTTCAGTCAACAACCAAGATTCAAATCAATCAATAAACAAAACAATTCAACCAATTCAAACCATCAAACACGTTTATTTTAAAAAAACGCGACCAACAAGGTAAGTTACCTTTATTGGAACCAATCGTTAAAATAACGATTTGGTATTTCACTGAAATTGTCGTTTAATTTCATCAGTTCAATCAACCATAATTATATAACTAGTAAATAGTCAACCATCAGCAAGCAGAACACACAAAATAAAGAACCCAATTTATATAAAATATAAATGGAAAAAACTGAGTGAGTTTAACTCACTTTGATTTTCATTTGTCGCCACAACGGTTTGTTTTACAAGCTTCTAGTTGCGTCCAGCTCCGTCCGTCCCAATTTCAGAATATTACGTCCGTTGGTATGGTCGCAACGTCCTTTGGTTTATCTGATTCTGTGTAGGTATGAACGGGTTACTCAAATTAAAATATATGATTTTATTAAATAATATTCTTAATCGACCTTTAATCTAATGTTAATTATACATTACAACTATACTATTGTCCACGTCTTGCCTGACTTATGTTATATACATTTAGAATAGATAGCTGAGTTCAGTCAAAATCTTATATACGTTAGGCACAATATAACACACCTAGGTGAATCATTGTATCATTAATAATGTCATTAAGCAGTACTAAACAAACTATTAGGCATGTACGAACTCCTTCTTGAAGGCTACGTTATAAATTATTTGGTTACACATCCAAACTTATATTCAGGAAAGGTAAACCATTTACAGTAATTAATTTTATTAACAAATACTTTAATATGTTACTTAAATCTTATACTTACTTGCTGTTAAGCATGTTAAATTATAAAGTATTTTAAACTATGTTTTTACCTTCTTCTCACCCTGCTGGAACGCCAACCACCATGTTCTCCTCCCTACGTTCAACGTCCGTCCCATTTGGTTAATCATTTATATATATATGTATATATATATATATATGGCCCAAAGTCCGTTACGCTGAAAACAGCCCAGGCCCTACGTCAGAAGCAAGTACCTGCACCGCCTCTTTCTTTCACTTCCTTTTCTTCTATTCTTTGCTACAACTGCTGCTTCCTCAACGCCCCCCACCACCTTATCACATCCACACTCTTCTCAACTGCATATATACAGCAGTCGCTTCTACCCTCCCTCCACCGTGTTGCTTCACATTTAACCAAGTTCTAGCGTGTCCTTCCCCGTCCAAACAAGTACTCAGATCCCCATTCGTTTTTTTTAGGAGCTATTTTCTGTTTTGAACAAACGAAGAAAACTAGGTTGGAGCGAAAGGACTAAAGAGCGGTATATATAGGCGATGAACTCCTTGCTACCCAAGGTTCCTAGATTGTTTGGTCTGCAACTCTACTTCAAGGCATGTGCAATCTGCACATTGATTGGAATATATAGGAAGAGAAGAAGTAGAATAGATGGACGTGATTTATCTTTCCCATTTCATAGGTGTGCCTCTTTTTCCATAGCTGGGCTGATGTCGATCTTTTGCTTCCTCTAGGCTGTGTATGATATAAAGGGGACACAACATTTAGGCCTGTGGAAAGAAAGCATAGGTCTGCTGCAAATCTAAAGTAAATATGTGCATGCAAGTGTGGAAAGAAAATAGGCATACAGACCAATATAGGCTGCACGCCTTAGGCTATTGATATGATAAGATTTTTACTTCACTTGAAAGTAAAGTTATAGTAGGCTGTAGGGTAGGTTCAGGTGAGTATTTATTATTTCATTTTCATCGAAACTTAGCGGTGAAGTATCACAATCGACTTCTGTTTACTGATAAAAAGACTAATCTTAGTGTAAAAAGGTATTCCGGACCCAATGAGACAAGTTTCGTTGAAATCCGAGGTCGTTTGAAAAAATTTCCTTTATAAAACCAGAAATGAACACGCATTTAAATTTTTCACGATCACCAGATAAATCAAATCAACTAGAAACTGCGAAGTCTGACAATAACTTTTCGATACGAACCCAACGGCACTAGTTTCGTCGCATTCTGAGACTGTTGCCCCGGTAGGCTATTTTTAACGTGTACCGCACTGCCCTTCTGAACACCAAATTTCCCGATCTCTAAAAATAACAAACTATATATCTATCCTGACTATAATCGACGATACGAACTCAACGGAACTGATTCCGTGGCCTAATTTGATCGTTTGCTCAAGTTATACTCGAATATCCCTTTATTTATTTAATTACGCGTCATAGAAATTGAACGGGCGTTTACAGCTACCGTGACCACATACGACATCGGTTTTCCACGCCATTCAACAACATACAATAATTTAACGATACGGTTCTAATGAAACTGATTTCGTCGAAAACAGAGTTCGTTTGCAAAATGGCCATTTTAAAGGCCGATAACGATTTCCATAGCGTTTATTTCAAAATTTGATTTGGCCATATTTAACAATCTATAACATGAAATCTGGATCTTTCTCTTTCATATGAAAATTATCGTCAATACGGTTCCAACGTTTCTTATTTCACAGAATTCCGGCTTATAACGGATTCTGTATTCTCAGTTGAAGTTCAAAACTTCATATTACGAACTGCACGCCATTTCCGAGCTCGATTTATATTATATAAATTATATAACGTTCAAACTTCATTTAAATAACGAACTCAGTATTTAATTCCATTAATATTTCCAATATAATATTTAAAACTAATTTAAATATTCATATTCAAATGGTCGAAAAACACGGGTCGTTACATGTTTAGCAAACAAAAAAGTAATTTTGTTAGCAAATATAGATTTATCATTCATTTGTTTCATGCTTAGTCAGGAACCACACATTCTGCATCGTTCAGACTCGCCCTCACCACGGTGGCACAACAGGCAGAATCTCAGGGGAGCACAAACGCGGAGTAATTTGCAAGGAGG
This sequence comes from Allium sativum, assembly GCA_030737875.1. Taxonomy (NCBI): domain Eukaryota; kingdom Viridiplantae; phylum Streptophyta; class Magnoliopsida; order Asparagales; family Amaryllidaceae; genus Allium; species Allium sativum. Next base: position 463,580,232 of record CM060915.1, on the reverse strand, counting down.
ATACACTGAACACCTTTCTTTAATTTTTCTATGGTTGTTTAAGGTCTCTCTTATGTGTATATATTATGAACATGTTGTTTTAACTTGATGGTTGGAACTCTGGGATCACCTTTTGATCCCAAATGTATTATTTGGCTACTGATCTGGCTTGTAGATCGGGTATGTTAACTAATTAGCTATCTAATCGTTTATGCAGTTTCACGCTGCATAAATGTTTCACTCAAAAAAAAACAAGCTTCTCGATGTGAGTAGATGGAAGATTCGCAAGTTAGACTCTTGTCTTTTTTAACTTGTTTGTATTTTTATAGGAAGGTCTCTTGTATGCTTTAACCTTGTATTATTATGGGAAGATCCCAAGAAGATAGAAGAATGGATTTATGTATTTCCATTTCTTTATTATTTTATGTGTTGGGGCAGTTGCCCACTCAAACTACAGCTAGTTACATTCGTGTATATATCCTTATCATGCAAGCAACTAGATGACAAGTTAAAATTTTAGCATCTCATAGAAGAAAGAAAAAGATGTTATGAATTATAATAGGTAACTTATTATTCCTCTGTGATGTTGTTTAAATTAACATCATAACCTTGATGGAGACAGAAACCCTTTCACTTCTGCATGATTGATGAAGGAATCGACTGTTCATAATTTGTGAGAGTGAGTTTGTTCACACTTTTTTATGAAGTGTGAACAAAACACTCGTCTCCTATTGGAGGAACTCAAGGCGGTCCATATGGGACCCATCAAATTCCCCCAATAGGAGGAAAGTGTTTTATTCACACTTTAAAAAAAAGTATAAACAAACTGACAGTCTTAATTTGTTGCTCGGATACATACTTTACTTAATGCACTAACAGCCAGTTGTATAGATCTTCTTTGTGAATGAATTAAAAAGCATATACAAAAGCTTATGTTAATTATTCTAAGATGAGTAGCAGATACCATGTAATGACACGACTTTTGCCCGGACCTAATCGGTCGCTAAATCGACCAAGACCTTTCGAAACCGCGTACGCTAACTTTGGGCATACAACACATCAGAACAAATAATAGAAGACTTTTATTACATCATAATAATGCAACATCAAAGTACAGAATATCAGATTACATTGAATATAATAATACAACAGCGGAAGATAATTTACAACAGAACTTAATACAATGCAGCGGAAGACTATCAATGCTCTGGACACAGCTTTAAACTTCGATCCAGAATCCTTCTCAATATATCTGCAAAATAAGCTGCTCGACTTCCCGTGCGGAAAGAGGGCACCCGAGTTTGCAAAGTGAAACAAACTACGAGTCTGTCGTGGGGCTGGTATAAGAAATCTTTCCTAATCTATTTAACAATATGGCTAATCACAGAACCATGCCGCTAATGCGCAACGGGTTTACTCCATTGGATTACCTGTGCATAAATTAAATAAATTTTTATTCAAAACAAAGCAATGCTTTTTAGAAAAATGAAATCATTATAAGACTCAAGTCCCATCACACAATGCAACGCAAACCGGAGGATAGAGTTTTACCTTATAATGATCAAACATGCTTGATACATAGAAAACAATTTTTTCAATATTATTATTAGTGTCTAATCAGTTTTAAAATACTTCAAAGTAAATGTATCAATTCTAGACGGCATAGTACCCCATCCTACTATGTCGCCATATATAGGTTTACAATCAAAACCATAATGTCGTATTGGAAATTGGGTTTCCATCATGAGTCAAGGCTAGGGACGATCTCCTTACCGATTCGAGACACTCTAGCAAATGTAACGACCCAGATTTTTGATCCATTTATCTTAAATATTTAATATCAATTTAAATATTTGTTTGATAATATACTGGAATTTTTATATTTATGTTATCAGTTTAAAAATCGATTTCGATTTAATATCGAATATATTAAATTATCGTAATGCGAAATATATTGAAATCGAAGTTAAAACTAAATCGAAATGATTCAGATGATCAGTGTCAGTTCTGTTTGAATATAAAAGCAATAATAATAATAATTTATTATCAAATCATTTGTGGTTTTTGAATTTAAATTATATTATATTTATTTAATATGGTATATATGTTGAAATTAAATTTCAAAATATGTACGGTTCAGTTCAGAATAGTGTTATTACATTTTAATATCGGTCGGTACGCTAGAATAACGGTTCGTAATTTAAATTAATGAACCCCAAATTATATTATTTTAAATATAAGTGGATAAGCACTACGTCAAATCAAGTTAATTAACCTACCTCTGATAACCATTTCCCAGTAAACACCTACGTTTTTTTCCTTAGCAGTAAAGTTTTAATCCCTATAAATAAACTGCGTTCCTTCTTCCTTTTCGCTATTTCCTCTTCTGAAAAGATCGAAATTTCCTAAGAAATAAAATGGCCAGTGCTAGTTTACTTTTAATTCATTCCTCTCCTTTAATGTCAAATCCGCTCATCTCCGTTCAATACAAACTGAAATCGTTCAAAAGGGGGATCGCGGTCTCTGCTCAAACGTTGAAAAGAGGCGTTCGACAGTCCGAGTGATGAGCCTTGTGTTCACTTCAATAGGGAAGGGAATCGAGCTGAACTTAAAGGTGAGGTGGAATCGCACTTGTCAGAGTGCGGTAGATGGAGGAAACATCGTGATCTTTGGGAGGGCGATGGTTTTAATCGCGCCTTTTGGTAGAGCAGTGCGAGTGTACTAACATCGATCTGAAATGAGTTCGAAGTGGAGTAGGAGTTCCTGTTGAGAAGTGCGTGAAGGCTAGAGTCGCGGATTTGGGTATAGTTGTTTTGGGGACCGAGGAAGGGTACGACCTGGGAATTCAAAGTGGGTGAACTTGCAGTGGTGTAATGGGTGGTTCGCTAGTCAGTTCGACGGTGGGAAGAGCTGGGTGAAACAGGGATTAGCGTGGAGTTCCCATTTCTGTAGCCTGTTGATTTGAATAATGGAGTTCATGTTTTTTTTGAAGAAAAAAAGGAAATTGCTTCAGTTTTAAAGCTGTAGTGGATGTTAGAGGCAGCGCATTAGCATTTCGGTGATGATTGGGTTGAGTATGCTCGTCGATGGGTCGGGATTGATCAAAGCGATATGGTATACTGATTTGTAATTTAAATAGTAAGAAAAAGTTTAATTAGGGTAGAAGTTAATTTAAATTAATAAGATGTTTAATCGATAAACAAAAATAATTTAATCGTCTTAAGTACAAAAGTAAATTATTCGAGAAAATTCATAGAAGCAACAGTATGGGATTGTACGGGATAACTGGCAGACGATAAATCATGGTGAGTAAATCTCACTCACCTTTTATTTTTATTTTTATCAGTTAAAAATAATTGTTTGATGATTGTTTGGATGCTTTAAATATTATTTGTTGCTGTTAAAACTATATTAGTTATTTAGGCTTGGTGGTTGTTATTATATATATTGGTGGTTAGATTCCTGCAGTATCATTAGCGGATGCCCGCAGTATCATTAGCGGATGATTACCCTATATGCCCCACGCTATGATAGTGGATGACCTTCATACCGCGATATCCTGCCTCGAAGCAGGATGGGTATTATTTATGATGGCTAACGTCTGTGGATGCAGGGAAACAGGTTGGAGAAATCCAACTGGATTCCTCAAAAAAAATATTATTGTTTGTTTGTTATCACATATATTGTTATATATGATGTGTTGAAACCTATGGTTGATAAATTGGGTGTTTTGAATTGTTGAATGTCACTGGCCCTAAAATGTTGATATATAAAATATCATGAAAAGGATATTTCAGATTTTAAATGGAAAATCTATTTTTCTAAAAATAGAATTTGAATGTCGAAGGGGCTAAAGATATTAACTTGATTTGAATAAATATAACAAGTATTGAAATAATATAAGATGTTTATAAATTAAATAATATAGGAAACTGAAGTAAATTTATAAATAGTGTTTGTAAATAAAGTGGAAAAATTATCATTTGATAATTTGAATATTTAAATTCAAATGTGAATTAAAAATAAAAATGGGGAAATCGTTTTAAAGGAATAAACGATGGAATTTATTCTGATGTTCAGAATATAGATTGAACTAAAATAAATCCGTAAGGATTTGTGGTTTGAATTCGATTAATTCAAATTTATTTAAATAGAAGTTAAATTGAATATGAAAATAAATTGAGTGTTATATATATAAGTTATTTTAAATAGAATTTCCAAAATAAGATTTTTGTTTAAAATAGATTTCGAAATGGAACTTGTTTTAAATATATAAAACAAGAAATCTATAAACAGTGTTTATAAATAGAATTAATTAATTATCAAGAGATAATTTAAAATATTAAATTCAGGTGCGAATTTGAAAAAAAAAAGAATTTGAAATCATCTCGAAAAGGAGAATGATGGGTTTTATTTCGGAATCCGAAATATAAAAGAAATTGGATTTTCAAATAGATAATTGAACGGGAAGCTTGTTCTATTTTGTGAAACGAGAAAATTTATTTATAAACAATGTTTATAAATATAGTGAAATAAATTATCATTTGATAATGTAGTAGTTTAAATTCAAATATAAATTTAAAAATGAATTGGAAAGTGTTTTAAAATAGAACGATTGATGTGACAACAAGGAATTTCGCTCGATTCGAATCAGTCGCAAAACCGACCCAGACCGTTCGAAACCCCTGATTGTTTTGAGAACACGACAAATTCGAACGCAGACAGAAGAACATTTCATTGTTAACTACAACAATTCCTTCAGAATACAAGAATATACAGATTATGAGTAAATATTACACATTCGATAAATATCAAAGATTTAAATTACATTTAAATACATCGCAGTAGAAAATAATACAAAACACAACTAGAAGTAATACAAGGATACAGAGCTTTCCGAGTATCGTTCCAGCTGTATATCAGGATCCTATGAATATAAATCTGCAAACCCAAAACTACTAGCTGCCCGTGTCAAAATAAGGGCACCCAGAGTTTAGGTTAAAACAATAAACTCCAGGTCAGTCATGTGACTGGTGTGAGAACTAAAACAGTTATTAATCTTTACTTTAAAGTTAGGTAAATCAAGGGACCACATCGTATAACACGGAACGGGTTTCCTCCCAAGAACACCAGTGCATAAAACAACAGCGCAATACTAAATAAAGAAAAATGAAGCTATTATAAGACCCAGGTCCCATCACACATTGCAACACAAACCGGAGGATAGGGTTTTACCTTATAATAGCCAAAGAATGCTTGATACGCTAAAAACAAATCATTTGATACTATCATAAGTGCATAGTGTATAAAACAATTTCAATCATAAATATCAATCATAGACGGCATGGGTACCATATATCATGTCGCCATACTAGGCTCTACAATCAAAACCGCAAATGTCACGTATTTGGAAGTTGGATTTTCATTTGTGAAACGAGGCAAAAGATAGTCCTCTACCGAATTCGAGACGCTCTAGCCCGTGTCTCAGGCTACAGCCACAACTGCACCTAGGAGCCACAGGGTCGGTGCACCGATGTGGATTAAAATGCCTGAACACTGCGTTTCCCCACCCTTTGGGGTGTCAATGAGTCCAATGACTCCATCGGTCCCGGATCGACCGATATATCCGAGGCGCTTCGCAACAGCAACAACCACACAGGTGAAAAGTATATAAATGTCAGCCAGTTTAAGCACTGACACCACCACTAGCTAGAAAGAAACGCATGCCCTCCCTAGATCCTTCTCCCATTTCTGGTTCACAACCGGGGTGTGAGGCTCGCGAATCAACGCTACACAAAGCTATGCCACACACGCCATGCTTTGATCATCAACCACAAGACTCTGCTTTTCAACAAAAGCCTTGATCATTTGCCACTTAGGCATGCCACACAGGCAATTCACTCCATGCGATTGATATCCATCAATATATAACCCCTGAGCTCGTATGTAACGACCTAAAATTTTGACCGTTCAAATCGACAATAAACCACACATGTCGACCCAAACAAATCGCAAATGCAGGAAGTTATTGGGAAAAGAAGAAAAGAAAGAAAGAAGAAAAAACGAATCACAGAATCTCACAGCGGAAGGACAACATATAGTAAACAGATAGTGTTTTAAAACAATTGAAATATATATATATACATTGATTATCAGAGTTATACATATACAGGTTTCATCACATGGCAGCGGTAATAGAATGCAGCGGAAATACATATATATATGATAAATATATACCAATCTTCGTCTTCGATCTCCAAGGCACAGTCATCTTCGGTAACTGCAAACGTCTGCTGACCGGAGCGTATTGCATAAAAAAAACACAACAAACACTCGGATCAACACTAAATCATCTCATATTAGTCAAATCAAAATACGAAATAACATCGGTATCATGTGTGCAGTAACTCAAGAGATGTTACGGGATTTTTTCCATCTCTTGAGGATCCGTTAAACTAATACATACATAGATAATACGCTATTATGATAGTGTCTACTCAGTAAAGTATAAATACTGAAAATAGCGTAAGCGGGATTACATTTTTACCCTTACACCGTTTATAATACCATAGTCTATACAGTACCGTAAACCCACCGTAAACGATGGCATCAGAGGGCACTCCATAGGTACGATACAAATCAAAATCGTATGGGGCTCGATAAGGATAATATGACAAGGCACTCGAGGCAATGCCCAGGGTAGGATTCTACCAATTGCACTCCCGGACCGGTGGTAACGCATAGCAGCCACTACCGCCCACCTCAGAACACACTCCCATAATTCATAAATGGGCCCAAATCATCATCATCATCATAGTCATAGAAATAGTATCGAAGAAGTGTGTCCGATCAAAGGTGCTACCTCAGTTAGTCACGGTATAGCTCCTGTTTTAGTCATTTCAGTTCTGACCCGAAGGTCAGGGCTATTTCGTCCTCGATCATCTTCTTCGATTCAATAATCGACTCCAAGTCAACATATCTCGTTCTGGATACGTCAAAAAGTTCACAGTTGTCAAAGTGGTATCGACACTGATAGAGAGTATGCCTTATGTCGACTCCGGTCTCTTTAACAACCAACGCTTACATCTTTTCACATCGGTTCGTTCTTTTACATTTCAATGGTTCGCTTTCATCTCAAAATATCATATTTTGTTTCGAACCACATCTATATTCAGTAGAATAAAATTTCATATCAAAATACCATAAATCATACCAAACCGATTTTATTCTAAATTAGAATATTTTTCCATATCCTTATATTATAACCATATAATATTCCAAAATCGACTCATATTCAGGTAGAGTATTCCACATCAGAGATTATAGTTATTTCAGTCGATTTATGTTCGGAATCCATTCATATTCAATTAGAATATATATTTCATAATTACTCCTTTTTTAATCTCTTAGGAGATCCATTTATATTCGAGAAGAATATAATTCATACTTCCATATAAAGTCATTTTAAATCGGTTCATTTATTCAAATAGGATGAATTATTATCTCAACTCCATTTGAACCAGCAGTTCAATTCAACATTCTCCATTCGGAAGGAAATTTACAAATTCAAAAATACTTGTAAAATAAATGTTTATAAGAAACCTTATATAATAGATATATAGGTAAAATATAAAAATTACAATAAATAAAGAATTTAAATATTACGTATACACATAAATTAAAGTTTACTAGATAGTTTGAAAAATAAATTATAAGGGAACAGTTATTTATAATAAAATAGTTTATAGGTAAAGGTTAATAATAAAAGTTTAAGGCAAGAATAATTTATTTGAAATCAAATGTGTAAATAAATATATATATATATATATAAAATTTTCTTTAACCATAATCTTCCTTCCAAATTTCAAATGCTTAAATCTATACCCAACCTCAATGGAGTCCCTAGTTCAAAATCTTGTTTCAAAACGCCATTCAACCCAAATCTTCCAATTTAGGGAAATATAACTATATTCATGATAAGTTTAAACAACTTCGAGTACCCTCGATTATGTTTATTCCACATTAAATTCAATAAGAATTTATTAACTCGAGTCCACCCGATTATTTGAAATAAATTCCAAATCATATAAAATTCAAATTTTAAACTTTTAAATTTGTTCGGGAAATTTCCTTAACCATTTCAAATAACATTCCAGATTCAGATCTTCAAAGAAGAAAAATATTAATCGAAAAATCGATATATTCCTTAAATGAAATTTCCACCAATAAAATTTGAATATTTAAAATCATTTAACCAACCGATGTCCATATATAATTTGCTATCCTATGGCCAAGTGATTTTAAATTTAAATTTCTCGATATTCAGGGATGGATCTATCATTTCGATCCAAATCAGGGTCACAGAGATTTATCATTTCACTCTGTGTTCTTAATTTATTTTATCGATAAACCCTGGTTTATTGGATGCCCGTAACATCAAGGGTAAATGGGATTTATCGTCAATGATGAGTACACACAGCCATATATTGAAATAAAGAACATTTCAAGCAATACTTATTCATAAAATCACCCAACACATCCATCACAATCATTCATCTCATTAATCAGTATTAACCTGTTATACGGGTTTGCAAGGATCAAAAATCCCAACTAGTAATTTAATTAAATTAAATAACTAATTATCGACCCAGATTTCAGATTTATAAACTTGCATGTCAAATTTGAGCAGTCAATCACAAATCAAACACAACCATGCAACCAAACTTATTTCATGTTTTAATTTAACAAATATGGGAATAAATTCAGTATTTCGTGAGTGAGAAATCACTCACCTTTGGGTCTTAATTGGATCAAACGTCCAAAAGAAGCCCAAAATTTCACAGTCTCGAAATGCAGCAAAACCAGTGCCAAAACATCTGCAATCTCGCCACGATCTCAACGCAACAAACCGTGCTCGAATCCGACCTCATATGGAGAAGTTATTCACATTTTACCATTTTGAATTCAAAATATATAAAATAAATAAACCCAATTTCTCACCCACTCCGGATGCGCCACGTCAGCAACCTTGAATTCTTCTTCCCGCTCCTCTTCCTGTTCGCTACAGTACATATCGCGAGAAGAAGAACCCAAATCTCGTGAACTTTGACCTCCAAAAGCTCTCACCTCCGACCAAATTGGGAGTCCAGACCACCAGCATCATGACACGCACATCGAGGCGCACCCTCCTGCACCGGAGTTAGCCCCTCCGGTCATCTCTAACGCCGCCACCAGGAGAAAACCCTAAACGGGTTTCGAACCCTAAAACACCAATTCCCGTCTACCCCTTTGCTTAAAAATCAAACGGACACCACCATCGTACTCGTACGCTCCTCCTCTTCAAAAGCCATATCGCCGATTCTCTGATTGACACCAAAATCAAAAACCCCCAATTCGCATGCTAATGTTTCGAATATCAGGGGCTTTGACTGAGATTTCCGGCCAAACAGTGCACTGCATGTCGAAACAAACTGTAGATCCGAGTTCTACAAGTTGAGGGCTTCGAATCGGTATATCATACTCTATGGTTTGAAGAGATTTCATTTCCAAGTTATGATTTTTATTTAAAGCTAGGGTTTTGAAATTTTTATTCAGCCATTAAGAAGAGAAATAGATGGAGGAAGTGTACGTGTTGTTGAGAATGGCTGATGAAGTTGTATTGGTTTTATTTATATAAAATTATAAGGCCCAAATATGAGGAATACCAAATTATCCACTTACAAGGGTCTCGTTCACATTTTCTCTCGTACGAACAAACGGTAAGTCGGATCGTAACGCAAATTGAAATCCTATAATAATTCACTTTTCCGGTTCCGATGACGCCAGTTTCGTCGAATTCCGAGACAGTTGCCAAAATAGTTAAATTTCACCGTTAATTAATTAATTAATTATTTAATTATTCAATTATTCGATTAACCGTTTTAAATTCAAATTAAATATTCATTGAATTCAAATTTAAATCAAATTATAACTTAAATAAATTTCTACAAATAAGTTTCACACATTTTCAAATCATAATTTGATTATTTGAATCTTGATTGAAATTTCAGTTATAAATTAACGACTTAGAATTCCACCATTAAATCAATTAAATTTGAATTCCTTTTTTTTATTTATTAACTCACTCACATTAATTTAATTATTTAAATATTCAATTTCAAACTACTGCTTTTCAAAAACTAAATTTGAAAAATATATTACTCAATTTAAACAATCATCATCATTAAAAATTAACACAAAATTTGATTTTCCCTATATATTCCAATTTATTTATTTTAAATTGAAATTTAAATATACTGAAAATTATGGGACGTTACATTCTCCCCCACTTAAAAATCTTTTCGTCCTCAAAAAGAGAGCGAGATAAGGTATTAAACAAGTCATACTTCCAAATCCATACTTATAAAATAACAGTTATAAAATAAGTATATAGTTATAAAACCTCATAAATTTCCTAACTCCCGAAATCACGAAAAATTTTGGCAGCATCTCCTTTATACGGAGAGGTCCAGAAAATCACAACATATATAAAATCCCAATATACATCTCATCACTCGATGAGGCATCCCAAAAATGGGGAAAAACAAAAATATAAACCACCAAAACTTTGTAACACAGTTACGTACCTTCTTTAGCGTTTATTTGCATTTTTATTACCTTAGCATTTAGCGTTTTGTGCAAGCGAGCTTCGAAGCGTGGCACACACTCCTTACACCTGTTACAACTCGCATACACATGAGATTCAAGCATATATATAATATATAAAAACATATGCAACTTACACAACATACATTAATCATTTTAACCCCAAAACCAATATATCTGTGACAGGCCAGAAAACAAAATGATGTTTATCCCCCATTAAATGTTGGAATTTGACTAAGGCACACTTGGAAAAAGTCGTTGTATTCGTTTCAGGCTTTCCGAATTGTCCGGATTCGTCGAATTCGGATAATTCGTTCAATAGTTATGACCATTTTAGTGGAAGCGAACACCTCAGCCTGTACACTGAAAAATGCAGATCTGAGTTGTTCAACCCAGTTTTTAACCCTTTAAACAGCAAAATTTTACCCAGTACATTAAGGAAAAGTTTTAGTTCAGATTCTGGGCTTTCCGAATTGTACTCGCACATCAAAATCCGACGCTCCGTTAGGAAGTTATGGCCAAAACAACATTAGTATTCAGTTCAGATTTTTATTTTCTGCGTATACAACTACGACTAGTTCTTGGTTTTCAACCGAATAAACATGAAAATTTGGCAAGGTACTATTAACAAAAGTTTTAGTTCAATTCCTAAGGTTTCCAACAAGTCTGGAATCGTCGAATTCCGTTCATCCACTCAAAAGTTATGCTCATTTTACTTCAGCTCAACGTATATTTCAGATTTTGCATTAACGTCGATTCATTTATTGGTAGTTCCAACCTTCCCGATTTCAAAATTTTGCAAACCTTAAACACTTCAAAAAAAAAAAAATTGTTATCACTTCATTGCTCAAGAATTGGATTCTTATTTAATCGCTTATTCCTTCCCGACATACCTCCATTCAATTTCTTGTTTCATTACAAGTATAAACTTTAGTTAAACTTGAAGTCATGTTATTATTTCTTTACTCGGAAAAATGGATTCGAATTAAATTTGTTTACCCAATTCCGATACATTTTCTATATATTTCCCGTTTCCATTCCTAGCACCAAATTCCAAATAAACTTGAATTCATTCTTAAATTTCAAACTAACTTAGTTGCATTAAACCTTTAATTCATTAATATGGGTCAACTTACCAAATCTCATGACTTATTAGTTTCCTAAACACACATTTCTCCATCGACCTTTACACGGTCTATAAGTTAACTCTTATCGATTCGATTTTATTGACTCGACTAAGTTTAATCTTATTTCCATTTCATTTGCAAATTCATTTACATTCCTTTCTTGCTTATTCCCATTTGAGTTACATCAAATATTATTCCATTAACTCGCTTATTTACTCGACTCACCCTCTCATGGTTTGAATTAAGGAATGTTCACGACTAAGATTTATACCTAGGCCTCCAATCATCATGATTTGATTTCTTAAGTTGAACTTTATTTAACTCGATTCCGATATTCAATCCTAAACTTCTATCTCAATTCGACAAAAGTATTTACATCACATTTATTTCATTTTTTTTTTCATTTCACATACTTCGATTCATCCTTTAATCTCCTTATTATGTTTATTGACCATTCTAATTTTATCAACAACATAACTACCTTTCAACTCCTTCTCGACTAACTTCATATACTAATTAATTAGCCAAATTATGGGTTATCACTTTATTACACAACCTAATTCTTTAATTTATTTTAGTCGACTTAAGTTAAAATTTATTTCATGGTTACTTCAATTCCTCTAACACTTCTATCGACTAAGTTTGGAATTTGTCTAGCTAAATTATCGCTCACACTTAAGCGTTTCAACGACCATTTCCTTTTCTTATAATACTTACGTCCGCTTCCTAGTTTAAAAAACTAAATTCTAATGAATCGAGTTACCTTAATACATAATCCAACATTATTAGTTAAGGTGAACTTAAATATCTTGATTCCGGGTTTAAAAACCAAGTTTGAAATAACAAATGTGTTTTACACCATTTTATAGAAACTATACCTTATCATTTTAAACCCAAACCTTTAATCAACAAAACGTAGAAATTTCAACTCTGGTCTAGGAGTTAATACCATTGGTTAAGGTAACTTAAACCTAAATCCTGGGTTTATATCTAAGCTTAGAAATATATATATATATATATATATATATATATCTTATACGATATAAAACTCTAAATCCAAACCTTTAATTGACCAAGAACGTCGGAATTTCTAATTCGGTTTAGTTTAACTCGACTTTAACTAACATATACAAATACTCTTATATAGGCTTTATACTATATAGAATTTAAATTCAAAATTCCTTGTCAAACTAGATATGAAAATACAGGTGGTCTCCCCCACTTAGACGCTTCAGAATAAACGTCGATAATGTGTGCACTCATTACCGACATCATTTCTGATGTTCTGAGAAGGGATTACACTCTTATTCCTTTAAAAATCCTTTGAAAACTATTTCCATAACTATTTCTTATAATACGATATTATTTTCACCTTGTCAAACTATTCCAAAAGTCTTCCAGGATCAAGTTTTAAGGTCATTTCTATTTTAATCACACCTTTCTCATCTAATTATACCTACATGTATTTCATCTCATTTCAAATATTTTCTAAAACCATTAAATTTCCAACACCTATTAATTATCTATTATTATATTCATTATTCAACCGACCATAATAGGTAATAACTTAATATTATTACCCACTAACACGAATACATATATACTTGAACCAATAATATATATTTGATATATTTAAAAATAAAAATAGAAACCATATTATATCATTCATTCTGTTTGATTATTTAGAGATCCCTATCGACTCTATGGCGTCCCATATATCGACCAGAATCCATAAATATTCAACAGAACAACTCAACATAATATAAACCAATTTATAACCAAATACAAGTACGCTCTCTCATATCACTCAAACTCATTCTAGGGCGTTTCTAACCCCATCTCTAATGAGTTTATTCCCAAACAGAGCCAAGGTTGTCGACAACCATCGCTCTGATACCAACTGTAACGACCTAAAATTTTGACCGTTCAAATCGACAATAAACCACACATGTCGACCCAAACAAATCGCAAATGCAGGAAGTTATTGGGAAAAGAAGAAAAGAAAGAAAGAAGAAAAAACGAATCACAGAATCTCACAGCGGAAGGACAACATATAGTAAACAGATAGTGTTTTAAAACAATTGAAATATATATATACATTGATTATCAGAGTTATACATATACAGGTTTCATCACATGGCAGCGGAAATAGAATGCAGCGGAAATACATATATATATGATAAATATATACCAATCTTCGTCTTCGATCTCCAAGGCACAGTCATCTTCGGTAACTGCAAACGTCTGCTGACCCGAGCGTATTGCATAAAAAAAACACAACAAACACTCGGATCAGCACTAAATCATCTCATATTAGTCAAATCAAAATACGAAATAACATCGGTATATTGGGTGCAGTAACTCAAGAGATGTTACGGGATTTTTTCCATCTCTTGAGGATCCGTTAAACTAATACATACATAGATAATACGCTATTATGATAGTGTCTACTCAGTAAAGTATAAATACTGAAAATAGCGTAAGCGGGATTACATTTTTACCCTTACACCGTTTATAATACCATAGTCTATACAGTACCGTAAACCCACCGTAAACGATGGCATCAGAGGGCACTCCATAGGTACGATACAAATCAAAATCGTATGGGGCTCGATAAGGATAATATGACAAGGCACTCGAGGCAATGCCCAGGGTAGGATTCTACCAATTGCACTCCCGGACCGGTGGTAACGCATAGCAGCCACTACCGCCCACCTCGGAACACTCCCATAATTCATAAATGGGCCCAAATCATCATCATCATAGTCATAGAAATAGTATCGAAGAAGTGTGTCCGATCAAAGGTGCTACCTCAGTTAGTCACGGTATAGCTCCTGGTTTAGTCATTTCAATTCTGACCCGAAGGTCAGGGCTATTTCGTCCTCGATCATCTTCTTCGATTCAATAATCGACTCCAAGTCATCATATCTCGTTCTGGATATGTCAAAACGTTCACAGTTGTCAAAGTAGTATCGACACTGATAGAGAGTATGCCTTATGTCGACTCCGGTCTCTTTAACAACCAACGCTTACATCTTTTCACATCGGTTGGTTCTTTTACATTTCAATGGTTCGCTTTCATCTCAAAATATCATATTTTGTTTCGAACCACATCTATATTCAGTAGAATAAAATTTCATATCAAAATACCATAAATCATACCAAACCGATTTTATTCTAAATTAGAATATTTTTCCATATCCTTATATTATAACCATATAATATTCCAAAATCGACTCATATTCAGGTAGAGTATTCCACATCAGAGATTATAGTTATTTCAATCGATTTATGTTCGGAATCCATTCATATTCAATTAGAATATATATTTCATAATTACTCCTTTTTTAATCTCTTAGGAGATCCATTTATATTCGAGAAGAATATAATTCATACTTCCATATAAAGTCATTTTAAATCGGTTCATTTATTCAAATAGGATGAATTATTATGTCAACTCCATTTGAACCAGCAGTTCAATTCAACATTCTCCATTCGGAAGGAAATTTACAAATTCAAAAATACTTGTAAAATAAATGTTTATAAGAAACCTTATTTAATAGATATATAGGTAAAATATAAAATTCACAATAAATAAAGAATTTAAATATTACGTATACACATAAATTAAAGTTTACTAGATAGTTTGAAAAATAAATTATAAGGGAACAGTTATTTATAATAAAATAGTTTATAGGTAAAGGTTAATAATAAAAGTTTAAGGCAAGAATAATTTATTTGAAATCAAATATGTAAATAAATAAATATATATATATATAATTTTCTTTAACCATAATCTTCCTTCCAAATTTCAAATGCTTAAATCTATACCCAACCTCAATGGAGTCCCTAGTTCAAAATCTTGTTTCAAAACGCCATTCAACCCAAATCTTCCAATTTAGGGAAATATAACTATATTCATGATAAGTTTAAACAACTTCGAGTACCCTCGATTATGTTTATTCCACATTAAATTCAATAAGAATTTATTAACTCGAGTCCACCCGATTATTTGAAATAAATTCCAAATCATATAAAATTCAAATTTTAAACTTTTAAATTTGTTCGGGAAATTTCCTTAACCATTTCAAATAACATTCCAGATTCAGATCTTCAAAGAAGAAAAATATTAATCGAAAAATCGATATATTCCTTAAATGAAATTTCCACCAATAAAATTTGAATATTTAAAATCATTTAACCAACCGATGTCCATATATAATTTGCTATCCTATGGCCAAGTGATTTTAAATTTAAATTTCTCGATATTCAGGGATGGATCTATCATTTCGATCCAAATCAGGGTCACAGAGATTTATCATTTCACTCTGTGTTCTTAATTTATTTTATCGATAAGCCCCGGTTCATTGGATGACCGTAACATCAAGGGTAAATGGGATTTATCGTCAATGATGAGTACACACAACCATATATTGAAATAAAGAACATTTCAAGCAATACTTATTCAGAAAATCACCCAACACATCCATCACAATCATTCATCTCATTAATCAGTATTAACCTGTTATACGGGTTTGCAAGGATCAAAAATCCCAACTAGTAATTTAATTAAATTAAATAACTAATTATCGACCCAGATTTCAGATTTATATACTTGCATGTCAAATTTGAGCAGTCAATCACAAATCAAACACAACCATGCAACCAAACTTATTTCATATTTTAATTTAACAAATATGGGAATAAATTCAGTATTTCGTGAGTGAGAAATCACTCACCTTTGGGTCTTAATTGGATCAAACGTCCAAAAGAAGCCCAAAATTTCACAGTCTCGAAATGCAGCAAAACCAGTGCCAAAACGTCTGCAATCTCGCCACGATCTCAACGCAACAAACCGTGCTCGAATCCGACCTCATATGGAGAAGTTATTCACGTTTTACCATTTTGAATTCAAAATATATAAAATAAATAAACCCAATTTCTCACCCACTCCGGATGTGCCACGTCAGCAACCTTGAATTCTTCTTCCCGCTCCTCTTCCTGTTCGCTACAGTACATATCGCGAGAAGAAGAACCCAAATCTCGTGAACTTTGACCTCCAAAAGCTCTCACCTCCGACCAAATTGGGAGTCCAGACCACCAGCATCATGACACGCACATCGAGGCGCACCCTCCTGCACCGGAGTTAGCCCCTCCGGTCATCTCTAACGCCGCCACCAGGAGAAAACCCTAAACGGGTTTCGAACCCTAAAACACCAATTCCCGTCTACCCCTTTGCATAAAAATCAAACGGACACCACCATCGTACTCGTACGCTCCTCCTCTTCAAAAGCCATATCGCCGATTCTCTGATTGACACCAAAATCAAAAACCCCCAATTCGCATGCTAATGTTTCGAATATCAAGGGCTTTGACTATGATTTCCGGCCAAACGGTGCACTGCATGTCGAAACAAACTGTAGATCCGAGCTCTACAAGTTGAGGGCTTCGAATCGGTATATCATACTCTATGGTTTGAAGAGATTTCATTTCCAAGTTATGATTTTTATTTAAAGCTAGGGTTTTGAAATTTTTATTCAGCCATTAAGAAAAGAAATAGATGGAGGAAGTGTACGTGTTGTTGAGAATGGCTGATGAAGTGGTAATGGTTTTATTTATATAAAATTATAAGGCCCAAATATGAGGAATACCAAATTATCCATTTACAAGGGTCTCGTTCACATTTTCTCTCGTACGAACAAACGGTAAGTCGGATTGTAACGCAAATTGAAATCCTATAATAATACACTGTTCCGGTTCCGATGGCGCCAGTTTCGTCGAATTCCGAGACAGTTGCCAAAACAGTTAAATTTCACCGTTAATTAATTAATTAATTAAATATTCAATTATTCGATTAACCGTTTTAAATTCAAATTAAATATTCATTGAATTCAAATTTAAATCAAATTATAACTTAAATAAATTTCTACAAATAAGTTTCACACATTTTCAAATCATAATTTGATTATTTGAATCTTGATTGAAATTTCAGTTATAAATTAACGACTTAGAATTCCACCATTAAATCAATTAAATTTGAATTCCTTTTTTTTTATTAACTCACTCACATTAATTTAATTATTTAAATATTCAATTTCAAACTACTGCTTTTCAAAAACTAAATTTGAAAAATATATTACTCAATTTAAACAATCATCATCATTAAAAATTAACACAAAATTTGATTTTCCCTATATATTCCAATTTATTTATTTTAAATTGAAATTTAAATATACTGAAAACTATGGGACGTTACATCGTACGTCTCAGAGAAGGGCGTTAAGCAAGAGAATAAATTCTCCACTGCCAAACAGATGTATATTTAATAGAAATCAATCACACAGACTAAAATCCAATGTCAGACACACAGTCCATTTACAATTTCGTTCTAGGTCTGAACGAAACCGGAGGCACCTTGTACCTCTCATATCCATCGATCTCCAAGTACATCTGGACGATGACCAACTGATTCTCTCCTCTTGGGTGTACAGCCCAATCAAAATCATCAGTAATCACCCAAACGATGTGAAGACCTCCGGTCTTCGACCACCGTCTTCATCCTTGACACCACGTCGAATCAGTTATTCAGAATGGGATAAACCCGGTCTTTCTGAATAACTCGCGTATATAATAAACAAGTGTTACACAAACACAACACACGCCTCATTCCAATTCAGAATATTCTTTTATTCAAATATTCTTATACTTTGGGAAAGGTTCCCATTAATTTTATCAAAGATAAATTCTTTAAATTTATTCTTTAATCTTCCTTTGAATATCAATTCAAATTAGTCGGGATTAGCGAACCACACCGATGTAGTCATTTATTTTATTTCCCAATCCCAATTTATTCATCCCATGAAGTAAAACTGGCAATACTTCATATCTAACACCACAGTGTTATCGGTAAATTTAATTACCATTTCACGTTCAAATCTAATTAATGATTTAACTATCGCCTGGAGCAAAACTGGTGATACTCCATTCAAGATCATTTCAATCTAATTAAAGATTCATTAAAACTCCACTTGGTTTTAATCTTCCCAATAATCACTATCAATGATTATTTAACTTGGGAAATCACCTCCTGTCTTTAACTGGGTTAAAAGAACCAATGTCATTTAAAACACGGTTCACTATAAACCCAAAATCACATTCCATTAATTATCGGGTTAAAGAACAAGTGTTATTTAAAACACCGTTCACGATAAAGCCAAAAATCAATTCAAATTCAATTCCAATTAAATACCATTTATTTGGTACACTTCATTAAATATAAATAAAAAGATTTAATCTTTTTCTCAACTGGGCTTAAGAACAGTGTTAATGAAGACACCATTCACGGCAAACCCAAATCACATTTGATATTAAATACAAGGCTCTGAATAGAAAATATATCGGCTTATATTCAATATCAAATTCTACGACCAACAAATATCGTATTGGAAATAACGATATAAATATATCTTTCAAATTTCCATAACAATATCTGTATAATCACGAAATCCAACATCGAAATTTTCCAAAGACAATTTCGATTCAAATCCATTCCAAATCAATTATTGGAAATTCTGTTTATTTTCAAAACCATTTCAAATCCAATTTATTTATTTAAAAATAAATGGATTTTAATTCTAGTTCAAAACTAGTTCATTTCGATAAAAATCTACTTTTATCTTTTCAAATTTGGAATTTTTCATCCCAATTCTTCATAAATCATTCCTTATGATTTTACACAAATTATTTGTAACAACCCGCAAATTCTGAACCAATTTAAAAATTTTATTTTAGAAAATTTTAATGAATTTTGAGGATATAATAAAATTTATATAAATAATAATGGATAGAATCTATTTTAAATGAAGTTAAAACGGATAAATTTAATTTAAATATAAATGGAGTTAGAAATAGCGCGGTAGTTTAAAATTTTAATTTTGAACTTTAGTTGAATATACAGGATTCAAAATAAATCAGAATTGAGTGAAACAAGAAATATTTACATCTGTTTAATTATATCTTTCTAACGAATCTGAAAAATTGAAATTTCATAGCGGGAATCAAAAGTTATGGCCAATTCAATATTTAGAAAGGTCGTTGTAGAATTTATATATATTATATATGGCCCAAAGGGCTACATTTCACATATGAAGGAATTTCGACTCGAAACCACTTCCATTGAGTCCGGAATGATGTTTCTGCATTGACAAACAGTAAACACTTATATATTTTGAGTTTCGGAATTTATTTGTTTAAAAATGTATTTTTTAATATTAAATATATTGGCCTTGAAAATAGCCATTTTTCAAACAGTCTCAGAATTCGACGAAATTAGTCTTGTTAGAACCGTATCGTCATAAGAAAGCTAAAAATAATTTTTATTGAATTTTCTGAGGTCATATGTGGCCCCGGCATATTTAAATGTACGGTCGATATTTAATTAATTAATTTTTAATGGGTTTTTAAATAAAATTTCTACAGATTTCGGAATTGGACCCCGAGACCTGTCCCATTGTGTTCAGAAGGCCTCAAAACCTTAAGAACGACAGTAAGCAAGCCCAATTCGAAGACAGCCCGCATTTTCACCTTTATAACACATTTTTAATAAATAAAATAAAAAAATCCGAAAATAAAACCCTAACCCTAAAAAAATGCAGCCGCCGTCTGTTCATTCGATGGCCAGAAAGCTTCGATTTTCAAACATCAATTTCTCTCAATCCGTTCAACGAAAATCTACAAACTATATACCAAATCGAAGGGAATTCGGAGAGCTTCGAATCTATACGGTTAAGATCGGGTTTTGGTGCACGGATTTCGCGAATTCTGGCGAGGAAGTGGGCGCGTTCGGGTTCGGATTTCGAGCCGAGGAGGGGGCCGAGCGTGGTGGCCTTCTGGGCGGTGGTGGCTCGCAGGCGGAGCTTCGGAGTGGCGGAGTCTGATCGGGTCCTAGACCCTCGGATTGGCGCGCGCGCAGGAGGTTGAACGATGGAAGTTGGGTTCGGCCGATACGTGATAGATGAAGAAAAAGGGTATTATTATTATATTATTTTATTTATTTAATATTTAATTTATACAAACTTTAAAAATCGATATCTCTTTCATACGAGGGTCGTTTGACGAACCGTAAGTTGCGTTGGACTCGTCTTTCCGAGATCTTCGCGATGGCGCAGACCAGAGCTAAATCCGAGACAGTCGAATTTTCAGCCATATCAATATGAGAATTCTGAATTTTATTATTTAATTAATTATCAATTATTTTTCTCGCTTTAAAATGATTGTATTGTGATGTTAGTTTGGATCTGAAATGTTCTGTATTGTATAAATTGTTGATTGTCGCTTGTGGTGTGTTCTGTTGTCCATGATTGGAATTACATACATTGTTGAATTTTATTTGCGATTGGATCTAGTTGTTCTAACTTATTTTATATTGTCAAAATATTATTTTTATCTGAAATTGAACAACAGAAACTGGATAACAAATAAAATCTTACTTTTATTTGTTTACATTAAGAACAGATTTGTGAATTACAGTAAAAAAATTCTTTTTACTATCACCTTAAACATAGGATATTATAGAATTAGAATAATTATGAAATATTAAATTTTATTGTTGATCATAAAAACATATTTTTAAAACAAAACTTTATTTACATTGTATTTGGAAATTAAATGTAATATTTGAAAAAAACACATAAGTGTTTACATTTTATTTGAGAAAAAGAAAACCATTCTTTTATTTGTGTTTTTCGTCACAAATAATAACATAGAAAAGAACCATTCTTTTATTTGTGTTTTTCAACATAAATATATACATAGAAATGAATTATTATTTTTATTTGTGTTTTCAACACAAATATAACTCAGCAAAAGAATTATCTTTTTATTTGTATTTACCAACACAAATAAAACTTAGAATATGGATTATCTATTTATTTGCATTTTACAATGCAAATATTACATAGAAAATAAGATCACAAATGAATTATCTTTCTATTTGTGTTCTTAACATAAACATAGAACGTGAATCATTTTTCATTTGTATTTTTAACACAAGCATAAACATAAGAAAATATAAATGTCTTTATATTTGTGTTCTTAACACAAATACACATAGAATAATGAATGTCTTTTTAATTTTTGTCCCTTAACACAAATATTAACATTGAAATTGAATTGTTTCTTTTTATTTGTGTTCTTAACACAAATATACACTTAGCAAATGAAGTATCTTTTTATTTGTGTTTTTCAACACAAGTGTAACTTAGCAAATGAAGTATCTTTTTATTTGTGTCTTTCAACACAAATATAACTTAGAAAATGAATTATCTTTATATATGTTTTTTTCAATACAAATATACATAGAAATAAAGTTCATCTTTTTATTTGTATTTTGTCAATACAAATATAACATAGAAATTAAGTTCATCTTTTTATTTGTATTTTTCCATACAAATATTACATAGAAATAAAGTCCATCTTTTTATATACATGCTGTAACACAAATATGAACTTAGAATTTGTTGCACAAATAAAATTCACTTTTTATTTGTCATTTGAAACTCAGAATTTATTAGACGATTATCTACTTTTTATTTGTCATTTAAAAATTAGAATTTTATTTTACAAATAAAATTCACTTTTATTTGACATTAGAATACATAGAAAAATGTTTACATATAAAATATTATTTTATATGTTATTAGAATGTATAGAAAAGTATTAACAAATAAAAGGATTCTTTTATTTGTTATTAGAACACATAGAAAAGTGTAAAACAATGAAATACCCTTTTTATGTTTTTCTGGAATTGAAATTTTGAGTTCAATCTTTTATTTGCATTCACTAATGCAAACATACATTGAAAATAAAATTTACCCTTTTATTTGCATTCACCAATACAAATATATGTTGAAACCAAAATTTATTCTTTTATTTACATTCACAAATGTAAAAATACATTGAAGATGAAATTAGTTTTTTTATTTGCACTCATTAAGGCAAATATATTTCGAAAGGAAAATTTGTTCTTTTGTTTGGAATCACTAATGTAAATATACATAGGAATTAAAGTTTATTCTTTTATTTGCATTCTCTAATGCAAATATACATTAAAGTATAAATTGTTCTTTTATCTGCATTCCCTAATGCAAATATATTTTGAAATAGAGTTTGCCCTTTTATTTGCATTCACAAATGCAAATATATCCAGAAAATAAAATTTGTTCTTTTATTTGCATTCTTCAATGCAAATATACATTGAGAATAAAATTCTTTCTTTATTTTCATTCACGAACGCAAATATATATTGAAAATAAAATTTGCTCTTTTTACAATCACAAATGTAAATATACTTTGAAAATCAAGTTTGTTCTTTTATTTGCATTCCATAATGCAATATAACATCTAAGATAAAAGTTACATTTTTATTTGCAAACATAAAAATGAAATAAACATCTTTGTCAAACTTGATTTAGTTAAAATGAAATGAACATTTTTGTCAAACTTGATTTGTTAAAATAAAATAATTACTTTTGTCAATTTATACTAGTTGAAATAAAATAATCACCTTTATCAATTTATACTAGTGGAAACAAAATATGCAGTTTTGTCAAATTGATTAGGTAAAATGAAATAAACACTTTTGTCAACTTATACTAGTTAATAACAAAATATTCACTTTTATCAATTTACATTTGTTGAAAACAATTATTCATTTTAGTCAATTTATATTAGTTAAACCAAATAGACATTTTGTCAAAAATATTCATTTTTGTCAAAATGAATTAGTTGAAGCAAGTTATATATATATACATATATATATATATATATATATGTTATGTTTGGCAAGTTATATATTTGTCAAGATAGGTTAGTTAAAACAAAAATTATCATTTTTGTCGCGTTAGAATTGTCAGAACAATATAACCATGTTTGCTTGAGTTTAAACTAGCAAAAGTAGAAATTGTCAATAGAGACGAAGTTATTATGCTTATTCATTCATTGCAATAGAGATATTTTCTTGTCATCATTATATATTGTGTATTACACTTCCATTCACAAGTTACCCGACTTGTGTATGTGATTGGGACGATTATTTTCACACATCGCCCAAGTGCACAAATTAGTTTATCATTTGTTTGTTGGTTGAAACCCCACACGGGTGTTGGGATGAAAATCTACATACACTAATCCCAATATTTAGTTGAATGTTGATCGTTAGATCGACAGGCTGCGATGAGCGTTATTATTTAATTTTAACGCTTACGCAGTGGAAATTACACTTTGGATGTAGATGGATGATTTGACGATCAGACTGTTATTATCATATATATGATGTGTCTGAAATCCATATAATCCAAATTATATGGTAAATGTTTGAGTCGCATTTCGATTCAGGTGTTCTTTTAAATAAGAATATTTTTACATTAGAAGTCCTTTTTATATAAACTATATATTTTCATAAGAGAAAAATATATTTTAATCAAGTACATGTTGAACAAAGAATATTTGTAAAAGATAAAAAAATATGTAATATAAAGAATACTCCCATTTAGAGTCTTTTATATAAATAATATTTTTAATGATTACTTTAAATTATGTTTTTATAAATAATATTTAAAGAGAAATCTTTTAATTAAGATTATTAGAAGTCGCAATTATAAATAAATTGAGATGTGAAGTGGAATTATCGTGGACGGTGTTTTAAACGACATTTGTCCTTTAATCCAATTTACATTGAAATTATTAATTGGAATTTATAAATCTATTTTATAGATTTAAAAAGGGCATTTTCTAAAAATCAAGTTTTCCAATTTAATATATTAAATTGGAATTAAGTGGAAATTCGATTGGTAATAATCGAAATGGGCTTCTGTAAAAGAAGACCGATATTATAAATGGAATTTAAGAGGCATTGCCGTTATTCCATTTATATTATTAGTCCGATACAGAAATTTATATCGATTATGTATTGGTTTGATTTTTGTGGAATTCCACATTTTATAAATAGATTTGTGGGTTTATCGTGAACTGTGTTTTAAAGGACACTAGTTCTTTAACCTGTTTAAGACAAGATTTATTCCTTAAAATAAATGGTCTTGTAATAATGATTTTTGACATCAAATCAAAACTGGAGTTTTAATAAATCTTTTAAGAAAGATTTAAGATTTTATTTTCAGAGTTTATCTTTGATAAAATTAATGAGAATCTTCTAATATGAATATATTATTAAAAGAATACTCGGAGTTGAAATGTGGCGTAATGTGTGATTTCCCAATATTTACTTTTTAATCACAAAATACGCAAGTTATTCAGAAAGACCAGGTTTAACCCATTCTGAATAATCATCACGACGATCAAGAGTCGAAGATGAAGGCGGTGGTTGAAGACCGAAGGTTTTCACATCGTCGGGATGATGATGACTGGTATCTTGAATTAGGATTGGCCTTCCAAGGCAAGGTATTTAGTAATGATCATCCAAACGCATTTGGAGATCGACGGACACGTTGTTTCGCTCAGACCCAGAGCGGACTTGTAAATGATTGCGTGTCTGACATTGTATTCATTTCTACTGTATTTGTTGAGCGCTACTGATTATATATTTCTGTTTGGTGGTGAAGAATTTATTCTTTACTTATCACCCTTCTCTAAGACGTATGAGCTTAAAGGTTATATATATATTGGTAGATGATCAATAATATGGTAGGGTCTGACAATGTGACATGCTAAGATGCAAATGATCAAGGCTTTGTTGAAAAGCAGGCCTTGTGGTTGATGATCAAAGCACAGTCTCTTTAGGCATAGCTTTGTGTATATCGTGACTTCGCGAGCCTCACACACCGGTTGAGTCTAAAACGGGAGAAGGGAACGCAGGGAGTGCACACATTTCTTTCTAGCTAGAAGTGGTGTCGGTGCTTTAACACGGCCCGACATTTGCTTATGTGGTTGTTGGAATTTTGCGATGCCTCGGTTTATTCTTATCGGTCGCCCTCGGCTGATTTGTAGATCCAATAGGATCGGGGAGCGTGTGTTCAGGCATAACTAATCCGCTAAAGTATTTGTGGACCGGCCCTGCTGTATCCAAGGGTTCGCCAGCGTCCGAATCCTGAGGCATTGCTAGAGTGTCTCGAATCGGTCAGGAGCTCCTCCCTAGCCTTGACTCATGATGGAAACCCAATTTCCAATACGCCCTTGTGGTTTTGATTGTATAACTAGTATGGCGACATAGTAGATGGTATCTATGCCGTCTAGGATTGATATTATATTTGAAATGTTTTAAATATATATATACACACTAATAATAATATCGTTTTTACGTATCAAGCATCTTTTGACCATTATAAGGTAAAACCCTATCCTCTGGTGTGCGTTGCATTGTGTGATGGGACCTGGGTCTTATAATGGTTTCATTTTTCTAAAAAGCATTGCGTTATTTGACGATTTACTTTATTTATGCACTGGCAATCCAATGGAGTAAACCCGTTCCGCGTTAGCGGCGTGGTCCTGTGATTAGCCTACTTATTAGATAAGTTAAGTATAGAATTCTCACACCAGTCCCACGAATGACCTGTAGTTTGTTTCACTTTGCAAACTCGGGTGCCCTCTTTCCACACGGGCAGTCGAGTAGCTTTTTACAGATATAGTTAAGCAGGATCCTGGATTGAAGCCTGAAGCTGGGTCCAGAATATTGATGGCCTTCCGTTGAGATTAGTTCCGCTGCAATGTATTAATTTATTGTAATTTATCTTCCGCTATAATTTATCTTCCGCTGTATTATTTATCGATGTACTCTGATATATTATGTACTCTGATGTAACATTTATTATTGATGTTATAAAAGTCTGTGTTGTTGTTCTGATGTGTTGTATGCCCAAAGTTAACGTACGCGGGTTTTGAACAGTTTTGATCGATCTTGCGATCGATTGGGGTCGGGCGAAATCCGGGTCGTTACAGCTGGTATCAGAGCTCAGGTTAGCTCAAATCTTTGGGGTACAACTCATTAAAACTGAACAGAAGACTCATCAGAGGTTGGATTAGTAATATCCAATAAGAATACTCATTAGAGATAGGATCAGCAGTATCCTAGAATGAGAATACTCATTAGAGATGGGGTTAGGAATGCCCTAGAATGAGTCAGAGTGGAAAATATATAATTCGATTTTAGAAAATATGATTTTGAATATATAAAATTTATATATTTTTGAAAATTTAATCAACTAATTGATTGATGATTGTGTTGTGTGAATAAGAATTCAACTAATAAAATGATTAAACAATTAAAGAATGAAAATTAAATTAGTTAAATAAACAACTTTAGCTTCATTTCCTTTTCGAGGACGAAAAGATTTTAAGTGGGGGAGATTGTAACAACCCGCAAATTCTGAACCAATTTTTTATTTTAGAAAATTTTAATGAATTTTGAGGATATAATAAAATTTATATAAATAATAATGGATAGAATTTATTTTAAACGAAGTTAAAATGGATAAATTTAATTTAAATATAAATGGAGTTAGAAATAGCGCGGTAGTTTAAAATTTTAATTTTGAACTTTAGTTGAATATACAGGATTCAAAATAAATCAGAATTGAGTGAAACAAGAAATATTTAAATCTGTTTAATTATATCTTTCTAACGAATCTGAAAAATTGAAATTTCATAGCGGGAATCAAAAGTTATGGCCAATTCAATATTTAGAAAGGTCGCTGTAGAATTTATATATATATTATATATGGCCCGAAGGGCTACTTTTCACATATGAAGAAATTTCGACTCGAAACCACTTCCATTGAGTCCGGAATGATGTTTCTGCATTGAAAAATAGTAAACACTTATATATTTTGAGTTTCGGAATTTATTTGTTTAAAAATGTATTTTTAATATTAAATATATTGGCCTTGAAAATAGCCATTTTTCAAACAGTCTCAGAATTCTACGAAATTAGTCTTGTTAGAACCGTATCGTCATAAGAAAGATAAAAATAATTTTTTTAGAATTTTCGGAGGTCATATGTGGCCCCGGCATATTTAAATGTACGGTCGATATTTAATTAATTAATTTTTAATGGGTTTTTAAATAAAATTTCTACAGATTTCGGAATTGGACCCCGAGACCTGTCCCATTGTGTTCAGAAGGCCTCAAAACCTTAAGAACGACAGTAAGCAAGCCCAATTCGGAGACAGCCCGCATTTTCACCTTTTTAACACATTTTTAATAATAAAATAATAAAAAAATCCGAAAATAAAACCCTAACCCTAAAAAAATGCAGCCGCCGTCTATTCATTCGAAGGCCAGAAAGCTCCGATTTTCAAACATCAATTTCTCTCAATCCGTTCAACGAAAATCTACAAACTATATACCAAATCGAAGGGAATTCAGAGAGCTTCGAATCTATACGGTTAAGATCGGGTTTTGGTGCACGGATTTCGCGAATTCTGGCAAGGAAGTGGGCGCGTTCGGGTTCGGATTTCGAGGCGAGGAGGGGGCCGAGCGTGGTGGCCTTCTGGGCGGTGGTGGCTCGCAGGCGGAGCTTCGGAGTGGCGGAGTCTGATCGGGTCCTAGACCCTCGGATTGGCACGCGCGCAGGAGGTTGAACGATGGAAGTTGGGTTCATCCGATACGTGATAGATGAAGAAGAAGGGTATTATTATTATATTATTTTATTTATTTAATATTTAATTTATACAAACTTTAAAAATCGATATCTCTTTCATACGAGGGCCGTTTGACGAACCGTAAGTTGCGTTGGACTCGTCTTTCTGAGATCTTCGCGATGGCGCAGACCAAAGCTGAATCCGAGACGGTCGAATTTTCAGCCATATCAATGTGAGAATTCTGAATTTTATTATTTAATTAATTATCAATTATTTTTATCGCTTTAAAATGATTTTATTGTGATGTTAGTTCGGATCTGAAATGTTCTGTATTGTATAAATTGTTGATTGTCGCTTGTGGTGTGTTCTGTTGTCCATGATTGTAATTGCATATATTGTTGAATTTTATTTGCGATTGGATCAAGTTGTTCTAACTTATTCTATATTGTCAAAATATTATTTTTATCTGAAATTGAACAACAGAAACTGGATAACAAATAAAATCTTACTTTTATTTGTTTACATTAAGAACAGATTTGTGAATTACAGTAAAAAAAAATCTTTTTACTGTCACCTTAAACATAGGATATTATAGAATTAGAATAATTATGAAATATTAAATTTTATTGTTGATATTAAAAACATATTTTTAAAACAAAACTTTATTTACATTGTATTTGGAAATTAAATGTAATATTTGAGAAAAACACATAAGTGTTTACATTTTATTTGAGAAAAAGAAAACCATTCTTTTGTTTGTGTTTTTCGTCAAAAATAATAACATAGAAAAGAACCATTCTTTTATTTGTGTTTTTCAACATAAATATATACATAGAAATGAATTATTATTTTTATTTGTGTTTTCAACACAAATATAACTCAGCAAAAGAATTATCTTTTTATTTGTGTTTACCAACACAAATAAAACTTAGAATATGGATTATCTATTTATTTGCATTTTACAATGCAAATATTACATAGAAAATAAGATCACAAATGAATTATCTTTATATTTGTGTTCTTAACATAAACATAAAACGTGAATCATTTTTCATTTGTATTTTTAACACAAGCATAAACATAAGAAAATATAAATGTCTTTATATTTGTGTTCTTAACACAAATACATATAGAATAATGAATGTCTTTTTAATTTTTGTCCCTTAACACAAATATTAACATTGAAATTGAATTGTTTCTTTTTATTTGTGTTCTTAACACAAATATACACTTAGCAAATGAAGTATCTTTTTATTTGTGTTTTTCAACACAAGTGTAACTTAGCAAATGAAGTATCTTTTTATTTGTGTCTTTCAACACAAATATAACTTAGAAAATGAATTATCTTTATATATGTTTTTTTCAATACAAATATACATAGAAATAAAGTTCATTTTGTTATTTGTATTTTGTCAATACAAATATAACATAGAAATTAAGTTCATCTTTTTATTTGTATTTTTCCATACAAATATGACATAGAAATAAAGTCCATCTTTTTATATACATGTTGTAACACAAATATGAACTTAGAATTTGTTGCACAAATAAAATTCACTTTTTATTTGTCATTTGAAACTTAGAATTTATTATACGAATAAATCTACTTTTTATTTGTCATTTAAAAATTAGAATTTTATTTTACAAATAAAATTCACTTTTATTTGACATTAGAATACATAGAAAAATGTTTACATATAAAATATTCTTTTATATGTTATTAGAATGTATAGAAAAGTATAAACAAATAAAAGGATTCTTTTATTTGTTATTAGAACACATAGAAAAGTGTAAAACAATGAAATACCCTTTTTATGTTTTTCAAGAATTGAAATTTTGAGTTCAATCTTTTATTTGCATTTACTAATGCAAACATACATTGAAAATAAAATTTACCCTTTTATTTGCATTCACCAATACAAATATATGTTGAAACCAAATTATTCTTTTATTTACATTCACAAATGTAAAAATACATTGAAGATGAAATTAGTTTTTTTATTTGCACTCATTAAGGCAAATATATTTCGAAAGGAAAAATTGTTCTTTTGTTTGGAATCACTAATGTAAATATACATGGGAATTTAAGTTTATTCTTTTATTTGCATTCTCTAATGCAAATATACATTAAAGTATAAATTGTTCTTTTATCTGCATTCCCTAATGCAAATATATTTTGAAATAGAGTTTGCCCTTTTATTTGCATTCACAAATGCAAATATATTCAGAAAATAAAATTTGTTCTTTTATTTGCATTCTTCAATGCAAATTTACATTGAGAATAAAATTCTTTCTTTATTTGCATTCACGAATGCAAATATATATTGAAAATAAAATTTGCTCTTTTTACAATCACAAATGTAAATATACTTTGAAAATCAAGTTTGTTCTTTTATTTGCATTCCACATTGCAATATAACATCTAAGATAAAAGTTACATTTTTATTTGCAAACATAAAAATGAAATAAACATCTTTGTCAAACTTGATTTAGTTAAAATGAAATGAACATTTTTGTAAAACTTGATTAGTTAAAATAAAATAATTACTTTTGTCAATTTATACTAGTTGAAATAAAATAATCACTTTTATCAATTTATACTAGTGGAAACAAAATATGCACTTTTGTCAAATTGATTAAGTAAAATGAAATAAACACTTTTGTCAACTTATACTAGTTAATAACAAAATATTCACTTTTATCAATTTACATTTGTTGAAAACAATTATTCATTTTAGTCAATTTATATTAGTTAAACCAAATAGACATTTTGTCAAAAATATTCATTTTTGTCAAAATGAATTAGTTGAAGCAAGTTATATATATATATATATGTTATGTTTGGCAAGTTACATATTTGTCAAGATAGGTTAGTTAAAACAAAAATTATCATTTTTGTCGCATTAGAATTGTCAGAACAATATAACCATGTTTGCTTGAGTTTAAACTAGCAAAAGTAGAAATTGTCAATAGAGACGAAGTTATTATGCTTATTCATTCATTGCAATAATGATATTTTCTTGTCATCATTATATATTGTGTATTACATTTCCATTCACAAGTTACCCGACTTGTGTATGTGATTGGGACGATTATTTTCACACATCGCTCAAGTGCACAAATTAGTTTATCATTTTTTTGTTGGTTGAAACCCCACACAGGTGTTGGGATGAAAATCTACATACACTAATCCCAATATTTAGTTGAATGTTGATTGTTAGATCGACAGGCTGCGATGAGCGTTATTATTTAATTTTAATGCTTACGCAGTGGAAATTACACTTTGGATGTAGATGGATGATTTGATGATCAGACTGTTATTATCATATATATATGATGTGTGTGAAATCCATATAATCCAAATTATATGGTAAATGTTTGAGTCGCATTTCGATTCAGGTGTTTTTTAAATAAGAATATTTTTACATTAGAAATCCTTTTTATATAAACTATATATTTTCATAAGAGAAAATTATATTTTAATCAAGTACATGTTGAACAAAGAATATTTGTAAAAGATAAAAAAATCTGTAATATAAAAAATACTCCCATTTAGAGTCTTTTATATAAAGAATATTTTCAATGATTACTTTAAATTATGTTTTTATAATTAATATTTAAAGAGAAATCTTTTAATTAAGATTATTAGAAGTCGCAATTATAAATAAATTGAGATGTGAAGTGGATTTATCGTGGACGGTGTTTTAAACGACATTTGTCCTTTAATCCAATTTACATTGAAATTATTAATTGAAATTTATAAATCTATTTTATAGATTTAAAAAGGGCATTTTCTAAAAATCAAGTTTTCCAATTTAATATATTAAATTGGAATTAAGTGGAAATTCGATTGGTAATAATCGAAATGGGCTTCTGTAAAAGAAGACCGATATTACAAATGGAATTTAAGAGGCTTTTCCATTATTCCATTTATATTATTAGTCCGATACAGAAATTTATATCGATTATGTATTGATTTGATTTTTGTGGAATTCCACATTTTATAAATAGATTTGTGGGTTTATCGTGAACTGTGTTTTAAAGGACACTAGTTCTTTAACCTGTTTAAGACAAGATTTATTCCTTAAAATAAATGGTCTTGTAATAATGATTTTTGACATCAAATCAAAACTGGAGTTTTAATAAATCTTTTAAGAAAGATTTAAGATTTTATTTTCAGAGTTTATCTTTGATAAAATTAATGAGAATCTTCTAATATGAACATCTTATTAAAAGAATACTCGGAGTTGAAATGTGGCGTAATGTGTGATTTCCCAATATTTACTTTTTAATCACAAAATACGCGAGTTATTCAGAAAGACCGGGTTTAACCCAGTCTGAATAATCATCACGACGATCAAGAGTCGAAGATGAAGGCGGTGGTTGAAGACCGAAGGTTTTCACATCGTTGGGATGATGATGACTGGTATCTTGAATTGGGATTGGCCTTCCAAGGCAAGGTATTTAGTAATGATCGTCCAAACGCATTTAGAGATCGACGGACACGTTGTTTCGCTCAGACCCAGAGCGGACTTGTAAATGGATTGCGTGTCTGACATTGTATTCATTTCTACTGTATTTATTGAGCGCTACTGATTATATATTTCTGTTTGGTGGTGAAGAATTTATTCTTTACTTATCACCCTTCTCTAAGACGTATGAGCTTAGAGGTTATATATATATATATATTGGTAGATGATCAATAATATGGTAGGGTCTGACAATGTGACATGCTAAGATGCAAATGATCAAGGCTTTGTTGAAAAGCAGGCCTTGTAGTTGATGATCAAAGCACAGTCTCTTTAGGCATAGCTTTGTGTATATCGTGGCTTCGCGAGCCTCACACACTGGTTGAGTCTAAAACGGGAGAAGGGAACGCAGGGAGTGCACACGTCTCTTTCTAGCTAGAAGTGGTGTCGGTGCTTTAACACGGCCCGACATTTGCTTATGTGGTTGTTGGAATTTTGCGAGGCCTCGGTTTATTCTTATCGGTCGCCCTCGGCTGATTTGTAGATCCAATAGGATCGGGGAGCGTGTGTTCAGGCATAACTAATCCACTAAAGTATTTGTGGACCGGCCCTGCTGTATCCAAGGGTTCGCCAGCGTCCGAATCCTGAGGCATTGCTAGAGTGTCTCGAATCGGTCAGGAGCTCCTCCCTAGCCTTGACTCATGATGGAAACCCAATTTCCAATATGCCCTTGTGGTTTTGATTATATAACTAGTATGGCGACATAGTAGATGGTATCTATGCCGTCTAGGATTGATATTATATTTGAAATGTTTTTAAATATATATATACACACTAATAATAATAATATCGTTTTTACGTATCAAGCATCTTTTGACCATGATAAGGTAAAACCCTATCCTCTGGTATGCGTTGCATTGTGTGATGGGACCTGGGTCTTATAATGGTTTCATTTTTCTAAAAAAGCATTGCGTTATTTGACGATTTACTTTATTTATGCACTGGCAATCCAATGGAGTAAACCCGTTCCGCGTTAGCGGCGTGGTCATGTGATTAGCCTACTTATTAGATAAGTTAAGTATAGAATTCTCACACCAGTCCCACGACTGACCTGTAGTTTGTTTCACTTTGCAAACTCGGGTGCCCTCTTTCCACACGGGCAGTCGAGTATCTTTTTACAGATATAGTTAAGCAGGATTCTGGATTGAAGCCTGAAGCTGGGTCCAGAATATTGATGGCCTTCCGCTGAGATTAGTTCCGCTACAATGTATTAATTTATTGTAATTTATCTTCCGCTGTAATTTATCTTCCGCTGTATTATTTATCGATGTACTCTGATATATTCTGTACTCTGATGTAACATTTATTATTGATGTTATAAAAGTCTGTGTTGTTCTGATGTGTTGTATGCCCAAAGTTAACGTACGCGGGTTTTGAACGGTTTTGATCGATCTTGCGATCGATTGGGGTCTGGCGAAATCCGGGTCGTTACATTATTACTATTTTTAATAATTTTATCAAGGCCCGTACAGTCGATTTCCACCAATGACCATCGAACTGCACTTACAACGACCTTTTCCAAATTTGATTTGGACATAATTCCTAATCCAACCGTTAGATTTCAAATTTCTAATATTCTTAGAAAGCTCTTTTCGATACAAACCCAACAGTTCCGGTTTTAGGAGAATCCGACGGTCGGATCTCCCGTAATGTCCACTCGAAGTCAATGGTCGAAATTCACGAACTGTCGCGGTGCGGCGCGTTCTATTCAGGCCATTCTGTGTGTATATATATATATATATATATATTATATATTTCGTCGATTTCCTTTCAAAACATATTTTATAAATCGTTTTAAATTCGTTTTCGAAACGATTTCAACTTCATATTCAATTTCCAATCAAAATTGAATATTCCACATCATTGATATACAAATGATAATATTTTCAAAACGCTATATTTTGAAATCACTTTCTTTTCTATATTCATTATAAAAATGAATAAAATCGATATAAATATCGTTCACGTCAAAATGGCGTCAATCTAATCAACACGGCTTTTATTCAACATATGAAATTATTTTCTATTCAACACATGAATTTTCATTCTTTATTTTCCAAATTAGAATGAGGCCCAATCAATACCATATAATGTCAGTTCTATGGATTCCATACAACACATGTATATAACAGCAACGATAAATCATCAACCATCATCCAGAGTGCACCACACAACTGCATAAGCATTAAATATAAATAATTAACGCTTACACAGCCTGTCAATCCATCGATTGACATACAACTAAACAATCGGGATTAGTGTACGTAAAATCTCATCCCAATACCCATGTGGGGTTTCAAAACAACAAACACAGATTTTATTTGTGTAATTGGGCGATGTGTAAAATTTATCGTTCCAATCAATATCAGTCAAATCAGTGTATATAAACAAATCGTCCGATTTGTTTATAAATATTTATTTTATATACACGTTAAAAATTATATTTTTAACTATAAAATATTTTCCACTATAAAATATTTTATTTCATTCCACATCACATAATCAAATTTCACAACACATCATCAAACAAACAAGTCATCGATGGTCTGTGGACGACGGGTGTCGGGTGCTGCTAAGCACCGTCTGCATCCTAGTATATATTTCAACTAGAAATAAATTTAAAAGTGAGGAGTTCTCACCGACTAGCTAAACCAAACACCGCGACTCTTCATATGTAGAAATCTTCGTCGTGCTCGCCTTTTATCAATTTCACTGTCCGTAGCCACTACATATATAAAAATCACATTTTTATATTGTTGTTATGTATATAAAATCACATTTTTATAATTGCTCTATATGGATTAAAAATCACATTTTTATACCGCTAATGTATAGATAAAAATTCTATTTTTATCCCGCTACTATATGTAACAACCCGTAAAATCTGGGCCAGTTTAAAATTTTTATTTTGGCAATTTTATCGAATTTTGATTATTTAAAATGAATTATTTTAAATAATATCGACGAGAAATTTATTTTCAATATAGAATTCGACGTATATATTATATACGTCGTCGTTAGAATATAAATATTTATATATAATTATAAATAGAATTGAAAATGGCGCGGTAGTTCGATAATTCGATTTCAAACTTCAATTGAATGTACCGGGTGCAAAACAATCCGGATTTTAGTGAAACCAAAAATAATGGGATCTAATTGTGAATATCTTTCCAACGAATCCGAAAAATCAAGATTTCATATCGGGAATCAAAAGATATGTCCAGTTGAAAATTCTGAATAGTCGCTATGGAATTCAGGCCCTTAAAAATGGACATTTTGCAAATGACCTCGGATTTCGACGAAACCAGATTTGTTGGGTCCGCAGTGTCAAGTTATTGCTAGGTTTTAAATTTCATAATTTTTCGAATCCATATGTGAGCGTGGCAAAGGAAAACGCGTTTGACCAGTTTCAGTTGATTTTAATCGACTGGAAATTGGCCATTTTTCTAACGATCTCAGAATTCGACGAAACTAGTTTTGTTAGGACCGTATCGTCAATACGAAGCTAGAAAATATTTTTCTGGAATTTTTCTAGTTAGTATGTGGCCCCGGTAATTTGAAATGTACGTTTAAAATTCAATATAGTGATTTAAATGTAAATTTAACGGAAACTGATTGTAACAATCAAATCAGCTTGCGATATATATCTCATTGTGTTCGGAATGGGGGTAATAAGCTAAGGACGACAGGCGGTGGGCCTCGTTTCGAGGTCGTATGTGAAAGTCAACTTTTAGAAATTAAATAATAAAAAAAAAAAAAAAAAACCTTCCTCCTTTAACCCGCTGGCCCCCCCCTTTTTCCTTCATAACCGATTTCAGCAGAATAATAAAAAAAAAAAAAAAAAAAAGAACCCTAGGTATCGACAGCCGCCCCCCCCCCCCCCCTGAAGCGCCGCCGCCCGTCACCGAAGCTTCCCCCCCCCCCTCCCTCGACGAGCGTCACCGAAGGATCCCCCCCCCCTGCTGCAATGTTTGGCGACGAAGCACCCCCCCCCCCCCCCTGCTGCAATGTTCGGCGACGAAGCACCCCCCCCCCCCCTGCAATGTTCGGCGACGAAGCATCCCCCCCCCTGCTGCAATGTTTGGCGACGAAGCACCCCCCCCCCCCTCCTGTAAGTTTTTCTTATTTGTTTAAATAATTTTATTTTAGTAAAACTGATTTTTTTTTTTTTTTAGTTAGGTTAAAACTGAATTTTATAGAGAAAAACTGATTTTTGTTTTAGGTTTTAAAAACAGAAATTTAAAATTGAAAACTGTTTTTTTTTTTTCTAAAAAAGAAAAACTGCATTTATTTTAAAGATTAAAAAACTGCATTTATTTTAAAGAGTAAAACTGCATTTTTTAATAAAAGAAAAACTGCATTTATTTTAAAGATTAAAAAACTGCATTTATTTTAAAGAGTAAAACTGCATTTTTTAATAAAAGAAAAACTGCATTTATTTTAAAGATAAAAACTGCATTTTTATAAAAGAGAAAAACTGATTTTATTTGAACTTTAAAATAGGAAAAAGGTTTAATCTTTTAGTAGAAAAGATTTGAAAGCAAAAGTAAAAATCATATTTTTATATGTTGAATTAAAAATTCGATTTTTATATATTGAACTTTGAATTAAAAATTCGATTTTTATATATTGAACTTTGAAATAAAAATTCGATTTTTATATATTGAACTTTGAATTAAAAATTCGATTTTTATATATTGAACTTTGAATTAAAAATTCGATTTTTATATATTGAACTTTGAATTAAAAATATGATTTTTATATATTGAACTTTGAAATAGAAATTCGATTTTTATATATGAAATAGCGAAGTAAAAATTCGATTTTTACATATGTAGTGAAAGCGGACAACGAAGGTGACTAAAAGGCGGGAACGACGAAGACTTCTGCAAAAGAAGAGCCGTGGAGCTAGGATAGCTATATGTGAGAATTTCTCACCTTTCAATTTATTTTTCTAGTTATATATATATACTAGGATGCAGACGGTGCTTATTAGAAGCACCCGACACCCGTCCACATACCATGGACTTGTTTGTTTGGTTGTGTAGTTGGTTAGATTATTTGATTGGGATTTGATTGATTGGTTGAATTGGAAATTGATTAGGATTGATGTGTGAATGGCGTGGGCCTTCACTAGACCGGGGATAAGGCTAGGCCTTGTCCCGTTTCTAGTATCGTGCCGTTATGCCGCCGAAATTTTCTAAAATATGTTGGAAAATAAAAAAAAAATCATTTTATTGTGTAAATGAATTGAATAGAAATTCATAGGTTGAAATAAAATGTTTTATCGTTAAAAATATAATTTTTAACGTGAATGTGAATAAATAAATATTCATTTACAAACCAGACGGTTTGTTTATGTACACTTATTTGAATGACATTGATTGGGACGATAAATTTTACACATCGCCCAACTACACAAATAAAATATGTGTTTGATTGTTTGAAACCCTACACGGGTGTTGGGATGAAATTTGAAGTTCACTCATCCTAATTGATTAAATATGTCGATCGATAGATTGACAGGCTGTTATAAGCGTTAGATATGTATATTTGATGCTTATACAGTGTAGTGCACTTTGGTTGATGGTTGATTATTTTTCAATGCTATTATATACATGTGTTGTATGGAAATCCATATAATTAACTTTATATGGTAATTGATTGGGCCTCATTCCAATTTGAAAAATAAAGAATATTATAAAATAAAAGTTCATGTGTTGACAGTACTCATTCATTGAGATTGGTCATGTGTTGAACGAAATATTTTAGTAATAAAATTTACATCTTTATCAATATAAAATAAAAGTTCATGTGTTGACAGTACTCATTCATTGAGATTGGTCAGGTGTTGAACGAAATATTTTGATAATAACGACTATTTTGAAAAAGAAATATTTGAAGTAGAATATTTGAAAATAAAGGAATATATGAAGCCGTGTTGATTGGATTGACGCCATTTTGACGTGAACGATATTTATATCGATTTTATTCATTTTGAAATGAATTGAATTGAAAACGATTCCGAAATGAATTGAATTGAAAACGATTTCGAAATGAATTGAATTGAAAACGATTTCGAAATGAATTGAATTGAAAACGAATTCAAATGGAATTGAAAGTGAATTGAAATGAATTCAAATTGAATTGAAATTTGAATTGAATAGAAATGAATTTTAAAACGAATTTATAAAGAAGAATTCAATTTTGATTTGAATTGAAAAGGAAGTTGAAATTGCTTTTGAAACGAATTTAAAACTATTTATATAATTCGTTTTAAATAGGAATCGACGAAGTATATATTATATATATTATATATATAATATAATGGCCTGAATAGAACGCGCCGCGCCGCGGCAGTTCGCGAATTTCGACCATTTATTTCAAACGGACATTACGGGAGATCCGACCGTCGGATTCTCCTAAAACCGGAACCGTTGGGTTCGTATCGAAAAGAGCTTTCTAACGAATATTAGAAATTTGAAATCTAACGGTTGGATTTGGAATTATGTCCAAATCAAATTTGAAAAAGGTCGCTGTAAGTGCAGTTCGATGGCCGTTGATGGAAATCGACTGTACGGGCCTTGATAAAATTATTAAAAATAGCAATAATTTGTGTAAAATCATAAGAAATGATTTGTGAAGATTTGGGATGAAAAACTCCATATTTGAAAAGATAAAAATGGATTTTTATCGAAATGAACTAGTTTTGAACTAGAAATATAATTCTATTTATTTTTTTAAATAAATAAATTGAATTTAAAAAGGGTTTTAAAAATAACCAAAATTTCCAATGATTGCATTGGAGTGGATTTGAATCGAAATTGTCTTCGGAATATTTCGATGTTGGGATTCGTGATTATACAGGTGTTGTTATGGAAATTTGAAAGATATATATATTTATATCGTTATTTCCAATACGACATTTGTTAGTCGTAGAATTTAATATTGAATATAAGCCGATATATTTTCTATTCAGAGCCTTGTATTGAATAATGAATGTGATTTGGGTTTGTCGTGAATGGTGTCTTCACTAACACTGTTCTTGAACCCAGTTGAGAAAAGATTAAATCTTTTGATTTAGATTTAATGAAGTGTACCAATTAAATAATATTTAATTGGAATTGAATTGATATTGATTTTTGGGTTTATCGTGAACAGTGTTTTAAATAACACTTGTTCTTTAACCCGATAATTAATGAATGTGATTTGGGTTTGTCGTGAATGGTGTCTTCACTAACACTGTTCTTGAACCCAGTTGAGAAAAGATTAAATCTTTTTATTTAGATTTAATGAAGTGTACCAATTAAATAATATTTAATTGGAATTGAATTGATATTGATTTTTGGGTTTATCGTGAACAGTGTTTTAAATAACACTTGTTCTTTAACCCGATAATTAATGAATGTGATTTGGGTTTGTCGTGAATGGTGTCTTCACTAAC
The DNA here is from genome assembly GCA_030737875.1 of Allium sativum. Taxonomy (NCBI): domain Eukaryota; kingdom Viridiplantae; phylum Streptophyta; class Magnoliopsida; order Asparagales; family Amaryllidaceae; genus Allium; species Allium sativum. Next base: position 463,539,917 of record CM060915.1, on the reverse strand, counting down.
ACTGTTCTTGAACCCAGTTGAGAAAAGATTAAATCTTTTGATTTAGATTTAATGAAGTGTACCAATTAAATAATATTTAATTGGAATTGAATGGATATTGATTTTTTGGGTTTATCGTGAACAGTGTTTTAAATAACACTTGTTCTTTAACCCGATAATTAATGAATGTGATTTGGGTTTGTCGTGAATGGTGTCTTCACTAACACTGTTCTTGAACCCAGTTGAGAAAAGATTAAATCTTTTTATTTAGATTTAATGAAGTGTACCAATTAAATAATATTTAATTGGAATTGAATTGATATTGATTTTTGGGTTTATCGTGAACAGTGTTTTAAATAACACTTGTTCTTTAACCCGATAATTAATGAATGTGATTTGGGTTTGTCGTGAATGGTGTCTTCACTAACACTGTTCTTGAACCCAGTTGAGAAAAGATTAAATCTTTTGATTTAGATTTAATGAAGTGTACCAATTAAATAATATTTAATTGGAATTGAATGGATATTGATTTTTTGGGTTTATCGTGAACAGTGTTTTAAATAACACTTGTTCTTTAACCCGATAATTAATGGGATGTGACTTTGGGTTTATCGTGAACCGTGTTTTAAATGACACTGATTCTTTAACCCAGTCATAGATTAAAACTAAGTGGAGTTTTAATGAATCTTTAATTAGATTGAAAAGATCGAGAATGGAGTATCACCAGTTTTGCTCCAGGCGATAGTTAAATCTTTAATTAGATTTGAACGTGAAATTTAGAAACTAACTGTCGGTTAGCTAAGTAGAATGGTTTTCTGGATATTGATCTGATGTTGGTTTCGGCCTTCGGGGTTAATATTTGGGGAATTATTCTCTTGATTAATTTACGGTTAATGACTAATGAGTTGGAATGAGGCGTATGTTGTGTTTGTGTAACACTTTTATAATATATACGCGAGTTATTCGGAAAGACCGGGTTTATCCCATTCTGAATAACTGATACGACGATAAGTCGAAGATGAAGACGATGGTTGAAGACCGGAGGTCTTCACGTCGTTTGGGTGATAACTGATGATCTTGATTGGGCTGTACACCCAAGAAGATGGAAACAGTTAGAGATCGTCCAGACGTGCTTGGAGATCGATGGGTATGCGGGGTACTAGGTGCCTCCGGTTTCGTTCAGGCCCAGAACGGACTTGTAAATGGACTGTGTGTCTGACATTGGATTTCATTCTGTGTGACTGATATCGGTTGCATAGAGTGGTTTGCCTGTGTGGCATGCTAAGATGCAAATGATCAAGGCTTCTGTTGAAAAGCAAAGTCTTGTGGTGATGATCAAAGCACGGCCTTTGTGGCGTAGCTTTGTGTAACGTTTACTTCGCGAGTTTCACACCCGGTATGAACCAAAAACGGGAGGGACATCAGGGAGGACTTGCGTTTCTTTCTAGCTAGAAGTGGCGTCAGTGGTTTTACACGCCCTGACGAGTTTGACTTATGTGGTTGTTGCAGTTGCGAGGCGCCTCGGTTATATCGGTTTCGGCCGAATGCATTCTGGTCGGCTGACGGACCAGACTTACACCCCATAGGGTGGGGAGACGTATTGTTCAGGCATAATAATCCACTCCGTGTGGACCGGCCCTGACGATCTAAAGGCTTGCCTGCGCGCTTGCCTGTGGCTCGGGCTAGAGAGTCACGAATCGGTTGAGGACTATCTTTTGCCTCGGTTCATAGATGGAAATCCAATTTCCAAATACGTGACATTTGCGGTTTTATTTGTAAACCTATATATGGCGACATGATATATGGTACCCATGCCGCCTATGATTGATACTTATGATTTGAAGTTGTTTTATACACTGTACACTTATTATAGTATCAAATGATTTGTTTTAAACGTATCAAGCATTCTTTGGCTGTTATAAGGGAAAACCCTATCCCCCGGCTTGCGTTGCATTGTGTGATAGGACCTGGGTCTTATAACAGCTTCATCTTTCTTTATTTAGCATTGCGCTGTTGGTTTTATGCACTGGTATTCTTGGGAGGAAACCCGTTCCGTGTTATGCGGCGTGGTCCCTTGATTTACCTAATGCTTTGAAATAAAGATTAATAACTGTTTTAGTTCTCACACCAGTCACATGACTGACCTGGAGTTTATTGTTTTAACCTAAACTCTGGGTGCCCTTATTTTGACACGGGCAGCTAGTAGTTTTGGTTTTGCAGATTTATATTCGCAGGATCCTGGTTTACAGCTGGAACGATATCCGGAAAGCTTTGTATCCGTATATCTCATTCTAGTTGTGTATTGTATTATTTTTCCGCTGCTATGTATTTAAATGTAATTTAAATCTCTGATAATTCTGTGTAATGTTTATTCATTTATACTCTGTATATTCTTGTAATCTGATGCATTGTTGTAATAAGCAGTGAAATGTTCTTTTATATGCGTTCTGATTTGTCGTGTTCTCAAACGATAGGGCGTTTCGAACGGTCTGGGTCGGTTTAGCGACTGGTTCGGACCGAGCGAAATTCCTTGCCGTCACATTTGGTATCAGAGCTTTGGTTTACAAAGCTAGAGAACAAGACACATTAGAAACATACGAAAGGATTCATCAGATATTGGATTAGTAATATCCAATTAGAATGACTCGTTAGAGATAGGATCAGTAGTATCCTAGAACGAGTGTGAAGAGTATATTTTTCAAATAAAATCAAATTTTGTTTTGAAAATTTAAATCCATTATTCGTAGTTGATTGTCTATTTATATTGATGTGGACAATCCAGTATATATAGATTTTGCGTATACGTCTGATCCGCGTATATTCGAAGTTTTAATATATTGGATAGATATAGAATCACACTCTAGTCGCCCGGAGATAATTTTGGTAATGCGGCCGCATTATCAATATTTATATTCGTGTTTCGAAGGTGTGATATCTATATATTTCCTATTGACTGGTGTGAGAACCAAAATTAGATAAGGCCTATTGTTGTGATTTGACATCAAAATCATGATTTTTGTATATGTATTAAAGTTATGAATTTGAAACTCTAAATCAACTAATTGATTGATGTTTGTGTTGTTTGTTTATTTGGTAGCTAATTTTTAGCCATTTAGCCTAATTGAACCGAATATTGAATTGTATTGAAAATTGGTCGCATTTGTTTGCATATGCATATATATCTTTGAACAGGTCATAGCAAGGAGGCTAGAGCCAGAGAATAAAATTTGTTTGCCCGACAAATAGGTACATGTTTACTACATAATTTCCTGTTTTGTTTGGGTGATGATGATTTTGTGAGCCTATTGGCTAGCCGCTTGGCTTTTTCTTTTTCTTTTTGAGATCTGAAGGACCGGGAACGCTATTTGCAATTTCCCGATGCTCCCGGTGCAGGGGAGGTTATGGCGAAATTTTTCGAAAATTTAGGGTGTTAGCCAAATTTTTGAAATTTTGAAAATTCTCAGAAACTAAAGAGTTGGAGAATGGAAGCCTAATCGATCGTAGAGCTGAATAATCAAACCACTTTCGACTTTGTTCCTTTTCGGGGACGAAAAGTTTTAAGTGGGGGAGATTGTAACAACCCGTAAAATCTGGGCCAGTTTAAAATTTTTATTTTGGCAATTTTATCGAATTTTGATTATTTAAAATGAATTATTTTAAATAATATCGACGAGAAATTTATTTTCAATATAGAATTCGACGTATATATTATATACGTCGTCGTTAGAATATAAATATTTATATATAATTATAAATAGAATTGAAAATGGCGCGGTAGTTCGATAATTCGATTTCAAACTTCAATTGAATGTACCGGGTGCAAAACAATCCGGATTTTAGTGAAACCAAAAATAATGGGATCTAATTGTGAATATCTTTCCAACGAATCCGAAAAATCAAGATTTCATATCGGGAATCAAAAGATATGTCCAGTTGAAAATTCTGAATAGTCGCTATGGAATTCAGGCCCTTAAAAATGGACATTTTGCAAATGACCTCGGATTTCGACGAAACCAGTTTTGTTGGGTCCGCAGTGTCAAGTTATTGCTAGGTTTTAAATTTCATAATTTTTCGAATCCATATGTGTGTGTGGCAAAGGAAAACGCGTTTGACCAGTTTCAGTTGATTTTAATCGACTGGAAATTGGCCATTTTTCTAACGATCTCAGAATTCGACGAAACTAGTTTTGTTAGGACTGTATCGTCAATACGAAGCTAGAAAATATTTTTCTGGAATTTTTCTAGTTAGTATGTGGCCCCGGTAATTTGAAATGTACGTTTAAAATTCAATATAGTGATTTAAATGTAAATTTAACGGAAACTGATTGTAACAATCAAATCAGCTTGCGATATATATCTCATTGTGTTCGGAATGGGGGTAATAAGCTAAGGACGACAGGCGGTGGGCCTCGTTTCGAGGTCGTATGTGAAAGTCAACTTTTAGAAATTAAATAATAATAATAATAAAAAAAAAAACCTTCCTCCTTTAACCCGCTGGCCCCCCCCTTTTTCCTTCATAACCGATTTCAGCAGAATAATAAAAAAAAAAAAAAAAAAGAACCCTAGGTATCGACAGCCGCCCCCCCCCCCTGAAGCGCCGCCGCCCGTCACCGAAGCTTCCCCCCCCCCTCCCTCGACGAGCGTCACCGAAGGATCCCCCCCCCTGCTGCAATGTTTGGCGACGAAGCACCCCCCCCCCTGCTGCAATGTTCGGCGACGAAGCACCCCCCCCCCTGCAATGTTCGGCGACGAAGCATCCCCCCCCCCCTGCTGCAATGTTTGGCGACGAAGCACCCCCCCCCCCCTCCTGTAAGTTTTTCTTATTTGTTTAAATAATTTTATTTTAGTGAAACTGATTTTTTTTTTTTTTTTTTAGTTAGGTTAAAACTGAATTTTATAGAGAAAAACTGATTTTTGTTTTAGGTTTTAAAAACAGAAATTTAAAATTGAAAACTGTTTTTTTTTTTCTAAAAAAGAAAAACTGCATTTATTTTAAAGATTAAAAAACTGCATTTATTTTAAAGAGTAAAACTGCATTTTTTAATAAAAGAAAAACTGCATTTATTTTAAAGATTAAAAAACTGCATTTATTTTAAAGAGTAAAACTGCATTTTTTAATAAAAGAAAAACTGCATTTATTTTAAAGATAAAAACTGCATTTTTATAAAAGAGAAAAACTGATTTTATTTGAACTTTAAAATAGGAAAAAGGTTTAATCTTTTAGTAGAAAAGATTTGAAAGCAAAAGTAAAAATCATATTTTTATATGTTGAATTAAAAATTCGATTTTTATATATTGAACTTTGAATTAAAAATTCGATTTTTATATATTGAACTTTGAAATAAAAATTCGATTTTTATATATTGAACTTTGAATTAAAAATTCGATTTTTATATATTGAACTTTGAATTAAAAATTCGATTTTTATATATTGAACTTTGAATTAAAAATATGATTTTTATATATTGAACTTTGAAATAGAAATTCGATTTTTATATATGAAATAGCGAAGTAAAAATTCGATTTTTACATATGTAGTGAAAGCGGACAACGAAGGTGACTAAAAGGCGGGAACGACGAAGACTTCTGCAAAAGAAGAGCCGTGGAGCTAGGATAGCTATATGTGAGAATTTCTCACCTTTCAATTTATTTTTCTAGTTATATATATATACTAGGATGCAGACGGTGCTTATTAGAAGCACCCGACACCCGTCCACATACCATGGACTTGTTTGTTTGGTTGTGTAGTTGGTTAGATTATTTGATTGGGATTTGATTGATTGGTTGAATTGGAAATTGATTAGGATTGATGTGTGAATGGCGTGGGCCTTCACTAGACCGGGGATAAGGCTAGGCCTTGTCCCGTTTCTAGTATCGTGCCGTTATGCCGCCGAAATTTTCTAAAATATGTTGGAAAATAAAAAAAAATATCATTTTATTGTGTAAATGAATTGAATAGAAATTCATAGGTTGAAATAAAATGTTTTATCGTTAAAAATATAATTTTTAACGTGAATGTGAATAAATAAATATTCATTTACAAACCAGACGGTTTGTTTATGTACACTTATTTGAATGACATTGATTGGGACGATAAATTTTACACATCGCCCAACTACACAAATAAAATATGTGTTTGATTGTTTGAAACCCTACACGGGTGTTGGGATGAAATTTGAAGTTCACTCATCCTAATTGATTAAATATGTCGATCGATAGATTGACAGGCTGTTATAAGCGTTAGATATGTATATTTGATGCTTATACAGTGTAGTGCACTTTGGTTGATGGTTGATTATTTTTCAATGCTATTATATACATGTGTTGTATGGAAATCCATATAATTAACTTTATATGGTAATTGATTGGGCCTCATTCCAATTTGAAAAATAAAGAATATTATAAAATAAAAGTTCATGTGTTGACAGTACTCATTCATTGAGATTGGTCATGTGTTGAACGAAATATTTTAGTAATAAAATTTACATCTTTATCAATATAAAATAAAAGTTCATGTGTTGACAGTACTCATTCATTGAGATTGGTCAGGTGTTGAACGAAATATTTTGATAATAACGACTATTTTGAAAAAGAAATATTTGAAGTAGAATATTTGAAAATAAAGGAATATATGAAGCCGTGTTGATTGGATTGACGCCATTTTGACGTGAACGATATTTATATCGATTTTATTCATTTTGAAATGAATTGAATTGAAAACGATTCCGAAATGAATTGAATTGAAAACGATTTCGAAATGAATTGAATTGAAAACGATTTCGAAATGAATTGAATTGAAAACGAATTCAAATGGAATTGAAAGTGAATTGAAATGAATTCAAATTGAATTGAAATTTGAATTGAATAGAAATGAATTTTAAAACGAATTTATAAAGAAGAATTCAATTTTGATTTGAATTGAAAAGGAAGTTGAAATTGCTTTTGAAACGAATTTAAAACTATTTATATAATTCGTTTTAAATAGGAATCGACGAAGTATATATTATATATATTATATATATAATATAATGGCCTGAATAGAACGCGCCGCGCCGCGGCAGTTCGCGAATTTCGACCATTTATTTCAAACGGACATTACGGGAGATCCGACCGTCGGATTCTCCTAAAACCGGAACCGTTGGGTTCGTATCGAAAAGAGCTTTCTAACGAATATTAGAAATTTGAAATCTAACGGTTGGATTTGGAATTATGTCCAAATCAAATTTGAAAAAGGTCGTTGTAAGTGCAGTTCGATGGCCATTGATGGAAATCGACTGTACGGGCCTTGATAAAATTATTAAAAATAGCAATAATTTGTGTAAAATCATAAGAAATGATTTGTGAAGATTTGGGATGAAAAACTCCATATTTGAAAAGATAAAAATGGATTTTTATCGAAATGAACTAGTTTTGAACTAGAAATATAATTCTATTTATTTTTTTAAATAAATAAATTGAATTTAAAAAGGGTTTTAAAAATAACCAAAATTTCCAATGATTGCATTGGAGTGGATTTGAATCGAAATTGTCTTCGGAATATTTCGATGTTGGGATTCGTGATTATACAGGTGTTGTTATGGAAATTTGAAAGATATATATATTTATATCGTTATTTCCAATACGACATTTGTTAGTCGTAGAATTTGATATTGAATATAAGCCGATATATTTTCTATTCAGAGCCTTGTATTGAATAATGAATGTGATTTGGGTTTGTCGTGAATGGTGTCTTCACTAACACTGTTCTTGAACCCAGTTGAGAAAAGATTAAATCTTTTGATTTAGATTTAATGAAGTGTACCAATTAAATAATATTTAATTGGAATTGAATTGATATTGATTTTTGGGTTTATCGTGAACAGTGTTTTAAATAACACTTGTTCTTTAACCCGATAATTAATGAATGTGATTTGGGTTTGTCGTGAATGGTGTCTTCACTAACACTGTTCTTGAACCCAGTTGAGAAAAGATTAAATCTTTTTATTTAGATTTAATGAAGTGTACCAATTAAATAATATTTAATTGGAATTGAATTGATATTGATTTTTGGGTTTATCGTGAACAGTGTTTTAAATAACACTTGTTCTTTAACCCGATAATTAATGAATGTGATTTGGGTTTGTCGTGAATGGTGTCTTCACTAACACTGTTCTTGAACCCAGTTGAGAAAAGATTAAATCTTTTGATTTAGATTTAATGAAGTGTACCAATTAAATAATATTTAATTGGAATTGAATGGATATTGATTTTTTGGGTTTATCGTGAACAGTGTTTTAAATAACACTTGTTCTTTAACCCGATAATTAATGAATGTGATTTGGGTTTGTCGTGAATGGTGTCTTCACTAACACTGTTCTTGAACCCAGTTGAGAAAAGATTAAATCTTTTTATTTAGATTTAATGAAGTGTACCAATTAAATAATATTTAATTGGAATTGAATTGATATTGATTTTTGGGTTTATCGTGAACAGTGTTTTAAATAACACTTGTTCTTTAACCCGATAATTAATGAATGTGATTTGGGTTTGTCGTGAATGGTGTCTTCACTAACACTGTTCTTGAACCCAGTTGAGAAAAGATTAAATCTTTTGATTTAGATTTAATGAAGTGTACCAATTAAATAATATTTAATTGGAATTGAATGGATATTGATTTTTTGGGTTTATCGTGAACAGTGTTTTAAATAACACTTGTTCTTTAACCCGATAATTAATGGGATGTGACTTTGGGTTTATCGTGAACCGTGTTTTAAATGACACTGATTCTTTAACCCAGTCATAGATTAAAACTAAGTGGAGTTTTAATGAATCTTTAATTAGATTGAAAAGATCGAGAATGGAGTATCACCAGTTTTGCTCCAGGCGATAGTTAAATCTTTAATTAGATTTGAACGTGAAATTTAGAAACTAACTGTCGGTTAGCTAAGTAGAATGGTTTTCTGGATATTGATCTGATGTTGGTTTCGGCCTTCGGGGTTAATATTTGGGGAATTATTCTCTTGATTAATTTACGGTTAATGACTAATGAGTTGGAATGAGGCGTATGTTGTGTTTGTGTAACACTTTTATAATATATACGCGAGTTATTCGGAAAGACCGAGTTTATCCCATTCTGAATAACTGATACGACGATAAGTCGAAGATGAAGACGATGGTCGAAGACCGGAGGTCTTCACGTCGTTTGGGTGATAACTGATGATCTTGATTGGGCTGTACACCCAAGAAGATGGAAACAGTTAGAGATCGTCCAGACGTGCTTGGAGATCGATGGGTATGCGGGGTACTAGGTGCCTCCGGTTTCGTTCAGGCCCAGAACGGACTTGTAAATGGACTGTGTGTCTGACATTGGATTTCATTCTGTGTGACTGATATCGGTTGCATAGAGTGGTTTGCCTGTGTGGCATGCTAAGATGCAAATGATCAAGGCTTCTGTTGAAAAGCAAAGTCTTGTGGTGATGATCAAAGCACGGCCTTTGTGGCGTAGCTTTGTGTAACGTTTACTTCGCGAGTTTCACACCCGGTATGAACCAAAAACGGGAGGGACATCAGGGAGGACTTGCGTTTCTTTCTAGCTAGAAGTGGCGTCAGTGGTTTTACACGCCCTGACGAGTTTGACTTATGTGGTTGTTGCAGTTGCGAGGCGCCTCGGTTATATCGGTTTCGGCCGAATGCATTCTGGTCGGCTGACGGACCAGACTTACACCCCATAGGGTGGGGAGACGTATTGTTCAGGCATAATAATCCACTCCGTGTGGACCGGCCCTGACGATCTAAAGGCTTGCCTGCGCGCTTGCCTGTGGCTCGGGCTAGAGAGTCACGAATCGGTTGAGGACTATCTTTTGCCTCGGTTCATAGATGGAAATCCAATTTCCAAATACGTGACATTTGCGGTTTTATTTGTAAACCTATATATGGCGACATGATATATGGTACCCATGCCGCCTATGATTGATACTTATGATTTGAAGTTGTTTTATACACTGTACACTTATTATAGTATCAAATGATTTGTTTTAAACGTATCAAGCATTCTTTGGCTGTTATAAGGGAAAACCCTATCCCCCGGCTTGCGTTGCATTGTGTGATAGGACCTGGGTCTTATAACAGCTTCATCTTTCTTTATTTAGCATTGCGCTGTTGGTTTTATGCACTGGTATTCTTGGGAGGAAACCCGTTCCGTGTTATGCGGCGTGGTCCCTTGATTTACCTAATGCTTTGAAATAAAGATTAATAACTGTTTTAGTTCTCACACCAGTCACATGACTGACCTGGAGTTTATTGTTTTAACCTAAACTCTGGGTGCCCTTATTTTGACACGGGCAGCTAGTAGTTTTGGTTTTGCAGATTTATATTCGCAGGATCCTGGTTTACAGCTGGAACGATATCCGGAAAGCTTTGTATCCGTATATCTCATTCTAGTTGTGTATTGTATTATTTTTCCGCTGCTATGTATTTAAATGTAATTTAAATCTCTGATAATTCTGTGTAATGTTTATTCATTTATACTCTGTATATTCTTGTAATCTGATGCATTGTTGTAATAAGCAGTGAAATGTTCTTTTATATGCGTTCTGATTTGTCGTGTTCTCAAACGATAGGGCGTTTCGAACGGTCTGGGTCGGTTTAGCGACTGGTTCGGACCGAGCGAAATTCCTTGCCGTCACACTATATAGGTAAAAATTCTATTTTTATACCGCAAGTAATATAATAAAAATTATATTTTTATTACTCTACATAAATAAAAATCATATTTTTCTAATGTTGTTCATACCATAAAAATCAAACCTTTTTCTAACTATAAATCTCATCCTTCTCTAATTAAAAATCAAATTTTTACATGTAAAAATATATCCATTCCACTTCTAAAAATCTGATCTTTTCTTGTTTAAAAATGTAAACTCTTCTATATTGAAAATATGAACTTTCTTCACATTAAAAATCGAATCTTTGCATTGTAAATCATCGAACAAAACTGAATTTTTTTATTTGCAATTTACTTACCTTAAATTAAACAAAGAAAAATAAATATAAAAATATAAGAACTCATAGCGTTTTAGAAGAGGGGGGGTGTTGAGAGGTAGGCACGGCATCAGGGAGGTAGAGGCAGGACATCCAGGCAGTGGAGGTAGCCCATAGGCGACGGTGGTGGCCTTCTCCGGCGGTTTTGGGGGTCTTGGGCGGTTTTAAAAAGGGGAGCGAAGGTTTGGTGTGACGAAAAGGAGTTTCGCTCGGTCCGAACCGATCGCTAAACCGACCCAGACCATTCGAAACGCCCTATCGTTTGAGAGCACGACAAAATCAGAATGCATACAAAAGAACATTTCATTGTATATTACAACAATGCATCAGATTACAAGAATATACAGAGTATAAATGAATATACACAGAAATATCAGAGATTTAAATTACATTTAAATACATAGCAGCGGAAAATAATACAATACACAACTAGAAAGAGATATACAGATACAAAGCTTTCCGGATATCGTTCCAGCTGTAAACCAGGATCCTGTGAATATAAATCTGCAAAACCAAAACTACTAGCTGCCCGTGTCAAAATAGGGGCACCCAGAGTTTAGGTCAAAACAATAAACTCCAGGTCAGTCATGGGACTAGTGTGAGAACGAAAACAGTTATTAATCTTTATTTTAAATCAGATATATCAAGGGACCACGCCGCTAACGCGGAACGGGTTTCCTCCCAAGAATACCAGTGCATAAAACAAACAGCGCAATGCTAAATAAAGAAAAATGAAGCTGTTATAAGACCCAGGTCCTATCACACAATGCAACGCAAGACGGGGGATAGGGTTTTCCCTTATAACAGCCAAAGAATGCTTGATACGTTTAAAACAAATCATTTGATACTATTATCAGTGTATAGTGTATAAAACAATCTTCAAATCATAAGTATCAATCATAGGCGACATGAGCGTCCCATGCCACTATGTCGCCATATATAGGTTTACAAATAAAACCGCAAATGTCACGTATTTGGAAATTGGATTTCCATCCGTGAACCGAGGCCAGGGATCGTCCTCTACCGATTCGAGACAATCTAGCCTACCATGTCTCAGGATCAGAGCTCGAGTGACCCTTGGATCGTCAGGGCCGGTCCACCGATGTGGATTAAAATGCCTGAACACTACGTTTCCCCGCCCTTTGGGGCGCAAATGAGCCAACGAATGACTCCATCGGACCCGGATCGTCCGATCAAACCGAGGCGCCTCGCAACAGCAACAACCACACAGGTGAAAAGTATATAAATGTCAGGGCTGGAAGGTCACTGACACCACCCTAGCTAGAAAGAAACGCATGCCCTCCCTGAGGTCCTCTCCCGTTTTTGGTTCACAACCGGGGTGTGAGGCCTGCGAATTCACGTTACACAAAGCTGTTCCACACAGGCTGTGCTTTGATCATCACCACAAGACTTTGCTTTTCAACAGAAGCCTCGATCAATTGCATCTTAGCATGCCACACAGGCAAACCACTCTATGCAACCGATATCAGTCACACAGAATGAAATCCAATGTCAGACACACAGTCCATTTACAAGTCCATTCTGGGTCTGAACGAAACCGGAGGCACCTAGTACCTCGCATATCCATCGATCTCCATGTACGTCTGGACGATCACCAACTGTTTCCATCTTCTTGGGTGTACATCCCAATCAAGATCATCAGTAATCACCCAAACGACGTGAAGACCCCCGGTCTTCGACCATCGTCTTCATCTTCGACTTATCATCGTATTAGTTATTCAGAATGGGATAAACCCGGTCTTTCCGAATAACTCGCATATATTTTAAATAAGTGTTACACAAACACAACATACGCCTCATTCCAATTCATCAGTCACTAACCGTAAATTAATCAAGAGAATAATTTCCCAAATATTAACACCGAAGGCCGAGACCAACATCAGATAAATATCCAGAAAACCATTCTGCTTGGCTAACCGACAGTTAGTTTCTAAATTTCACATTCATAGGGAAAGGTTCCCATTAATTTTATCCAAGATAAATTCCTTGAATTTATTCTTTAATCATCTTTTGAATTTCGATTCAACTAGTCGGGATTAACGAACCTTACCGAAGTAATCATTTGTTTTAATTTCCCAATCCCAACCTATTCATCCCATGAAGTAAAACTGGTAATACTTCATATCTAACACCACAGTGTTATCGGTAAATTCAATTACCATTTCACGTTCAAATCTAATTAAAGATTTAACTATCGCCTGGAGTAAAACTGGTGATACTCCATTCTCGATCTTTTCAATCTAATTAAAGATTCATTAAAACTCCACTTAGTTTTAATCGTAACTGGGTTAAAGAATTAGTGTCGTTTAAAACACGGTTCACGATAAACCCAAAATCACATACCATTAATTATCGGGCTAAAGAACGAGTGTTATTTAAAACACTGTCCACGATAAACCCAAAAATCAATATCACTTCAATTCCAATTAAATATCATTTAATTGTTACACTTTATTAAATGTAAATAAAAAGATTTAATCTTTTCTCAACTGGGTTCAAGAACAGTGTTAATGAAGACACCATTCACGACAAACCCAAATCACATTTGATATTAAATACAAGGTTCTGAATAGAAAATATATCGGCTTATATTCAATATCAAATTCTACGACCAACAGATATCGTATTGGAGATAACGATATATATATATATATATCTTTCAAATTTCCATAACAACATCTGTATAATCACGAAATCCAACATCGAAATATTCCGAAGACGATTTCGATTCAAATCCATTACAATGCAATCATTGGAAATTCTGGTTATTTTCAAAACCATTTCAATTTCAATTTATTTATTTAAAAATAAATAGAATTATAATTCTAGTTCAAAACTAGTTCATTTCGATAAAAATCTATTTTTATCTTTTCAAATAGGGAGTTTTTCATCCCAATTTTTCCCAAATCATTTCTTATGATTTTACACAAATTATTACTTTTTTTAATAATTTTATCAAGGCCCGTACAGTCGATTTCCATCAACGGCCATCGAACTGCACTTACAGCGACCTCTTTCAAATTTGATTTGGACATAATTCCAAATCCAACTGTTAGATTTCAAATTTATAATATTCGTTAGAAAGCTCTTTTCGATACGAACCCAACGGTTCCGGTTTTAGGAGAATCCGACGGTTGGATCTCCCGCAATATCCATTCGAAGTCAATGGTCGAAATTCGCGAACTGCCGCGGCGCGGCGCGTTCTATTCAAGCCATTATATTATATATATAATATATATACTATATACTTCGTCGATTTCAATTCAAAATGTGCTTTATAAATCGTTTTAAATTCATTTTCAAAACGGTTTTAACTTCATATTCAATTTCAAATCAAAATTGAATATTCCAATATAAATTCGTTTTAAATTCTTTTCAAATCGATTTCAATTCGAATTCATTTATATTCAAATTCAATTCGAATTCATTTCGTTTTCTATTCGATTCAATTCAAATTCGTTTTCTATTCAATTCAAATTCAAATTAAATTTCATTTCAAAATATTCGATTTTGAAATCACTTCTCAATATTCGTTTTAAAATGAATAAAATCGATATAAATATCGTTTACGTCAAAATGGCGTCAATCTAATCAACACGGCTTCATATATTGATATTTTCAAATATTCCATTTCGAATATTTCTATTTCAAATATTTCTTTTTCCAAATATTTTATTTCAAATATTCTATTTCAAATATTTCTATTTCAAATATTTCTATTCAACTATTTCTATTTCAAATATTCTATTTCAAATATTTCTATTTCAAAACTGGAATGAGACCCAATCAATTACCATATAATGTTAATTATATGGATTTTCTACAACACATGTATATATCAACAACGATGAATAATCAACCATCATCCAAAGTGCATTCTACACTGTATAAGCATCGAATATAAATATTCAACGCTTATAGCAGCCTGTCAATCAATCGATCGACATACAACTAATTATTGGGATTAGTGTACGTCATATATTATCCCAACACCCGTGTGGGGTTTCAAACAATCAAACACAGATTTTATTTGTGCATTTGGGCGATGTGTAAAACTTATCGTCCCAATCAATGTCCTTCAAATAGGTGTACATAAACAAACCGTCCGGTTTGTAAATGAATATTTATTTATTCACATTCACGTTAAAAATTATATTTTTAACGACCAAATTATTTTATTCAACCTATGAATATTCTATTCGGTTTATTTACTAAATAAAATGTTATCTTTATTTTTCTAACTTATTTTTAGAAAATTTCGGCGGCATAACGGCACGATACTAGAAACGGGACGAGGCCTAGCCTTATCCCCGGTCTAGTGAAGGCCCACGCCATTCACACATCAATCAATCCATTCCATTTCACTTAACAACTCAAATTTCAATCAAATAATCTAACCAATTTTTGCAATCAAACAAACAAGTCCATGGTCTATGGACGATTGTGTCGGGTGCTACTAAGCACCGTCTGCATCCTAGTATATATATATAACTAGAAAAAGAAATTGAAAGGTGAGAAATTCTCACCGAAAGCTATCCAATACCACGACTCTTCGTTTATGGAAATCTTTGTTGTTCTCGCCTTTTATCATCTTCGTTGCCCGTATTCTCTACATATGTAAAAATCACACATTTTTATATTGCTGTCTTTTTAAAATAAAAATCACATTTTTATTTGTTAACTTTCAGTTTTAAAAATCATATTTTTATAATCGCTTCATATATATAAAAATCGAATTTTCACTTCGTTATTCAATATATAAAATCTCGCCTTTTCAAAAATATAGATTTCGCCTTTCTATAATATAAAAATTATATTTTCCCCGAAGGAAAAATCATATTTTTACTTCACTACTCATCTCAAAATATCGTCTTTTCATTTCTAAAAATATCGTCTTTTCATTTCTAAAAATATCGTCTTTTCATTTCTAAAATCTAATCTTTTATAGTTTAAAAATCACTTCTTTTCTAATTTAAAAATCACGTCTTTTGCCTTTCTAAAAACTCAAATCTTTTCTAATTTAAAAATCAAATCTTTTCTAATTTAAAAATCAAATCTTTGCTAATTTAAAAATCAAATCTTTACTAATTTAAAAAATCGTTCCTTTTTATAAATAAAAATCGAATCTTTATTTATATTAAAGATCAAATCTTTCTTTATATTAAAAATCAAATCTTTGTATCGATTTATATATAACAAAAACTGAAATAAAAATCTCATCTTTATAATAATCTCAGTCATATAAAAATCGAACACGAATTTAAGGCAGTTTATATACGAAATCTGATTTTATATGCATTAAAAGAAATCATATTTCAATGTTTAAATAAATAAAAATTAAGATAGAAACTTACTGTATTTGCTCCGAGAATGGGGGGGTTTCCGCGCTGTCAGCGTCGACTGGAGGGGTGCCTGGTCGGAGGAGTGCTTCCATGTCTGGGTGGTGCTCCGACTGATTGGTGGCGGCGTGGGTTTGGCTCGCAATTCAGGGGGGGTGGCGATCTGGTTCGCGGATCGAGGGAGGGAAGCGTGGGTGGTCGCGGTTCTACTGGCGGAGGAATGGCGGCTTCATCGATTGGGCGTGGCGAAGACTAGCGATGGGGAGCTCGACCCACGGTGGTGCGGTAGCCTTTGAACTCGCGATGGGGCCTGGGTGGATGAGGGTTTCGCGATGATTAGGGGAAAGAAGAGAGAGGGCGTCTCGAGGAGGAGGGGACGGTGGAGGGAGCTGCGAAGGTGTCGGGGGGCGGTGGGGCGCAGTGGCGACGTCGATCGCCTCCGATTAGGGTTTTTCTTTTTTTTTATTTCAAATGGACTGTCAGGGAGGAAAAGAAGAGAGGAGGAGGGTCTAAGTGTAATATATATATAATATAATATATTTTAATTTTAAAAAGCAACTTTCTCATACGAATCCGAAACGAGACCCACCGCCTGTCGTCCCTAGCTAATTACCCCCATTCCGAACACAATGGGATATGTATCGTAAGCTGATTCGATCGTTTCAATCAGTTTTCGTCAAAATCAACATATAACTCTATATATTGAATTTGAACGCGTATTTCAATTTACCGGGGTCACATACTAACTCGAAAGATTCTCGAAAAATTATTTTTAGCTTCGTATTGACGATACGGTCCTAACAAAACTAGTTTCGTCGAATTCTGAGACCGTTTGAAAAATGGCCATTTTCCAGTCGATTAAAATCAACTGAAACTGGTCAAACGCGTTTTCCTTTGCCACGCTCACATATTGATTCGAAAAATTATGCAATTTGGAACCTAGCTATAATTTGACATCACGGATACAACAAAAGTGGTTTCGTCGAAATCCGAGGTCGTTTGCAAAATTTCCATTTTTAAGGGCCTGAATTCCATAGCGACTATTCAGAATTTTCAACTGGACATATCTTTTGATTCCTGCTATGAAATCTTGATTTTTCGGATTCGTTGGAAAGATATTCACGAATAGATCCTAATGTTTTTGGTTTCACTAAAATCCGGATTGTTTTGCACCCGGTACATTCAATTGAAGTTTGAAATCGAATTATCGAACTACCGCGCCATTTTCAATCCTATTTATAATTATATATAACTATTTATATTCTAACGACGACGTATATAATATATCCGTTTGAATTCTATTCAAAATGAATTTCTCGTCGTTATTATTAAAAATAATTCATTTTAAATAATTAAAATTCGCTAAAATTGCCAAAATAAAAATTTTAAACTGGCCCAGATTTTCGGGTTGTTACATTTGGTGAGCCCTACGGCGGAGGGAGGGGGTCGGCTGACGTCAGGTGGCGGCGCAAGGTGTTTTCAGATGGGTGGCGACTAGGGTTTTGGCTCGGAGGGGCTTGGGGTTTTGATAAGAGGGAGGAGCGAGGACGGGGAGGGGTTCTGACGCTCGAGAGGAAGTCGGAGGCCTGGAGCGGCGGTGGCGCCCTCCTGTGGTGGCGGCGGCGCACAAGATCCAGGAGGGGCGATTTGGGTTTTCTTTTTTTTTCTTTTTTTCTGAGTGATGGAATAGGGAGGGAATGCAAGAGGGTTTATATTTTTTTCTATTTAATTACAAAAAAGCAACTTTTTATTTCGACCTTGAAATTGAACCCATCGACTGTCGTCCATAGCTAATTACCCCCATTCCGAACACAATGGGATATGTACCGCAGGCTGATTCGACTGTTTCAATCAGTTTTCGTCAAAATCAAAATATAAATCTGTATATTGAATTTGAACACACATTTCAATTTACCAGGGCCACATACTAACTAGAAAAAATCCAGAAAAAATATTTCTAGCTTCATATTGACGATACGGTTCTAACAAAACTAATTTCATCGAATTCTGAGACCGTTTGAAAAATGGCCATTTTCCAGTCGATTAAAATCAACTAAAACTGGTCAAACGCGTTTTCCTTTGCCACGCACACATATTGACTCAGAAATTACGAATTTTGGATTCTAGCAATAAATAGACATCACAGATCTAACAAAAGTGGTTTTAACGAAAACTGAGGTCGTTTGCAAAATTTCCATTTTTAAGGGTCAGAATTCCATAGCGACTATTCGGATATTGCGATGGGCATAACTTTTGATTCCCGTTATGAAATTTCAATTTTTCGGATTCGTTGGAAAGATATTCTCAAATAGATTCAAATATATTTGGTTTCACTAAAATCCGGTTTATTTTGAATCATGTACATTCATTTGAACTTTGAAATCAAATTATCGAACTACCGCGCCATTTTCAATTCCTTTTATAATTAAAATAAAATATTTATATTCTAACGACGATTCGAATAAATATATATGTTCGAATTCTATTCAAAATAAATTTCTCGTCGTTATTATTTAAAATAATTCATTTTAAATATTCAAAATTCATCAAAATTGCCAAAATAAAAATTTTAAATTGGCTCGGATTTCCGGGTTATTACAATTGATTTTATTTCGAAATATAAGTTGAATTTGCATTAGAAAAATCCAACGAGTTTATAATTGGAATTCGATTATATCGAATTTCATAAATTAATTTATTTCTAAATAAATCAGAATTAGATATGGAAATTTAAGTTATAAATAAATTTATAACTGAGTTATGAAGTAATCGACGGATAGGGGTAATCGAAAATATTAGGTTGGATTGGGAAACTGATTTGATATATATATATATATATATATATATTAAAAATATATTAGAATGGAGTTAGAATTTATATATAAACGAAGTTCAAACGTTTATATATATATATATAATTAAAACGAACTCGCCGTAGCGCTGCAGTTCGTAAATTGGCGTTTCGAACTTCAATTGAGTATACAGAACTCAATTGAAGTCGGAATTCTTTGATACAAGAAATGCCAGGACCGATTTGATAGTAGTTTTCTAATAGAGGAGGAAAATCTGGATTTCGTCTGATAGATTTTGAGTTATGTCAAAATCATATTTTCAGAAAAACAGCACCAGAACCATTATAAAACCATAACGGTTTATTTAAATAAATAAAATGATTTTGAGCAAATAAAATCCGAATTTCATTTGGAAAAATCCATATTTCAGTTATAAATAATATCTGAACTCAAGTGAAGTAATGAAATGTTTTTTGAAACAAAATCATATCATATGTTTAATTGTTGAGTAGAATTAACTAATGTAAGGAAAAATTAGTCAATGGAATTTTAAATCGAAATTGGACTTTGGATCAGAAAAAAAGGGTTTGTAAATTTATATCCGAAATCGAATTTGAAACTTGAATTAGAAATGGCATTCGATTGTTTTGAAAATAAATTAATTTATATTTGAACGTGATATGTTCAAATAACAAGTGAAATAGGCTAAGAAGCTAATTTAAAGAATAAATGGGCGAAACTAAATTCAAACATTTGGATTGAGTTGAATTGAATTGGAAACAGGTGAATATGTGTTAGACAGGTATGGAATGAAGTGTATGAAGATTATAATATAAGTGCCCGACAAAAAGGTACACGTTTAAATTCCATATGAGGTTTTATGCGCCGTATCGGCAAGCCGCTTGGCTTTTTCTTTTTCTTTTTGATTGGAGAGGCCTGTGCGGCGGTTTGGGGATTTTCCCGATGCTCCCGGTACAAAGGAGGTTATGGCAAAATTTTCCGAAAATTCAAGGAGCCAAAATATTTTTAAGAAAATTTAATAGTTAGAAATCAATGTATCGATATATATAGAATTCGATAAGTAAATGAATTTAAAAATAGAATATTATAAACAAAAAGGAAATCTATAAATTAGATTTGTTAAAAATAGAAAGAGAAGCGTATACATGTTTTAAAAATGAATAATTAGTTTTATGGTGTTGATTATTCGGGAATAATGGTTTTGTCTGTTTTGAAGTTAAGGATGTTTCCAGTCAAGGTCTGAGAGGTAGTTATACCCCAACTTGATTGATTTCATTTTTAATTGATAAATAGCAGGATCTAGTCTCGAAGATAAATGTTTGAATAAGATTAGTTAAATGCAGTATTTTGGGTTGTTGTAACGATGTTTTATATAACATTCGTTTTAACCCAAATAGGTGGAAATTTAGAAATATAATGAATAAATATTTCCTAAGTATATAAATGAATAGTCGGGAAGGAAATAAGTAATTGGAATGTTCTCCAATTATAAATAGAAAATATTTTCTAAGTGTAGGAAATAAAAGAAGGCGAGATATGGAAATGTTTTCCAAATGAGTAAGGGCCAAGATGATAATTGAAATATTTAGTTAATGAATATTGATAAAGGAAGTGGATAAGTGTTTTAATTAATGAAATATCAATTAAAAGGCCCAGTGATTGTTTGATGTTTTGAATGGATGTTTGTTTTTTCTTCGATAGTTAAATAACCAACTATCGAACTACTTGCCAATATCGTTGTCAATATGGAGAGACCGGTTGGATTATTATCCGAGAACCACTTCGTATTGGCAGTAGCGATGCGAATCAGATTATATGAAGATAATCGAAGACGGAGTAAAGTGCAAGGGCTTTTTCTATTAACAGAAATTGTGCTTTCGGTTTCGTTCAATCCCAGAACGAATGTAAATGGACGAATGTCTGACAAAGTATTTCCAATGATCGAATATGTTGGTCTGTATAAATATATATGGTGGCAATGGATTTATTCCCTTAGCATAATATCCAGAATATTTGTGCAAATCAATTACTGATTAACGGATCTGACAATGTGGCATTCAAAGTGATTGTGCTATTAATGAATGATAAGAAATCGTAGCCTCGGGCCTCAACAACCGGGAAATGACAAAAATCGGGCAGGCAGCATGGCTATGTGGGTCGCTCCCATTAGGGTGTATTATCACCTATCTAGAGATTCATTTAATTCCTTATTCTATTCGATGCTGTCCCATTTGGAAAACGGTTGCTGATCCCAACCGTTGGTGATATACATTCGATACACTCAAGCGAAATGATTGGTCGGTCATGTGTGGGCCGGGTTGCAAGATGTTCTTGTTGAACCCAGTGTATTCCCCTCTAGAGATACACTATCGGAAGGTGGTTCCATACCTTGTCATGTTGGAAATCCAATCTCCAATAAGCGCCTTGCGGTTTTTGATTTTTTTTTACTATGTATCTGGAGCGTGAGATGCAAGCGTTCCGCTAGATTGTTATTTATTTGATTTAGACACTATTATAATAGCACTGGATTTTCGTATCAAAGTGTTTTGGGTTATAGTAAGATAAAAAACCGTCCATGTTTATGTGTGGGCTGGTCTTACTATTATCTTTTCTTTCGAAAGGATTTTGAAAATTAAACAAATGGTTGGAGTTTACTCACACCAGTCCCATGACTGACCCATAGTTTATTTTGTTTGTTTTCCCTGAACTCTTGGGTGCCCAAATTTGTACGGGCAGTCAAGTAGTCGGGATTTTTCAGATTCACTCGGAAGAGCTGGAAGCAGGAGACTTCATCGGTTAGCTATGGACTATCATATATTCCGCTGTGTACCATGTTTGTATCTGGAAACAAGCATTTATAACTGTTCCAGGGATAACTGTTGTGCTCTGATAATGGTATGTATATACAGTTACTGATTTGTATTTCAAAATTTATGTTATTTAATATATTTTATTCGTTTCACTGTGAGTTTGTGATCTTCGTTTTCTTCTATTCTAATATTTCTTTCTTTCTATTTCTCATCCTCTAACTTCTTTCTAATAATGATTCGTATTTCTATGCAATTTGGGTTGGACGTGTGGTATTATTAGTCAACTCAATAGTACGGAATTGCGGGCCGTTACAGCAAATGTCTCAGGATCACACCTACGGGCAACCCTTGGATCCTGCAGGGCCGGTCAACAAATACTTTAGTGGATTGGCAATTCCTGAACACACGCTTCCCGGTCCTATTGAACATATAAATTGGTCACTATCGACCAATATAACCGAGGCCTCGTAATCCATCAACCACATAAGTAAAATGTCAGGGCTTGCAAAACCCTGATACCGCTTCTAACTAGAAAGAAACGTGTGCACTCCCTACGTTTCCCTGTCCCATTTCTGACTCTTACCGAGGTGTGAGGCTCGCGAAGTAACCCTATACACAAAGCTACAACTAAATAGGCTGTGCTTTGATCATCAACCACAAGGCTCTACTTTTTAACAAAATCCTCGATCATTTGCATCTAGGCATGCCACATTGACAATTCACGCCATGCGATCAATAACTATCAATATATAACCTCAGAGCTCATGCGTCTCAGAGAAGGATGTTAAGCAAGAGAATAAATTCTCTGCCACCAGACAGGTATATATTAAATAGAGATCGATTTACATGGAATAAAATCCAATGTCAGACACACATCCATTTACAAGTCCGTTCTGGGTTTGAACGAAACCAGAGACACCTTATTCCTCGTCCCGTATGTCCAATACGGAAGAGAGGTGCTCGCATATCCGGACAATCAACAAGTACATCCGGACAACTACAACTTTAACCCTTTACTGGGAGCTACCCAACGCCGGGCATCAGTAGACATCCATTCGATGTGAAGATCGTCGGTCTTCAATCACCATCTTCAATATCTTCGATTTAAATCTTCGTATAATTATTTGAAATGAGATTGAACCCAGTCTTTTCAAATAATTCTCACATATATATATTTTAAACCATTTCATATCATTAATATTATTTTATAACGATTTATCGCTATTTTTATTTATATAAAAATAGCCCAATTAAATTTAATGACGCTTCGGGTCAATAGGCGGCCATGGCGTTGTTTTTATCAAAATTTGATTTACACTTTTCTCGAAAACTAACCGTTGGATTTTAATAAATTTTATACCGTTGGAAAGATCTTCCCAAAGCGGTCCTAACGGTTCCAATTTTGGGAAAATCCGATGGTTGGATCTTTCTGTATAATCGTTTAAAGTTACGATTCTGAAACGCGAACTACCGCACGCGATTCGTTTAATTTTAATTAATATTTATATGTATATATATATATATTAAATTATATGTAAATATAAACTATTCGACGATTCCACTAACGTGGTTTAACATGCCAAATAAAGAATATTTTACTGGCATAACATATCTACATGTTTATAATGTCAAATAAAGAAGTATTTTATTTACATTCATTTCTGCATGTTTCTAATGACAAACAAGTATGTATTTTATTCACATGACATTTTTGCTAATGAAAAATAAAAAAAGATAATTTTTATTTTCATTATTTGTATGCAATTTCTATTTTTAACTTTAACAAATAAAAAGAAATATTTTATTTGTATATATAGATTCAATGTATAACATAACATATAAAAATGCCTCTTTACTTTATACACAAATTCTAATGTATAATTTGACAATAAAAATGTCGCATTGATTTGCATATAAATTCTATTGTATAATTAACAATAAAAATGTCACTTTAATTTGCATACAAATTCTATTGTATAATTTGACGATAAAAATGTCACTTTAATTTTCATACAAATTCTATTGTATAATTTGACGGTAAAAATGCCACTTTAATTTGCATATCAATTCTATTGTATAATTTGACGGTAAAAATGTCACTTTAATTTGCATACCAATTCTATTGTATAATTTGACGGTAAAAATGTTACTTTAATTTGCATACAAATTCTATTGTTTAATTTAACAATAAAAATGATTCTTAAATTTGCATACAAATTCTATTGTACGTTTTGATAATAAAAATGATTCTTAAATTTGCATACAAATTCTAATGTATGTTTTTTGTAATAACCCGGAAATCTGGGCCAATTTAAAATTTTTATTTTGGCAATTTTAGCGAATTTTGATTATTTAAAATGAATTATTTTAAATAATAACGACGAGAAATTATTTTGAATAGAATTTGAATGTATATATTTATATAGTTCGTCGTTAGAATATAAATAATTATTTTAAATTATAAAAGAAATTGAAAATGGCGCGATAGTTCGATAATTCGATTTCAAACTTCAAATGAATGTACCGGGTGCAAGATAAACCGGATTTTAGTGAAACCAAAAATAATGGAATCTATTCGTGAATATCTTTCCAACGAATCCGAAAAATTGAAATTTCATAGCGGGAATCAAAAGATATGTCCAGTTGAAAATTCTGAATAGTCGTTGTGGAATTCAGGCCCTGAAAAATAGCCATTTTGCAAACGACCTCGGATTTCGACGAAACCTCTTTTGTTGGATCCGGGATGCCTAGTTATTGCTAGATTCCAATTTTCGTAATTTTTCGAATCAATATGTGAGTGTGGCAAAGGAAAACGCATTTGACCAGTTTCAGTTGATTTTAATCGACTGGAAAATGGCCATTTTTCAAACGGTCTCAGAATCTGACGAAATTAGTTTTGTTAGGACCGTATCGTCAATACAAAGCTAGAAAATATTTTTCTGGAATTTTTCGAGTTAGTATGTGACCCTGGTAATTTGAAATGTTCGTTTAAATTGAATGTATAAAGAATTATACTTTAAATTCAACGGAAACTGATTCAAACAGTCGAATTGGCCTACGATACATATCCCATTGTGTTCGGAATGGGGGTAATTAGCTAGGGGCGGTAGTCGGTGGGTCTCGTTTCGAGTTTGAAATCAAAGTCAACTTTATAGGAATTAAAAAGAAAAGAAAATAATATATATATATATATTCATTCAAACACCCCCTTCTCCCTTATTTACTCTCAGAACCCTGAATAAAAAAATCGCGCCCCCTTTTAAACCCGTCGCCCTCGTTTCTGCCATTCCACCGCCGCCTAGCCTGGCGCGCCGCCGCGCCGGAGACCACAGTCGCCTTCCCCCCTTCCTCCTCCTCCCAGATCGATACCCCCCCTACCCCTCAACTCGAGAACACGACCCTGCATCCGCCGCGAGACTGCCAAACCGCGACCCCAAAGGCGATGCCACTAGTCCCCGTCGATCCCAACGCCTCGCCTCCTGACCACCAGCGCCGACAGCCCCCTTAACCACCAGTAAGTATTTTTAATTTATCTCTCTTTATTTGTATAATGATTTTCAGTTTTATTTAGTTAAATTAAAAGCTTTATTTATAAAGGTCGGATTTTTCATATGTATGAATGCGAATAAAAATTCAATTTTTATATATGTGTAATGATAAAAATCCGATTTTTAACATGAAGTTAAAGCGATAAAAATCCGATTTTTAAACATGAAGTTAAAGCGATAAAAATCCGATTTTTAAACATGAAGTTAAAGCGATAAAAATCCGATTTTTGTATATATGAAGCGAAGTAAAAATTCGATTTTTATATATTGAATAGCAAAGTAAAAATTCGATTTTTATATATTGAATAGCAAAGTAAAAATTCGATTTTTATATATTGAATAGCAAAGGAAAAAATTCGATTTTTTTTATATATTGAATAGCGAAGTAAAAATGTGATTTTTATATATGTAGTGATTACGGATGACGAAAGTGAAGAAAGAAGAAACGGCGAAGATTTCTGCATAAGAAGAGTCGTGGAGTTTGGATTAGCTATCAGTGAGAACTCCTCACCTTTTGATTTATTTCTAGTTAAAATATATACTAGGATGCAGACGGTGTTTAGTAGCACCCGACACCCGTCGTCCACAGACCATGGATGGCTTGTATGCTTGTTTGTTTGATTTTGATGTGTGGTTGATTGTGTGATGTGATATGAAATAAAATATTTATATAGTTAAAAATATTTTATAGTTAAAAATAGAATTTTTAACGTGTATATGAAATGAAATAAAAATAAACAAATCGGACGATTTGTTTATATACACACATTTGACTGATATTGATTGGGACGATAAATTTTACACATCGCCCAACTGCACAAATAAAATCTATGTTTGATTGTTTGAAACCCCACATGGGTATTGGGATGATATTTGATGTACACTAATCCCGATTGTTTAGTTGTATGTCGATCGATTGATTGACAGACTGTTATGAGCGTTAAATATTTATATTTGATGCTTATACAGTGTGGAATGCACTTTGGATGATGGTTGATTATTCATCGTTGTTGATATATACCAGTGTTGTAGAAAATCCATATAATTAACATTATATGGTAATTGATTGGGCCTCATTCCAGTTTAGAAGTAGAAATATTTGAAAAAGAAATATTTGAAATAGAATATTTGAAACAGAAATATTCGAAATGTAATATTTGAAAATATCAATATATGAAGCCGTGTTGATTAGATTTACGTCATTTTGACGTGAACGATATTTATATCGATTTTATTCATTTTATAACGAATATCGAAAGTGATTTCAAAATCTGAAATTTTGAAAAGAATTGAAATTCGAATTGAAATTGAATAAAAGTGAATTCGAATTGAAATTGAATAGAAATGAATTAAAATTGAAAATGAATAGAAGTGAATTCGAATTGAAATTGAATAGAAATGAATTCAAATTGAAATTGAATAGAAGTGAATTCGAATTGAAATTGAATAAAAGTGAATTCGAATTGAAGTTGAATAAAAGTGAATTCAAATTGAAATTGAATAGAAATGAATTCAAATTGAAATTGAATAGAAGTGAATTCGAATTGAAATTGAATAGAAGTGAATTCGAATTGAAATTGAATAAAAGTGAATTCGAATTGAAATTGAATAAAAGTGAATTCGAATTGAAATTGAATAGAAATGAATTCAAATTGAAATTGAATAGAAGTGAATTCGAATTGAAATTGAATAAAAGTGAATTCGAATTGAAATTGAATAGAGAAAAGATTTTTTAAATAGCAAAAATGTAAAATGTTTTTACTATTATCAACGTTTTACACAATGAAACTCATATCAAACAAATGTACAGCCCATGTTTATATACTGAACATAATGGGCTTTATGGGCTAAACTCTAATTGGTTACAAAGTGTAATTACAGATCAGAAAATTAGACGGTGCAGATGAAATGAGTTGATGGCAGATGTGGTGCCACGTAAATAGTCTC
This sequence comes from Allium sativum, assembly GCA_030737875.1. Lineage (NCBI taxonomy): Eukaryota > Viridiplantae > Streptophyta > Magnoliopsida > Asparagales > Amaryllidaceae > Allium > Allium sativum. The sequence goes on along the minus strand of CM060915.1, from coordinate 463,512,442 downwards.
AGCGAAGTAATATATGAGTAGCCGCTGTGTTTGTTTCTCATTTCTAATACGCCCCTCTGAAAACTAGGGTTTCCTCAAAGCCTAATTTTCACTTTAGTTATGGCGGCGTACTTGATTTCTTCAGATTATCGTTCTCGTATTCCTTTGTTAAGATTCTTCTGACTTTAGTATTACAGAGTTTGAGTGCTTCTTCGTCAGATTTGCTCAATTCTTTTCTGGACTTGATGGATTCGAGAGCTCCTTCATCCGATTTGCTCAACTCTTTGCTGGATCTACTAGATCTGAGTGCTTCTTTGTTGGATTTGCTTGTACTGGTGTCGCTTTCCGATTGCCCCTTGTTTTCACTGACGTTGAACTCTGAACGGAATCTGGTAAAGTTTTTCACACTTATAGCCTTAGTCAGTATGTCGGCCTTTTGGTATGTTCCAGGTATATGATTAACTTCAATTTCTCCTTTCTGAACCATTTCCCTTACAAAGTGTAGATCTATTTCAATATGTTTGGTTCTTGCATGTTGTATTGGATTTTCTGACATGTAGACCGCACTTTTGTTATCACACCAAATTACTGGCTTAGCTGAAGTAGTAATTTGAAGTTCCTTTAGTATTGATTGGATCCACTTTATTTCAGCCGCAGCATTAGCTATGCTTCTGTATTCAGATTCTGTACTTGACCTTGAAATTGTAACTTGTTTCTTTGAACTCCATGATATTAGACTTTGACCTACATATACACAGTAGCCACTTGTGGATCTTCTATCATCAGGGTCAGAGGCCCAGTCAGCATCTGCGTATCCCACTATGTTAAGGTGTTGACTCTTCTTCAGTATGAGACCATAGTCAATAGTACCTTTGAGATATCTTAGAATTCTTTTAACGGCCTTCCAATGTGTGTCCAGTGGTTCCTGCATAAATTGAGATACTTTATTTACACTATAGGAAATGTCAGGTCTAGTTATAGTAGCATACTGTAGTGCTCCTACAACCATCCTGTATTCAGTGATGTTAGAAACTGCTTCTCCTCTAAATTTAGAATATTGTTGGTTACTTATCATGGGAGTTGGTTGAGGATTAGCATCTAACATCGTTGTCTTATTGAGCAATTCTGTGATGTATTTTCTTTGGCATAGAAATAAGCTGTCATTATTTCTGGTTACTTCTATGCCCAAGAAATAATTAATATTCCCTAGGTTTTTGATAGAGAACTGTCTGTCTAGATACTGTGTTAACTCATCTATGTCTTTAATATTGCTACCAGTAATTATCAGATCATCTACATATATTAATATAAAAACTGTAGATGATTGACTAATTCTAGTGAATAGAGAATTGTCGGATTTGGTAGACTGAAAGCCTAATTTATGTAGTGTGTTTTTCAGTCTATCAAACCATACACGAGGGGACTGCTTCAGGCCATATATAGCCTTATTTAATTTACAGACATAGTTTGAGTTAACATTATATCCTGGTGGCTGGCTCATATAGATTTCTTCCTTGAGAATACCATTTAAAAATGCATTATTGACATCCAGATGTCTGATATGCCAATTTTTACTTGCAGCAATAGTAAGTACAAGCCTTATGGTTGTGGGTTTTACAACAGGAGAAAATGTTTGATTGAAATCAAAACCATACTCTTGAGTAAAACCTCTAGCTACAAGCCTGGCCTTGTACTTATTTATTGATCCATCAGGATTTTTCTTTAGTTTGTATGTCCATCTGCAACCTATTATGTTTTTGTTAATAGGTGGACATACAATATCCCATGTATTATTCTTGATTAAGGCATTGTATTCCTCATCCATTGCTGCTTTCCAGTGTTTGTTTTTAATTGCTTGATCAAATGATTCAGGTTCACTAGTACTGGCTGCAGCAGTGAATATTTTGGGTTTAAAGATACCACTTTTAGATCTAGTGATCATAGGATGACCAGTTTGAACTGGTTGTCTGGTTGGTGGTGAGTTATTGCTTCTTTCAGACCTTTCAGGAGTTTGTTGTTGATCATTTGACTCTTCATTTTGATTCTGACTTTGAACAGGTGAATGAGAAGTCACACTGGGTGGCTCAGAGCTCTCATGGTCATCGTTGATTGGTGAGCTTTGAGCATCAGACTGTTGATGATTCTCTATTTGCTGCCAGCTTTCATTGATTTGAGGCACGGCAGGTATGGAAATTGTTGAATTTCTGACCTTACCTGTTGTACTTATATCCTTCATACTATATGGAAAAACTTTTTCATCAAACACAACATGTCTACTGATGTATATTCTTCCAGTATTATCAATACATTTGTATCCCTTCTGGTTGGTAGCATACCCTAGAAAGGTACACTGTCTCGATCTAAAATTTAGTTTATTAGTATTATAGGGCCTTAAGTATGGAAAACACAGACATCCAAACATTTTAAGTTGTTTATAATCTGGTTTGACATTGTATAGTTTTTCAAATGGTGATATGCCTTTTAATACACCTGTTGGTTGCCTGTTAATCAGGTAAACAGCCGTATTAAAAGCTTCTAGCCAAAATTTTAATGGCATACTTGCTTGTGCAAGCAATGTCAATCCAGATTCGACCAAATGTCTGTGTTTCCTTTCTACCAGTCCATTTTGTTGTGAGGTATATGGACAGGTAGTTCTATGAATGATACCTTTTTTCTGAAAGAACTTGTGTAAGTTTTTAAATTCACTACCACCATCAGTTTGAATTACTTTAACTGTGTAACTATGTTGTTTCTCAGCCATGATAATATAGCTTATAACAGCATTGTATGTTTCTGATTTGGCTTTTAAAAAATATATCCAAGTGAATCTGGTATAAGCATCTACAAAAGATACATAATACTTATAACCATAGTCAGAATATACTGGAGATGGACCCCATAGATCTATAGCGACTAACTGTAGAGGTTCAGTATATGTAGTGTCTGAATCATTGAATGGAAGTCTATGATTCTTGCCCATTTGACAAAATTCACAAATATAAGGTAAGGATACAGGATCAAATTTGATATGATTGTCATTCAATATAGTCTGAACAATTTTAGTGCTAGGATGTCCAAGCTTGCAATGCCAAAAATCAAATACATTCATATTGTTATCAGTTTTAACATTCAAATTGCATGTGGCATTGCACTTCTCGTGATTCACATCATTCTGGCATTTAATCGAACTAAATTTGTACAAGCCATTTGCCAAGTCACCCTGTAATATGATTTTTCTAGTTAGAATATCCCTGATTAAACAATACCTTGGGAAAAATTCAAAGTAAACTTTGTTGTCTTTGGCAAACTGAGATACGCTAATTAAATTTTTGGTAATTTTTGGTACTCTAAGCAAGTTGCATAGCTGTAGTTGTTTACTACCATTAATATAAGTGTTACCTACATGAGTAATTTGAATGTGTTTGCCATTAGCAATAGAAACAGATTTGTTACCTCGATATTCCTTGCACCCAATGTTAAGATTATCCAGATTATTTGTAAGATGATTGGTTGCTCCAGAATCAGGATACCAACTGTCGTCTTGCAAGTGATCTATTCTTGCTGTGTCATTTCCTTTGTCTTGATTGCTGGATTCTTGATTCATCTGTGCAATGTTTGCATTAGGATTGTTGCTACTTTTCTGGTTTTGATTACTGTTTGAATATCTGAAGTAACATTTTAATGCAGTATGGCCTATCTTTTCACAGATCTGACATTTGGGTTTGTAGTTATTGGACCATCTGCCTCTGCCTCTTCCTCTATTTGGACCACCACCTCTCTGGAAGATGATTCTGATCTGTTATTTGTGTTTTGGTTCTTATTCTTGTTGCCAGTAACAAGGTTTGCATTAAGATCGATTTCTTGAATCCTTTTACTGCTAATTCTTGATTCATGAGATAATAATATTGCATGAACTTCATCAATTGGAGGAACAACTCTTTGGGTTGTGATAACAGCAACAACAGCTTCATAATCTTCATTTAGACCATTTAGTAAGTATAGGACATGATCTCCATTGGATACTTTGTTGCCTGTAGCTCCAAGTAAATCACATAACTTTTTTACCTTAGCTATGTACTCTCTCATATTTGAATTTTCCATCTTTATGTTTTGAAGTTGTCTTTTATAATGCAAGACCTTGGCAGATGATTGATTGTTGAATTCTTTTTCTATAGTGGTCCATATATCATTAGCGGACGAACATCCAATAACGGTTGGTAACAGGTCTTCACTTATTGAAGATAATAACCATGAACTGATTAGTCTATCTTGCCTATGATATTGAACAAATGCCTCATTGGCAACTGTTCGGTTGTCTTGATCAGTAATAAACTTGGCGGGAACAGGAGTAGTACCAAGAATGAATCCCTCTAATCCGTAGCCCTGTATTGCAGTCTCTACTTGTAGTTTCCATAACAAGTAGTTTTCTTCTTGTAATTGAATAGTAATTAATTGACTTTGGGGGCTAATTCCAGTCTTAACTAATTGATGTACAGGTCCACTCGGTGGATTTGGTGGATTTGGTGGGTTGCCAGAATTTCCAGCATTGGTTCCAGTTACTGATGCAACCGAAGTAGATGTATCTACCATGTTGACAAACAAAATTTAAAACAAACTTCTGGATCAAATGTCGATTCTGATCGGAAGAATGAAACTCCTGAGGCTCAGGATGAAGCAGCCAAGAGTTTTGATGATGAGGTATGTATAGTTAATACAAGGATCTGATGAAACTCTCTGGCGAGGCTTTTGACTGAGTTCTTGGTGAGTTTCTTTAACTTTCTTGTATTGGATTCTTGATGATTGATGCTGAGTTTTAATGAATATAGATTGAATTGTCAAGTTGCCTCCAAACGATCAGTGAATCCGAGGCAAGGCAGCGATGATCTTTCTATATTCAATCTCTCAAATGAAGTGATTATTCACTGATGAGAGACAATATACCCAAATGATGAAGTTTAGCTGATGGGTATAACAATTTTCAGATCGACTGATGCCGTTAGGCTTTTAGATGGCTCTGATACCAAGAAAAGATTTTTGAGATAGCAAAAATGTAAAATGTTTTTACTATTATCAACGTTTTACACAATGAAACTCATATCAAACAAATGTACAGCCCATGTTTATATACTGAACATAATGGGCTTTATGGGCTAAACTCTAATTGGTTACAAAGTGTAATTACAGATCAGAAAATTAGACGGTGCAGATGAAATGAGTTGATGGCAGATGTGGTGCCACGTAAATAGTCTCAGCGAAGTAATATATGAGTAGCCGCTGTGTTTGTTTCTCATTTCTAATAAATAGAAATGAATTCAAATTGAAATTGAATAGAAGTGAATTCGAATTGAAATTGAATAGAAATGAATTCGAATTGAAATTGAATAGAATTGAATTCGAATTGAATTCGAAAGGAATTGCATTCGAATTAAATTGAAATTGAATTGAAATCAATTTGAAATCAATTTGAAATGAATTTAAAATGAATTTATATTGGAATATTCAATTTTGATTTGAAATTGAATATGAAGTTGAAACCGTTTTGAAAATGAATTTAAAACGATTTATAAAGCATGTTTTAAAAGGAAATCGACGAAGTATATATTATATATATAATATAATGGACTGAATAGAACGCGCCGCGCCGCGGTAGTTCGCGAATTTCGACCATTGACTTCGAACGGATATTGCGGGAGATCCGACCGTCGGATTCTCCTAAAACCGGAACCGTTGGGTTCATATCGAAAAGTGCTTTCTAACGAATATTGGAAATTAGGAATCTAACGGTTGGATTTGGAATTATGTTCAAATCAAATTTGAAAAAGGTCGCTGTAAGTGCAGTTCGATGGCCGTTGATGGAAGTCGACTGTACGGGCCTTGATAAAATTATTAAAAATAGTAGTAATTTGTATAAAATCATAAGAAATGATTTGTGAAGAATTGGGATGAAAAACTCCATATTTGAAAAGATAAAAATAGATTTTTATTGAAATGAACTAGTTTTGAACTAGAATAGTAATTTATTTATTTTTAAAATAAATAAAGTGAGTTTGAAATGGTATTGAAATATAACCAGAATTTCCAATAATTGAATTGGAATGGATTTGAATCGAAATTGTCTTTGGAATATTTCGATGTTGGATTTCGTGATTATACAGATGTTGTTATGGAAATTTGAAAGATATATATATATATATATATATCGTTATTTCCAATACGATATTTGTTGGTCGTAGAATTTGATGTTGAATATAAGCTGATATATTTTCTATTCAGAGCCTTGTATTTAATATCAAATGAGATTTGGGTTTGTCGTGAATGGTGTCTTCATTAACACTGTTCTTAAACCCAGTTGAGAAAAGATTAAATCCTTTTATTTAGATTTAATGAAGTGTACCAATTAAATAATATTTAATTGGAATTGAATTGCTATTGATTTTTGGGTTTATCGTGAACAGTGTTTTAAATAACACTTGTTCTTTAACCCGATAATTAATGGAATGTGATTTTGGGTTTATCGTGAACCGTGTTTTAAATGACACTGATTCTTTGACCCAGTTAAAGATTAAAACTAAGTGAGTTTTAATGAATCTTTAATTATATTGAAAAGATCGAGAATGGAGTATCACCAGTTTTGCTCCTGGCGATAGTTAAATCTTTAATTAGATTTGAACGTGAAATGGTAATTGAATTTACCGATAACACCATGGTGTTAGATAGGAAGTATGACCAGTTTTACTTCATGGGATGAATAGGTCGGGATTGGGAAATAAAAATAAATGATTACTTCGGTGTGGTTCGCTAATCCCGACTAGTTTGAATTGATATTCAAAGGAGATTAAAGAATAAATTTAAAGAATTTATCTTTGATAAAATTAATGGGAACCTTTCCCAAAATATAAGAATATTTGAATAAAAAGAATATTCTGAAGTGGAATGAGGCGTATGTTGTGTTTGTATAACACTTTTATAATATATACGCGAGTTATTCAGAAAGACCGGGTTTATCCCATTCTGAATAACTGATTCGACGTGGTGTCGAAGATGAAGACGGTGGTTGAAGACCGGAAGTCTTCACGTCATTTGGGTGATTACTGATGATCTTGATTGGGTTGTACACCCAAGAAGATGGAAACAGTTGGTGATCGTCCAAACGTACTTGGAGATCGATGGATATGCGGGGTACTAGGTGCCTCCGGTTTCGTTAAGACCCAGAACGAACTTGTAAAAGGACTGTGTGTCTGACATTGGATTTTAGTCTGTGTGATTGATTTCTATTAAATATACATCTGTTTGGCGGCGGAGAATTTATTATCTTGCTTAACGCCCTTCTCTGAGACGTACGAGCTCAGGGATTACATACTGATGGATATCAAACTCATAGAGTGAATTACCTGTGTGGCATGCCTGAGTGGCAAATGATCAAGGCTTCTGTTGAAAAGAAAAGTCTTGTGGTTGATGATCAAAGCACCGCCTGTGTGGCATAGCTTTGTGTAACGTGAATTCGCGAGCCTCACACCCCGGTTGTGAACCAAAAACGGGAGAGGACCTCAGGGAGGGCATGCGTTTCCTTCTAGCTAGGGTGGTGTCAGTGACCTACCAGCCCTGACATTTATATAGTTTTCACCTGTGTGGTTGTTGCTGTTGCGAGGCGCCTCGGTTTGATCGGACGATCCGGGTCCGATGGAGTCATTCGTTGGCTCATTTACGCCCCAAAAGGCGGGGAAACGTAGTGTTCAGGCATTATAATCCACATCGGTGGACCGGCCCTGTCGCTCCAAGGGGCAGTTGCGGCTGTTCCGAAGACATGGGCTAGATTGTCTCGAATCGGTAGAGGACGATCCCTGGCCTCGGTTCATAGACGGAAATCCAATTTCCAAATACATGATTTTGCGGTTTTAATTGTAGAACTAGTATGGCGACATGATATATGGTACCCATGCCACCTATGATTGACACTTATGATTCGAAGATTGTTTTATACGCTATAAACGGATAATAGTATCAAATGATTTGTTTTAAAACGTATCAAGCGTTCTTTGGCTGTTATAAGGTAAAAACCCTATCCCCCGGCTTGCGTTGCATTGTGTGATGGGACCTGGGTCTTATAACAGCTTCATTTTTCTTTATTTAGCATTGCGCTGTTTGTTTTATGCACTGGTGTTCTTGGGAGGAAACCCGTTCCGTGTTATACGGCGTGGTCCCTTGATTTACCTAACTTTAAAAATAAAGATTTATAACTGTTTTAGTTCTCACACCAGTCCCATGACTGACCTGGAGTTTATTGTTTTAACCTAAACTCTGGGTGCCCTTATTTTGACATGGGCAGGTAGTAGTTTTAGTTTTGCAGATTTATATTCACAGGATCCTGGTTTACACCTGGAATGATATCCGGAAAGCTTTGTATCCGTACATCTCTTCTAGTTGTGTATTGTATTATTTTCCGCTGTGATGTATTTAAATGTAATTTAAATCTCTGATATTTCTGTGTAATATTTATTCATACTCTGTATATTCTTGTATTCTGATGGATTGTTGTAATTAACAATGAAATGTTCTCCCGTCTGCGTTCTGATGTGGCTTGTTCTCGAACAATCCGCGCTTTCCCTCACCGGGAAGTTGCGGGTTTTCATAGTTGGTATCAGAGCTTTGGTTTACAAAGCTAGAGAACAAGGCACATTAGAACCATACGAAAGAATTCATCAGATATTGGATTAGTAATATCCAATGAGAATGACTCGTTAGAGATGGGATCAGTAGTATCCTAGAACGAGTGTGAAGGGTATATTTTTAAAATGAAAACCAATTTTGTTTTGAAATTTAAACCATTTCATAAGTATTTGAATATTTATTCTATATTGATTTGGACAATGCAATATATAAAGATTTTGCATATATGTCTTGCAAACGTGTATTCGAAGTTTTAATGTATTGGATAGTTATAGAATCGCACTCTAGTTGCCCGGGGATAATTCTGGTGATGGGGCACCGTCGCCAGTATTTATTTTCGAGTAACGAAAGTGAGATTTCTATATATCCATTAGACTGGTGTGAGAACCGAAATTAGATAGGGCATATTGTTGTGATTTGGCATCAAAAATCTGATTTTTGACTATATATCAAAGTTATGCATTTGAAACATTAATCCACTAATTGATTGATGTTTGTGTTGTTTGTTTATTTGTTTGATAATTTTGAACCATTACGCCTAATTGTATCAAACATTGAATTGTATTGAAAATTAGTCGTATTTGCTTGCATATACATGTACTTACATTGAACAGGTCATAGCAAGGAGGCTAGAGCAGAGAATAAAATTTGTTTGCCCGACAAATAGGTACATGTTTACCATAATTTACTGTTTTGTTTGGGTGATGATGATTTTATGAGCCGATTGGCTAGCCGCTTGGTTTTTTCTTTTTCTTTTTGAGATCAGAAGGCCTGTATGGCAATTTCGGGATTTTCCCGTGCTCCTGGTGCAGGGGAGGTTATGGCGAAATTTTTCGAAAATTTAGGGTGTTAGCCAAATTTTTGAAAAATTTGAAAAGTTCTTAGAAACTGAAAAGTTGAAGAACTTAAGCCGTAACGAAAATACTGAAAGTTGAGTTGAATGTTAAACAACTTTCGGCTTCGTTCCTTTTCGGGGATGAAAAGTTTTAAGTGGGGGAGATTATAATAACCCGGAAATCTGGGCCAATTAAAAATTTTTATTTTGCCTATTTTAGCGAATTTTGATTATTTAAAATGAATTATTTTAAATAATAACGACGAGAAATTATTTTGAATAGAATTCGAACGTATATATTTATATAGTTCGTCGTTAGAATATAAATAATTATTTTAAATTATAAAAGAAATTGAAAATGGCGCGGTAGTTCGATAATTCGATTTCAAACTTCAAATGAATGTACCGGGTGCAAGATAAACTGGATTTTAGTGAAACCAAAAATAATGGAATCTATTCGTGAATATCTTTCCAACGAATCCGAAAAATTGAAATTTCATAGCGGGAATCAAAAGATATATCCAGTTGAAAATTCTGAATAGTCGCTGTGGAATTCAGGCCCTGAAAAATAGCCATTTTGCAAACGACCTCGGATTTCGACGAAACCAATTTTGTTGGATCCGGGATGCCTAGTTATTGCTAGATTCCAATTTTCGTAATTTTTTGAATCAATATGTGAGTGTGGCAAAGGAAAACGCATTTGACCAGTTTCAATTGATTTTAATCGACTGGAAAATGGCCATTTTTCAAACGGTCTCAGAATCTGACGAAATTAGTTTTGTTAGGACCGTATCGTCAATACAAAGCTAGAAAATATTTTTCTGGAATTTTTCGAGTTAGTATGTGACCCTGGTAATTTGAAATGTTCGTTTAAATTGAATGTATAAAGAATTATACTTTAAATTCAACGGAAACTGATTCAAACAGTCGAATTGGCCTACGATACATATCCCATTGTGTTCGGAATGGGGGTAATTAGCTAGGGGCGGTAGTCGGTGGGTCTCGTTTCGAGTTTGAAATCAAAGTCAACTTTATAGGAATTAAAAAGAAAAGAAAATAATATATATATATATATATATATATTCATTCAAACACCCCCTTCTCCCTTATTTACTCTCAGAACCCTGAATAAAAAAATCGCGCCCCCTTTTAAACCCGTCGCCCTCGTTTCTGCCATTCCACCGCCGCCTAGCCTGGCGCGCCGCCGCGCCGGAGACCACAGTCGCCTTCCCCCCTTCCTCCTCCTCCCAGATCGATACCCCCCCTACCCCTCAACTCGAGAACACGACCCTGCATCCGCCGCGAGACTGCCAAACCGCGACCCCAAAGGCGATGCCACTAGTCCCCGTCGATCCCAACGCCTCGCCTCCTGACCACCAGCGCCGACAGCCCCCTTAACCACCAGTAAGTATTTTTAATTTATCTCTCTTTATTTGTATAATGATTTTCAGTTTTATTTAGTTAAATTAAAAGCTTTATTTATAAAGGTCGGATTTTTCATATGTATGAATGCGAATAAAAATTCAATTTTTATATATGTGTAATGATAAAAATCCGATTTTTAACATGAAGTTAAAGCGATAAAAATCCGATTTTTAAACATGAAGTTAAAGCGATAAAAATCCGATTTTTAAACATGAAGTTAAAGCGATAAAAATCCGATTTTTGTATATATGAAGCGAAGTAAAAATTCGATTTTTATATATTGAATAGCAAAGTAAAAATTCGATTTTTATATATTGAATAGCAAAGTAAAAATTCGATTTTTATATATTGAATAGCAAAGGAAAAAATTCGATTTTTATATATTGAATAGCAAAGTAAAAATTCGATTTTTATATATTGAATAGCAAAGTAAAAATTCGATTTTTATATATTTAATAGCAAAGGAAAAATTCGATTTTTTTTATATATTGAATAGCGAAGTTAAAATGTGATTTTTATATATGTAGTGATTACGGATGACGAAAGTGAAGAAAGAAGAAACGGCGAAGATTTCTACATAAGAAGAGTCATGGAGTTTGGATTAGCTATCAGTGAGAACTCCTCACCTTTTGATTTATTTCTAGTTAAAATATATACTAGGATGCAGACGGTGTTTAGTAGCACCCGACACCCGTCGTCCACAGACCATGGATGGCTTGTATGCTTGTTTGTTTGATTTTGATGTGTGGTTGATTGTGTGATGTGATATGAAATAAAATATTTATATAGTTAAAAATATTTTATAGTTAAAAATAGAATTTTTAACGTGTATATGAAATGAAATAAAAATAAACAAATCGGACGATTTGTTTATATACACACATTTGACTGATATTGATTGGGACGATAAATTTTACACATCGCCCAACTGCACAAATAAAATCTGTGTTTGATAGTTTAAAACCCCACACGGGTATTGGGATGATATTTGACGTACACTAATCCCGATTGTTTAGTTGTATGTCAATCGATTGATTGACAGACTGTTATGAGCGTTAAATATTTATATTTGATGCTTATACAGTGTGGAATGCACTTTGGATGATGGTGGATTATTCATCGTTGTTGATATATACCTGTGTTGTAGAAAATCCATATAATTAACATTATATGGTAATTGATTGGGCCTCATTCCAGTTTAGAAGTAGAAATATTTAAAAAAGAAATATTTGAAATAGAATATTTGAAATAGAAATATTCGAAATGGAATATTTGAGAATATCAATATATGAAGCCGTGTTGATTAGATTTACGCCATTTTGACGTGAACGATATTTATATCGATTTTATTCATTTTATAACGAATATCGAAAGTCATTTCAAAATCTGAAATTTTGAAAAGAATTGAAATTCGAATTGAAATTGAATAAAAGTGAATTCGAATTGAAATTGAATAGAAATGAATTAAAATTGAAATTGAATAGAAGTGAATTCGAATTGAAATTGAATAGAAATGAATTCAAATTGAAATTGAATAGAAGTGAATTCGAATTGAAATTGAATAAAAGTGAATTCGAATTGAAATTGAATAAAAGTGAATTCGAATTGAAATTGAATAGAAATGAATTCAAATTGAAATTGAATAGAAGTGAATTCGAATTGAAATTGAATAAAAGTGATTTCGAATTGAAATTGAATAGAAGTGAATTCGAAGTGAAATTGAATAAAAGTGAATTCGAATTGAAATTGAATAGAAATGAATTCAAATTGAAATTGAATAGAAGTGAATTCGAATTGAAATTGAATAAAAGTGAATTCGAATTGAAATTGAATAGAAATGAATTCAAATTGAATAGAAGTGAATTCGAATTGAAATTGAATAGAAATGAATTCGAATTGAAATTGAATAGAATTGAATTCGAATTGAAATTGAAAGGAATTGCATTCGAATTAAATTGAAATTGAATTGAAATCAATTTGAAATGAATTTAAAACGAATTTATATTGGAATATTCAATTTTGATTTGAAATTGAATATGAAGTTGAAACCGTTTTGAAAATGAATTTAAAACGATTCATAAAGCACGTTTTAAAAGGAAATCGACGAAGTATATATTATATATATTATATATATAATATGTAACACCCCGAAAATTCTATAACTGTGAAATTAACAAATTAAAGTATAATTAATTTGAAATCAAAGAACCAAGGGAAACGGGATACGCCATTGCGTTCGTCTCGGAAAAATACGCGAAATAGAGTCCGAGTTTTCGAAAAACGGAGTCCGTATGAAGAAGATATGGCCTTCGGAAGTTTTGAATTAAATTTAAAATTCAAACAGAATAAAATAATTAGAAATGGGGCCCAATGGGCCAGGGCGGATAAACACCCGCCTAGGCCACCCAGGTCGACTGGGCTGTCGACCTGGGCTACCCATGTCGACAGGGCTGTCGACAGCCCTGTCGACAGGGGTGTCGACCTGGTCGAGCCCAGCCAACCTGGCTGGCCAGGTCTGTGTTTGGCCGATTCTCAGTGGTCTGCTTTGTCATTAGGGCTAGGTGGCAAGTTTTAATTGGTCTCTCTTCCTAATGAATGGCTATGATCAATCCAAGCAACATCAAGGGTCCTAATCAGTTCCTAGCCTCTATATAAACAACCCTAGACTAAACCCTAATCTATTCATTCAAAATTAAGAACATAGCCGCCATGTTGCTGAGGAACGACTAAGGGTAGCCGCCAACTAGAGAGAGAATTAGGAAGAAAGTTCTAAAGCCTAAAGCAATTCAAGCAACCTAAAGCCAATCAATTCAACAAAGGAATCATATCTCTTAATTAGAGAATTCACCGCAACCATTGTAAGTAGAGTATTACTTTGGTATGAATGAACAACTGTATTGATTTGTATGCTTGAATTGGGATAATAAAATAGTTCATATTTGTGCAAAATTATGTTATTCATTATAAAGAACTACATGCGGTAGTTCTATGCAAGTATACGTTTGGAATATTGCGCAAATTATGTAATCTATGTTGAAGCTACATGTATGTAGTTGATTGAAATTCATGCAAGTTTGGGGTTTGCTTCTATGCCACCATGATGTATATTTTTGTGCATAAGTCATTTTGTAAGTAATTGGAACAAGTTTGGTTATTATCCATATGAAATTATGTTGAGAACTTGGCATCATGTATTAAGCCATGCTTTTGTACTAGAAAACCTATTTGCAAATTTATGAATATGGCTAGGCTATGAATGATATTTGGCATAATTGAAAACCATGATTAAGTCTATCTTGTTTACAAGAATTATATGATGACATATGTGAGACATGGCTAGGTTAGACTCAAAAATCCCTTTTTGCAAGTTTAAAGCAAACACCATGTTTAGGAATATTTATGCATAAGTATATTTATACCATCGTTATGTGATTAGACTTAAATCATGATTAAGTTGAACTATGCTATGTTCATGCTAGAAGTATTTATGCCATGCTTATGTTTGACATTATGCCATGTTTATGCTAGAAGTATTTATGCCATGCTTATGTTTGACCTTATGCTATGCTTATGCCAGAAATATTTATGCCATGCTTATGTTTGACATTATGCCTAAATAAAAGTATAGGTTCATGTGTCAATAATGATACCTCAATTACAAGTTCACATGCTTTGATTCATGTCACCTATGTTTTATGACCAAAGTATATGTCACTACTATGCAAGTACACCAGTTTCTATTATGTATTTCCAACGTCATATGCAAGTTCATGCGCTCACCTTCCCCTCTTTGTGTATGTAATCACGCTTTAAGCCTCCCCTTTTCGCATGGCTAAATTGGGCTTTAAAAGGCTAAGCCCAATATATATAAACGGACGTGTAAAACGGGGGAAAATAACGTTGGGTTAAAATTAATTAATGAATGAAAATATAAATAGAAGGGCCCAAATTCAAGTATGGGTTGGGCCCGTGATTGGTGTAACCTTTACACCATTAACTTAATAATGGGCCGCAAATATTTACATATAAGAAATAAAGAAGAATGACAAAATATGTAAATGTAGAACATACGATGTGTTTAACCCGAGGTTGGATTGAGTTGTGATGTAAACCTGCCCGGAACCGCCCGGCTGTCCAGTAGTCACAACAATACCTATCCAATGTGAGAGGTTAAACATGGAGCCCAATAAGGACCCGAGGTTAGACTGAGTTGTGGCGTAAGACTGCCCGGAACCAACCGGCAACAGGCAGCCACAACAATACCTGTCTAATGTGAGAGGTCAGGGCCTTAATAAGACAATTAAGGCTGAGTCAGGATTGTTAGGATTAAGTGAACTAAAGACTTAATCAAAATGGAACATGCTAAACTAAACGGACTGGTGGGGTTAGGTTAGGAAACACTTAACCAACTTAGCATGTTGGCTAGAGATAGAAAACCTAGTAACGGGGGACCCTTTTCAGCAGTAACCCTAAAAGGTGTATCAGGATACCCTGAAACTAGGCAGGGTGGGGCACGATTACTGGGCTGATTGTAAGAGGTCAAATCGACGGCGGTGGTGTAGCAGTGTAGGTTCTAACGGAGTGCGGGCGTGCACACACTCCGGCGCAGAAAAATAAGGCACTGGACACCAGTAGCATACCTGTGCACTCTAAGGTTGTGTCGGGTTGCCACTATGGGACTTGATACACCCCATGGTGGGACCAGCATAGGTAACTACAACATCGGGGGCCGTAAGACACATGTAACTATGCGAGTAGGAGCCGATCATCATTGAATGGATCACATCACCCTGATTATGGGGTGCCAGTTGGAAACTAGTTTATATGGGTTCAGAGATTAACATGGGGTACGATAGTATATTCGACCCTAGACAACTTAACCAAGTTTATAGTGCATGCCCACTTCTTGTTTATACTTATCATATCCAGTTCTTTATTCATAGACAAAATAGTACTTGACTTACTCAGGCTTTATGTCTGACTCTACTTTTCTTTCGTCTTCTTTCTTCCGTTTCCCCCCCCCCCCAAGTCCTCAGGGAGGGAACACAGCAGCTTGACCAACCTCAACATCCAGCTTGAAGAAGAGAAATGTATTGCTTGGACTTTCCTGTTTTGAACTATGGCTTTGGACAATCCACTATGGGGCTTTTGCAGTTTATCTATGTTTTATTTATGCTTCTTTAAATAATGTACTCAAGACAGATTATGAAAGTGTTATGTTATGTTTTTGGAAAGGATGTTGTTGTAACACGTATTTGACTTTATGAAATAAAAGTTTGTTGTTCTTCCGCTGTTTACAAATATGTGTTCTTATATCTGTCCTGTATATCTGTGACTTGTACTTATAAACCTCCACCAAAATTAGGGCATTCCCTTTGAGAGTGACCCTAACGGAGGTGGGGTGTTTCACTTGGTATCAGAGCATAGGTTTACCAGATAAGATAAAAAGTTTTGAAAAATTGTTTTCAAAAAAGGAAATTTAAAGAAGCATTTTTAAAAGAAAAATATTATTTTATTTTAAAAGGCAAAGTCCACTCCCCAAAGCCATAGGTATTATCTCTTATCCTTCGTTTTGAATCTATCCTTTTTGTTTCAGCATGTCCCAAGAACTTAACTTGCCAGAAGGGGTACCAATACCTGGTTGGTTTAGACGGTTCTTAGAAGCAAGGGCCACTCAGCCAGGTCCTACCATTCCTCCTCCCCCAGCTGCCGGAAATCATCCAGCTGCAGCGGCACCTTTTCCTCCACCTCCTCCTCGGGGAAACGCTTTTGCTAAGATATGTAAAGATTTTAAAGCTATGGGAGGAAGGGATTTCCATGGAACTGAGTCCTTCGTGGCAGCTAGGAATTGGCTGAAAGAAACGGAGGACCTATTCATCATCTTTGAGGTAGAAGATAGGCAAAAAGTACAATTGGCAGTGTGGCTATTGAAGGGCGAGGCTTCCTACTGGTGGGAAGTCACTAATGCTGAAAGACCAGTGGAGACATGGGAGGACTTTAGGGCAAGGTTTGAGACCAAATTTCTCTCAGATGTAGAAATAAGTTTGCAGTTGGAAAATTTTTTATTTCTTAAGCAAGGGGACAAGACGGTCAGAGAATATGTGAATCAGTTCGATGAGCTGGCTAGGTTTGGGCTTGACCTAATCAATACCCCGCACAAGAAGGCTCTCCGTTTCGTCAAAGGGTTAAATGAGCCATTACACAGTTTGGCCATGACCCATATACCCATGGGAGCCACGTATGAAAGATTGGTGCTAATGGCATTGCTGAATGAAGAGGATAAGGGCAAGAAGAAAGAGGGTTTGCAGCCCAAGAAGACAGACTTTAAGAAGGGCGGGAAAGGCAACAAAGAGAAGAGGAAGTGCAATTTCTGTGGCAAAGTGGGGCACTTAGTAAAGGACTGCCGGAAAAAGAAGGCCAAGGAGAATGGTGGGTGCTTTTCTTGCGGTGAGACAGGCCATAGGGCTAAGGACTGCCCAAAGAAACGAGGACAGGGGCAGAGGGCTGGATCCACCCCAGGGGCACAGGTTCATGTGCTGGAAGCGCCACCTTTGCAACAGAGAGGTACAAACACTTCTGTAGAAAGCGTAGTTTATCTTTATGATCACCCCGTTCGCACTTTATTTGATTCTGGCGCATCACACTCCTTTATCTCGTCTGCTTTAGTAGAATCTCTGCACCTAAAAACTAGTATGGTAGAGGACCCCTTAATTGTTTCAAACCCAATTGGGGGCCCAGCTCATTTGTCTATGATCTGTCTGGATTTGAAAATTTCTATCCTAAGTGTAGAATTTCAATGTAGTGCCTTTGTTTTGGGCTTTTCGGGTTATGGTTTGATTTTGGGTATGGATTGGCTATCCAGTAATGGGGCCATCCTTGATTGTGAGAAAAGGGTTGTTAGGCTCCTAACCCAGCTCGGTAATACTTTGGAAATTTCTTGTAATCCCTCGTATGCGGTTATGCTTAGTTATCTTGAATCGCTAGATGCCTCTGTTGAAAATTTGCAATCAGTTAGAGTGGTCCGGGAATATCCGGATGTTTTCGAAGAGGTGAAGGGCTTACCTCCGAAGCGGGAAATAGACTTCCGCATATATCTTGTAGATAATGCAAAGCCCGTTGCGCTGCCCGTTAGACATATGGCTCCACGAGAAAGGAAAGAGCTCAGTAAACAGATTAAAGAGCTTCTAGAAAAGGGGTTCATTAGGAGAAGCATTTCAGAATGGGGCGCTCCAGTGGTGTTCGCTACAAAGGCGGATGGTTCACTCCGTCTATGTGTTGACTATAGGGAGCTCAACAAGCTAACGAAAAAGAATAGGCACCCTCTCCCTAGAATTGACGATTTATTTGACCAGCTTGTAGGAGCGTCTGTTTTCTCCCAACTCGATTTAGCAACCGGTTTTCATCAGCTAAGGGTGGCTGAAGATAGCATCGATAAAACGGCGTTCAGAACCCCAGACGGCTTCTTTGAATGGCTTGTCATGCCTTTCGGCTTGACAAATGCACCTGCTTACTTCGTGGACCTAATGAGTAGGGTATTTAGAGATTTCCTCAACAAATTCGTAGTCGTCTTCGTAGATGATATCCTTATCTTCTCAAAGAGTGAAGAGGAACATGCTCAACACTTAAGGGCAATCATGGAAACTTTGCGAGTCCATCAACTAAAAGCCAAATTCTCCAAATGCCACTTTTGGAGAGAAGAGGTGAGGTTCCTTGGGCACATAGTATCCAAGCAAGGGTTAGCGGTGGACCCTGCTAAGGTAGTGGCGGTACAGGATTGGAAGACACCAAGGAATGCAACTGAGGTCCGAAGCTTCCTAGGACTAGCAGGTTTCTATCGGAAGTTCATAAGGGATTTTGCGAAAATCTCGGCTCCGCTCACGAAATTGACTAAGAAGAATCTAGTGTTCAATTGGGATTTGGATTGCGAGTTTGCTTTCCAACGACTGAAAAGGGCTCTCACAACAGCCCCAGTTTTGACGCTGCCAGATGGGAGCAAGATGTTCACTGTTTATACGGATGCATGTGGGACAGGGCTAGGCGCCGTCTTAATGCAAGAAGGAAGGGTAGTAGCTTATGGCGGGAGGCAGTTGAAGGTGCACGAAAAGAACTACCCAACCCACGATCTAGAGTTAGCCGCCATCGTCTTTGCACTCAAGTCTTGGCGACACTATCTCCTAGGTGAGAAGTTCGAACTTTACACTGACCATAAATCGTTGAAATATCTTTTCTCGTAGAAGGATCTTAACTTGAGGCAACAAAGATGGATGGAGTTTCTTGCCTCGTACGATTTCGAAATCTCCTACACTCCGGGCAAAGGTAACGTAGTGGCAGACGCGTTGAGCCGAAAGAAATTGACCCTAAGCCCGTTGTTTGTTGAAAGACAAAGCCTAGAGTTTATAGCCAGCTTCGAATTTAGGCCTTCCTCCGATTTCGTACCGGGCTTGCTAGCATCTCTCGAAGTGCGCCCAACTTTAGTGGATTCTGTAGGGACAGCACAACGCGAAGACCCTCAGCTAGTGGAAATAATTGATAGGCTAATTAGGGGTGAGACTTCAAGTCACCTCAACAGATACTCCATCGACGATAGGGGTTTGCTAAGGCGAGACGGAAGACTATGCGTCCCACAGACAAAAGATTTAATAAAGAAGGTTCTCGAGGAAGCACATCACTCCAAGATGACGATACATCCAGGCGGAGATAAAATGTACAAAGACATAAAAAGGACTTTCTTCTGGAACGGCATGAAAAAGGACGTGGCAGAGTTCGTTTCTAAGTGTATGGTGTGCCAACAGGTTAAGGCAGAACAGAAAAAGCCTGGCGGACTGCTACATCCTCTGGAGGTCCCGCAGTGGAAGTGGGATAGCATCTCAATGGACTTCATCGATGGGCTGCCTAGGTCTAGGAGAGGCAACACTAGCATTTGGGTAATAGTGGATAGGCTTACTAAAAGCGCCCACTTTTTACCTGTCAAAAGTAAAAGAACTGCCTCATCCCTAGCATCACTTTACCTCAAGGAAATCGTTCGACTCCATGGAATACCATCTAGCATTGTTAGTGACCGAGACCCCATCTTCACCAGCGAGTTTTGGCGGAGTCTGCAAGAAGCAGTAGGAACGCAGTTATGCTTGAGCACAGCCTATCATCCCCAAACCGACGGCCAAACAGAGAGAGTAAACAGAGTTTTGGAAGACCTTTTAAGACTGTGCGTCCTTGACTTCGGAGGGACATGGGAAGACCACCTTCCTTTGGTGGAATTTGCCTACAACAACAGCTATCAAGCAACCATCGGAATGGCGCCCTTCGAAGCTTTATATGGAAGACCGTGCCGATCGCCCACTTGTTGGTGGGAGTCCACGGATAAGCTCATACTTGGACCAGATATGATCCGAGAGACCTCAGAGAAAGTAGACTTAATACGAAGAAGGATGAAGACGGCCCAAGACAGACAAAAGTCCTACGCCGACAAGAGGAGGACCGATCTTGAATTTGAGGTTGGAGACAAAGTTTTTCTCAAGGTATCACCGCTAAGAAACGTTGTTCGTTTTGGAACCACAGGAAAGCTAGCGCCAAGGTTCGTAGGGCCATTCCCTATTATCGAGAAAATTGGGAAAATGGCCTATAGATTAGAGCTACCCGAGAAGTTGGCCGGAGTCCACAACGTTTTTCACGTTTCACATCTCCGAAAATGTCTGCATGAGTCTGCTGAAGTGGTAGAGCCAAATATCCTCGAAGAGGCCGAAGTGGAACGCGAAGCAACCATAAGAAAAGTTCCAACCCGCATCTTAGGAACGGAAGTGAAGAAGCTACGCAACCGTGAAGTCAAGCTCGTCAAAGTTCAGTGGAGCGACGCCGAGGGAGACGCGACTTGGGAAACTGAAGCTAGAATCCGTACAGCCTACCCTTTTCTGTTCGAGGGTACATCCTTGATCTTTCTTTTTCCTTAAGTTGCGCTTTTATCTATCTTTTTAGGTATATTTCCTCGACCGTATCTTTTAGATAGAATCTTTTTGGATGGAAACATGTAGTTGAAACATGTTATGGATGATGGTTGCAAGTGGTTGCAAGTGATTGCTAGTGGTTGCTCGTGGTTGCATATACACACACAATCTAGGTTTTAGATCGGCTCAGTCACTTCATATTGCATATGCATATATGTTTGCATTTGTATATGGTTGAACTTTAATGTGTTGTCATATGGATGTTGCATTTGTATTGAATGATTGTGCACTCATGTAGAATCAAGAATAGGAAAATTTGCATACATAATGGATTCATGGCACTTACATAATTCGCATTAAGGAGGTCAACTGAATCAGTAGACCGCCTGATTTTGCATTAGAGAAGTTCATGTACACACACACTTCGCATATGATCATGAAGCATTAGAAGTCTTTTAAGGACAATGGATGCTCGTGTTTGATGGATGAGTAGATGGATGATTGGATGTTAGGATATACATTCCTCCTAACTTGAAGATTTCGGGGACGAAATCCTTTTAAGTGGGGGAGAATGTAACACCCCGAAAATTCTATAACTGTGAAATTAACAAATTAAAGTATAATTAATTTGAAATCAAAGAACCAAGGGAAACGGGATACGCCATTGCGTTCGTCTCGGAAAAATACGCGAAATAGAGTCCGAGTTTTCGAAAAACGGAGTCCGTATGAAGAAGATATGGCCTTCGGAAGTTTTGAATTAAATTTAAAATTCAAACAGAATAAAATAATTAGAAATGGGGCCCAATGGGCCAGGGCGGATAAACACCCGCCTAGGCCACCCAGGTCGACTGGGCTGTCGACCTGGGCTACCCATGTCGACAGCCCTATCGACAGGGGTGTCGACCTGGTCGAGCCCAGCCAACCTGGCTGGCCAGGTCTGTGTTTGGCCGATTCTCAGTGGTCTGCTTTGTCATTAGGGCTAGGTGGCAAGTTTTAATTGGTCTCTCTTCCTAATGAATGGCTATGATCAATCCAAGCAACATCAAGGGTCCTAATCAGTTCCTAGCCTCTATATAAACAACCCTAGACTAAACCCTAATCTATTCATTCAAAATTAAGAACATAGCCGCCATGTTGCTGAGGAACGACTAAGGGTAGCCGCCAACTAGAGAGAGAATTAGGAAGAAAGTTCTAAAGCCTAAAGCAATTCAAGCAACCTAAAGCCAATCAATTCAACAAAGGAATCATATCTCTTAATTAGAGAATTCACCGCAACCATTGTAAGTAGAGTATTACTTTGGTATGAATGAACAACTGTATTGATTTGTATGCTTGAATTGGGATAATAAAATAGTTCATATTTGTGCAAAATTATGTTATTCATTATAAAGAACTACATGCGGTAGTTCTATGCAAGTATACGTTTGGAATATTGCGCAAATTATGTAATCTATGTTGAAGCTACATGTATGTAGTTGATTGAAATTCATGCAAGTTTGGGGTTTGCTTCTATGCCACCATGATGTATATTTTTGTGCATAAGTCATTTTGTAAGTAATTGGAACAAGTTTGGTTATTATCCATATGAAATTATGTTGAGAACTTGGCATCATGTATTAAGCCATGCTTTTGTACTAGAAAACCTATTTGCAAATTTATGAATATGGCTAGGCTATGAATGATATTTGGCATAATTGAAAACCATGATTAAGTCTATCTTGTTTACAAGAATTATATGATGACATATGTGAGACATGGCTAGGTTAGACTCAAAAATCCCTTTTTGCAAGTTTAAAGCAAACACCATGTTTAGGAATATTTATGCATAAGTATATTTATACCATCGTTATGTGATTAGACTTAAATCATGATTAAGTTGAACTATGCTATGTTCATGCTAGAAGTATTTATGCCATGCTTATGTTTGACATTATGCCATGTTTATGCTAGAAGTATTTATGCCATGCTTATGTTTGACCTTATGCTATGCTTATGCTAGAAATATTTATGCCATGCTTATGTTTGACATTATGCCTAAATAAAAGTATAGGTTCATGTGTCAATAATGATACCTCAATTACAAGTTCACATGCTTTGATTCATGTCACCTATGTTTTATGACCAAAGTATATGTCACTACTATGCAAGTACACCAGTTTCTATTATGTATTTCCAACGTCATATGCAAGTTCATGCGCTCACCTTCCCCTCTTTGTGTATGTAATCACGCTTTAAGCCTCCCCTTTTCGCATGGCTAAATTGGGCTTTAAAAGGCTAAGCCCAATATATATAAACGGACGTGTAAAACGGGGGAAAATAACGTTGGGTTAAAATTAATTAATGAATGAAAATATAAATAGAAGGGCCCAAATTCAAGTATGGGTTGGGCCCGTGATTGGTGTAACCTTTACACCATTAACTTAATAATGGGCCGCAAATATTTACATATAAGAAATAAAGAAGAATGACAAAATATGTAAATGTAGAACATACGATGTGTTTAACCCGAGGTTGGATTGAGTTGTGATGTAAACCTGCCCGGAACCGCCCGGCTGTCCAGTAGTCACAACAATACCTATCCAATGTGAGAGGTTAAACATGGAGCCCAATAAGGACCCGAGGTTAGACTGAGTTGTGGCGTAAGACTGCCCGGAACCAACCGGCAACAGGCAGCCACAACAATACCTGTCTAATGTGAGAGGTCAGGGCCTTAATAAGACAATTAAGGCTGAGTCAGGATTGTTAGGATTAAGTGAACTAAAGACTTAATCAAAATGGAACATGCTAAACTAAACGGACTGGTGGGGTTAGGTTAGGAAACACTTAACCAACTTAGCATGTTGGCTAGAGATAGAAAACCTAGTAACGGGGGACCCTTTTCAGCAGTAACCCTAAAAGGTGTATCAGGATACCCTGAAACTAGGCAGGGTGGGGCACGATTACTGGGCTGATTGTAAGAGGTCAAATCGACGGCGGTGGTGTAGCAGTGTAGGTTCTAACGGAGTGCGGGCGTGCACACACTCCGGCGCAGAAAAATAAGGCACTGGACACCAGTAGCATACCTGTGCACTCTAAGGTTGTGTCGGGTTGCCACTATGGGACTTGATACACCCCATGGTCGGACCAGCATAGGTAACTACAACATCGGGGGCCGTAAGACACATGTAACTATGCGAGTAGGAGCCGATCATCATTGAATGGATCACATCACCCTGATTATGGGGTGCCAGTTGGAAACTAGTTTATATGGGTTCAGAGATTAACATGGGGTACGATAGTATATTCGACCCTAGACAACTTAACCAAGTTTATAGTGCATGCCCACTTCTTGTTTATACTTATCATATCCAGTTCTTTATTCATAGACAAAATAGTACTTGACTTACTCAGGCTTTATGTCTGACTCTACTTTTCTTTCGTCTTCTTTCTTCCGTTTCCCCCCCCCCCCCCCCCAGGCCCTCAGGGAGGGAACACAGCAGCTTGACCAACCTCAACATCCAGCTTGAAGAAGAGAAATGTATTGCTTGGACTTTCCTGTTTTGAACTATGGCTTTGGACAATCCACTATGGGGCTTTTGCAGTTTATCTATGTTTTATTTATGCTTCTTTAAATAATGTACTCAAGACAGATTATGAAAGTGTTATGTTATGTTTTTGGAAAGGATGTTGTTGTAACACGTATTTGACTTTATGAAATAAAAGTTTGTTGTTCTTCCGCTGTTTACAAATATGTGTTCTTATATCTGTCCTGTATATCTGTGACTTGTACTTATAAACCTCCACCAAAATTAGGGCATTCCCTTTGAGAGTGACCCTAACGGAGGTGGGGTGTTTCATAATATAATGGCCTGAATAGAACACGCCGCGCCGCGGCAGTTCGCAAATTTCGACCATTGACTTCGAATGGATATTGCGGGAGATCCGACCGTCGGATTCTCCTAAAACCGGAACCGTTGGGTTCATATCGAAAAGAGCTTTCTAACGAATATTGGAAATTAGGAATCTAACGGTTGGATTTGGAATTACATTCAAATCAAATTTGAAAAAGGTCGCTGTAAGTGCAGTTCGATGGCCGTTGATGGAAATCGACTGTACGGGTCTTGATAAAATTATTAAAAATAGTAATAATTTGTGTTAAATCATAAGAAATGATTTGTGAAGAATTGGGATGAAAAACTCCATATTTGAAAAGATAAAAATAGATTTTTATCGAAATGAACTAGTTTTGAACTAGAATAGTAATTTATTTATTTTTAAGATAAATAAAGTGAGTTTGAAATGGTATTGAAGTATAACCAGAATTTCCAATAATCGAATTGGAATGGATTTGAATCGAAATTGTATTTGGAATATTTCGATGTTGGATTTCATGATTATACAGATGTTGTTATGGAAATTTGAAAGATATATATATATATATATATCGTTATTTCCAATATAATATTTGTTGGTCGTAGAACTTGATGTTGAATATAAGCCGATATATTTTCTATTCCGAGCCTTGTATTTAATATCAAATGAGATTTGGGTTTGTCGTGAATGGTGTCTTCATTAACACTGTTCTTAAGCCCAGTTGAGAAAATATTAAATCCTTTTATTTAGATTTTATGAAGTGTACCAATTAAATAATATTTAATTGGAATGGAATTGCTATTGATTTTTGGGTTTATCGTGAACAGTGTTTTAAATAACACTTGTTCTTTAACCCGATAATTAATGGAATGTGATTTTGGGTTTATCGTGAACCGTGTTTTAAATGACACTGATTCTTTAACCCAGTTAAAGATTAAAACTAAGTGGAGTTTTAATGAATCTTTAATTAGATTGAAAAGATCGAGAATGGAGTATCACCAGTTTTGCTCCTGGCGATAGTTAAATCTTTAATTAGATTTGAACGTGAAATGGTAATTGAATTTACCGATAACACCGTGGTGTTAGATAGGAAGTATGACCAGTTTTACTTCATGGGATGAATAGGTTGGGATTGGGAAATAAAAATAAAAGATTACTTCGGTGTGGTTCGCTAATCCCGACTAGTTTGAATTGATATTCAAAGGAGATTAAAGAATAAATTTAAAGAATTTATCTTTGATAAAATTAATGGGAACCTTTCCCAAAATATAAGAATATTTGAATAAAAAGAATATTCTGAAGTGGAATGAGGCGTATGTTGTGTTTGTGTAAAACTTTTATAATATATACGCGAGTTATTCAGAAAGACCGGGTTTATCCCATTCTGAATAACTGATTCGACGTGGTGTCGAAGATGAAGACGGTGGTTGAAGACCGGAAGTCTTCACGTCGTTTGGGTGATTACTGATGATCTTGATTGGGCTGTACACCCAAGAAGATGGAAAGAGTTGGTGATCGTCCAGACATACTTGGAGATCGATGGATATGCGGGGTACTAGGTGCCTCCGGTTTCGTTCAGACCCAGAACGAACTTGTAAATGGACTGTGTGTCTGACATTGGATTTTAGTCTGTGTGATTGATTTCTATTAAATATACATCTGTTTGGCGACGGAGAATTTATTCTCTTGCTTAACGCCCTTCTCTGATACGTACGAGCTCAGGGGTTATATACTGATGGATATCAAACGCATAGAGTGAATTGCCTGGGTGGCATGCCTAAGTGGAAAATGATCAAGGCTTCTGTTGAAAAGCAAAGTCTTGTGGTTGATGATCAAAGCACCGCCTGTGTGGCATAGCTTTGTGTAACGTGAATTCGCGATCCTCACACCCCGTTTGTGAACCAAAAACGGGAGAGGACCTCAGGGAGGGCATGCGTTTACTTCTAGCTAGGGTAGTGTCAGTGACCTACCAGCCCTGACATTTATATATTTTTCACCTGTGTGGTTGTTGCTGTTGCGAGGCGCCTCGGTTTGATCGGACGATCCGGGTCTGATGGAGTCATTCGTTGGCTCATTTACGCCCCCAAAGGGCGGGGAAACGTAGTGTTCATGCATTATAATCCACATCGGTGGACCGGCCCTGTCGCTTCAAGGGGCAGTTGTGGCTGTTCCGGAGGCATGGGCTAGATTGTCTCGAATCGGTAGAGGACGATTCCTGGCCTCGGTTCATAGACGGAAATCCAATTTCCAAATACGTGATTTTGCGGTTTTAATTGTAGAACTAGTATGGCGACATGATATATGGTACCCATGCCACCTATGATTGATACTTATGATTCGATGATTGTTTTATACACTATAAACGGATAATAGTATCAAATGATTTGTTTTAAAACGTATCAAGCATTCTTTGGCTGTTATAAGGTAAAAACCCTATCCCCTGTCTTGCGTTGCATTGTTTGATGGGACCTGGGTCTTATAACAGCTTCATTTTTCTTTATTTAGCATTGCGCTGTTTGTTTTATGCACTGGTGTTCTTGGGAGGAAACCCGTTCCGTGTTATACGGCGTGGTCCCTTGATTTACCTAACTTTAAAAATAAAGATTTATAACTGTTTTAGTTCTCACACCAGTCCCATGACTGACCTGGAGTTTATTGTTTTAACCTAAACTCTGGGTGCCCTTATTTTGACACGGGCAGCTAGTAGTTTTGGTTTTGCAGATTTATATTCACAGGATCCTGGTTTACAGCTGGAATGATATCCGAAAAGCTTTGTATCCGTATATCTCTTCTAGTTGTGTATTGTATTATTTTCCGCTGCGATGTATTTAAATGTAATTTAAATCTCTGATATTTCTGTGTAATATTTATTCATACTCTGTATATTCTTGTATTCTGATGGATTGTTGTAATTAACAATGAAATGTTCTCCCGTCTGCGTTCTGATGTGGCTTGTTCTCGAACAATCCGCGCTTTTCCTCACCGGGAAGTTGCGGGTTTTCACATTTTTACAATAAAAAAGATTCATAAATTTGCATACAAATCCTAATGTATGTTTTGACAATAAAAACGATTCTTAAATTTGCATACAATTTTAATGTACGTTTTGACAACAAAAACGATTCATAAATTTGCATACAAATTCTATTTCAACAAAATGCATAAAAAGTGATAATTTCATTTTGTTAACAATTCTATTTCAACAAAATGATTAAAAAGTGATTCATTCATTTTGTTGACAATTCTATTTCAACAAAATGATTAAAATGGTATTTTCATTTTTGTTGACAATTCTATTTCGACAAAATGATTACAAGTGATAATTTCATTTTGTTAACAATTCTAGTTCAACAAAATGATTAAAAAGTGATAATTCCATTTATGTTGACAATTCTAATTTTACAAAATGAATAAAAGTAATAATTTCATTTTGTTAACAATTCTAGTTTAACAAAATGATTAAAAAATGATAATTTCATTTTGTTAACAATTCTAGTTTAACAAAATGAATATAAGTGATGATTGCATTTGTGTTGACAATTCTAGTTTGACAAAATGGTTAAAAAGTGATAATTTCATTTTGTTAACAATTCTAATTTAACAAAATGATTAAAAAGTGATAATTTCATTTTGTTAACAATTATAGTTTAACAAAATGATTAAAAAGTGATAATTCCATTTTGTTAACAATTCTAGTTTAACAAAATGAATAAAAAGTGATAATCTCATTTTATTAACAGTTCTAGTTTAACAAAATGAATAAAAAGTGATAATCTCATTTTGTTAACAATTCTAGTTTAACAAAATGAATAAAAAGTGATAATTTCATTTTGTTAACAATTCTAGTTTAACAAAATGATTAAAAGTGATAATTTCATTTTGTTAACAATTCTAGTTTAACAAAATGAATAAAAAGTAATAATTTCATTTTGTTAACAATTCTAGTTTAACAAAATGAATAAAAAGTAATAATTTCATTTTGTTAACAATTCTAGTTTAACAAAATGATTAAAAGTGATAATTTCATTTTGTTAACAATTCTAGTTTAACAATGAATAAAAAATAATAATTTCATTTTGTTAATAATTCTAGTTTAACAAAATGAATAAAATGTGATAATCTTATTTTGTTAACAATTCTAGTTTAACAAAATGAATAAAAAGTGATATTTTTACAGTCAAATTATACAATAGAATTTGTATGCAAATTAAAATGACATTTTTATTGTTAAATTATACAATAGAATTTGTATGCAAATGAAAGCGACATTTTTGTTGTCAAATTATACATTAGAATTTGTGTACAAAGTATAGAGGCATTTTTATATGTTTTGTTATACATTGATTGTCATACGTGATTTGATCTGGAGCTGATATGTTTATGTAGATCAATGGATTTGATGATTGTTGTGTTGAACAAAATATAATTGTTGAATTAAAATTGTCAATTTTGACAAATTATAATTGTTGAATCAAAGTTAACATTTTTGCTAATTAGAATTGAGTTAAACAAAAATTATCATTTTTGTTAATTAGAATAGTTGAATCAAAAAATTAACAATTTTATTAATTAGAATTGAGTTAAACAAAAATTATCATTTTTGTTAATTAGAATAGTTGAATCCTGTACATTTAGTCAAAGTTCAAAATCAAATTTTCAAACTGCCGCGCTATTTCTATCTCCTTTTATAATTAAAATAAATATATTCGTTCTAACTTCGATTTAAATAAATTTTTAATCGTTATTATTTAAAATAAATTATTTTAAATATTCAAAATTCACTAAAATTGCTAAAATAAAAAATTTAAATTGGTTCCAAAATTCTGGGTTGTTACAATCTCCCCCACTTAAAATTTTTTTCGTCCTCGAAAAGGAACGGAGCTGAAAGTTGTTTACATGACCAACTCAACTTTGATTTTTTTAATTTTATTTTTAGTTTCAATAACTTTATTAGTTGATTAGCATTTCAAATATATATAACTTTTATATATTCAAAAATCATATTTTCTAAGATCGAATTATATATATAATCACAAATACATTAATTACGAACTTGTCACTCTCAACTCATTCTAGGGCATTTCTAACCCTATCTCTAACGAGTTTTCTCATTCTAGGATACTACTGATCCTATCTCTAATGAGTATTCTTTTATAGGATATTACTAATCCTACCTCTGTTGAGTCTTTTGTTTAGTTCTAACGAGTTGTACCCCAAAGATTTGAGTTAACCAAAGCTCTGATACCAGCTGTAACGACATGGATTTCACCCGAACCTAATCGGTCGCTAAATCGACCAAGACTGTTCGGAAATCGCATACGCTAACTTTGGGCATACAACACATCAGAACAAATAACTAAAGACTTTTATTACATCATAATAATGCAACATCAGAGTACAGAATATCAGAGTACATCAAATATAATAATACAACAGCGGAAGATAATTTGCAACGGAACTTAATAAAATGCAGCGGAAGACTATCTATAGAACATTATAGCCTATGGGTAATACCACAATTATGATTAATTAATTTTAGTTATATATAAATAAGTATAATTTCTCACCTTGATCCGTTTCTGAATTTATGAACAGCTTGGATTTGCCCGAAATTCCAACGTGCTCTGTTTCAGCTCTAGTCAGTTTCATGTTGTAGTGTTCGTTGCCACGATCGCAACGAATCTGAAATCACCGGATTTGCACCTCATACAAAGAAGTTACGGGTTTACAAACATTCAATTACATATTTGTTTAAATTAATTAATTAATCACCTAATTAATTTTAATCTCCTTCTTCCCGTTCACTGTCATTACTCCAAAAACGAAACCCATCTATCAAAAATTTATCCCCTTCCACCTACCACCACACGCCACCATCCTCCGATCAAACACCACTCCCCAATGCGGCTTCGAATCCCCAACCCATGGTGGCTACCTCGTCCAATTCGTTGGCCCCTTCATCACCGAAAACCTCTTCGAACTCTGCCACTTCGTGGCACAAACTCTCCCAATCCACGACATGAAAACAAATCATAGCCATATGAAACTATAGACGAGGGAAATCTCTTTGATTTTGTTTTTGGAACTAGAAGTTAATTCGAAACAGATAAGGAGATTTTACGAATTTAAAAGGAACGATATCGGCCATTATTTTGAAAGTGGCGGCGCCGGACGCAGAAATAGGATTAGTTTTTTTTTTAAATTTGGGGGAAGGGTTTTTATAATATTATATTTTTTTAATTCTCTAATTTTCAGACAAGCCCGTTAACCCTTAGTAGCTCTAAATTCGGCCCAACGAGAGTTGCCCCTCGAAACGACCCGAACTTCCATGTAAAGGAAAGCCCGGATTGAGTTGAGAACACGACAAATTAGAATACAAACAGAAGAATATTTCATTTCTTATTACAACAATTTACATTAGAGTACAAGAATATACAGAATATGAACAAATAATATACATTTGATAAATAACAGAGATTTACAAATTACAATGCAGTGGAAAATAATACAAAAACACAATTGAAAGAGATAAACGGATACAGAGCTTTCCGAATATCGTTCCAGCTGTAAACCAGGATCCTATGGGTATAAATCTGCAAAACCTAAACTACTAGCTGCCCATGTGGAAAATAGGGTCACCCAGGTTAAAACAATAAACTCCAGGTCAGTCATGTGACTGGTGTGAGGACTAAAACAATTATTAAATCTTTACTTTGAAGTAAATCAAGGGACCAAGCCGTATAACACGGAATGGGTTCCCCCCAAGAATACCAGTGCATAGAATAAACAACGCAATGCTTTTTGGAAAAATGAAGCTATTATAAGACCCAGGTCCCATTACACAATGCAACGCAAGCCGAAGGATAGGGTTTTCTCTTATAATAGCCAAACATGCTTGGTACGTTTAAAATAAATCATTTGATACTATTATAAGTGCATAGTGTATAAACAACTTCAAATATAAATGTATCAATTATAGGCGGCATGGGTACCATCTATCATGTCGCCAATACTAGGCTCTACAATCAAAACCGCAATTGTCATGTATTGGAAGTTGGATTTCCATCATGAGTCGAGGCCAGGGATGTCTCCTCATCGCTTCGAAACACTCTAGGCAATGTCTCAGGACTCCCCACAGAGAACCCCTGGATCGGTTGGGCCGGTTCTCCCTTACGTTTGAGGATTAGTTACTCCTGAACACACGTTTCCTGGTCCTATCAGACCTATATCCATCGGCTCCGTAGAGACCGATATATCCGAGGCGCCTCGCAATCCAGCAACTACATAGGTAAAAATATAAAAATGTTAGGGATTGCAAAACCCTGACACCACCCATAGCTAGCAGGAAACGTCATGTTCTCCCAATGGTCCGATCCCGTTTTTGACTCATACCAAGGTGTGAGGCTCGAGAATTAACGCTATACAAAAAGCTATGCTATATTAAAGCCGTGCTTTGATCATCAACCACAAGACTCTGATTTTCAACAGAAGCCTTGATCATTTGCATCTCAGCATGCCATACAGGCAATTCATGCCATGCGACTGATATCTATCGATTTATAACCTCTGAGCTCATACGTCTCAGAGAAGGGCGTTAAGCAAGAGAATAAATTCTCCATCGCCAAGCAGATATATATTTAATAGAGATCAATCAACACAGAATAAAATCCAATGTCAGACACACATCCATTTACAAGTTTGTTCTGGGTCTGAACGAAACCGGAGGCACCTTATTCCTCGTCCCATATGTCCAATACAGGATAGAGGCCCTCGTGTATCCGATCGGTCTCCAAGTATGTCTGGACGACCACCAATTATTACCTTTCCTTAGGTGTACAGCCCAATCAAGATATCAGTAATCATCCAAACGAAGTGGAGACCTCCGGTCTTCAATCACCGTCTTCATCGTCGACTTATCGTCGAATCAGTTATTCAGAATGGGTATAAACCCGACCTTTCTGAATAACTCGCGTATATAATAAACAAGTGCTGCAAAAACACAACATACGCCTCATTCCAATTCTGAACATTCTTTTATTTAAATATTCACATCTTTAGGGATTTGTTCCCATTAATTTTATCAAAGATAAATTCTTTTAAATTTATTCTTTAATCTTCCTTTGGATATCAATTCAAACCATATTAAGGTTTTCCAAACTAGTCGGGATTAGCACACCTTACCGAAGTAATCACTTGTTTAATTTCCCAATCCCAACCTATTCATCCTATGGAGCAAAACTGATATTACTCCATAACTAACACCATGATGTTATCGGTAAATATAATTACCATTTCACGTTCAAATCCAATTAAAGATTTAACTATCGCTAGGAGCAAAACTGATGGTACTCCATTCTCGATCATTCCCCAAATTTGATAGTTTAAATTATCAATTCCCATTTCAATCTAATTAAAGATTCATTAAAACTCCACTTAGTTTTAATCTACCCAAAAATCAATATTAATGATTATTTAACTTTGGAAACACAAACATGCCGCATCGACAATCTACACTGTACTATTGATTTTAGCCGATATATAACCTCTGAGCTCGTACGTCTTCGAGAAGGGTGCTAAGCAAGAGAATAAATTCTCTTCCACCAAACAAATATATATTTAGCAGAGATCAACCATACAGTTCGAAATACAATGTTAGACATGTTATCCTGTCTTTAACTGGGTTAAAGAACTAATGTCATTTAAAACACAGTTCACGATAAACCCAAATGACATTACATTAATTACGGAATCCTCACGGAAAAACAAATCAATATATAATCGATATCAATTTCCTTATCCGACTAATAATATAAATGGAATAACGGCAAAGCCTTTTAAATTACATATGTATTAACAGTCTTCCTCCACAGAAGTTCACTTCGATTATTATCAAATCGAATTCCATTCAATTCCAATTTAATATATTAAATTGGAAAACTTTACTTTGGAAAATTCTCGTTAAATCTTAGTAAAAAGATTTATAAATTCCAAATCACATTTCACTGTAAATCGTGTTAAAGAACGAATGTCGTTAAAAACACAGTTCACAATAAACCCAATTCACATTCCATTTTTAGTTCTAATTAAATGTTAATTAATTGGTAAATCTTCTTTAAATCTTAATTAAAAGATTTTTTCTTTTCACACGGGGTTTAAGAACAGTGTTACTGAAGACCCCATCCCATCAGTCTCTAACCGTAAATTAGTAAGAGAACAATTCCCTAAGTATTAATCCTGAAGGCTGAAACCAACATCAGATCAATACCGAGGAAACCATTCAACTTAGCTAATCTCTAGTTAGTTTCTAATTTACTTAACTTCATTAGGTTCAAGAACAGTATTATTAAAGATACCATTCACGACAAACCCAAAATCTCATTCCATTGTTAATCGGGTCAAAGAACAAGTGTTATTTAAAACGCCGCTCACGATAAACCCAAAAACCAATTTGATATTAAATACACGGCTCTGAATAGAAAATATATCGGCTTATATTCAATATCAAATTCTGAAACCAACAAATATTGTATTAGGAAAAACGATATATATATATATATATATATATCTTCCAAATTCCTCCACAGTGTCCGTATAATCGCGGAATCCAATATCGAAATATTTCAAAGATAATTTTGATTCAAATCCATTCCAATTCATATATTGGAAATTCTGGTTATTTTTAAAACCATTTCAAATCCAATTTATTTATTTAAAAATATTGGATTTATAATTCTAGCTCATAACTAGTTCATTTCGATAAAAATATTTTTTTTTATATTTTCAAATATGGAATTTTTCGTCCCAATTCTTTCCAAATTATTTATTATGATTTTACAAAAATTATTGACATTTTCAATAATTTTATCAAGTCCCGTATAGTCGATTTCCATAAATAGTCATCAAACTACGCTTACAGCGACCTTTTCCAAATTTGATTTGGACATAATTCCAAATCCAACCGTTAGATTTCAAATCTCTTGTATTCATTGGAAAACTCTTTTCGATATGAACCCAACAGTTCCAGTCTTAGGAGAATCCGACGGTCGGATCTCCCGTAATGTCAATTCGAATTTAATGGTCGAAATTCGCGAACTACCGCTGCACGGCGCGTTATTCAGGCCATTTAATATATATATATATATAATATATTTCATCGATTTCCATTTAAAACGTATTTTATAAATCGTTCTAAATTCGTTTTCAAAACGATTTCAACTTCATATTCAATTTCAAATCAAAATTGAATATTCCATATCATTAATATATAAATGATAATATTTTCAAAACATTAGATTTTGAAATCACTTCCTTTTAAATATTCATTATAAAAGTGAATAAAATCGATATAAATATCGTTCGCATCAAAATGGCGTTAGTCTAATCAACGCGGCTTTATATATTTAAATATTTTCATGTCCATCCCAAATCGGACATCAAAATCAGATTTCGATCATTTACTGAATATTATTTTTAAATATTCATTAATTTAAAATATTCGTTATTTTAAAATATTCATTCTTTCTGAACTGGAATCAGCCATAGTCATTTACCATATAATGTTATTTATATGGATTTCATACAACACATGTATTGAACAACAATGATAAACAATCAACCATCATCCAAAGTGCATTCTACACTGCATAGCATTAAATATAAATATTTAATGCTTACAACAGTCTGTCAACTAATCAATTGACATACAACTAAACAATTGGGATTAGCGTACGTCAAATATCATCCCAATACCCATGTGGGGTTTCAATCAACAAACACAGATTTTATTTGTGCAGTTGGACGATGTGTAAAATATGTCGTCCCAATCAATATACGTCAAATGTGTGTACATAAACAAATCGTCCGATTTGTTTATGAATACACATTTGACGTATATTGATTGGGACGACATATTTTACACATCGCCCAACTGCACAAATAAAATCTGTGTCATATATTGACACGACCCGAACTTCCCCGTGAAGGAAAGCACGGATGGCGTTGAGGACAAGACCAATCAGAACACAGACGGAAGAACTGCTGCGGATGGCGTTGAGCACGTACGTCAAATATCTCCTGCAACGTCAATTCGAAGTCAATGGTCGAAATTCACGAACTGCCGCGGCGCGGCGCGTTCTATTCAGGCCATTATATATATATAATATATATATATTATATATATTTCGTTGATTTCCTTTTAAAACGTATTTTATGAATCGTTTTAAATTCGTTTCAAAACAATTTCAACTTCATCTTCAATCTCAAATCGATTTGATTTCAATTCAATTCGAATTCATTTCAATTTTTATTTAATTCGAATTCAAATTCGTTTTAATTCAATTCAAATTCTAATTCGTTTCAATTCAATTCAAATTCTAATTCGTTTCAATTCAATTCAAATTCTAATTCGTTTCAATTCAATTCAATTTGAATTCGTTTCAATTCAATTCAATTTGAATTTACCTTCTTTTTAAATTCCATTCAAAACGATTTCAATTCGTTTTAATTCAATTTCAATTCATTTCTATTTAATTCGAATTCCAATTCACTTTCTATTCAATTTGAATTCAAATTCACTTTCTATTCAATTCGAATCGAATTCATTTTCTATTCGATTCGAATTCATTTCAAATTGATTCAATAAAATTTCAATTTGAATTTTAATCTGATTTAATTTGAATTTTATTTCAAAATATTGAATTTTGAAATCACCTTTCAATATTCATTGTAAAATGAATAAAATCGATATAAATATCGTTCACGTCAAAATAGCGCAACTCTAATCAACACGGCTTTATATTTCAAAAATTCGTTATTCTATTCAACAAATGAATATTTATTCTATTCAACACATGAATCTAAATTTCTTTCAACACACGACTAATCTCAACACATGAGTACTGTCAACACATCACTATTTTTGTTATGTAAAATATTTTATAAAACTATGGTATCTATCGTTTGATTTTTAATTAGAATCCACCGTGAAGTAGTGCTAATTTTAAATATGATAAAGATGTAAATTTTATTATTTAAAATATTTTACTCAACACATCAATAATTTTATATTCAACACATGAATTTCCTTTTATAATATTCATTATTTTCCCGATTGGAATGAGGCCCAATCAATCACCATATAATGTTAATTATATGGATTCCATACACACATGTATAAAATAGCAATGATGAACAATCAACCATCATCCAAAGTGCACCACACAACTGCATAAGCACCAAATATAAATAATCAACGCTTACACAGCCTGTCGACCAATCGATCGACATACAATTAAATAATTGGGATTAGTGTACGCCAAATTTCATCCCAACACCCGTGTGGGGTTTCAAGTCAACAAACACAGATTTTTATTTGTGCAGTTGGGCGATGTGTAAAATTTATCGACCCAATTAATATCAGTCAAATCAGTGTATATAAACAAATCGGCCGATTTGTTTATAAATATTCCTTTATTCACATTCACGTTAAAAATTATATTTTTAACGATAATTAATTTATTTCAACACATCCACATTTTATTATCGATTTCACATCAACAACACAAACAAATTTCAAAACACATCGATTAAATAAACAAGCCATCCATGGTCTATGGATGACGGGTGTCGGGTGCTACTAAGCACCGTCTGCATCCTAGTATATATATATATATATATAACTAGAAAAAGAAATTTGAGTGAGAAGTTCTCACCAATAGCTAATCCAATCCCACGACTCTTCTTTTGCAGAAACCTTTGTCGTTCTCGTCTTTTGTCACTCTCGTCGCCCGTAGCCACTACATATATAAAAATCACATTTTTATATTGCTATTCAATATATAAAAATCGAATTTTTACTTTGCTATTCAATATATAAAAATTGAATTTTTACTTTGCTATTCAATATATAAAAATCCCATTTTTACTTTGCAATTCAATATATAAAAATCCCATTTTTATAATCACGCTATATGGATAAAAATTCTGTTTTTATCACGCTATTATCTATATAAAGATTTCGCCTTTTCAAAAAAAAAGATTTCACCTTTTCAAAAATAAAGATTTCACCTTTTCAAAAATAAAGATTTCGTTTTTATTTCATCACTATAAAAATCACCTCTTTATTTCAATGTATATATAATAAAAATCAGATTTTTATTTCGCTACATATACAAAGATGATATTTTTACTACCTTACCTATATAAAAATCATATTTTTATACTTCTACGATATAAAAGATTATATTTTTATCCTTCTACAATATAAAAGATCGTATTTTTATGTAACTAAAGGTGATATTTTTATATTCTTCTTTTCATGATAAAAATTATATTTTTACCTCTATTTCATATATAAAAATCGTATTTTTACATATAAATTTCAATCCTTTTAACCAATAAAAATTCAAACATTTACAATCTAAAAATCCCACCTTTTCATTTGCAAAAACCCTACATTTTCCTTAACAAAAATCATTTGTAGAAATTTAAAAATCAAGTCCTTATTACATATAAAAATCTAAACTTGATTGTATATAAATAAAACTGAATTAAAATAAAAACAATGTATTTAAAAATAGAAAAGAAGGGAATACTCACTGTGTTTGGTTTTTCTGTCGAGTAGGGGGGGCATAGGCGGTCGTGGGTGATCGGAGAAGCGGCGCTGGAGGTTGCAGCCGGTGGTGGCGAGCTCCTGGTGGTCGGCGGCCTAGGGTTTGGGGGGTGCGGTGGTCCAGGCGGGGTTTGGGGGTCTTCGCGTCAGGAAGTGAGAAGGAGGGAAGAAAAAGAAGAGAGGGAGGCTGTAACAACCCGAAAATCTGGGTCAGTTTAAAATTTTTATTTTGGCAAGTTTAGCGAATTTTGAACATTTAAAATAGATTATTTTAAATAATATCGACGAAAAAATGTTTTGAATTGAATTCGACGTATATATTTATATACGTCGTCGTTAGAATATAAATAATTATATATAATTATAAATAGAATTGAAAATGGCGCGGTAGTTCGATAATTCAATTTCAAACTTCAATTGAATGTACCGGGTGCAAAACAATCCAGATTTTAGTGAAACCAAAAATAATGGAATCTAATTGATAATATCTTTCCAACGAATCCGAAAAATCAAAATTTCATAGCGGGAATCAAAAGATATGTCCAGTTGAAAATTCTGAATAGTCGCTATGGAATTCAGGCCCTTAAAAATGGACATTTTGCAAACGACCTCGGATTTCGACGAAACCACTTTTGTTGGGTCCGTGATGTCAAATTATTGCTAGGTTTCAAATTTCATAATTTTTCGAATCAATATGTGAGCGTGGCAGAGGAAAACGTGTTTGACCAGTTTTAGTTGATTTTAATCGACTGGAAAATGGCCATTTTTCCAACGATCTCAGAATTCGACGAAACTAGTTTTGTTAGGACCGTATCGTCAATACGAAGCTAGAAAATATTTTTCTGGGATTTATAGAGTTAGTATGTGACCCCGGTAAATTGAAATGCGCGTTTAAATTCAATATATAGAGTTATATGTTGATTTTGATGAAAACTGATCGAAACAGTCGAATCAGCCTACGATACATATCCCATTGTGTTCGGAATGGGGGTAATTAGCTATGGACGACAGGCGGTGGGCCTCGTTTAGAGGTCGAAAATAAAAGTTGCTTTTTGGTGGAAAATAAAATAATTAAATAAAGAAAAAAAAACATAAAAAAAAAATAAAACCCTCTCTTTACATTGACCAGGCCCCCCCCCTTTTCAAAATTGATTTCAGTTTACAGAAAAAAAAGAGAAGAACGGGGGGCGCGACTCGCCGCCGCCGCCCACCAGAGGCGTCGCGCCTCTGGCGCCACCTCCCCAGGCCAGACCCCTACCTCGCGGCGCACCTCCACCCTCCTCCACCTCGTTCGCCGTCGCCGTTTCCCACCAGACCAGCACCCAAATCGAAGACACCCCCCTGCGCCACCGCAAGACCCCCCCCCCCTTCTCCTCTGCCTCGACCGCAACCCTCCCCATGTCCCGACAGCCTCTCTCCTTCCTCTTCCCTTCTGATTCGAGTGAGACCATCCCCATGCCGATGCTCCTCAATTCGATGCAGTGAGGATGCAGACCCTCCCCTCTTCGTGTGGTAAGATTAGTTGATTTTCATTTAGTATTTTATTTTATTTCAGTTTTAAAATATAAAAACCGTGTAGTAAAAATCCGATCTTTATGTGTTTGACTAGAAAAAAATTCGATTTTTATATATTGAAAAGCTAAGTAAAAATTCGATTTTTATATATTGAATAGCTAAGTAAAAATTCGATTTTTATATATTGAATAACATAGTAAAAATTCGATTTTTATATATTGAATAGCATAGTAAAAATTCGATTTTTATATATTGAATAGCATAGTAAAAATTCGATTTTTATATATTGAATAGCATAGTAAAAATTCAATTTTTATATATTGAATAGCTAAGTAAAAATTTGATTTTTATATATTGAATAGCATAGTAAAAATTTGATTTTTATATATTGAATAGCATAGTAAAAATTCGATTTTTATATATTGAATAGCTAAGTAAAAATTCGATTTTTATATATTGAATAGCTAAGCAAAAATTCGATTTTTATATATTGAATAGCTAAGTAAAAATTCGATTTTTATATATTGAATAGCATAGTAAAAATTCGATTTTTATATATTGAATAGCGAAGTAAAAATTCGATTTTTATGTATTGAATAGCGAAGTAAAAATTCGATTTTTATATATGTAGAGACTACGGGCAACGAAAGTGACAAGAGGCAAGAACGACGAAGATTTCTACCTAAGAAGAGTCGTGGCGTTGGATTAGCAATTCTGTGAGAACTTCTCACCTTTTAATTTTATTTTCTAGTTATAAATATATACTAGGATGCAGACGGTGTTTAGTAGCACCCGACACCCGTCGTCCACAGACCATGGACGGCTTGTATGCTTGTTTGATTTTGATGTGTAGTTGATTGTGTGATGTGACGTGAAATGAAATAAAATATTTTATAGTTAAAAATAGAATTTTTAACGTGTGTATATGAAATGAAATAAAATAATATAAACAAATCGAACGATTTGTTTATATACACACATTTGACTGACATTGATTGGGACGAAAAATTTTACACATCGCCCAACTGCACAAATAAAATCTGTGTTTGATTGTTTGGAACCCCACACGGGTATTGGGATGATATATGACATACACTAATCCCAATAATTAGTTGTATGTCGATCGATCAATTGACAAACTGTTATAAGCGTTAAATATTTATATTTGATGCTTATACAGTGTAGAATGCACTTTGGATGATGGTTGATTATTCGTTGTTGTTATAGTATACATGTGTCGTAGGAAATCCATAGAAATAAAATCTATGGTAATTGATTGGGCTTCATTCCAGTTCTGAATAGAAATATTTGAAAAAGAAATATTTGAAAAAGAAATATTTGAATAGCAATATTTGAATAGAAATATTTGAAATAGAAATATTTGAAATAGAATATTTGAAAATAGAAATATATGAAGCCGTGTTGATTAGATTGACGCCATTTTGACGTGAACGATATTTATATCGATTTCATTCATTTTATAATGAATATCGAAAATGATTTCAAAATCTGATATTTTGAAAAGAATTGAAATTCGAACTGAAATTGAAAAGAATTGAAATTCGAATTGAATTGAATGTAAAACGAATACGAACTGAATTGAATGTTAAACGAATTCGAATTGAATTGAATGTAAAACAAATTCGAATTGAATTGAATGTAAAACGAATTCAAATTGAATTGAATATAAAACGAATTCGAATTGAATTGAATGTAAAACGAATTCGAATTGAATTGAATGTAAAACGAATTCGAATTGAATTGAATATAAAACGAATTCGAATTGAATTGAATTTAAAACGGATTCAAATTGAATTGAAAAGAAAATGAATTCAAATCGAATTAAAATCGAAATTGAATTGAAATCAATTTGAAATGAATTTAAAAAGAATTTATATTGGAATATTCAATATTGATTTGAAATTGAATATGAAGTTGAAACCGTTTTGAAAATGAATTTAAAACGATTTATACAGCACGTTTTGAATTGAAATCGACGAAGTATATATTTTATATATAATATAATGGCCTGAATAGAACGCGCCGCGCCGCGGTAGTTCGCGAATTTCGACCATTGACTTCGAACGGATATTGCGGGAGATCCGACCGTCGGATTCTCCTGAAACTAGAACCGTTGGGTTCGTATCGAAAAGAGCTTTCTAACGAATATTAGAAATTAGAAATCTAACGGTTGGATTTAGAATTATGTCCAAATCAAATTTGAAAAAGATCGTTGTAAGTGCAGTTCGATGGCCGTTGATGGAAATCGACTGTACGGGCCTTGATAAAATTATTAAAATAGTAATAATTTGTGTAAAATCATAAGAAATGATTTGTGAAGAATTGGGATGAAAAACTCCATATTTTAAAAGATAAAAATAAATTTTTATCGAAATGAACTAGTTTTGAACTAGAATTATAATTCTATTTATTTTTAAATAAATAAATTTGATTTGAAATGGTTTTGAAAATAACCAAAATTTCCAATATTTGAATTGGAATGGATTTGAATCAAAATTGTCTTCGGAATATTTCGATGTTGGATTTCGTGATTATACAGATGTTGTTATGGAAATTTGAAAGATATAGATATGTATATCGTTATTTCCAATACGATATCTGTTGGTCGTAGAATTTGACATTGAATATAAGCCGATATATTT
The DNA here is from genome assembly GCA_030737875.1 of Allium sativum. Classification (NCBI taxonomy): domain Eukaryota; kingdom Viridiplantae; phylum Streptophyta; class Magnoliopsida; order Asparagales; family Amaryllidaceae; genus Allium; species Allium sativum. Next base: position 463,469,959 of record CM060915.1, on the reverse strand, counting down.
TCTATTCAGAGCCTTGTATTTAATATCAAATGTGATTTGGGTTTGTCGTGAATGGTGTCTTGACTAACACTGTTCTTGAACCCAGTTGAGAAAAGATTAAATCTTTTTATTTAGATTTAATGAAGTGTACCAATTAAATAATATTTAATTGAATTGATATTGATTTTTGGGTTTATCGTGGACAGTGTTTTAAATAACACTCGTTCTTTGACCCGATAATTAATGGAATGTGGTTTTGGGTTTATCGTGAACCGTGTTTTAAATGACACTGATTCTTTAACCCGTTAAAGATTAAAACTAAGTGGAGTTTTAATGAATCTTTAATTAGATTGAAATAATCGAGGATGGAGTATCAACAGTTTTGCTCCAGGCGTTAGTTAAATCTTTAATTAGATTTGAACGTGAAATGGTAATTGAATTTACCGATAACACCGTGGTGTTAGATATGAAGTATAACCAGTTTTACTTCATGGGATGAATAGGTTGGGATTGGGAAATTAAAACAAATGATTACTTCGGTAAGGTTCGTTAATCCCGACTAGTTGAATCGAAATTCAAAAGAAGATTAGAGAATAAATTCAAGGAATTTATCTTGGATAAAATTAATGGTTACCTTTCCCTATGAATGTGAAATTTAGAAACTAACTGTCGGTTAGCCAAGCATAATGGTTTTCTGGATATTGATCTGATGTTGGTTTCGGCCTTCGGGGTTAATATTTGGCGAATTATTCTCTTGTTAATTTACGGTTAGTGACTGATGAATTGGAATGAGGCGTATGTTGTGTTTGTGTAACACTTTTATAATATATACGCGAGTTATTCAGAAAGATCGGGTTTATCCCATTCTGAATAACTGATTCGACGTGGTGTCGAAGATGAAGACGGTGGTTGAAGACCGGAGGTCTTCACGTCGTTTGGATAATTACTGATGATCTTGATTGGGCTGTACACCCAAGAAGATGGAAACAGTTGGTGATCGTCCAGACATACTTGGAGATCGATGGAGATGCGGGGTACTAGGTGCCTCCGGTTTCGTTCAGACCCAGAACAGACTTGTAAATGGACTGTGTCTGACATTGGATTTCATTCTGTGTGACTGATATCGGTTGCATAGAGTGGTTTGCCTGTGTGGCATGCTAAGATGCAATTGATCGAGGCTTCTGTTGAAAAGCAAAGTCTTGTGGTGATGATCAAAGCACGGCCTGTGTGGCACAGCTTTGTGTAACGTGAATTCGCGAGCCTCACACCCCGGTTGTGAACCAAAAACGGGAGAGGACCTCAGGGAGGGCATGCGTTTCTTTCTAGCTAGGGTGGTGTTAGTGACCTACCAGCCCTGACATTTATATACTTTTCACCTGTGTGGTTGTTGCTGTTGCGAGGCGCCTCGGTTTGATCGGACGATCCGGGTCCGATGGAGTCATTCGTTGGCTCATTTACGCCCCAAAGGGTGGGGAAACATAGTGTTCAGGAATTTTAATCCACATCGGTGGACCGGCCCTGACGATCCAAGGGTCGATGCGCTCTGACCCTGAGGCTCGGGCTAGAGAGTCTCGAAGACGTTGAGGACGATCCCTAGTCTCAGTTCGCAGATGGAAATCCAATTTCCAAATACGTGATTTTTGCTGTTTTAATTGAAGAGCCTAGTATGGCGACATGATATATGGTACCCATGCCGTCTATGATTGATACTTATGATTTGAAGTTGTTTTATGCACTATGCACTTATAATAGTATCAAATGATTTGTTTTAAACGTATCAAGCATTATTGGCTGTTATAAGGGAAAACCCTATCCCCCGGCTTGCGTTGCATTGTGTGATAGGACCTGGGTCTTATAACAGCTTCATTTTTCTTTATTTAGCATTGCGCTGTTTGTTTTATGCACTGGTATTCTTGGGAGGAAACCCGTTCCGTGTTATACGGCGTGGTCCCTTGATTTACCGAACATTAAAAGTAAAGTTTTAAATAACTGTTTTAGTTCTCACACCAGTCCCATGACTGACCTGGAGTTTATTGTTTTAACCTAAACTCTGGGTGCCCTTATTTTGACACGGGCAGCTAGTAGTTTTGGTTTTGCAGATTTATATTCACAGGATCCTAGTTTACAGCTGGGATGATATCCGGAAAGCTTTGTATCCGCATATCTCTTCTAGTTGTGTATTGTATTATTTTCCGCTGCTATGTAATTTATTGTAATCTCTGATATTTCTGTGTAATATTTATTTGTTTATACTCTGTATATTCTTGTAATCTGATGCATTATTGTAATATACAATGAAATTGTAATGACCCGCATTTTTTAGAGATATATAATTAATTTATTTAATTATATAATTGGTGATTTAGAGAAGTTAATGATCGTTCAATTAAATAATATTGAATATTTAATAAATAATCATAATATAATAATATATTATAATGTCGAAATAGTCGGAAATAGTGAAATTCACAATATCGTGTGAATTGAATAGCATACGAGATTTGGTGGAGTTTCGATTCGAAATATAATAACGAATATATTCAATCGACGACGGTTTGAACGTATAATTATAATATAATTATAATAGAGCTTGAAATGGCGCTGCAGTTCGTAAATTGGCGATTCGAACTTCAACTGAATGTACATGATTCGTTTTAAGCCGGATTTTTATGAAACAAGAAACGTGTGGAGCTGGTGGAGTATATCTTTCTAGTGGAAGAGAAAAATCGAGATTTCGTCGTGTAGATTTTGATGTATGTCCAAATCAAATTTCAGAAAAGTCGCTGTAGAGTTCCTTTATAATTTGCGACACTTTATATACGTTATAAATGGATTTTCAGTATAAACTGAATATCGAGATAATCTGAAATATCAAGCTGTAAATTCTGATATGATATTCTGAAGTTGTACGATATTATATGTGAAGATATACGAGAATATTAATTTATTTATATTTAATTTAATAATATTTAAATATATTCATATATTTAAACGGTCTGTTCAGCGCTTGAAAAATAGCTAGTTTTGCATACGACCTCCGTTTTCGACGAAACCAGTTTTGTTAGATCCGCAATGTCAAATAGTTGTTAGATTTCCAGTTCCATGATTTTTAGAGCCACTATGTGGTCGTACGGATTTTTAGAGTGAGAAACAGTCAGTTTTTGGACAGTTAAAAATACGATGTGTGAGCATACGGAGTCGGAATTCGACGAAACTAGTTTCGTTGGGACCGGAATGTCGAACTCTAGTTACATGTCCAGTTTTGTGATTTTTGAACATCGTGTGTGATCACACAGATTTTTAGAAGACTGAAACGGATATAAAATAATAAAAAGAAAATATCCTAACTAAATTATGTGGACCAAACCAAAGCAACACATCCTCTTTACAGCCACACAAAGTTTCATCTCCCTTATATAATCAAATGTTAAGCCGCCACTCCTTCCTTCCAGAAACCCAAAACGCAGAAAAGAATCCTCCTTGGAAAATCAAAATAAAATCATTTAAATTCCTATAAATCGAGCTACATATATTTTGGAGTTGCTTATGAAGTACTCTTCATTTTGGTATGCAATTCATGGCACTCGACGCCAGTATTAGGGATTTCAAATATGTACAGCGCCTCTAGGATTCTCAATTTCTTCGATTTCAGGCATCAATCGCTGAAACTAAGTTTGGAATCATGTTTGCGATGGAGTTTGGGGTCGGTATGATTTTCTGGTGAGCGCTTCGCAGCAACTTTTGTCGCGCCTCCGTCTGACGAACGTCGAGATCGCGAGTGGAGCAAGGACGTCGAGTGTAACTTTGTGGTTATGAGAGTGTTCGGATTTCGTTGTAGAAGATTGATGGATATTTTAGTTTGAATCTCGGTGAAGGATTTAAAGTGAAAGGGAAGGTCAATGATGGGTTCGATGGTTTTCTTTTTACTGCCTGTAGAAGAAAAGGACGGGATGAGGAGATGAAGATGAGGGACGGGTGTATAAGGGGTGTTGGGCCAGATTTGTTAAGGTTGAGGCCCAATTTTCATTTTAAAATCCAAGTTTATATTTATTTAATTGTACCATAACTTGTAACCGCTATATCTCATCCATACGAGGTCAGAATCGAGAACCGTAAGTTGCGTTAGGATTGTATGGACGGTGGCTACGTCATGGAACTGACTGGAAGTCCATCGGAGCTCGTTACAATTTATGGCGAAATAAATTGTCCGACTGAGTCAAATAACGCAAACCGTTATTTAACGATTAACGCGCCAATGTGAGTAAATCTCACTAACTCTGAACAGTTTATAATTTCATGTTGTATTTTTTGAACTGTTAGATATTGGTTGATTGACTGTATGTTGACTGTTTGATTGAACTGCTAGTCAATTAATTGATTTTTCTATATTGATTCTGTTTAACAGAATATATCATATGGAACTGAAAGTGATGTTATCTATATTGTCTAACATCTGTGATGCAGGGAAACAGGTTGGAGGAATCCGACTGGATTCCTCAACAGTTATTTTATTGTTTTTCATATATTTTAATATATGATGTGAATTATAACCTATTGTTGATTGTGTGTGCTTGGACGATATTGAACATCGTAATTTGATATGTTAGAATACCATGACATACCGGAATGTAGATAAAGGAGATTTTTCAAAGTGATATTGTAAAAGAGATATTTATAAAGTGGAATATTTATAAATAAGAAATGTTTATAAATTGGAATATTTATAAATAGGAGATATTTAAAAAGGAAATAACTGCAAATCATTTTCTTTTTGACTGGAAAGGGCTTGTGTAGCGGTTTTGGGATTTTCCCGATGCTCCCGATACAAAGGAGGTTATGGCGAATTTTTCCGGGAATTTAAGGAGTTAGAATATTTCAAGAATAAATTTGAAAACGGATTATTTGTAAACCATTTACAAATAGAATTGAAAAGGAAACGTTATAAAAAGGAAATCATTTTTAAAGTATAGAACCGTTATTTAAAAGTAATTCTTTTCAAATGAATAAAACGTTGTTAAAAAGGAAATCTTTATAAAGTGAATAAAGTAAATCGAATATGGTATCCGAAGTTAGTTAATCGAATATGGTATTCGAAGTTAGTTAATCGAATATGGTATTCGAAGTTAGTTAATCGAATATGGTATTCGAAGTTAGTTAATCGAATATGGTATTCGAAGTTAGTAATCGAATATGGTATTCGAAGTAAGTTAATCGAATATGGTATTCGAAGTTAGTAATCGAATATGGTATTCGAAGTTAGTAATCGAATATGGTATTCGAAGTTAGTAATCGAATATGGTATTCGAAGTAAGTTAATCGAATATGGTATTCGAAGTTAGTTAATCGAATATGTTATTCGAAAGGGGTTAGTCGAGTCAAGTTAGTTGAATAGAGTTAACCAGTTCAGTAGAGTTAACCAGTTCAGTAGAGTTAATTAGGTAGAGTTAACCAGTTGGAGTTAATCAGTTAGAATTAATCGATTAGAGTAAACAGTTAGAGTTAAGTGAATGGAGTTAAAGAATATAGAGTTAAACAAAATTAGAAACTGACTGGAGATTAGTTATGTTGAACAGTTTTCTGAGTATCGATCTGATGTTGGTTTCGGCCTTCGGGGTTTATACTTGGGAAGTTGTTCTCTTATTAGTTTACAGTTAGAGTCTGATAGTTGTGGGTTGGTAGTGATTGATGATTGATCGATATAATTTCCATCTGGAAATAATATCATTGTTTGCACACGAGTTTTTCTTTGATAGTTAAATCACAGACTATCGAAGTTTTGACCATTTTAACGTTGTTAATATGGAGAGACCGGTTGGATTATTATCCATAGAACCACTCTGTATTGGCATAAGCGTTGCGAATCATATATGCCAAAGATAATTGAAGACGGAGTAAAATGCAAGGGCTATCCTGTTTACAGAATAGTGCCTTCGGTTTGTCCAGTCCCAGGACAACTTGTATGGACGAAGGTCTGACAGAGTATATCCAATGGATCGCGTAAGTTGATCTGTTCAAACGTATTCACGTTTGGTGGCGGAGGAATTCGTTTCTCTTAGCTGTATACCCGTGTTATTTTTGGATAAGTCAAATTTGTGATTTGGCGGGTATGACGATGTGACATTCTAAGTGAATGAAGATGGATGTCTGACAGAGTATTTCCAGAAAGGTCACGTACATTGATTTCTTCAACCGTACCAAGAGTGGAAGCGGAGAAGGAAACTTCTTTTAGCTGACACGTAATGTACTGTTGTAAACGTCAATTAGTGATTTCGATGGATTTGACAATGTGGCATTCGAAGTGAATCTGATGTAATGATAAAGCGTAGCTTCTAGCCTCATCAATCGGTAAATGACAGAAATCAGGCAGGCAGCATGGCTAAGTCGGTCGCACCGAAGTAGGGTGTATAATCACCTATCTAGTGAATATTCATTTGTTCCTTTAATCTATCAATGATGTCCCATATATATATACGGGAACGGTTGCTGATCCCAACCATTGGTGATGTACATTCGATACACTCAAGAGAAATGAGTGGTCGGTCATGTGTGGCTGAGTTGCAAGATGTTCTTGTTGAACTCCAGTGTATCGTTCCTAGAGTACACTGATCGGAAGGTGATTCCATACCTTGTCATAGTTGGAAAATCCATTATCCAATACGCGCTTGCGATTTTGATTGTATACTATATAAGTAGAACGTGAGATGAAAGCGTTTCTGCTAGTTGATATCTATTTGTACATAGACATTATTATAATATCAAAAGGTTTTTGATATAAAGATATTTTGGATTCTCATAAGGGAAAAACCCGTTCCGTTCTGCGGCGTGGTCTTACGAGATATCGTTTACTTGTTCATATACCTATTTAAACTGTTTTACTCACACCAGTCCCATGACTGACCTGGAGTTTATTTGTTGTTTTCCCTAAACTCTTGGGTGCCTAAATTTGTACGGGCAGTCAAGTAGTCGGGTTTTACAGATATACTGGAAGAGCTTGGAGCAGGAGACTTCAAGATCATATAGCTATAGTTATTTCCGCTGTGTTGTAAGTGCTGTACTCTGATAAGTGCTATTGTATACATAACTGTTATATTTCAAAGTTATGTTATCTATTATATGTTATTCGTTCCGCTGTGAGGTTCGTGTTACTCTGATGTTATGTTCTTCTTCTTCTTCTATTCTAAGTTTCTATCTTATCTATTCTCACCTTCTAATTTCTTTCATTAACTATTCGGTTATTTTCGATCCTTGGATGTTCGATATGTGTTGTATATCGGATAACCAAGATCGCATTTTTCCGGGTCGTTACAGTTGGTATCAGAGCTTAAGTTAAGAATTACCTTGGCTCTGTGGCGTGACTCGGTAGAGATAGGGTTAGTAATACCCTCGATTGAGTTGAGTGTATATATACGAGAGTGCGTATTTGTATTTGATATAAAAATGGTTTTATATTGTGGAGATTCATTGGCTGAGTTGTTTATGAGTTCTAGTCGATCAGTTTGATCCACTGTATCGGTAGGAGTAAATAAACACTTGAATACGATGGACCGACACAGTATGGATATGTGATATATTATCATATATAGTATGTGTTGGGAGTTATTTTAATCGGATAAGATTATAAAATGTGAAATGGTTATATATAACCAATCAGAATTTATATAAGTAAAATATATGAAATTGAAATGAATTAAAGCTGAATTCAAATCAGAATTGGGGTTAAAATCCCAAATATTGGGAAAGTGTTTGTAATGGAATCTGGATTAAGTATAAGGAGATTTTAAGATCCTGGGAGATTTTAAATTGTTTACAAGCCTTGTGAAGGATATTTTGAAAGTGATTTCAATAATGAAAGTATTTAGAAATGGATTTGAAAGTGATATAGTATTGAACTCACTTCGATAGATGGAAAATAGATTCCGATGTTGATCATGACATCATCGGTGTTCATTTTCTAGTGTGTAAGTGACGGATTACTACCAAGGATTTTGATTTTTAATTGTTTTGAGAAAAACAAAATTGTGAATCCTGCAAAGGAAAGTTTGGGTTTTGAGAAAAACCAAGCGGTTTAAAACTCCCAGGAAAAAGACAGTTTGAATTTAAAAGCAATTGGAAAAAAAAAATCGTGGAGACAAACTGGAATGGAATCCGGTTAAGTGGAATTTGAATTGTAATAGAAATTATCAAGATAAAATTGGATTTATAAGATAGGGATTTGTAACGATATTTGGTTGGGGAGTTATGGATTTGGAATCGAGAATAGAACTTTGATTTAAAAGTTGAATTTGGCTCGGACAAACGAATGGGTGTGTTGAGGATAAACAGATCAGAGTTTGATTTGATTGATATTGGTATATGCTGAATTGACAGCAGGTGAAAGTGATAAGGTTAATATGCCCGACAAAACGGTACAAGTTTATATTTTATATGAGTTTGGAATTTATGAGCCGAATTGGCAAGCCGTTTGGCGTTTTGATTTTCTTTTGGGTTAAAGAAGGCCCAGAGAAGCGAGTTGGAATTTGAGCTATTGACCAGTACAAAGGAGGTGCTGGCGAAATTTTTCGAATGTTTAAAGTGTTAGAAAATTTTCAAAATTTTTGAAAATTTTAGTTAGTCGGAATGAATAAATATTTTTGTCGATATTAATTGGTTCAGTTGAAATCAGAAATAAGGGGTAAACAAATCTTAGGAATTCCAATAGATAGGGTCGTCCTCTAACTTAGCAATTTCGAGGACGAAATTATTTTAAGTGGGGAAGAATGTAATGACCCGCATTTTTTAGAGATATATAATTAATTTATTTAATTATATAATTGGTGATTTAGAGAAGTTAATGATCGTTCAATTAAATAATATTGAATATTTAATAAATAATCATAACATAATAATATATTATAATGTCGAAATAGTCGGAAATAGTGAAATTCACAATATCGTGTGAATTGAATAGCATACGAGATTTGGTGGAGTTTCGATTCGAAATATACTAACGAATATATTCAATCGACGACGGTTTGAACGTATAATTATAATATAATTATAATAGAGCTTGAAATGGCGTTGCAGTTCGTAAATTGGCGATTCGAACTTCAACTGAATGTACATGATTCGTTTTAAGCCGGATTTCTATGAAATAAGAAACGTGTGGAGCTGGTGGAGTATATCTTTCTAGTGGAAGAGAAAAATCGAGATTTCGTCGTGTAGATTTTGATGTATGTCCAAATCAAATTTCAGAAAAGTCGCTGTAGAGTTCCTTTATAATTTGCGACGCTTTATATACGTTATAAATGGATTTTCAGTATAAACTGAATATCGAGATAATCTGAAATCTGAAATATCAAGCTGTAAATTCTGATATGTTATTCTGAAGCTGTACGATATCATATGTGAAGATATACGAGAATATTAATTTATTTATATTTAATTTAATAATATTTAAATATATTTGTATATTTAAACGGTCTGTTCAGCGCTTGAAAAATAGCTAGTTTTGCATACGACCTCCGTTTTCGACGAAACCAGTTTTGTTAGATCCGCAATGTCAAATAGTTATTAGATTTCCAGTTCCATGATTTTTAGAGCCACTATGTGGTCGTACGGATTTTTAGAGTGAGAAACAGTCAGTTTTTGGACAGTTAAAAATACGATGTGTGAGCATACGGAGTCGGAATTCGACGAAACCAGTTTCGTTGGGACCGGAATGTCGAATTCTAGTTACATGTCCAGTTTTGTGATTTTTGAACATCGTGTGTGATCACACAGATTTTTAGAATACTGAAACGGATATAAAATAATAAAAAGAAAATATCCTAACTAAAATATGTGGACCAAACCAAAGCAACACATCCTCTTTACAGCCACACAAAGTTTCATCTCCCTTATATAATCAAATGTTAAGCCGCCACTCCTTCCTTCCAGAAACCCAAAACGCAGAAAAGAATCCTCCTTGGAAAATCAAAATAAAATCATTTAAATTCCTATAAATCGAGCTACATATATTTTGGAGTTGCTTATGAAGTACTCTTCATTTTGGTATGCAATTCATGGCACTCGACGCCAGTATTAGGGATTTCAAATATGTACAGCACCTCTAGGATTCACAATTTCTTCGATTTCAGGCATCAATCGCTGAAACTAAGTTTGGAATCATGTTTGCGATGGAGTTTGGGGTCGGTATGATTTTCTGGTGAGCGCTTCGCAGCAACTTTTGTCGCGCCTCCGTCTGACGAACGTCGAGATCGCGAGTGGAGCAAGGACGTCGAGTGTAACTTTGTGGTTATGAGAGTGTTCGGATTTCGTTGTAGAAGATTGATGGATATTTTAGTTTGAATCTCGGTGAAGGATTTAAAGTGAAAGGGAAGGTCAATGATGGGTTCGATGGTTTTCTTTTTACTGCCTGTAGAAGAAAAGGACGGGATGAGGAGATGAAGATGAGGGACGGGTGTATAAGGGGTGTTGGGCCAGATTTGTTAAGGTTGAGGCCCAATTTTCATTTTAAAATCCAAGTTTATATTTATTTAATTGTACCATAACTTGTAACCGCTATATCTCATCCATACGAGGTCAGAATCGAGAACCGTAAGTTGCGTTAGGATTGTATGGACGGTGGCTACGTCATGGAACTGACTGGAAGTCCATCGGAGCTCGTTACAATTTATGGAGAAATAAATTGTCCGACTGAGTCAAATAACGCAAACCGTTATTTAACGATTAACGCGCCAATGTGAGTAAATCTCACTAACTCTGAACAGTTTATAATTTCATGTTGTATTTTTAGAACTGTTAGATATTGGTTGATTGACTGTATGTTGACTGTTTGATTGAACTGCTAGTCAGTTAATTGATTTTTCTATATTGATTCTGTTTAACAGAATATATCATATGGAACTGAAAGTGATGTTATCTATATTGTCTAACATCTGTGATGCAGGGAAACAGGTTGGAGGAATCCGACTGGATTCCTCAACAGTTATTTTATTGTTTTTCATATGTTTTAATATATGATGTGAATTATAACCTGTTGTTGATTGTGTGTGCTTGGACGATATTGAACATCGTAATTTGATATGTTAGAATACCATGACATACCGGAATGTAGATAAAGGAGATTTTTCAAAGTGATATTGTAAAAGAGATATTTATAAAGTGGAATATTTATAAATAAGAAATGTTTATAAATTGGAATATTTATAAATAGGAGATATTTAAAAAGGAAATAACTGCAAATCATTTTCTTTTTGACTGGAAAGGGCTTGTGTAGCGGTTTGGGGATTTTCCCGATGCTCCCGATACAAAGGAGGTTATGGCGAATTTTTCCGGGAATTTAAGGAGTTAGAATATTTTAAGAATAAATTTGAAAAGGGATTATTTGTAAACCATTTACAAATAGAATTGAAAAGGAAACGTTATAAAAAGGAAATCATTTTTAAAGTATAGAACCGTTATTTAAAAGTAATTCTTTTCAAATGAATAAAACGTTGTTAAAAAGGAAATCTTTATAAAGTGAATAAAGTAAATCGAATATGGTATTCGAAGTTAGTTAATCGAATATGGTATTCGAAGTTAGTTAATTGAATATGGTATTCGAAGTTAGTTAATCGAATATGGTATTCGAAGTTAGTAATCGAATATGGTATTCGAAGTAAGTTAATCGAATATGGTATTCGAAGTTAGTAATCGAATATGGTATTCGAAGTTAGTAATCGAATATGGTATTCGAAGTTAGTAATCGAATATGGTATTCGAAGTAAGTTAATCGAATATGGTATTCGAAGTTAGTTAATCGAATATGTTATTCGAAAGGGGTTAGTCGAGTCAAGTTAGTTGAATAGAGTTAACCAGTTCAGTAGAGTTAACCAGTTCAGTAGAGTTAATTAGGTAGAGTTAACCAGTTGGAGTTAATCAGTTAGAATTAATCGATTAGAGTAAACAGTTAGAGTTAAGTGAATGGAGTTAAAGAATATAGAGTTAAACAAAATTAGAAACTGACTGGAGATTAGTTATGTTGAACAGTTTTCTGAGTATCGATCTGATGTTGGTTTCGGCCTTCGGGGTTTATACTTGGGAAGTTGTTCTCTTATTAGTTTACAGTTAGAGTCTGATAGTTGTGGGTTGGAAGTGATTGATGATTGATCGATATAATTTCCATCTGGAAATAATATCATTGTTTGCACACGAGTTTTTCTTTGATAGTTAAATCACAGACTATCGAAGTTTTGACCATTTTAACGTTGTTAATATGGAGAGACCGGTTGGATTATTATCCATAGAACCGCTCTGTATTGGCATAAGCGTTGCGAATCATATATGCCAAAGATAATTGAAGACGGAGTAAAATGCAAGGGCTATCCTGTTTACAGAATAGTGCCTTCGGTTTTTCCAGTCCCAGGACAACTTGTATGGACGAAGGTCTGACAGAGTATATCCAATGGATCGCGTAAGTTGATCTGTTCAAACGTATTCACGTTTGGTGGCGGAGGAATTCGTTTCTCTTAGCTGTATACCCGTGTTATTTTTGGATAAGTCAAATTTGTGATTTGGCGGGTATGACGATGTGACATTCTAAGTGAATGAAGATGGATGTCTGACAGAGTATTTCCAGAAAGGTCACGTACATTGATTTCTTCAACCGTACCAAGAGTGGAAGCGGAGAAGGAAACTTCTTTTAGCTGACACGTAATGTACTGTTGTAAACGTCAATTAGTGATTTCGATGGATTTGACAATGTGGCATTCGAAGTGAATCTGATGTAATGATAAAGCGTAGCTTCTAGCCTCATCAACCGGTAAATGACAGAAATCGGGCAGGCAGCATGGCTAAGTCGGTCACACCGAAGTAGGGTGTATAATCACCTATCTAGTGAATATTCATTTGTTCCTTTAATCTATCAATGCTGTCCCATATATATATACGGGAACGGTTGCTGATCCCAACCGTTGGTGATGTACATTCGATACACTTAAGCGAAATGAGTGGTCGGTCATGTGTGGCTGAGTTGCAAGATGTTCTTGTTGAACTCCAGTGTATCGTTCCTAGAGTACACTGATCGGAAGGTGATTCCATACCTTGTCATAGTTGGAAAATCCATTATCCAATACGCGCTTGCGATTTTGATTGTATACTATATATGTAGAACGTGAGATGAAAGCGTTTCTGCTAGTTGATATCTATTTGTACATAGACATTATTATAATATCAAAAGGTTTTTGATATAAAGATATTTTGGATTCTCATAAGGGAAAAACCCGCTCCGTTCTGCGGCGTGGTCTTTTGAGATATCGTTTACTTATTCATATACCTATTTAAACTATTTTACTCACACCAGTCCCATGACTAACCCGGAGTTTATTTGTTGTTTTCCCTAAACTCTTGGGTGCCTAAATTTGTACGGGCAGTCAAGTAGTCGGGTTTTACAGATATACTGGAAGAGCTTGGAGCAGGAGGCTTCAAGATCATATAGCTATAGTTATTTCCGCTGTGTTGTAAGTGTTGTACTCTGATAAGTGCTATTGTATACATAACTGTTATATTTCAAAGTTACGTTATCTATTATATGTTATTCGTTCCGCTGTGAGGTTCGTGTTACTCTGATGTTATGTTCTTCTTCTTCTTCTATTCTAAGTTTCTATCTTATCTATTCTCACCTTCTAATTTCTTTCATTAACTATTCGGTTATTTTCGATCCTTGGATGTTCGATATGTGTTGTATATCGGATAACCAAGATCGCATTTTTCCGGGTCGTTACAGTTGGTATCAGAGCTTAAGTTAAGAATTACCTTGGCTCTGTGGCGTGACTCAGTAGAGATAGGGTTAGTAATACCCTCGATTGAGTTGAGTGTATATATACGAGAGTGCGTATTTGTATTTGATATAAAAATGGTTTTATATTGTGGAGATTCATTGGCTGAGTTGTTTATGAGTTCTAGTCGATCAGTTTGATCCACTGTATCGGTAGGAGTAAATAAACACTTGAATACGATGGACCGACACAGTATGGATATGTGATATATTATCATATATAGTATGTGTTGGGAGTTATTTTAATCGGATAAGATTATAAAATGTGAAATGGTTATATATAACCAATCAGAATTTATATAAGTAAAATATATGAAATTGAAATGAATTAAAGCTGAATTCAAATCAGAATTGGGGTTAAAATCCCAAATATTGGGAAAGTGTTTGTAATGGAATCTGGATTAAGTATAAGGAGATTTTAAGATCCTGGGAGATTTTAAATTGTTTACAAGCCTTGTGAAGGATATTTTGAAAGTGATTTCAAAAATGAAAGTATTTAGAAATGGATTTGAAAGTGATATAGTATTGAACTCACTTCGATAGATGGAAAATAGATTCCGATGTTGATCATGACATCATCAGTGTTCATTTTCGAGTGTGTAAGTGACGGATTACTACCAAGGATTTTGATTTTTAATTGTTTTGAGAAAAACAAAATTGTGAATCCTGCAAAGGAAAGTTTGGGTTTTGAGAAAAACCAAGCGGTTTAAAACTCCCAGGAAAAAGACAGTTTGAATTTAAAAGCAATTGGAAAAAAAAATCGTGGAGACAAACTGGAATGGAATCCGGTTAAGTGGAATTTGAATTGTAATAGAAATTATCAAGATAAAATTGGATTTATAAGATAGGGATTTGAAACGATATTTGGTTGGGGAGTTATGGATTTGCAATCGAGAATAGAACTTTGATTTAAAAGTTGAATTTGGCTCGGACAAACGAATGGGTGTGTTGAGGATAAACAGATCAGAGTTTGATTTGATTGATATTGGTATATGCTGAATTGACAGCAGGTGAAAGTGATAAGGTTAATATGCCCGACAAAAAGGTACAAGTTTATATTTTATATGAGTTTGGAATTTATGAGCCGAATTGGCAAGCCGTTTGGCGTTTTGATTTTCTTTTGGGTTAAAGAAGGCCCAGAGAAGCGAGTTGGAATTTGAGCTATTAACCAGTACAAAGGAGGTGCTGGCGAAATTTTTCGAAAGTTTAAAGTGTTAGAAAATTTTCAAAATTTTTGAAAATTTTAGTTAGTCGGAATGAATAAATATTTTCGTCGATATTAATTGGTTCAGTTGAAATCAGAAATAAGGGGTAAACAAATCTTAGGAATTCCAATAGATAGGGTCGTCCTCTAACTTAGCAATTTCGAGGACGAAATTATTTTAAGTGGGGAAGAATGTAATGACCCGCATTTTTTAGAGATATATAATTAATTTATTTAATTATATAATTGGTGATTTAGAGAAGTTAATGATCGTTCAATTAAATAATATTGAATATTTAATAAATAATCATAATATAATAATATATTATAATGTTGAAATAGTCGGAAATAGTGAAATTCACAATATCGTGTGAATTGAATAGCATACGAGATTTGGTGGAGTTTCGATTCGAAATATAATAACGAATATATTCAATCGACGACGGTTTGAACGTATAATTATAATATAATTATAATAGAGCTTGAAATGGCGTTGCAGTTCGTAAATTGGCGATTCGAACTTCAACTGAATGTACATGATTCGTTTTAAGCCGGATTTCTATGAAACAAGAAACGTGTGGAGCTGGTGGAGTATATCTTTCTAGTGGAAGAGAAAAATCGAGATTTCGTCGTGTAGATTTTGATGTATGTCCAAATCAAATTTCAGAAAAGTCGCTGTAGAGTTCCTTTATAATTTGCGACGCTTTATATACGTTTTAAATGGATTTTCAGTATAAACTGAATATCGAGATAATCTGAAATCTGAAATATCAAGCTGTAAATTCTGATATGATATTCTGAAGCTGTACGATATCATATGTGAAGATATACGAGAATATTAATTTATTTATATTTAATTTAATAATATTTAAATATATTTGTATATTTAAACGGTCTGTTCAGCGCTTGAAAAATAGCTAGTTTTGCATACGACCTCCGTTTTCGACGAAACCAGTTTTGTTAGATCCGCAATGTCAAATAGTTATTAGATTTCCAGTTCCATGATTTTTAGAGCCACTATGTGGTCGTACGGATTTTTAGAGTGAGAAACAGTCAGTTTTTGGACAGTTAAAAATACGATGTGTGAGCATACGGAGTCGGAATTCGACGAAACCAGTTTCGTTGGGACCGGAATGTCGAATTCTAGTTACATGTCCAGTTTTGTGATTTTTGAACATCGTGTGTGATCACACAGATTTTTAGAAGACTGAAACGGATATAAAATAATAAAAAGAAAATATCCTAACTAAAATATGTGGACCAAACCAAAGCAACACATCCTCTTTACAGCCACACAAAGTTTCATCTCCCTTATATAATCAAATGTTAAGCCGCCACTCCTTCCTTCCAGAAACCCAAAACGCAGAAAAGAATCCTCCTTGGAAAATCAAAATAAAATCATTTAAATTCCTATAAATCGAGCTACATATATTTTGGAGTTGCTTATGAAGTACTCTTCATTTTGGTATGCAATTCATGGCACTCGACGCCAGTATTAGGGATTTCAAATATGTACAGCACCTCTAGGATTCACAATTTCTTCGATTTCAGGCATCAATCGCTGAAACTAAGTTTGGAATCATGTTTGCGATGGAGTTTGGGGTCGGTATGATTTTCTGGTGAGCGCTTCGCAGCAACTTTTGTCGCGCCTCCGTCTGACGAACGTCGAGATCGCGAGTGGAGCAAGGACGTCGAGTGTAACTTTGTGGTTATGAGAGTGTTCGGATTTCGTTGTAGAAGATTGATGGATATTTTAGTTTGAATCTCGGTGAAGGATTTAAAGTGAAAGGGAAGGTCAATGATGGGTTCGATGGTTTTCTTTTTACTGCCTATAGAAGAAAAGGACGGGATGAGGAGATGAAGATGAGGGACAGGTGTATAAGGGGTGTTGGGCCAGATTTGTTAAGGTTGAGGCCCAATTTTCATTTTAAAATCCAAGTTTATATTTATTTAATTGTACCATAACTTGTAACCGCTATATCTCATCCATACGAGGTCAGAATCGAGAACCGTAAGTTGCGTTAGGATTGTATGGACGGTGGCTACGTCATGGAACTGACTGGAAGTCCATCGGAGCTCGTTACAATTTATGGAGAAATAAATTGTCCGACTGAGTCAAATAACGCAAACCGTTATTTAACGATTAACGCGCCAATGTGAGTAAATCTCACTAACTCTGAACAGTTTATAATTTCATGTTGTATTTTTAGAACTGTTAGATATTGGTTGATTGACTGTATGTTGACTGTTTGATTGAACTGCTAGTCAGTTAATTGATTTTTCTATATTGATTCTGTTTAACAGAATATATCATATGGAACTGAAAGTGATGTTATCTATATTGTCTAACATCTGTGATGCAGGGAAACAGGTTGGAGGAATCCGACTGGATTCCTCAACAGTTATTTTATTGTTTTTCATATGTTTTAATATATGATGTGAATTATAACCTGTTGTTGATTGTGTGTGCTTGGACGATATTGAACATCGTAATTTGATATGTTAGAATACCATGACATACCGGAATGTAGATAAAGGAGATTTTTCAAACTGATATTGTAAAAGAGATATTTATAAAGTGGAATATTTATAAATAAGAAATGTTTATAAATTGGAATATTTATAAATAGGAGATATTTAAAAAGGAAATAATTGCAAATCATTTTCTTTTTGACTGGAAAGGGCTTGTGTAGCGGTTTGGGGATTTTCCCGATGCTCCCGATACAAAGGAGGTTATGGCGAATTTTTCCGGGAATTTAAGGAGTTAGAATATTTTAAGAATAAATTTGAAAAGGGATTATTTGTAAACCATTTACAAATAGAATTGAAAAGGAAACGTTATAAAAAGGAAATCATTTTTAAAGTATAGAACCGTTATTTAAAAGTAATTCTTTTCAAATGAATAAAACGTTGTTAAAAAGGAAATCTTTATAAAGTGAATAAAGTAAATCGAATATGGTATTCGAAGTTAGTTAATCGAATATGGTATTCGAAGTTAGTTAATCGAATATGGTATTCGAAGTTAGTTAATCGAATATGGTATTCGAAGTTAGTAATCGAATATGGTATTCGAAGTAAGTTAATCGAATATGGTATTCGAAGTTAGTAATCGAATATGGTATTCGAAGTTAGTAATCGAATATGGTATTCGAAGTTAGTAATCGAATATGGTATTCGAAGTAAGTTAATCGAATATGGTATTCGAAGTTAGTTAATCGAATATGTTATTCGAAAGGGGTTAGTCGAGTCAAGTTAGTTGAATAGAGTTAACCAGTTCAGTAGAGTTAACCAGTTCAGTAGAGTTAATTAGGTAGAGTTAACCAGTTGGAGTTAATCAGTTAGAATTAATCGATTAGAGTAAACAGTTAGAGTTAAGTGAATGGAGTTAAAGAATATAGAGTTAAACAAAATTAGAAACTGACTGGAGATTAGTTATGTTGAACAGTTTTCTGAGTATCGATCTGATGTTGGTTTCGGCCTTCGGGGTTTATACTTGGGAAGTTGTTCTCTTATTAGTTTACAGTTAGAGTCTGATAGTTGTGGGTTGGAAGTGATTGATGATTGATCGATATAATTTCCATCTGGAAATAATATCATTGTTTGCACATGAGTTTTTCTTTGATAGTTAAATCACAGACTATCGAAGTTTTGACCATTTTAACGTTGTTAATATGGAGAGACCGGTTGGATTATTATCCATAGAACCGCTCTGTATTGGCATAAGCGTTGCGAATCATATATGCCAAAGATAATTGAAGACGGAGTAAAATGCAAGGGCTATCCTGTTTACAAAATAGTGCCTTCGGTTTTTCCAGTCCCAGGACAACTTGTATGGACGAAGGTCTGACAGAGTATATCCAATGGATCGCGTAAGTTGATCTGTTCAAACGTATTCACGTTTGGTGGCGGAGGAATTCGTTTCTCTTAGCTGTATACCCGTGTTATTTTTGGATAAGTCAAATTTGTTATTTGGCGGGTATGACGATGTGACATTCTAAGTGAATGAAGATGGATGTCTGACAGAGTATTTCCAGAAAGGTCACGTACATTGATTTCTTCAACCGTACCAAGAGTGGAAGCGGAGAAGGAAACTTCTTTTAGCTGACACGTAATGTACTGTTGTAAACGTCAATTAGTGATTTCGATGGATTTGACAATGTGGCATTCGAAGTGAATCTGATGTAATGATAAAGCGTAGCTTCTAGCCTCATCAACCGGTAAATGACAGAAATCGGGCAGGCAGCATGGCTAAGTCGGTCACACCGAAGTAGGGTGTATAATCACCTATCTAGTGAATATTCATTTGTTCCTTTAATCTATCAATGCTGTCCCATATATATATACGGGAACGGTTGCTGATCCCAACCGTTGGTGATGTACATTCGATACACTTAAGCGAAATGAGTGGTCGGTCATGTGTGGCTGAGTTGCAAGATGTTCTTGTTGAACTCCAGTGTATCGTTCCTAGAGTACACTGATCGGAAGGTGATTCCATACCTTGTCATAGTTGGAAAATCCATTATCCAATACGCGCTTGCGATTTTGATTGTATACTATATATGTAGAACGTGAGATGAAAGCGTTTCTGCTAGTTGATATCTATTTGTACATAGACATTATTATAATATCAAAAGGTTTTTGATATAAAGATATTTTGGATTCTCATAAGGGAAAAACCCGTTCCGTTCTGCGGCGTGGTCTTATGAGATATCGTTTACTTATTCATATACCTATTTAAACTGTTTTACTCACACCAGTCCCATGACTAACCCGGAGTTTATTTGTTGTTTTCCCTAAACTCTTGGGTGCCTAAATTTGTACGGGCAGTCAAGTAGTCAGGTTTTACAGATATACTGGAAGAGCTTGGAGCAGGAGGCTTCAAGATCATATAGCTATAGTTATTTCCGCTGTGTTGTAAGTGCTGTACTCTGATAAGTGCTATTGTATACATAACTGTTATATTTCAAAGTTATGTTATCTATTATATGTTATTCGTTCCGCTGTGAGGTTCGTGTTACTCTGATGTTATGTTCTTCTTCTTCTTCTTCTATTTTAAGTTTCTATCTTATCTATTTTCACCTTCTAATTTCTTTCATTAACTATTCGGTTATTTTCGATCCTTGGATGTTCGATATGTGTTGTATATCGGATAACCAAGATCGCATTTTTCCGGGTCGTTATAGAAATGTTCTTCCATCTGCGTTCTATTTTGTCGTGTTCTCGAACAATCCGTTCTTTCTCATCTCTTCGGAGACCGGGGGAGTTCGGGTCGTTTCAGCGTGGTATCAGAGCTTTGGTTTACAAAGCGCAGAGAACAAGGCACATTAGAACCATACGAAAGAAATCATCAGATATTGGATTAGTAATATCCAATGGGAATGACTCGTTAGAGATGGGATCAGTAGTATCCTAGGACGAGTGTGAAGAGTATATTTTTAAAAATGAAAACGAATTTTGTTTTGAAAATTTAAATCAATTACTCGTATTTGATTGTTTATTTATATGAATTTGGACAATCCAATATATAAAGATTTTGCATATATGTCTTGCAAATGTGTATTCGAAGTTTTAATGTATTGGATAGTTATAGAATCATACTCTAGTTGCCCGGGGATAATTCTGGTGATGGGGCACCGTCGCCAGTATTTATTTTCGAGTAACGAAAGTGAGATTTCTATATTTCCATTAGACTGGTGTGAGAACCGAAATTAGATAGGGCTTATTGTTGTGATTTGGCATCAAAAATGTGATTTTTGACTATATAGCAAAATTATGTGTTTGAAATGCTAATCAACTAATTGATTGATGGTTGCGTTGTTTGATTACTGTTTTGATTAGTTGAAATTTTAACCATATAGCCAATTTGATCAAATAGTGAATATTATTGAAAATTGGTCGCATTTGCTTGTATATACATGTACTTACATTGAACAGGTCATAGCAAAGAGGCTAGAGCAGAAGAATAAAATTTGTTTGCCCGACAAATAGGTACATGTTTACTATAATATACTGTTTTGTTTGGGTGATGATGATTTTATGAGCCGATTGGCTAGCCGCTTGGGTTTTTCTTTTTCTTTTTGAGATCAGAAGGCCTATATGGCAATTTCGGGATTTTCCCGTGGCTCCCGGTGCAGGGGAGGTTATGGCGAAATTTTTCGAAAATTTAGGGTGTTAGCCAAATTTTTGAAGAATTTGAAAATTCTCAGAAACTGAAAAGTTAGAGAATGGAAGCCAGATCGAACGTAGAGTTGATTAATCAAACCACTTTCGACTTTGTTCCTTTTCGGGGACGAAAAGTTTTAAGTGGGGGAGATTGTAACAACCCGAAAATATGGGCCAGTTTAAAAATTTTATTTTGGCAAGTTTAGCAAATTTTGAACATTTAAAATAGATTATTTTAAATAATATCGACGAAAAAATGTTTTGAATTGAATTCGACGTATATATTTATATACGTCGTCGTTAGAATATAAATAATTATATATAATTATAAATAGAATTGAAAATGGCGCGGTAGTTCGATAATTCGATTTCAAACTTCAATTGAATGTACCGGGTGCAAAACAATCCGGATTTTAGTGAAACAAAAAATAATGGAATCTAATTGATAATATCTTTCCAACGAATCCGAAAAATCAAAATTTCATAGCGGGAATCAAAAGATATGTCCAGTTGAAAATTCTGAATAGTCGCTATGGAATTCAGGCCCTTAAAAATGGACATTTTGCAAACCACCTCGGATTTCGACGAAACCATTTTTGTTGGGTCCGTGATGTCAAATTATTGCTAGGTTTCAAATTTCATAATTTTTCGAATCAATATGTGAGCGTGGCAGAGGAAAACGTGTTTGACCAGTTTCAGTTGATTTTAATCGACTGGAAAATGGCCATTTTTCCAATGATCTCAGAATTCGACGAAACTAGTTTTGTTAGGACCGTATCGTCAATACGAAGCTAGAAAATATTTTTCTGGGATTTATAGAGTTAGTATGTGACCCCGGTAAATTGAAATGCGCGTTTAAATTCGATATATAGAGTTATATGTTGATTTTGACGAAAACTGATCGAAACAGTCGAATCAGCCTACGATACATATCCCATTGTGTTCGGAATGGGGGTAATTAGCTATGGACGACAGGCGGTGGGCCTCGTTTAGAGGTCGAAAATAAAAGTTGCTTTTTGGTGGAAAATAAAATAATTAAATAAAGAAAAAAATATAAAAAAAATAAAACTCTCTCCTTACATTGACCAGGCCCCCCCTTTTCAAAACTGATTTCAGTATATAGAAAAAAAAGAGAAGAACGGGGGGCGCGACTCGCCGCCGCCGCCCACCAGAGGCGTCGCGCCTCTGGCGCCACCTCCCCAGGCCAGACCCCCACCTCGCGGCGCACCTCCACCCTCCTCCACCTCGTTCGTCGTCGCCGTTTCCCACCAGACCCGCACCCAAATCGAAGACCCCCCCCCTACGCCACCGCACGACCCCCCCCTACGCCACCGCACGACCCCCCCCTTCTACTCTGCCTCGACCGCAACCCTCCCCATGTCCCGACAGCCTCTCTCCTTCCTCTTCCCTTCTGATTCGAGTGAGACCATCCCCATGCCGACGCTCCTCAATTCGATGCAGACCCTCCCCTCTTCGTGTGGTAAGATTAGTTGATTTTCATTTAGTATTTTATTTTATTTCAGTTTTAAAATATAAAAACCGTGTAGTAAAAATCCGATCTTTATGTGTTTGACTAGAAAAAAATTCGATTTTTATATATTGAAAAGCTAAGTAAAAATTCGATTTTTATATATTGAATAGCTAAGTAAAAATTTGATTTTTATATATTGAATAGCATAGTAAAAATTCGATTTTTATATATTGAATAGCATAGTAAAAATTCGATTTTTATATATTGAATAGCATAGTAAAAATTCGATTTTTATATATTGAATAGCTAAGTAAAAATTCGATTTTTATATATTGAATAGCATAGTAAAAATTCGATTTTTATATATTGAATAGCATAGTAAAAATTCGATTTTTATATATTGAATAGCTAAGTAAAAATTCGATTTTTATATATTGAATAGCTAAGTAAAAATTCGATTTTTATATATTGAATAGCGAAGTAAAAATTCGATTTTTATGTATTGAATAGCCAAGTAAAAATTCGATTTTTATATATGTAGAGACTACGGGCAACGAAAGTGACAAGAGGCAAGAACGACGAAGATTTCTACCTAAGAAGAGTCGTGGCGTTGGATTAGCAATTCTGTGAGAACTTCTCACCTTTTAATTTTATTTTCTAGTTATAAATATATACTAGGATGCAGACGGTGTTTAGTAGCACCCGACACCCGTCGTCCACAGACCATGGATGGCTTGTATGCTTGTTTGATTTTGATGTGTAGTTGATTGTGTGATGTGACGTGAAATGAAATAAAATATTTTATAGTTAAAAATAGAATTTTTAACGTGTGTATATGAAATGAAATAAATTAATATAAACAAATCGAACGATTTGTTTATATACACACATTTGACTGATATTGATTGGGACGAAAAATTTTACACATCGCCCAACTGCACAAATAAAATCTGTGTTTGATTGTTTGAAACCCCACACGGGTATTGGGATGATATATGACATACACTAATCCCAATAATTAGTTGTATGTCGATCGATCGATTGACAGACTGTTATAAGCGTTAAATATTTATATTTGATGCTTATACAGTGTAGAATGCACTTTGGATGATGGTTGATTATTCGTTGTTGTTATAGTATACATGTGTCGTAGGAAATCCATAGAAATAAAATCTATGGTAATTGATTGGGCTTCATTCCAGTTCTGAATAGAAATATTTGAATAGAAATATTTGAAAAAGAAATATTTGAAAAAGAAATATTTGAATAGAAATATTTGAATAGAAATATTTGAAATAGAAATATTTGAAATAGAATATTTGAAAATAGAAATATATGAAGCCGTGTTGATTAGATTGACGCCATTTTGACGTGAACGATATTTATATCGATTTCATTCATTTTATAATGAATATCGAAAATGATTTCAAAATCTGATATTTTGAAAAGAATTGAAATTTGAACTGAAATTGAAAAGAATTGAAATTCGAATTGAATTGAATGTAAAACGAATTCGAATTGAATTGAATGTAAAACGAATTCGAATTGAATTGAATGTAAAACGAATTCGAATTGAATTGAATGTAAAACGAATTCGAATTGAATTGAATGTAAAACGAATTCGAATTGAATTGAATGTAAAACGAATTCGAATTGAATTGAATATAAAACGAATTCGAATTGAATTGAATTTAAAATGGATTCGAATTGAATTGAATTGAAAAGAAAATGAATTAAAATCGAAATTGAATTGAAATCAATTTGAAATGAATTTAAAACGAATTTATATTGGAATTTTCAATTTTGATTTGAAATTGAATATGAAGTTGAAACCATTTTGAAAATGAATTTAAAACGATTTATACAGCACGTTTTGAATTGAAATCGACGAAGTATATATTATATATATAATATAATGGCCTGAATAGAACGCGCCGCGCCGCGGCAGTTCGCGAATTTCGACCATTGACTTCGAACGGATATTGCGGGAGATCCGACCGTCGGATTCTCCTGAAACAGAAACCGTTGGGTTTGTATCGAAAAGAGCTTTCTAACGAATATTAGAAATTAGAAATCTAACGGTTGGATTTGGAATTATGTCCAAATAAAATTTGGAAAAGGTCGTTGTAAGTGCAGTTCGATGGCCGTTGATGGAAATCGACTGTACGGGCCTTGATAAAATTATTAAAATAGTAATAATTTGTGTAAAATCATAAGAAATGATTTGTGAAGAATTGGGATGAAAAACTCCATATTTTAAAAGATAAAAATAGATTTTTATCGAAATGAACTAGTTTTGAACTAGAATTATAATTCTATTTATTTTTAAATAAATAAATTGGATATGAAATGGTTTTGAAAATAACCAAAATTTCCAATATTTGAATTGGAATGGATTTGAATCAAAATTGTCTTCGAAATATTTCGATGTTGGTTTTCGTGATTATACAGATGTTGTTATGGAAATTTGAAAGATATAGATATGTATATCGTTATTTCCAATACGATATCTGTTGGTCGTAGAATTTGACATTGAATATAAGCCGATATATTTTCTATTCAGAGCCTTGTATTTAATATCAAATGTGATTTGGGTTTGTCGTGAATGGTGTCTTGACTAACACTGTTCTTGAACCCAGTTGAGAAAAGATTAAATCTTTTTATTTAGATTTAATGAAGTGTACCAATTAAATAATATTTAATTGAATTGATATTGATTTTTGGGTTTATCGTGGACAGTGTTTTAAATAACACTCGTTCTTTGACCCGATAATTAATGGAATGTGGTTTTGGGTTTATCATGAACCGTGTTTTAAATGACACTGATTCTTTAACCCGTTAAAGATTAAAACTAAGTGGAGTTTTAATGAATCTTTAATTAGATTGAAATAATCGAGGATGGAGTATCACCAGTTTTGCTCCAGGCGTTAGTTAAATCTTTAATTAGATTTGAACGTGAAATGGTAATTGAATTTACCGATAACACCGTGGTGTTAGATATGAAGTATAACCAGTTTTACTTCATGGGATGAATAGGTTGGGATTGGGAAATTAAAACAAATGATTACTTCGGTAAGGTTCGTTAATCCCGACTAGTTGAATCGAAATTCAAAAGAAGATTAGAGAATAAATTCAAGGAATTTATCTTGGATAAAATTAATGGGAACCTTTCCCTATGAATGTGAAATTTAGAAACTAACTGTCGGTTAGCCAAGCAGAATGGTTTTCTGGATATTGATCTGATGTTGGTTTCGGCCTTCGGGGTTAATATTTGGGGAATTATTCTCTTGTTAATTTACGGTTAGTGACTGATGAATTGGAATGAGGCGTATGTTGTGTTTGTGTAACACTTTTATAATATATACGCGAGTTATTCAGAAAGACCGGGTTTATCCCATTCTGAATAACTGATTCGACGTGGTGTCGAAGATGAAGACGGTGGTTGAAGACCGGAGGTCTTCACGTCGTTTGGATAATTACTGATGATATTGATTGGGCTGTACACCCAAGAAGATGGAAACAGTTGGTGATTGTCCAGACGTACTTGGAGATCGATGGAGATGCGGGGTACTAGGTGCCTCCGGTTTCGTTCAGATCCAGAACGGACTTGTAAATGGACTGTGTGTCTGACATTGGATTTCATTCTGTGTGACTGATATCGGTTGCATAGAGTGGTTTGCCTGTGTGGCATGCTAAGATGCAATTGATCGAGGCTTCTGTTGAAAAGCAAAGTCTTGTGGTGATGATCAAAGCACAGCCCGTGTGGCACAGCTTTGTGTAACGTGAATTCGCGAGCCTCACACCCCGGTTGTGAACCAAAAACGGGAGAGGACCTCAGGGTGGGCATGCGTTTCTTTCTAGCTAGGGTGGTGTTAGTGACCTACCAGCCCTGACATTTATATACTTTTCACCTGTGTGGTTGTTGCTATTGCGAGGCGCCTCGGTTTGATCGGACGATCCGGGTCCGATGGAGTCATTCGTTGGCTCATTTACGCCCCAAAGGGCGGGGAAACGTAGTGTTCAGGAATTTTAATCCACATCGGTGGACTGGCCCTGACGATCCAAGGGTCGATGCGCTCTGACCCTGAGGCTCGGGCTAGAGAGTCTCGAAGACGGTGAGGACAATCCCTAGCCTCAGTTCGCAGATGGAAATCCAATTTCCAAATACGTGATTTTTGCGGTTTTAATTGTAGAGCCTAGTATGGCGACATGATATATGGTACCCATGCCGTCTATGATTGATACTTATGATTTGAAGTTGTTTTATGCACTATGCACTTATAATAGTATCAAATGATTTTTTTTAAACGTATCAAGCATTCTTGGCTGTTATAAGGGAAAACCCTATCCCCCGGCTTGCGTTGCATTGTGTGATAGGACCTGGGTCTTATAACAGCTTCATTTTTCTTTATTTAGCGTTGCGCTGTTTGTTTTATGCACTGGTATTCTTGGGAGGAAACCCGTTCCGTGTTATACGGCGTGGTCCCTTGATTTACCGAACATTAAAAGTCAAGTTTTAAATAACTGTTTTAGTTCTCACACCAGTCCCATGACTGACCTGGAGTTTATTGTTTTAACCTAAACTCTGGGTGCCCTTATTTTGACACGGGCAGCTAGTAGTTTTGGTTTTGCAGATTTATATTCACAGGATCCTGGTTTACAGCTGGGATGATATCCGGAAAGCTTTGTATCCGTATATCTCTTCTAGTTGTGTATTGTATTATTTTCCGCTGCTATGTAACTTATTGTAATCTCTGATATTTCTGTGTAATATTTATTTGTTTATACTCTGTATATTCTTGTAATCTGATGCATTGTTGTAATATACAATGAAATGTTCTTCCGTCTGCGTTCTATTTTGTCGTGTTCTCGAACAATCCGTTCTTTCTCATCTCTTCGGAGACCGGGGGAGTTCGGGTCGTTTCATAGGTGGCGGCAGTGGTGGCGGCGCCGCCCTGGGGCGCGGCGGCTCATCGGGGGGGGAGCGATGGAGGCGGCGGCGGCTTCCCCCCCCCCCCCCCCGTCGCCTGCTCTCTCTCTTTTTTTTTTTCTTTCGTTCTGTACTGAGAATGGGGGGGGCAACGGGTTAAGGGGGAGAGAGTTTTATTATTATTATTATTTCCACCAAAAAGCAACTTTTATTTTCGACCTCAAAACGAGGCCCACCGCCTGTCGTCCATAGCGTATTACCCCCACTACGAACACAATGGGATATGTATCGTAAGCTGATTCGGCTGTTACAATCAGTTTCCGTTGAAATCAACATATAACTCTATATATTGATTTTGAACACGCAATTCAATTTACCGGGGTCACATACGAACTCTAAAAATTCCAGAAAAATATTTTCTAGCTTCGTATTGACGATACGGTCCTAACAAAACTAGTTTCGTCGAATTCCGAGACCGTTGGAAAATTGGCCATTTTCCAGTCGATTAAAATCAACTGAAACTGGTCAAACGCGTTTTCCTTTGCCACGCTCACATATTGATTTGAAAAATTATGAAATTTAAAACCTAACAATAATTTGACATCACGGACCCAACAAAAGTGGTTTCGTCGAAATCCGAAGTCATTTGCAAAATTCCCATTTTTAAGGGCTTGAATTCCATAGCGACTATTCAGAATTTTCAACCGGACATATCTTTTGATTCCCGCTATGAAATTTCGATTTTTCGGATTCGTTGGAAAGATATTCACAAATAGATCCTAATGTTTTTGGCTTCGCTAAAATCCGGATTGTTTTGCACCCGGTACGTTCAATTGAAGTTTGAAATCGAATTATCAAACTAACGCGCCATTTTCAATTCTATTTACAATTAAAATAAATATTTATATTCTAACGACGACGTATATAATATATACGTCGAATTATATTCAAAATAAATTTTCGTCGTCATTATTTAAAATAATTCATTTTAAATGTTCAAAATTCACTAAAATTGCCAAAATAAAAATTTTAAACTGGCCCAGAATTTCGGGTTGTTACATATATACGTTAAAAATTATATTTTTAACCATAAAATATTTTATTCAACACATGAATATTTTATTCCATTCCACATAACAATCGATTTTCACAACATAATCAAATCAAACAAGTCGTCTACGGTCTGTGGACGACGGTATCGGGTGCTGCTAAGCACCTTTTGCATCCTAGAGTATATTTTTAACTAGAAAATAAATTAAAGTCATAAGTTCTCACCTTTGGGATCCACTCCTCCATTCCTTATTTCTGAACAGTTCAGATTTGGATTCGTTTTGCACCAGTTCCATCGCAATCCTTTTCACGCTGCTCATAGTAAAAATCATATTTTTAATACGGTGCTATTTATTTAAAAATCACAGTTTTATTTTGCTACATTATATATAAAAATCATATTTTGATATCGATGTTCAACAATCAAAATCATATTTTTATAGATTCTCTTTTTATATAAAAATATTATTTTTAAGTCACTGTTATACATATAAAAATCAAATCTTTTTAATGTATAAAAATCAAATCCTTACCTTGCTAGAGTATATATATAAAAATCACATCTTTTCTATATATAAAAATCTAATCTTTTCTATATATAAAAATCTAATTTTTCCTATATATAAAAATCTAATTTTTTCCTTTCTTTTCTATATATAAATCAGATTAAAAAACAATGCCCTAATTACTAAACTAACTAAATCAATCACCTAAAAAAGAAAGTAAATTAATTAAAAATTCACTTTTCTTTGATGGAGGAGGGTGGTCGGAGAACAGTAGGCGCAGATCTGATGTCGGAGGTGAGCTCGGACCTGCGTGGTGCGCGCGGTGGTGCGGTAAGGTTCACTTTGGCTAAGGATGCAGATTTGTCGGTTTTTAGGAGGAGGAGGGAAACCACGATCGCTGTGGTGGCGGGTAGGGTAGTTGGTGGTTGGGGAAGGCTCAGTTGGTGATGTAGAGGGGTCCGGTGACGGGAGTGGGAGGTTCCAGATTGGATTTGGGCTAGAGCGTTTAGAAAAGGGAGGAGATAGAAGGAGAGAGGGCGGCAGTCGAAGGGGGTCGGCCGAGGTGGACGCGGCGGTGGGAGGTGCGCGGTGGTGGTTTGGTAGAGAGGGGATTCGGTGGAAGCCATCGTCAATTTGGGGAAAGTGAGGAATTTTCTGATCGAGGAAAATAACGAGGGAGGGGGGTATTTGTAAAGTTATATTATTATTTATTTTGTTTTTTTCAAAAAGGTTGACTTTTTATTCGAACTCCAAATGAGGTCCAACGACTGTCGCCCCTAGCTAAATGCCCCCATTCCAAACACAATGAGATATATTTCATAGCCCAATTTGGCTGTTACGATTAGTTTCCACTAAATTTAAAATATAAAACAATATATTTTAAATTCAAATGCACATTTTAATTTACCAAAGCCACATACTGACTCCAAAAATTCAAGAAATATAAATCTAGCTATGTTGGGATGATACGGTCCTAACGAAACTAATTTCGTCAAATTTGGAGACCGCGTCAAAAACGGTCATTTTCCAGTCGATTAAATTCAAACTGAAATTACCAAACATGATTTCTTTTGCCACGCTCACATATTGATTTCAAAAATTATGAAAATTGGAATCTAGCAATAATTTGACATTCTGGGTCCAACAAAAGTGGTTTCGTCGAAAACGGAGGTCGTTTGTAAAATCTCTATTTTTAAGGGCTAAATTTCCATAGCGACTTGTTGGCTAGCTTTTGGACCAAGCCACCAAGGTTCATATATAAAGATAATATGGATCTACACATGTCAAAACCATTAAAGATTCGATCGTAGTCTTCCTATCTCCCTCGGATCGTGATGCTACTACACCCCCCCATCGCAGCTCCCTACCGCGATTCGATCCATCCACACCTGAGTCATTACCACGATCGGATCCCTGAAGCTGAGAGATCAAGGCCACAACCAAGTCATTCACGATCCGAAGATAAAGGATCTTGCGACACCTGTCCATAACTTCCATTTTGACCATTTCTTCATCAAGCTACGAACCAATCCGAGATCCTCAGGATTTGTGCCACATGTGACCATGACCCGTCTGCAAATATCACCTATAAATAGCCCCAGACTTGGCATTTTTCAGGATCTTTTTGGTAATTCGGAGCTCTAATCATATCTCCATTATTTCTACTCAGAGTTATCTTGAATTTACTGAGTGAATCAATATTGTAAAAGTGAGGTTGAGAGATAAATCATTGGTTGTACTCGAATCTTAAGTATAATCATTGAAATAAAGTGGATGTAGGCTCATTAACGCTGAACCACTATAAACCTTGTGTCTTTTCTGCTTTTTCTTGCATTTTTTCTGATATTATTCTCCCCCAAATTAGAACAATTCGGGTGTTAGACCCAATTTTGGATCTAACATTTTGGTGCTTTCACTGAGAACCTGAGTCTCAGCATATTGGATTGTAGTTCTATTGTTTGGATAGTAAAGTTCGAAGAAAACAGTCCAAAACTCCACTGTTTCGATTTTTGAAGATTTCAGTAAAGCTCAGATATCATGGCTGGAAAGAAGTCTAAGGAAGTACGAACTTCGCAGGCGAATGAAGCTGCGAATGAAGCAATTGAAGAAAGTGTGCATGAACAGGTCAAAGAAGAGCTCTCGGATCATGGTAATGTAGGGGCGATCCGATCCAGTGATGGTGTAACGAACCAGATAGCTGAAGGAGTTACTACCCGATCGAAGGACCACGCCGCGATCCCTCTTGCACCTATCACCACGAACCGACGTCAAGGGGGTACCACGAGCCACCATCCTAGGAGGACCACGATCCGAACTGACAATCAGACTACTACCTGACCTGGGAAGGAAATTATGGCTCGTTCTGCTCATGATGGTACTTCTACTCAACCCGGTTCGAGTTTCTTGCGTATAAGAGAAGATGAAGATGACCAGTTCGACCCTTCTGCTCCAGTTACCGAAGGGCATCTGACTCGGATACTTGAAGCATTGGACTGGCAAACTGATGAATTGGCTGCTCAAAGGCAGGAGAGCTCGTTGCTACGTCAGAATATTACTGCCTTAGGTAGACGAATTGACGATATTCAAAGGCAGGTTTCGCCACCTCCAGCTTACCCTTTATCCCCGGAACATACATCCTTGTTTGAAGTACCTCGGAGAAACCGGCGATGGCCTCCATTGGAAAGGGCTGAGAATATAGAAGTGCTTAATCAGGAAACCAATGACTTTAACTTAAATGAGGCCATCCTGCCGCCTAAGAATAGAGGCGTTATTGATCCTGCTTAGAATCGATTTGTTCCTCCTGCTCGTCGTGCGACTGATCGCGGCAATAGGGAGCAACGGAGTTCTGTCCAGGACCCAGACCTTGCAGCAGCACGTCAAAGAAATGTTGGAGGGGCTCGCCGGGCAAGAAGTGCTGATCCCGAATCCAGTTTGACCCATGCGGATGTCAAAGCCATGATCAGGCAAATGATGGTGGAAAGTCGCAGACAAAGAACCGAAGATTGGGGTATAGGTCGTAGTCATTCGTCTTTTACAGATGATATTTTAGAGGTTCGATTCCCGAGGAAATTTAACATGCCATCCATGAACCGTTATGCGGGAAAGGCTGATCCAGTTCAACACCTGATGAGATATTCATGGTACATGAATGCAGCCGCCGCTTCCGATGCCGTGGAGTGTAAGGTGTTCCCGATATTCCTGGAGGATACGGCGTTAATGTGGTTCACTCGTTTTCCAGCACGATCAATCTCCAGTTTCAGGGAATTAAGTGAACAGTTTGTAAATCAGTTCCGATTACATACCCAGAGATCTAAGAATGTCATTGAGTTGTCCCTCATTAAGCAATGTCCGAACGAATCTTTGAGGTCCTATTCAGATCACTTCAATTTAGCGGTAATAGAGGTTAGAGATCCCCATGAACAAACTATTTTGATGGCTCTAATTGACGGAGTGGATAAGGATACTAAGTTTGGAAGATACCTGGCCAGTAAACCACCGTTAACCAGAGATATTTTACGAAAAGGCCAACATCCGCATGCATCAAGAGGAAATTTACGCCAACCGAAAGAGGAAGGCTGCTGATAAGGAGGATATCCCAAGTAATGTGGCCGTTAAGAAAATGGGAGATAGCTCAGGAAAAGTTGAAGTTAATGTTGGGAACAAGAATCAAGGCAATGGTCGCCAATCGGGGAATATTAATAACAATAATCGAAAGAGAAATCAAGGAAATGACTCTCAGAGAAGATCCCGGCCCAGACCGTTTGAGAGCTTCATACCGATAAATGATACGTTGGAAAACATCTTCCTGGATACGTATAATGTCCTCCAATACAAAAGGCCTCCTCCGAGAGATTCTACAGAAAAAGAGCCTGAAACTGGGAAATTCTGTCTTTTTCATCAGGTTCATGGTCATTCCACAAACGAATGTCGTCATTTGAGAGATGTGATTGCAAAATTGCTCCGAGAAGGAAAGCTTGATGAATCTAAGGTGACTCTTAGGGATAGGGGGCAAGCCGTACAAGCCCCGAACCAAAGCCAACCTATTGCCAAACCAACGGCTCAGCAAAAAGGAAAAAATATCGTTATCAATACCATAGTTGGTGGGCTTCACCTGGCAGGGAACAGTTTCAGAGCTATGGATCATAACGTGAATGTAGCTAAACAACATTTTGAAGTATGGGAATGTAGCAACCCCGAGGATAACGCTCCGGTTAAGCAACAAAAGACGATGTCTGATGACGTTATATTTCGCGAGCGAGAGAGTATTGGGGTTCACTCCCCAACTGAAGGCCCATTAGTGATCACCGTCACCATCGGTCCAGCTATAGTTCATAAAGTTTTAGTGGAAAACGGGAGTTCAGTCAAATTCTGTTCAAGAAAACATTCGACCAAATGAAACTCGAGCCAAAGGATTTGAAACCATGCGAGGGTTGGATACATGGATTTAATGGGGCCTCGACCGCTCCAATGGGATACGTGGAATTGTCAGTAACCCTTGGGGAAGGAGAACGCCAGAGAGTGAGAATTCTCCCCTTTGTAGTCCTGGACATTGAGTCGCCGTACAATGCCTTTTTGGGCCGGCCAGCCCTAGCCAAATTCAGGGCCTGCATTGCACCCCGGTGCCTGTTGTTGAAGTTCCCGACGGATGCCGGCATAGGCATAGTCAGAGGAGATCAAGTTGTTGCACGAGCATGCTACATTGCAGAATTAAAAATGCTCCGCAAAGGGAAAGATGTAGAAACAAAACGTGGATCTTCCCCTCCGAGGGAGGAATCGTCGTAGCAACTAAAGAAAATAACTCCGGGAGAGTCGCCCAGAGAGTTGCCCGAGGACATAGATCCCAGAGAGGATGAAGAGCCTGAGGGCAGAATGGCGACTCCCAATGAAGCGACTTTGGATGTACCAATCGATGATAGTGACCCAGAGAAGGTCCTGCAGAATGGATCCTAGTTGGATCCTATTCGTGCCAAAGAATTAACAAATTCCCTGAAAGCTAACTTGGATGTATTCGCCTGGACCCATGCGGACATGTGTGGGATATCTCCCTCGATTATGAGTCATTCGTTAAGCATCAACCCGAAACATCCTCCTGTCAAACAGAAAAGGCGAATGCTTTTCCCAGAGAGGTCTGTCGTCTTGAAGGAAGAAGTTGAAAAGCTTTCCCTGACTGGATTTCAAACCCGGTTTTGGTAAAAAAAAAAGGCCAATGGAAAGTGGCGTACATGCATCGACTTCTCAGATCTAAACAAAGCCTTCCCAAAGGACATCTTTCCGTTACCTCGAATAGATCAGTTGGTAGATTCAACCGCGGGGCATGAACTTCTTTTATGGATGCATACTCAGGGTACATTCAGATCCCCACGCACGTCTCAGACCAAGAGCATACCAGCTTCATTACAGAATTGGGATTATACTGCTATGTGGTGATGCCTTTCGGTTTGAAGAATGCCGGTGCTACATATCAGCGATTGGTGAATAGAATGTTCTACAACCAAATCGGGAAAACGATGGAAGTATACGTTGACGACATGTTGGTAAAGTCCAAACAATCATCCGACCATACTATTAATTTGGCAGAGATGTTTGGGACTCTCCAAAAATATGGGATGAAACCGAATCCTTTGAAATGTTCATTTGGGGTAGCATCTGGAAAATTCCTAGGATTCATCGTCAGCTCGCGTGGAATCGAAATCAATCCAGATCAAATTACAGCTATCCGGAATATCCAAGAACCAAAGCAGATTAAGGATGTCCAAAGCCTTGCTGGAAAGGTGGCGGCGCTGAGTAGGTTCATCTCCAAAGCTACAGATAAATGCATCCCGTTTTTCGAGCTGATAAAGCGAGGCAAGCACAACTTTAAATGGACTCGCGATTGTATAGAAGCATTCCAGAATATGTTGAACCATCTGGAAAGACCCCCGATACTGTCTAAGCCTGTGGATCACGAGGATTTATTTGTGTACTTGGCAGTGTCATCTCACGCAATCAGTTCGGCTTTGGTAAGAGAAGATGATAAGGTACAAAGACCGGTGTACTATGTGAGTAAGAAATTGGCTGCCGCAAACAGAATTATCCAAAAATTGAAAAGATGGCATATGGCTTACTAATTGCATCTAGAAAACTTCGCCACTACTTCCAGGCTCATCCCATTACTGTGTACACCGATCACCCACTAAAGCAAGTTCTGCAAAGGCCAGAAGCATCAGGAAGGTTGCTCAAATGGAACATCGAGTTGAGTCAATTCGACCTGAATTTCCAACCCCGAAGGTCGATAAGAGGGCAGGCACTTGTAGATTTTATAGCAGAGTTCAGCATCCCAGAAGATGATGTAGTAACCGAAGAGGATGATTCACCAAAGCTACTCCTCGACCCTAATGCCTGGAAACTATACACCGATGGGGCTAAAAATGACAGACGATGTGGCACCGAAGTGGTTCTCGAAACTCCTGTGAAACAGCTAATATATTATGCTCTTAGACTGGAGTTCCATGCCACTAATAACGACTCCGAGTATGAAGCCCTAATTGTCGGGATGGAACTCGCAAAGGAATTGGATATCACAAAGCTAGACATCTTTTGCGATTCCAAGATAGTCGTAAACCAGGTCACTGAATGTTTCAGGCCAAGAGTCCAAGTTTGATATCATACTTGGAAAAAGTGAAGAAGTTGCTGGATGGTTTTGACCACCACAGCATATCTCATATTCTCCGAACGGAGAATCAAAAGGCAGACAAGTTAGCGAAAATGGCTAGTTCAGATAATCCTTAGGATACGGAGCTGGTCCCAATTGAAGTACTTCAGTCTCCTAGCATATATCAGATGGAAGTTGATCTAGTACTAGAGATTGGACCTGAGAGGGAGTCATGGATGACTCCTCTAAAGAAGTTTTTGATAAATGGAATGCTTCCGACGAAGAAAAGTGAGAGGCGTGCAGTTATACGAAAAGCATCCCGATATGTGTTGCAAGGCAATGTCCTATACAGACAAGGTTTCTCGATGCCCCTCCTCCGGTGTATCGCCCGTGATGACATCAAGCGTGTGCTGAAAGAGGTCCACGAAGGTGAATGTGGCGATTACACTGGAGGGAAAACGTTGGCGAAGAAGATATTGCGGTATGGCTATTTCTGGCCTACCATAAACAATGATGCATCCAAGTATGCACGACGTTGTGACGCTTGTCAGAAATTTTCCAAGATACCTAAGGCGCCACCTAGCCAGTTGAAGACAATGACAAGCCCGTGGCCTTTTGCTATGTGGGGGATTGACATTATTGGGAACCTTCCCATAGCAAAGGGCGGAGCAAAGTTCGCTATTATGGCCGTGGATTATTTCACTAAATGGGTAGAAGCAGAGCCTTTGACCACGATCACAACCAAGCAAGTGATCAATTTTGTTGTCAAGAACATTATATGTCGGTTTGGGATTCCAAAAGTCATCATAATCGATAATGGGACCCAATTCGACAGTACCGAGTTTCGAGATTTCTGTCAGAAGTATCATATCGAGAAAAGATACACCTCTATGGCACATCCGCAATCGACCGGACAAGTCGAAGCGGCAAACAAGGTGATTAAATCCATTCTAAAGATAAGATTGAAGAGGGCCAAAGCCATGTGGGTTGATGAATTACCCTTGGCTCTATGGGCCTATAGGACAACGTACAAGTCAGTGACGGGTCACACCCCGTTTTCTCTTGCTTTTGGAGCTGAAGCGGTCATTCCGGTCGAGTTGGAAGTACCATCTCATCGAACTACTTATTATGATCTGATGACCAACAATGAGCTGTTCCTTGAGTCTTTAGACGTGGCTGAAGAAAAGAGGGATAAAGCCGATCTACGCGCCTTGAGGCACAAGCAACAAGTTGCTCAGTATTACAACAAGAAAGTCCGAGCTCGTACCTTCGAACTCGGACACTTTGTTCTGAAGCGCGTATTTCCACCCCCAGTACATACGGGCCAGAAATGGGAAGGACCGTACTCCATTTTACGAAGGCATGATAATGGAACCTTCAAGCTAGCAACCGTGGATGGAGATGAAATCCCCAGAGTGTGGAATGCCCAGCATTTGCGACCTTATCTGACATAAAATTGTCAGTTTTGCTCTTTTGTTTTTAGGACCATGTAAGAAGGCTCGACTTGCCTACAACAGTCTGGTTACTTGAACAAAAGATTATAAAGTGGACGTAGGTCATGATTCGACCGAACCACTATAAAAATATCGCATGTCATTTACCTTTTCTGCACTGTTTCCTGTCTGCTCTTTTATTTTAATTAAAATAGATCATTACCATTTTGAGATTTTTTTTAAGCTAGGCAGCAATCACAATATACCTAATTCGAAAAGCCATCTATCAGATCGGAAGACTAACGGTAACTAAAGCTCCAAAAGGTGCAGCGAGGTAAATCACACTACTGCTTGCACTTCAACTCTCGAGATTAGGGAGAGAGTATAAAGGACACAAAAATAACATCCCCAAGGAGTTCAGGTGCACCACGATAAAACCACCTTGATAACACTCTAACCCGCTGAAGGATCGGGAGAGTATAAAGGCGCTAGAGACTTAGCGCCCCCAGAACTTCTGCCCCGCTAAAGGATCGGTAAGCAGACCAAGAATTGAGCTCGAACTCTAACCCGCTGAAGGATCGGGAGAGTATAAAGGTGCTAGAGACTTAGCGCCACTCGAACTCTAACCCGCTGAAGGATCGGGAGAGTATAAAGGTGCTAAAGACTTAGTGCCACTCGAACTCTAACCCATTGAAGGATCGGGAGAGTATAAAGGTGCTAGAGATTTAGCGCCACAAGAAATCTTACCCCGCTAAAGAATCAGGAGAGTATAAAGGCACAGTGACATATGCCACTCAAGGGCTCCCATCCCACCACACGAGTGGGGACAAGAATGAAAAAGGGGGCCCGAACCCCTCATTTCCGGGAATGGGGGGGCAGCGCATGTATGACTCTAATCACTCCTCAATAAGCCCTGGCCAGGCACTATATTAATGATTGATTGGGGGCATGTGCATACGACACTTTGCATTAGTGAACACTACACGTTCACTTAGTACACGAACTTTTCAATGATTATCATTCATGACTTCAATATTTAGTTACGATTGTTTTGATTATGATTGTTTTTAAATTTTTTGATTCAGGATAATAAACTCTGCAAACATGGTAAACTTGCAGGTACACAATGGTGTAAAAGAAATAGATTATCATTCACTAAAAGCAGGTTTACAAGAACAAGAAGCTAAACAAAAGTGAGGGTCACTCTCACAACTACATTTTTTGGCCAGTGGAAAGCCTAAAAGCAAAAATATGAGCCAATAAGTGCATTCTATTTACGCTTGGGAGATGACTTTGACTTCTTTTCCTTCTTCTGTTTCTCCAACTCCTCTTTTCCAGCATCAGAGCAGTCACTCTTCTTCCTCTTTCTCTTATCAACAAGAGACTTCGGGGGAGAACTAGAAGGTTGGGAGCCAAGCTGAGTAGTTATTGATTTGGAAGAGAATCTTATAGCCAACCCAGTTTTGGGGTCGACTTCAGAGATGAGGGCACGTATACAGGGTCCTGTTCCCCCTTCTTAAGAACCAACTGCTTTTCTTTCCTAGCCCGCATATCAGCCAAGGTTTCACTATCATCATCCTTGGCCTCATCTGTGATGACAACTTCCTCTTTCTCATCTCCGTGACCACCATCTGTGTCTTGCAAAGCCGCAATAACCTCAGCGTCCGCAGGAGCGCCGGTGCCGGATTCTGCAGGTGCTATGGTGACCTTCTCACTTGTTGTACCCTCGGTTTGCTTTGGAATCTTAGAAACTTCTACATCAGTGCCTGAGGGGACATCAACTTTCTCTTCCACTACCTTCTCCTCTGAATCTTTCTTCACCGGTTTGATACCTACACCATGAGAAGCAAATGTTAATGAATCGGGAGAAGATGTGGCCATATCAGTTGTCTGTCCCGTGAGACGACGACAAGCTACGACTGCTTTGATGAACTGTGGAGAGAATATGGAGATACCTTCAGCCGACTCATCGCCCAGATTTGTAATGGTGGCTCCAAGAACTGGAGGGGTTAGAGCCAAGGGAATCAACGGATCATCAGGGTTATATTCCTCAACTTCAGAGGTTTTGGGCTCCACCACCGAGCTAGAGCCTTCATCAATCTTATCCTTGCCCTTGAGCTTAATCTTCTCCCCTCGATCTCTTCATGGATTAGGCGTCTGCCTTTCTCCAAAGCCTCAGGTTCTTCACCTCTGAGAAAGGTCTGCATCGGCTGGTTTTCATCAATCTCGTCGACCATCAACCGCCGCTTCTCGCCTTCGACAATTACATCCCATACATTGGCCAAAGTATCATGATAGTCCGGAATCCAAGAGATGTCTCGAGTCTTGATGACTTGACCAAAGAAGTCGAACCATAGTTCCTCAAAACCAGCTATCTCTTTTTCAGCGAGCTTACCAGCATCAGCAGTGGCCGATTCAAGAGCATTATTAGCGTTACTTTCAACGAGAGTTGCAAGCTCCTCAGCTTGGACAAGTTGATCATTTAAAACCCCTTTTTCTGTTTTGGCAAGAGCGAGGTCGTCATTTAAGCTCACCCTCTCTTTCTCCCATGCAGCTTTCTCAACAGCAAAGCGTTCATGTGTTGTTTTCAGTTTAGCGTTGATTGCCCTAATATCTTCCACTTGCTTCCTCAGAGCCACCCGTTCCTGGCTGTTTGAATCAAGCTCACTACGAAAACTCTCCCTAGCACTTTCCAGCTTAGACCTATAATTCTCTGCATCTCGCCGAGCTAAAGCCAGTTGGGCCTGTGCATCCTTTAGTTCTTTTTCCATTTTGCTCCTAACCCTAGCATCATTCTCAATTTTCACTCGGGACCTGGTCGCGTCCGTTTCTAGGCGAAGGATGACATCTGAAAGATGAATGACATGCCTCTTCATTACCTCATATTGTTTAGCCACATGGCATACGTACCCTATCACCTCTGTATCCCAATCCTCGGGGACCGGTTCAAGATCCGGGACGAACATCATCTTCTCAAAGAAAATATCAGGGAATTGCTTTCGTAAGCGCTCCAACCTGGCCTGAATTTCAGAATTGGGAGAATATTCTGTGCAGGGGTGGTATCTAAGTCGTGCTTACCAGAGGAAACATGAGATGCCTTTCTCTTCTCCATGATCTTGCCCTCATCTTTGTTTTTTTCCCTCTGGCTCGTGGTGTTTTTTAGAAGACTGGATATGAGAAGGCGTACATTTCGGAGGGGTCAAATCTCTAGGAAGTTGCTTACCCTCAGCCGGTAGCGATGGACGACTGTGAGGCTTTCCAGAACCTTGCTTTGATGGAGATCGAGATCGTGTAGAATAAGATTGATGAGAATCCCGGGGCCGATGACTATCTCTTCCCCGACTATCACTACGAACATGCTCGGGATTTGGAAGGAGGCTTGGTGTGCCCTCACAAAGGGAACGATAAGAATAAGACCATTTACGTGACATCTCCCCTGCAAAAGAAACAGGTGCATGTTAAAACTATGAATGTCAGTGGTATAAGAGTGTTATGACAAATGGTGCATGTGATTTGTGCATCCCGTGAAATCCCCCTTTAACGGACCAGGGCCCAGAGTTAGGTTCGTTTGTGTGACTCCTTTTTCTCCAACTGGAGCATTCATCTCCTCAGAGATAGGAAAAAATGGTTCACCTCTGAAGTCTTCCTGAGTATAGATATCGTTTGGCAAAGGAATCTTATTCAATTCCCCGAGTATTTGTTCCTCCGTTAACTCATCCTGAGAGACAGACTCAACCGATGATGAAGTTTTTAAGGGAGACTGCCCCTCAGAGGTCGGGACTTCCTTTGGCTCATCAGCTTGCCCCTCGTTTACTTCGTATACGTTTAAATCTTCATCATCCTGATTGATCATCGACGAAGGACTCTTGTGAAGGTTGGTTGGCTCTATGACTTGAGATGTTCCTTCTCCCTCAGTCGGAGGCATATACTTGTAAGGTTTGCCACCCGCTCCAAGTCCGAATCTTATATCTAAAACACAGTGTTTGTGAAGGTTCTTGTCGGTAATACATTTCTTAATCCTTAAGAAATCTGAGTTACTTTTGAGAAGACGGGACATTCGGTCTTCATATATCGATCCTTTCGTTCTATTAAAGTTGTGATCTCTATGAAACAAAATGACTCATTAGCACTGAAAGTATGCATTCGAAGTAAACACGGGAAAATTGAAAACATACTTGCTTGTAGCCACTTCCTTGCACATCCAGCTTGACGTTTTATATAGAACCAGTCAAATTTGATATCCCCTATATTACTATAACCATCCGTCACAACTTTCTATTGGCAACTGATTCGAAGAAAGAAAAATTGGGAGCCCCTGCGGAACGATGCTTGAAATGCTAATAGAATTTCAGATCTTTAAGGGTAAGTTCGGCCTGTAGAATCTCCATATAAGCAATATACAGAGTATATAGAGCCGTGTAGGCATTCGGATGGAGTTGCATAGGGGCAATGTGTAATTGTCTTAAGAGATCGACAACAAGTGGAGGGAAGGGAGGAATAGATCCTACCCAGCACATGAGTCGACTAACAGTCATGTACCCCTCTGGTGCAGAATGAGGTCTATCTCCGCTTTCTGGAGTTTTCACATCGTCCCAGGGAATTCCGTGTCTTAAGCATATCTTCTTAAGTTTTATATCATCTAACTTGGAAGGTAGAGAATCGGTGAGCTTCTCTATTTCCTTAACACCGGGAATTTCGTCAGGAGCTCGATCATCCTCATCTTCAAGGGATGTGCTCTTAGAAGTCGTTGACTCTATATCAGTATCCGTATCGTAATCAGGGTCGGATTTTTCCCCATCTGAATTTGAGGGAAGCACATCAGGGCTGTGATGTACTGATTTCTCTGATTCGGTACCTTCGTTTAGTGTCTCAGTCACTTGTTTATCAGACATAGCTGTGTTGGCGAGTAAAAAATAGAACACAAGTGACCCGTTCCCCGTGTGTGTAAGTGCAAGTGTGTGCCTATGCGTACATATAAGAAAAGCATGAAATTAGTTAAATGAACAGGATATTGGTCGTGTGTGTAAGTGCAAGTGTGTCCCCGTGTGTGTAAGTGCATTTCCATGAAGATATCTGCCTAACACTCCTACAATGTACGCAATATCCGGACGCGTACACACCTGAGAATACATTAGACTCCCTACAGCAAATGCATAAGGGATCTTCTACATTTCATTAGCTTCAAGGATGTTATTTGGGCACTGTTTAAGACAAAACTTATCTCCTTTAGCGACAGGGATATCAACTGATTTATAGTCTTTCTTGCCAAACCTTCCAAGCACTTTTTCAATATATATCTTTTATGACAATCCAAGAATACCTCGTGAATGATCATGATGAATTTCGATTCCTAATACAAAAGAAGCATTACCAAGATCTTTCATTTCAAAATCAGTTGAAAGAAATCTCTTGGTTTCGTGCAATAAATGTAAATCATTACTGGCGAGTAATATATCATCAACATATAAAATCAAAAATGTAAATCTACTCCCACTGAACATTTGATACACGCAGTTATCAATGACGTTTGCCTCAAAACCAAATGAGGTTATTACATCATGAAATTTGCGGTACCATTGACGAGAAGCCTGTTTGAATCCATAAATGGATTTCTTAAGTTTGCAAACTACATTCTTTGGATCTTCGACCACAAAGTTTTATGGTTGCACCATATATATTGTTTCCTCAATGTCTCTATTTACAAAAGCAGTTTTCACATCCATTTGATGTAACTCAAGGTCAAGACGTGCAACAAGTGCCAGAATTATTCTAAAAGAGTCTTTCAATGAAACCGGAGAGAAAGTCTCTTTGAAATCGGTGCCTTCCTTTTGAGTATAGCCTTTTGCTACAAGACAAGCCTTATATCTGTGCACATTACCTTTTGCATCCCTTTTGGTTTTAAATATCCATTTACAACCAATGGGCTTCTTACCTTCAGGTAAAGTGACAAGATCCCAAACTTTATTGTCATGCATGGATTTATACTCTTTGTTCATGGCTTCAATCCACTTTTGAGAATTTATATCTTCCATGGCTTGTTGGAAGTTGACAGGATCGTCTTCCATCAATCCATTATTATCCTCTAATTCTTGAAGAAACACCATATAATCATCTGGAATGGCATTTCTCCTTTCTCTTGTGGATCTCCTTGGTGGAAATGTATTTTGAGGGTGTTGAGTTTGTTCTTGAGGAACATTATTCTCAACTTGAGGAGGATTTTCTTCAACATTGTTTTGCTGAGGTTCCGGATTTACTTCTATTTCAATGACAGGAACGGTAATCTGTTCATTATCAACAAAAGTAACTGTAGTAGGAATCATTAATGGTGATTCCTCCTCAAAGACAATGTTACTTATTTTATCTCTCCCCCTTAATTCAACATCCTCAAAAAAAGTTGCATTTCCCATCTCAAATATTTTATTTTGTGTGGGATCATAAAATTTATAGCCCCTTGATCGCTCAGAATAAACAATAAAGTAGCTGCTTACTGTTTTAGAGTCTAATTTTCTTTCATTTGGCCTATAAGGCCTTGCCTCAACTGGACAACCCCATATATTTCCGTATTTTAGTGTGAGCTTTATGCATATCCAAAGTTCATATGGTGTTTTGGCAGTTGCTTTAGTAGGTACCTTATCAAGGATATAAACCGCTGTCTTTAGTGCCTCTCCCCAGAGTGATTTTGGTAAGGTAGAATGACTAATCATACTCCTTACCATGTCTTTAAGAGTGCGCTTTCATCTCTCAGCAACACC
This sequence comes from Allium sativum, assembly GCA_030737875.1. Lineage (NCBI taxonomy): Eukaryota > Viridiplantae > Streptophyta > Magnoliopsida > Asparagales > Amaryllidaceae > Allium > Allium sativum. The sequence continues at coordinate 463,426,046 of CM060915.1, read as the reverse complement.
ATTCATGCTAGGTGAACCTGACATAGTGTATTGTGGGACTATTCCACATTCCTCTTGGAATTGAGCAAATGGCTCTAGACATTGTTCACCTGATCCATCAGATCTACCGTAATATTCACCGCCACGGTCGGATCTGACAAGTTTAATACTTTTGTTGAGTTGGTTCTCAATTTCTACCTTAAATTTCTTGAACATGTCTAGTGATTCAGATTTATCATAAATAACATATAGGAAACCATATCTTGAGTAGTCGTCAATGAATGATATAAAATATTGTTGACCATTCCATGATGCCTTGGGGAATGGGCCAAATATCTGTATGTATCAACTCTAAGACGTTTGTTGCTCTATTGGCACCTGTTTTCTTATATTCGGTCTGTTTTCCTTTAATGCATTCTACACAGACATCAAAGTCGAAAAAAATCAATGGATTCCAAAATGTCGTCTGACACAAGCCTTTGAATTATAGATTTAGATATATGACATAAGCGCTTATGCCACAATGTGGCTCAATTCTCTTTATTAGCTTTTCTTTTAGTACCATGTGACTCCACATGCAAGGCTTCAATATAAGAGGTATTAACATCAAGCGTATACAGGTTATCATAAACATTAAGAGAACCAGTACCAACAACATTTGAATTTATTGATAAACCAAAAAAACCATTACCAAATGAAAAAGAATAACCGGATTTGTCCAACTTAGAAATAGAAACTAAATTCTGTCTAAATGACGGCATTAAAAAAGTACCAAATAAAATTGAGTTCTCAATAATAACTTGAAATGACCACTAGCCTCTTCTTGCACCGACCTTCCATTTCCCACATAGATGTACCTTTCAGCATCAGTTGGATTTCGGTAGCTCAGGCAACCCTACATAGAAACACTTATGTGAGTAGAAGCACCAGAATCTAACCACCAAGTGTTTCTAGGTACTGTAGCTAGATTTACTTCAGAACAGACCAAAGTAAAAGACTTACCTTTCTTGACACGCCATGCGTGATATTTGGTACAATCTTTCTTTTGATGTCCGGGCTTTTTGCAAAAGTAACAACTATTTGTCCCCTTAAGTTGTTTCTTTTCCTTTGGATACTTAGCAGTTTCTTTATCCTACTTTCTCTTTTTGTCTTTTCCCTTAGGGGTAAATGCCAAATGAGCACTCTCAGCCTTGTCATGCTTCAATCTCTCTTCTTCTTGCACACAATACGAAATGAGCTCATTAAGAGTCCATTTCTCCTTCTGACAGTTATAACTAATTTTAAACTGGTTGTATTGTGAAGGAAGAGAGATTAATACCAAATGCATGAGCAAATCGTCCGAAAGCTCAAGCTTAAGTGCCTTAAGCTTTGAAGCAACATTGGACATTTTCATAATGTACTCTCTTATATTTCCTTTGCTTTGATACTTCATGGAAATCAAGCGTTGCAAAAGCATGCTTGTTTCCGCCTTGTCGTTTTTGGCAAAACGCTGTTCAATCTCAGCAAGGAATTCTTTAGCATTAGTTATCTTTTCAGATACAGCACCCTTAAATGCCTCTGGAATGCCACGCTTTATGATCATTAGACACATGCGGTTGGAGCGATCCCACCTCTCAAAGTTCTTTATATCATCAGAAGAACTTTGATCCGTAAGAGGGGCGGGTGCTTCCATCCTAAGTGCAAGGTCAAGATCCATGCAGCCGAGAACAAGTAATATGTTCTCTTTCCAATCCTTAAAGTTTGTTCCAGTCATAATAGGAATGTTGTTAAGATTGGCAGACATCGTAGTTAAATTAACTGTAAGTTAAAAAAAATCAATCATGAATATGCTCACATCATAAGATAACAATAGTAAATTCAAAAATTGGTAAATCTCTTCTCAAGATACCTATTACAACATTAATAACAAGTCTTTGGACAGTAATATTAATTGTAAGTGGTACTCTTATTGTAATGATCAAACATTGACAATAAGTTCAAGTCAAATAACAATCTTCCTTTGGGCCAATTAATTATTTACTTAAAAAAACTTATAATTTCCACATATTTATCACCACACATGTGTAAGTGATACGGCCGAATATTAGCCTTCCTTTGGGCCGACTAATACTCACATGAATAACTACACACAAATGTCAAACATTTTCATGAACAACCAAAATAACAGAGGTCACTTTGGTGACATGTTTATTCCAATCAGATCAATACGAATGTAAGATATTTACAGTTATAAGGAGACACCAAAATTATATTTGAATTTATTCGTTTTAATCCATTTACATATATTCCACAAATCTCAATGTCAAATTTTCTATATGCTTAACATTTTGATAACCTTAGTGAAAACTTGACATTAAGAAAAGAAATCCGCAGTAGCTATAATATTGGCAATGATAATCAATATCATTTCCTATAAATGGCATTTATGCATTATCTGTATACAACAACAACAAAGCCATATATCCCAAACATTATGCATTATCTGTATATAAAAGGAAAACTGATGCAAGATTATAGGATCTACTTAATGTAAGGTCAAACAATGCATGTCAGCTAGGCACACGAAAAAAAGAAATTGTATCTTTAAAATAAGACTTGCATCAAAAGATATATTAAATTACTATGACAAAGAGCAGGTTCAAATTAGCATAGGAAAAATGTCATAAGATATATAAACATGCTATAAAAGTATGAACCTATTTACAGCAGCAAGTGGACCACAAGACATATGTACAAAGTCAACAACCATATTTAATTGTACCAAATAAAGCATTGTACATCCCAGTATTAAAAATAGGTACGGTGCCAACAAAAAATTAAAATTTAATAATAGATCATTTGTTCTAATAGCCGATACCCATTCTCAGATCTGGATACGAAAAACAAAATAATAACAAAATAAAAGAACAACCCTTATATATGACGTAAAACAAACTAAAGATTGCAAGCGGAAACATAAGTCACATGTTTAGATCTGATGCCAAAAGTTACCGGATGAAACCACAAATTGTAAACATCAAAACTTTAATTTCATATATTCTTCAAAACAGAAATTTTCTCAACAAAATCAATTTTGGGCGGCTCTGATACCACTTGCTAGATTTTAAATGAACCTCAGATCTGACCTTTAGGAGATAATTAAGTTGCAAATCTGATCATTTATGTATATAACCCAAAATTTGTTGAATTGAGAAATGAACATATAAAATAAAATTAGAGAACATACCTGAATCCAAAAGAGTTTGTTAAAGAGGATTGACTTGGTTTTGGATCTTCCAAATTGACACAAGTCCAGAGGTAAACGTATTTCTTCTGAGGGGATAAAGAGAATACGCTGAAAACCTTGTAGTTTGGGGACCATAACCCCTAATTTATAATAATGTAATATTTTCAGTTCGTCCCTTCATCAAACTAAAAATTACTCCGGTCTCTACGCATTCCTTCCATAACAGCTGAATATAATTATGCCAATAAATTTGTTACCCTATTAGACCACATTAATTGGCATTCACACCAAAAATAGTGTTACACATTGAATTTAAATGTGTGGCCCACAAAATTGAAATATCCTAACAAATTTATCTCTCTTTACTTCTCTTTGCTACATTTGTTTGCTGAATTATTATTTTTTTTTAATTTTTTGTTATAAACTTAAAGTGGTTTTAATTATGATATTCACACGCACACTCACACACACATACACCCACACATACACACACTTATATATTCATCTTCATTTACATATATAAACACATATGCCTATCTATACATATATGAATGCATATATATTGAAAATTGGTTGCTTTTATTAACTTATGAAATAGCAGTACATACATAAAATCGGGAAATAAAAAAATCACAAACATAAAGCAAATACTAACATAAAGCAAAAACTAAGTGAGCTAAACCAAGTCGGCCATGTCAAAAAAGAAAAAGAAAAAACCAAGTGGGCTAAAACGGGTACTAAACTAGTATACTTATTGCGACCCCTCCCTGCACAAGCTACTCCACAACATTTTCATTCCATGCTGTCCTAAAAAGTTGGTTTACTGTTCCATAAATTTTTTGCATGACGATGCCCATGTTATCCAAATTATCCGGAAAAGCATTACGAGGAATAACTGCCACTTTCCTCCTAAAATTCCAATCAGAGATTTGTTCCGATTGTACAAACATTTTCCGTCCACGTTCCTTGAGACTAACTTCACCACTTCACGTGCTCTAACAGCCTAATTACCCACAACTTTCACACAATTAAAACTATGTTTTTTGTCAGTCATAGAATTGTTAACAAGGTAGTGTGCATGCATACGTGCGTGTGTGTATACACACACATACACATACATACATACCCCAGGAACAAGAAGTCTTTTTTTTTTTGCAAAGCCTGCGGGGTTGAATGGCCCCTACCATATTATTTATATCATAAGAAAGTTCCTACAACATAAACATGTGCAAAGAAAAGAGAAATACAAAGAAAAACTGAAGGTACATGAAAAAAGAGAAAAAAGGAGCTTATTTCCATTTGTTTTCGACAGTGGAGTCAAAGCGAAATGGAGATAGATGAATCTCAGTACGGATGGATCTACATATATCATGAAAAGTGATCATCCTCTTGGTCTTCTTGCCGTGAAAAATTATTTGATTTCTCTCCTTCCATATCTCATTGATCGTAACTTTGAGCATTATTAGTAACTCATAGCTTGATGCTTGCTTCCATCTAGTGGCTTTATATATCGTCATCCATTCTCGTTTATTATCGGTTTGAGGCGACATATTACAACCTCTTTCTTTTATCCTTTTCCAAAGAAAGTGAGAATACGAGCATTTAAAAAATAAGTGATGTGTGTCTTCCTCCGCCGATTTGCAGAACACACACAGTTTTGAGATATTCATACCCTTTCGCACAAGATTGGATAGAGTGTGTATTGCGTTGACACATACCTTCCACAGCATGAAATTCAACTTTTCATTTGTTACCCTATTCCAAGTGTGACCAAACCATGGCCACTTCCTGTTCTGGTCTTCACCCGTTAGAGCATTGTATACTATGGATATTTCATGTTTGGTATACTGCTTTGTCCATACACAGTCATCTTGTTGTGCATAAGTATAGCATCTATTTTCATATTTCTTCCAAATCACATTTAATGCAGGAATGCCGGTAGTAGGCAAGTAGATTTTACCATCACGTATGTAAGAAGCAGCTTTAGCATTCAATGGAATTCCACTTGACATAATCACATTATATTCAAATTGCAAATGTAAGTACAGTCCCGTATCTAGCCAAGGAGAATACCAAAATTTCGCTTCACTGGATTCCGCCACAATTAACTTCACATGAGGCGTGATTTTGTCTCTTATTTTAATCATTGTCTTCCAGACCCAACTACTCGACTGTTTAGTAGTAACCACCCATATCTCGTCATGTTTTAAGTTATGCTTTCTTGTCCATTGAACCCATATCGTGTCCTTTTTCTGAATAATTTCCTGGAGTTGCTTGGACAGAGCCGCCAAGTTCCATTGTTTTATGTTTTTGATACCCAATCCTCCACTTTTCTTTGGTTTCTGAATTTTACTGAAAGCTATCGGCGCAAGTTTGGTCGTATAAATAGAACCTGACCACAAAAAATTTCTCATTGCTTTTTTCAACATATTCAGCAGCTTCATGGGTAGAATGAAGGATCTGCACCAGTAAACCGCCATCGAGAATACTACTGAGTTTATGATAACCAAACGACCGGACTGAGAAATGTAACGATTGTCCCATCTTGTAAGAACCTTTGTTATCTTCTCATAGAGCGGGATACATTGCATCATCGAAATACGTTTAGTGGCCAACGGGATACCCAAGTATGACATACCAGACGCAGATAGAGACATTCCAGTAATAGATTGGATGGACTGAGACTGAGCTGAGGTGGTACCAGCAAGAGAAATCTGAGATTTTGTTCCATTGATTTCCAAGCCAGAGAATGAATGGAAGGAAGCAAGACACGCCATGATGCAGCTTATGGAGGGTATTGATGGTTTAGTAAAAATAAGTAGGTCGTCAGCAAATGCTAGTGATGTTATCAGAGGAGATTTGCATTTAGGGTGAATAGAGAAGTTCTTTAAATGAACCTGCCGTTCAAGTTCCATAGTGAGAGCTTCCATCAACATAATGAAAAGATAAGGGGAGATCGGATCACCTTGCCGCAGACCTCTCTTGCCTTTGAAGTATCCCACTGTAGGAACAAGAAGTCATTGTATTTAAGGAATTCATCTATAGGAAATTATGGTTCTAATATATCCTTTTTTATATATTGTAATGTTTTAATCTTAGGTTTAAGTGCCTTGCTATCTTATGTACAAATAAAAATGCAGTTAAGGTTGGTAGATGAAGGCATCTTGCCTCAGACATAGTTAAAACGTAGGAAAGTTCCTTGATAATTTGCTTCTTTTTGTTTACTTTAATGTTATCTTATGTTCAAATAAAGAGGCAATTAGTTGAGATTGACATATAAGCTATACTAAATAAATTCAAAGCCAGAACAAAGTCATGCTCATTTTTTTATTGATGTTTTAATCTTTTTTTGCTTTAAGTTTTTTCTTAAGCATGACAACTGCTTACGTATGATAAGATGCTAAAATTATATTTTCTTTGCTGGTGGTGGTACGCATTTTCTTACGCTTTTATGTTGTATTGGATGAGAGGTTAGTTCTTGCATGTAAGACATATGTCATTGATTCTGTGTCTGCACTTAATGTGATAAGCATGTACTAGAAGGTATATTAAGTAAATAGGAGAAGACAAAAAATAATAACAAAAATGAAGAATACTAGAATAATAATAACAATACCAGGTTTAAATCTTTTGCAGTCACACTTTACATGATAACTAAATAATGATGGTTATTTGGTGGATTGGCACAATTAGAAACAATTTATTGTTGAGTCATTGAATAAATATTAATTAGACACTATCTGAAATGTGCATGTTACATTGTTTCTTTAAAGTAATTGCAGAATATGTATTTTATCTTGAAGTATCATTCTGATGTCGACAACGGGCTTGGAGCAACATGCAAGTTCAAGGAGATAAGCAATGCATATAGGGTATTTTCTGTTTGTCTATGCTTCAAAATTAGTTGTTCATGTTTGCTGTGTTCTGCATTGGTTGTTGTCAGATAGTGTTTTAGGTTCTGTCAACTGTTTGTACGTGTTTTAGAGAAGTTTCAGGAGTTAGTGGGCTAATGGTTTGTCAGTTTTATTTTCTGGTGTCTTTTATATACACTTGTGTACTACTGTTATTGAAGTATTGAATAAAATATTTGTTCTCTCCAACATATTTTTGGTATCAGAGCCAACAAGAGAAAGCAATGGCAAACCATGACATAACCCAATCTTTGATCCCCATTTTTAAAGGAGAAAAATATCATCTTTGGAGTCTCAAAATGAAGACCATGTTTAGATCTCAGGAGTTGTGGGATTTGGTGGAGAATGGCTATGTCGAACCCAACCCAGCACCGGCCATTCCTAATCAGCAGTTGAGGGAGAACCGCAAGAAAGATGCCAAGGCGCTCTTCCTCATTCAATCAGCACTAGATGATGCTATTTTTTCTCGAATTTCATCAGCAAATAATGCACATGAAGCATGGGAGATACTCAAACAGGAGTATTTGGGTGATCAAAGAGTAATTAAAGTACGGCTGCAAAACTCTTCGGGTTAATTTTGCTGAATTGAACATGGGAGAGAAGGAATCTATTCAAGATTATTTGGCTAGAGTAACTGAAATTGTTAGCCAAATGAGGTCTTATGGAGAGGAAATTAGCAATGAAATTGTTGTAAGCAAAGTATTGCGAACCTTGAATGAAACCTTTGATCGAGTTGTCCCAGCAATTGAAGAATCAAAGGACCTGTCCACATATACCTTTGATGAATTGATGAGTTCTTTGTTAGCTCATGAAGCCAGGTTGAAAAAGTCTAGCATTAAGACGGAGGAGAAGGCTTTCCAAGCGAAGGGGGAGTCTTCATTCAAAGGAAAGTCAGAAAATTTTGGAGGCCGTGGACAAGGCAGATGCGGCTTCCGTGGACGAGGTCGAGGTGGTGGCAGAGGACGTGGTCAATCTGGTGATCGTCAAAACAAGAGCTTCATTCAGTGCCGGTATTGCAAGAAGTATGGCCACAAAGAGTTTGAATGTTGGATCAAGCAAAAGGATGAGAAGCAGCAAGTCAATCTTGTAGAAAATATTGACGACGAAAGCAAGCTATTTGTAGTGCAGTCTCCTACACAAGACACAAATGATGGGCTGTGGTTTGTAGACAGTGGGTGCTCAAATCATATGTCGGGCATGAAGACGCTATTCAAAGAGTTGGATGAGTCTAAGAAAAGTGAAGTTCGTATTGGAGACAACAAGCTAATGCAAGTAGATGGCAAAGGAACTGTTGGCATCAAAACAGCCTCTGGTAATGTGAAATTTTTAAAAGATGTTCAATATGTGCCAAATTTAGCTCATAATCTACTAAGTGTTGGACAATTGCTTGATGCTGGGTATACTATTGTGTTTGATAATGGTGCATGCTCAATTCATGATAAGAAATCTGGTAGTCTAGTAGTAAGCATACCAATGACACAAAATAAAATGTTTCCTCTGAATGTTAGTGATGTGAAAAATTATGCTTTGGTTGCAAAAAATGATGAATCAAAATTGTGGCATTTGCGTTTTGGGCATTTGAATGAGAGAGGTCTGCAATTGTTATCTAGAAAGAAAATGGTTGTGGGATTGCCTAGTGTATGTGATATCGGTTTCTATGAAGGGTGTGTCTATGGGAAACACAGTCGAAACTCGTTTCCTGTAAACAAGTCCTATAGGGCTTCGGGTTGTCTTGAAATTGTGCATGCGGATTTGTGTGGTCCTATGAGTGTGGAGTCAATTGGAGGTAGCAAGTATTTTTTTGTTGTTTACGGATGATTATAGCCGTTCAAGTTGGGTATATTTTTTGAAGTCCAAATCTGAAACTTTTGAACATTTCAAGAAATTTAAGGCACTGGTTGAAAATGAGAGCGGACATAGTATCAAGGTGCTCCGTACAGACAGAGGTGGTGAATTTACTTTTAATGACTTCAATAATTATTGTGAGATGCATGGTATTCGTAGAGAGCTCACTGCACCCTATACTCCACAACAAAATGGGGTAGCTGAGCGCAAAAATCGAACAGTCGTTGAGATAGCGAGGAGCATGATGACATCAGCAGGCCTCTCTAAGAAGTTCTGGGCAGAAGCAGTAGCAACCTCAGTTTATATACTGAATATTTCTCCTACAAAGGCCATCTTCAATAGAACTCCATATGAAGCATGGAAGGGAAGGAAGCCGCAGGTACGCCACTTAAGAATATTTGGTTGCATAGCCTATACCTTAGATTTGTCTAATTCTCGCCAAAAACTAGAAAGAAAATCAGAAAAATGTATTTTTATCGGCTATAGTAATCAATCTAAGGCATATAGACTATATAACCCGACAAACGACAAGATAATTATTAGCAGAGATGTTAAGTTCAATGAAGCAGAGACATGGAAATGGGATAATAGCACAACCATCACAACATCAGTGGCTCATGCAGCTCCGCCTCCCGTTATTCCTACCAGCGAACTGTCAGAACCATCGGAGCCATCAACTCCAAATGCAAGTAGCAGTGGAACAACACCTTCAACAAGTAATCGATGCTCATCTTCAAGCTCTTCATCTGAAACACCTCCTCAAAAATATCGCTCAGTAAGGGATATTTATGCTTCATGTAGTTTTGCCTTGCTTGCTTCAGATCCTGTGTATTATGAAGATGCTGCAGGTAGTTAGGTTTGGCAAGATGCAATGGCTGCGGAAATTTCTGCAATTGAACGTAATGAAACATGGGAGTTGACGAATTTACCAAAAGGAAAGAATGTCATTGGTTTGAAGTGGGTGTACCGCACAAAGTATAATGCTCATGGAGAGGTTCAGAAGTATAAAGCTCGACTGGTCGCTAAGGGGTACGCACAGCAACAAGGTGTTGATTTTGATGAGACGTTCTCTCCAGTTGCTCGCTTTGAGACGGTGAGAACTTTCCTAGCTTTAGCTGCTCAAATCCAGTTGCCTGTGTACCAGTTTGATGTCAAGTCTGCCTTCCTTAACGGGGAGCTATCCGAAGAAGTGTATGTTGCTCAACCCGATGGATTTATTGTGAATGGTGAACGGAACAAGGTTTACAAGCTAAAAAAGGCGCTATATGGCCTTAAACAGGCGCCGCGAGCATGGTACAGCAAGGTGGACTCTTATTTTATGGAGAATGGATTTGAAAGAAGTCCAAATGAGCCAACTCTCTATGTGAAGAAAAGAGGTAGTAACTCTGATTTTCTGTTCGTATGTTTGTATGTTGACGATATGATATATATGGGGTCTAATGAAGCTATTGTTGAAGAATTTAAGTCTTCCATGATGAGTGAATTTGAAATGACAGACTTGGGCTTATTACGTTATTTTCTTGGACTTGAAGTTATGCAAAGTTCGGATGGCATTTTTGTTTCTTAGAAAAAATATGCAACTGATTTGCTGAAAAAAATCAATATGCTGAACTGTAATCCAGCTCCTACACCCATGAAAAGCTGGTCGGTGAAGATGGTACTGGAATGGCAGATGCAAAGCGATATCGGAAAATTGTTGGAGGCCTAAATTACTTGTCTCATACAAGGCCTGATATTGCATTTTCTGTGAGTGTAATATCTAGGTTCATGCATAATCCTACTCAACATCACTATGGTGCAGCGAAGCGGATTTTGCGGTATGTTAGTGGAACTGTAGCCCTTGGAATTCGGTATACAAAGGTGTCAAACTTCAGGTTGATCGGATTTTGCGATAGCGACTGGGCCGGATGTTTGGAAGACAGAAAAAGCACATCTGGGTACATATTTTCACTTGGGTCTGGTGTTATATCATGGAGTTCAAAAAGGCAAGATGTTGTTGCATTATCATCTTCGGAAGCGGAGTATGTGGCTGTCACAGGAGCATCTTGCCAAGCAGTTTGGTTGCGCAGACTATTAGCTGATTTTCTTCAAATGCAAGAAGGTGCGACTGAGATTTTTTGTGACAACAAAGCAACCATTGCAATGACAAAAAATCCAGCATTTCATAGCCGGACTAAGCACATTGATATTCGCTATCATTTCATCTGTGACTTGGTTACCAGTGGAGAAATAGTCTTGAAATATTGCAACACAAATCAACAGGTTGCTGATGATCTTACGAAGTCTTTATCACAGGCTAAGCATCATTTTTTCCGGCTGCAGATGGGAGTTACAAGTATTTGAAGCAGGGGGAGTGTTTGTCTATGCTTCAAAATTAGTTGTTCATGTTTGTTGTGTTCTGCATTGGTTGTTGTCAGTTAGTGTTTTAGGTTCTGTCAACTGTTTGTACGTGTTTTAGAGAAGTTTCAGGAGTTAGTGGGTTAATGGTTTGTCAGTTTTATTTTCTAGTGTCTTTTATATACACTTGTGTACTACTGTTATTGAAGTATTGAATAAAATAATTGTTCTCTCCAACATTTTCTATATTTTCCAGCATTTAGCCCTACTTCATTAGCTTAAACTTACCACATTCTGCTTGGTAAAGAGCTGCATACGATGTGCTATCATGACTGAATAAGCATTTATATTATCAATTACTTAAATAAACAAATAAAATGAATTTCATGGAATATTTTCTTTTATTATTGTTACTTGGAGTGTTGTCTGTTATGGTGCCTATCAACTTGATGGCTGAGTAGTTTATTTCAGATCAATTTGTAAATAATAAATACACACGTTACCATTGTCCCTTTGCTCCTTCCCTTTACTTACTACACTCACAGAATTTCAAGGCTGGTAACGCATTAACGTAACATTGGAATGATTGCCAATAAATGTTTTTTTTCAACTTCTGTCAACAAATTTAATTATATGATTTTTGTTTGGGTTTACTCATTAAACGTACATAGGTCGTCTAATGCATTAATTATAAATAACTAATTACACTGAAGTTTGCTGCCGATACATGGACCCCAGATTACTTTATTTCAGACATTCATAAATACAAAGGAAGTGCATCTGTAGCATTTGGCTTGGAAAATTGAAATGAAACACGATTTAAAAATGGAGTTTCTGTGTTATATTCATTGGATTTTATGAGAATGTGGTACAATGTATATTTTCTGAAAATATTGTTCAATGCGCATTTCTTTATGTACGCTATTTTTCATGGACACTTTACTACAAGTGCAGTTCAATATGCATTTCTTTATACAGATTATTAATTACCTTTCAGTTCTAGGAATCTCCTTTATTTAATTGCTTTAATGACATTTGGCAAAGTACAAATTTAATTGGTCCGATTATTTTAGCTGTTATAGACTATTTTGTGTCGTAATTACACCTTTTGTTTGTTATTAATGAATGTTTTGTGTTTGCGGTTTCGAATTTTAGCATGGTTGAATTTGCAGTCAAAGAAGTAGTCAAATCTGCTGACCAGTTTATAATATTACCAATTAGGGATATACTGTGAAAAAGGTAATTTATGGCGTATTAAATTTAGATGCTAACTTTAATTATTTTTTAGTATAAATGTTTAAATATAATATATGCCTACATAAATCAACCAACGTCTTCGATAATAATCATAATATTTTTGGTGATTTACTTTTTCATATCACCATGAATTACAGAAATTGCTTTTCTATATCACTTAAAAATATGATCTGCCAAATAAGTTTTCTTCATAAATTCTTGCTCGACTACAAGTGCTATCAACTATTAAAATCGTTTAAAAATATGTTCTACCAAATAAAGTTTCCTTACAAATTTATTCTCCCCAATTAATAATACAAATAAAAATCAAAATGAACAAAAAAACTTGATATTTCGAATTAAAAATAAAAATTCAAACAACTGCACATGATTTCAACATAACAAAATTATGATTAAACGATAGTACAAATTATTTTGTTTTGATTTTTTTAATATATTCAGTTTGTAGAAGAAGAAAAATTAACGCAAGAACTGGAGTAATTATCATGCATAGTTCTTGCCGTAATGCTTGTAAGAATAAGCTTTCTTATGTAACAAATGCACTGAATATGGGCCACTCCATTACAAATCATTAGTTGACCGAAGAAAATACAAAATAAACTAAGCATACATATGTAAAGTACGTTAGAATATCTATAAATCATGTGAAAAGGAATCATTTACCTAATGTTAAAAATGGAATGATTTATATGTGTTTACATATTTGGCATTGCGCAACATTCGATTCCATTGAGAGGCAATGCTGTTTTGGACCTAAATTGTAACAGTTCGGGACAGGTGGAGATACAGGATCGTAACATGACAGTGCTCGTTGGCAAGTCAGAGTATAGGAATGGGATTCAGATAAGAAGGAATGAAGTCTGGAGGAAGGTAGTTAATAGGAGGAAAGGGAACTCTTATACTCAATTCAGGAAGGAAGCTCGCGGCAACGAAGTCAAAACAGGTAGTTTAAACAATGGACAAGGTGAAAAAAATGTAACTGCTAAGAACTGTTTTGGAGTTCTGGAAAACACAGCAGAGAATAGTGATGAAAGAGTAGCAGAGCGAACTGCTAATGAAGCTACTTTAGAAGAAGGTGAAATCGAACCAGTTAACGAAATGCTATCAAAAGCCTTTGGATATCCTAGTGAAAGCTGTAATAAGGAGCAGAGCCAAACTGGGATAGATGAGCTTGAACCTAATACACATCTCTGCAATTCAGGAAATGGTACCCTTAACACAATTGACGTTGTAACTATAGATGATTAAGCTACAACTACAAATCAATTTGATTGCACTGTTAGCACTGGAGTTGTTAGAGATCTATCTGAAAGCAATGACACTACAACAATGGAAATGCATACAAACAAAGGCAATCAAGTGGCAAGTGAAGTTAAAGGCAAGGAAGGAGGTGAATTTAATTAGCTAAACGTCAATGCAGTAGATGCTAACCTAGAAGCAACTATGAGAAGAAGTGAAATCAACATGAGCAAACAAGTTCTACCAAGCACCCAGCAAAGAGACAGTAGTGAGAATGCCTTAGAGGCTTTGAAACACGCAATCGCTAGAGATATGCAATATATAGCTGACAAGCTTCAATTTGAGCTCGACACTAGACAAACTAACTCCAAACAGTACTACGCTACTACGAAGACAGTCAAGGACTTCTACGAATTCAAACAAAGGAATATTCTTAGTGCGATGGATAAGGCGAGACTGGATGGTGTTGCTGATTTAGTTCAGCAGATGATAGTTAGCGTCAACAACAGAGGTAAAGCTTCACCAAATGCCAGCGTCAAGAGCCCGTATGGGCACTTAGTTGTTCCTCCGACGTACAAAGAAAGACCTCCGGACATAGTAAAAGATACTATAGCGACAAGCTCTAACGAGAAGGTTAGTTCACATACTCCGATAACACGGAGTAAAAAGAAGGAGATGCTCAGGATCTTGAACGAAAATGGTTGACTGTCAAATGACAGTCTAGCATCTTCGCAAAATTGTCATAGATTTGTGTCAAAGGCAATTGTAATATGTTAAGTAGCTAGTAAATAGGTAAAATGTTATATTCCCTGCGAGGAAGCTTAGTTGATATATCTCATGTGTATCACCTGCTTTAATTGTACTATTTTTCTTCTTTTAATAAAAGAGTGTTACAGAATACTATAAAAACCGGTCAGTCTTGCCGGAAAAAAAAACATTTTAAGTTGTATGCTAATTACTATTTGTATTTTGTGGTATTGGTTATAATTTACAACATGTGTGGTGTATTTGTGCGATTCACGTTCTATCAATTGTTGTATGGAGTTCTTGTGAATTCGTGGTGGATGCCCCATTGGTTGTTGTTATTTGATGTAATTTTTTTTTTAAAAATAATCTAAAAATCATTTTTGTATTTCTAGAGTTCTGGCCAATTTTTTTAATTAAAATGAACAAATGCATTGGTGTTCAATTTTTGGATATATGTATCCGATACAGTTCTCGGTTTTTAATGCGAATATATTCGAATATTTGAAAATATATATATTTACTAAAGTGGATATAGATATGAATATTTTTGGTTGTCCAAAATATCCATGGATATTAGATTAAAAAACAAAGAAAGCTATTGGTCGCTCTACACCAATCCTTCGTTGTTTTGCATGTTGACATCGTATCTGTTGTTAAAAATATCAGGATTGGTTTTATCAACATTGTTTAAACTGTAGCCATTTTCTCATTGACGGCAGCTGTTGTCCTGTGCTGTGCTGCAAGATGCATTATGTTTGAGCCTTTAAGGTGGAATTTGGTTTTTCCAGTTCCACGGAAGTTGTATACTCACTCAACATTTTGCTGGTCCAAACATGTGAGTTATTGAGAAATAGCAATCTATCAGGTTATTTTTTATTCCTCAATATTTCCTCTTTCCTTGACCGACGAATTTAATTTGGTCCTAGAACATATATGGCACTGTCAAAAATCCCATTGTCAGTCTATTAGGTAGGTTTAGTTTAAAATATGTTTTGAGTTTTCAGTTTTCAATATCGATAGCAAAACATAAAAATAGTTAAGAGACGACAGATGGAATGAAATGATGAGGGTGGGGACCACGTAAACGAGAGAGATAACGGAATGATATATCAACGCTCATTCTTGTGGTAATTCTCAAAATAATGAAAACAAATAAAAGTTGTTTTCTATTTTGTGTGTTAACTTTGTTTTCTAAAACATCCGATTTTGGCGCTATACATGCATCGTTTGCATTTTCATGTCGGTGAAAACTAAAAACTAAAAAGCATAAACCAAACATCGCCTAAGGCTTTTAAATGTATGCTTAAATGCTTTGTTGGTTGTTGAATATGTATTCAATTATTTCAAATAACTTAAATGTTGGTCCTACTTGTTCAGATTATGCTAACATGTTTGATTTTTAAATTCGTTTTTATGAAGCAATCTTGGGGGACTGTTGTTTGACAAAGGAAGTATAATCATCAAGCTTGCTGAGATAACTAAGATTGTTTTCCTCCTGAATTTGTGGATAATTGGGGAAGAATTTTCCATACGATTAAAACTCTTCTATTTTGAAGAGGATGAGTTTCCAAGGCCTGATACATTTACATTGTACTTTTTGACCTTTAGCTGTGTACTAAATATTGTCGGTGCTGCTTAATAGTTAATTTGTATTGTTGTTGCATTTGAAATGGAGATCTACACGCTAATTCAAGCTGTAAGGAACTATTGCTTGGGACAATTGCATATTGTTATATAAATAATTATTGTGCTAAAAAAGGAATACAATTTTTGAGTAGATACTTCCAATAAAATGAAAGACTATATAATGCTATATTTCTCTTACTTTTGATTTTGATAACAAGATAATTATCAGTAATCTTACATGATAGTCATGATTTATTTGTAAGGGTCTATGATAGTTCAATAAAAAAGCAATTAAGTAGAAAAAATTATTTTTGCCGAGTAATGTTCTAGACACTTAAAGTTATTGAATTATTTTAAACCTAATGTTTTATGTCTGTATAATTAAACTTCAACTTTGGTTGGTTCCATACAATTTGAATCAAACCGAGAAGAGAATAAGGGTTCGTTTGATTTTGAACAGAAAGGTTATTTGGAAGGGGTATATGAAGGGGAATTGTTGCAAACAGTGAATGCGTTTTTTTTACGAAAGGAGGCAAATTGGAAGGGGTAAATTTATTATTTTATTGTTTTTGTATTTATTATTTTATTGTTTGTTTTTATGTTTGTGTTTTTGTGTGTATATTGTCGAACAGAATAGTAGAATGCATAATACAAATTTGCATTACATAATTGCAGAATTCATTAATTTAAAATTTCATAATTCAAATAATTGAAGAATAAGATTGAAGAGAATAAGAAAATATTGAGGAAGCTGAAGATTTTATTGATAAATATTATTTCTTATACAAAGAGTAATGTAAGAATGGTATGCTTATATAGAGAAGCATTGTAACGGCTAATAGATAATTACAAAACATACTAAATATGATAAAACGTGTTCACACGCTAACAGCTCTATTGTAACGGCTCTATTGTCTTTATTACATACTAAATATGATAAAACATGTTCACACACTAACGACTCTATTGTAACGGCTCTATTGTCTTCATTATGCCCCCTCAGTTCGAACTAGGGTTTCCTTTTTCATTTCCGCCTCCACCAACTACCTTCAGCTCCTCTCTCAATCTCACAAAATTCTTGGTTGATAATGCTTTTGTAAGAACGTCAGCTCGCTGGTAGTAAGCAGGAATATGACAGATGACAAGCTTTCCATTCTGCGTTCTTTCTCTGACGAAATGAAGATCGATTTCAAAATGCTTTGTCCTTGAATGTTGAATTGGATTGAGGGAAAGAGAAACCGTACTCTTGTTGTCGCACCAGATGACAGATTTTCGTGTTAGACTCAGCCCTAATTCTTCCATCATCGTTTCAATCCAAGATACTTCTGCAGTTGCACTTGCGAGAGCCCTATATTCGGCTTCTGTACTGGACCTGGATGTAGTCTGCTGCTTCTTCATGCACCAGGAAATTATGTTGTCTCCAAGGTAAACGCAGTATCCTGATACAGATCGTCTATCATCAACATCATTTGCCCAATCAGCATCGCTAAAGCATTGTAAGGAAAAATGTTTCACTGATTTTAAAATTATTCCTAAATTCTTTGTGCCTTGCAAATATCTTAGAACCCTTTTTAAAGCAATCCAATGTTCCGATAATGGATTTTGCATAAACTGGCTAAGCTTGTTAACACTATAACAAATATCTGGGCGAGTGATTGTTGCATATTGAAGTGCTCCTATTAAACTTCTGTATTGTTTTGCATTTGTGATGGCCTCCCCTTTATGTTTAGATAAGCGTAGATTACTTATCATTGGTGTTGGTAGATGTTTGGCATATTGCATATTGGCCCTGTGCAAAATTTCAGAAATATAATTTTCTTGGGATAAAATCAATTTTCCTTCACTGTGTTTGGTAATTTGAATCCCAAGAAAATATTTTAACTCTCCTAAATCTTTAATAGAAAATTGTTGATCCAATAATTTTATGACTTTGCTTATCTCTTGATCATTATCTCTTGTGATTAACATATCATCCACATATACTAAAATAAAGATAGTTCCTTGCCTACTCCTTTTCATGTATAATGAGTTGTCAGACTTGACTTGAATAAAACCTAAATTTAATAATGTCATCTTGAGTTTCTCATACCAAGCCCTTGAAGCTTGCTTGAGTCCATAGATTGCTTTATAAAGTCTGCAAACCCTTTTATCATCAGAATTGTGTCCTTCAGGTTGTTGCATGTAGACTTCTTCAGTTAATTCTCCATTCAGAAAAGCATTGTTCACATCAAGTTGTTTTATATTCCACCCCTTACTTAAGGCAACAGTTAAAATTATCCTAATAGTAGTGGGTTTTATAACTGGAGAAAAGGTTTCATTGAAATCAAAACCAAATTGTTGTGCATAACCTTTAGCTACTAGTCTGGCTTTGTATTTGTCAATAGATCCATCGGCCTTTCTTTTTATCTTATATACCCATCTACAACCAATTACATTCTTGTGTGCTGGTGGTACAACAAGTTCCCAAGTTTTGTTTTTTATAAGAGCTTCATATTCTGTATCCATGGCCTTTTTCCAATTTCTTGACTTTAGTGCTTGAGTGAAATTAAGTGGTTCAGTTTCAGTGATGGCCACATTGTAGACTTTTGGTTTAAAAGTACCGCTTTTTGATCTAGTAGTCATGTGATGTCTACTTTGATGTTGTTGTGCCTGTTGTGATTGCTGTTCCTTTTGTGATATCCTTGTACTACTGTTGCTTTGCCTGCTACCGTCATCATCAGTGTTGTAACAACCCGTATTTTCAATAACCTGTTATAACATAAATGGAGGCAGAATTAAACTGTAAAATCTGAATCAAGGGAAACGGGCTATGCCATTGCGTTCGTCTCGGAAAAATACGCGAAATAGATTCCGAGTTTTCGAAAATCGGAGTCCGTATGACCAAGATATGGCCTCGCGAAGTTTCACGAAAAATTCCCAAATTAAAGTATACTTAATTAGGTGAAATGGGTTGCGCAGAGAAATATATATATATATTGATATATATATATATATATAATTGAAAATTAAATAAATAAATATGCAAAAATGTTCAAAACAGCGAATTGGGAGAGGGGAATAACCGAACCGGCCGATTTTTGAGGTCGACCCGAGCCCGTTGGGTCGACTAGGGGTTAATCCAGGGTGTTTGGCTGTCAACCCGTGGGCCGATTCGCTCAAATGCAGATTTTGCATTTGGATGGTTCTCATGGTTCATCTTTAATCTAAAGGTCCTAGATGGTTCCTACACTTGACTTCTTCCCCAAGACATGCTTTGATGGCTTGGATTGAATCTAGGTTTAATCCTATGGCCTAAAACACTTGCCTAATCTATAAATAAGACCCTAACCTATCCTAAATCCTCATTATTCATTCATGCAACTAAACTATGGCAAAATTTTACCTCTCATGGCCTCCACTCTCTTCATAAAATTTCTAAATGGTTTCTATAAGAGATTTTCCATGCATACAAGTGTTTTCAAGCTTGTATGAGTGTCATTAGCTTGCATTCAAGTCAAGTTTCTATCTTTGCATCATAAAGCAAGAGTTTTGATCATTTTGGCTCAAGGGTTTTTATGTTAGAGCTTGCATTTTGGGTCTATTTGATTGCATAAGGGCTTTGTCATATCTTTTGTGCCTTCATAGCAATGTAAGCCCTTTCCCTACTCTTAGATATTAACTATGAAGTTAAATGTTCATGTTGCAAGTTTGGGTTTGATCATTG
This sequence comes from Allium sativum, assembly GCA_030737875.1. Lineage (NCBI taxonomy): Eukaryota > Viridiplantae > Streptophyta > Magnoliopsida > Asparagales > Amaryllidaceae > Allium > Allium sativum. Next base: position 463,406,176 of record CM060915.1, on the reverse strand, counting down.
AGTATGATACATGCTATCATGTCATGCAAGTTTATGAAGTCATTATCTTGATCTTGTGAGCTAAAAGCTACAACCTTTATGTTGAAATGTTGCATTAGGAAACATGAGAACCCTCATAACCTTTATGTCAACTTGCATATGAAGTCATAACCCTTATATGATGATATATGCGAGTTACTAGTCATCATTCCATATCTTTTGTCACCATGATTCGCTTATGTGCCAAGTTTGGGTTTATGCATGTTTTGAGGCTTAAGAATGTAACATGCAAGTTAATGAACACATTTGTGCCTCATTTGCCACCATGATTAACTTGTGGCTTAATATCCATTTTTGTCATGCCTTTGCCAAGTCTCTTCTTTTAATCCATTACGTTGTCGCGAACGTATATGCGAGTTTAAAAGCGTTGGGTTATGTTATGGGTAATTTCTAATGACATGAAAATACAACTTGAAAACATGACTTGAAATATAACATGGAAGTTGACATGTAAGTATGCATAAAAACATAAGCTTGGGAATTTACCTATTAAGTTAGGTCTACCCTTTGGGAATTTACCTATTAAGTTAGGTCTACCCAAATGCTTGAAAACTTGTAACATGTTTTGGGAAACATGATGGACATGACACTTAGATAATATAAGTGTGGCCAACTCGAGGTTGGGTTGAGTTTGCAACGTAAAACTACCCGGAACCGACCGGCCTAACTAGTAGTTGCAAACAATAGGACCCAATGTGAGAAGTTGGTCATGTTGTGCTTGAACCCGAGGTTAGACCAAGTTGTGGTGTAAAGCTACCCGGAACCGACCGGCTTAACTAGTAACCACAACAAAGTCTAATGTGAGAGGTGAAGGTGCATTAAGTAATTAATGCCACATGATAGGGTTAAGTTAATTTGATTAATGACTCTTAACCAAATATGACATGGACAAATGGGTTAAGTAATTTGATTAGGCTAATGATACTTAACAAAACATGACAAGGTTGGGTAGGTTAAGTAACTTGATTTGCCTAATGACACTTAACCATTTTTATATGACTAGTGGATGGGGTTAAGTTAACCAACACTTAATCAATCCAACGCGATAACTTGGTAAGGTTAAGTAAGTTTTCTTAATGACGCTTAACCGAAAAATACGGTTAACGAATGAGGTTAAGATTAGACTCAACTAGTCTAAACATGGAAATCGGATGGGGTTAAGTTAGCCTAGACTTAATTAATCCCACTTGGTAGTTTAATGGGGTTAAGTTAAACACTTAACTAATCTAAACATGATGAATTGATGTGGTTAAGTGACCTATACTTATCCAATCTAACTCGTTAATTTATTGTGGTTAAGTTAACCAATACTTAACCAATATAACGTGAAAACATGACGAGGTTAAGTCGTGAATTGCTTAATATACTTAACCAACTTGAGCATGGTTTGTAGGGTTAAGCCTTGAACTTGGATACTTAGCCAATTTTGACAGGATTTGTAGACGGGTTAAGTCATGAACTTAAGTGACACTTAATCCATTATGTAAACCCTAGTTCTGAGGATTAGGTGGATAACCGTAGTTAACAAGGATAACGGGAACAATGCTAAGTGGTAAACCTTAGTTGAAGAATAACTAAGTAATGATTCTTAGTCAAGGAAATTTAGACCAGTTCATAGATAGATGAGTAACCTGATACGGTAGGTCATCGTTTAAGTATACGAGTAGGAGCAAGTATCTGATTTAGATAAAGGCTCCAGCGAACTGGGTAACGAAGCAGCGGCTTCGGGGAACGTGAGGATATTCTTGGTATCCCTCTATGAGCTGCCAGGTGATTATACTAGGGTCATGAGAGGTTAAGGTCTGCGTTAGAAGAACCAAGAGTATGCCTTGGTTGCTATACGAGCGACCTAAAGACGGGGATGGATAGGGGATAGTCGACGATACACGGTCGTACCCTAGATAGCATTTCGTCAAGCTACCTACCATCTTTGGTCAAGCGTGTACGTACGGAAAGGCAGAGAACACCCAAAAGACCATAATTGCTATCTAATTATGGTTGCGGTAAGGCTTGGATGTGGGTTGGCCAGTGTTGTGTTCTCATACAGGATTTATCCTGTCTTGTCTTTCACTAGTTGAGGGAGTGGTCTCGTGGGACCATAGCCACGTATAAGAAAAACAGACCTTAGCATCTGCATCGGCAGATAAATCGAAAGCTCCCGACCGAGTCCTGTATTTCTTGATTTGCCCTGTGACAGGACTCGGATGGCACGATGTGATACATGTGCATACAGTCATGGAAAAGCGATTCACGATGAATGCGTGGGAAAAAGGGCGCGGTTGGCGGTTAGCGTAATCCCTAGTGGCCCTAGGTGGTTGAACCCAAACCGAGATACGAAAACGTGCAATAGGTAAGCATAATCCCTAGCAGCCCTAGGTAGCATAAGTCCTAGTTGTACAAACAATAATTCATGTTGGAAGACCCTAGCTAGGTTTAGGGTAACAGTCCAAACCGATCTTAAGGATCATGGAACTATGTTAAAGTAATATAGAATCTCATGGGAAAGCCCGTATGGTCTACGGCAAGGGACTGAACATTTACATGGAATAAAACATACAAGTTGAGTAACCTATATATGCGATATATTAGGTTGACATGGACCATTACACGACTTTTGAGTGAGGGTCATTCTTGGTTAACACATGACACGGTGGGGATACTAGTACGGTAGGTGCAGAGCTAAAATACAGGATAGATATCACGGGGCGTTATACGTGACAGATATCTTGGGGATATTATACTTGATAGAAACCTGACGATGTGATACCTTGTTTTATCTTGACATCGTAATTTATCATGACACCTTAGTTTATCTGAGTTCAGTAGTTCATCCTGTTATTTTGATTTAGCTTATCTATCTTGTTATCATGCTTATGTTCATCTCAGTTTCTCATGTCAGTTAACTTTACTAGTTTTTATGCTAATAGTAGATAGGGCTTACTCAGTCTTTTTGACTGACCCGTTTTGTTTCGCCTCTTTTCTTCCGTTTCCCCCCCAGGTTACAGGGAGGAAATACTGTTGTTTAGTTCGGACTTCTTCTGCTTGAAGGTCATCATGGATGGCTTGGACTTTTCTTGGCTAATGGCTACTTTACTGTTTTTACTTGGGGAATAATTTATAAAAATGTCTTTATGCTTCTTTACTATTGCAAGACAGGTTTTGATGTACTCTGATGTAAAAGGCTTTAGACCTTATTTATTCATGTTATGAAAGTTTGATTTTACTTCCGCTATTTTATATGTTCTGTCTTGTGATATTTCTGTGCATGTTTACCAATAATGCCCCTCTAAAGCTAGTGCATTCCTTTGCGAGTGACCCTAGCGGAGGCGGGGTGTTACACGTGGTATCAGAGCAGAAGGTTACCAGACTGGGCAAAAGTTTTTAAAGACCTTCTGAAAACTATTTGAAAAAAAAAACCGTTTACAAAGAAGCATTTTTCAAGAAAATTTTCTTTTAAAAGAAAAAGGCTATTCCCCAAAGGCCATTAGCACTATCCTTGTTTCCTTAATTGAGTCTCTTTTCCTTTCTTTCCTCCATCTGTAGTCACAGTAGTTTTAACTGCGACTAGTCTTGTCTACCTACGAAAGTGCTTTCCATACGATGGAGGTGGTTCTCGAGAGACCAGTGGCCGCGTTATAAGAAAGGATCGTGAGAAAGAAGGATAAAGGATACGAGCTTAAGGATGAGCAACTTGTTGGTATGGCTTAGTCCTCAAAGGAGGGAGAAAGATGAACAATGAAACCCATGACGAGAGAGTACCTTTGGCATGGTAAAACGGGGCGGATAGTTAAGTATTATGGGACAAGGACAAGATCATCGGGAGGGCAGTAGTATGCTCTCATTTCTAGAGTACCTCGGAAGGAGGGTAACGATCTTGTTAAAGGTTCAGCTTTTCTTCTCTATAATCCCGTTAGGACTTCGTTGTTCGTATCATTTAAGTCTGCTTCGATAGTTGAGTCTCTGCACCTTAAGTACTAGCGTAATAGAGAATCCCATTTTTGTCTCAAAGTCCTATTGGAGAATTAGTCCATTTATACATGACTTGTTTGGATTTGGGAATGTCTATGGCAAGTGTTGAGTTTGGAAATAATGCTTATGTTTATAAGCTATGGATGGATTCTAGGGATGAAGTGGTTATCCAGTAGGGGGTGCCACTCTCGGTTTTGATAGGAGGGTAGTTAGACCTTTTGACTAGCCTTGGTAATGCCCTCGAAGTATCGGGTAACCTTTTTGAGGTTCTGTCATGACTAGTTACTTAGAATCCCTTGATGCCTTTATTGGAAATTTGAAGCCCGATCGAGTGGTGTTCGCCAATAAGACGGATGGTTTACTTCATTTATGCATGGGTTATAGAGATCACCCTAGTAAGTGCGCATGATAACCTGATTGACATCTGTTGTAACAACCCGGAAAATCTGGGCCAGTTTAAAATTTTTATTTTGGCAATTTTAGCGAGTTTTGATTATTTAAAATGAATTATTTTAAATAATATCGACGAGAAATTTATTTTGAATATAATTCGACGTATATATTTATGCGCGTCGTCGTTAGAATATAAATATTTATATATAATTATAAATAGAATTGAAAATGGCGCGGTAGTTCGATAATTCGATTTCAAACTTCAATTGAATGTATCGGGTGCAAAACAATCCGGATTTTAGTGAAACCAAAAATAATGGAATCTAATTGAGAATATCTTTCCAACGAATCCGAAAAATCAAAAGTTCGTAGCAGGAATCAAAAGATATGTCCAGTTGAAAATTCTGAATAGTCGCTATGGAATTCAGGCCCTTAAAAATGGACGTTTTGCAAACGACCTCGGATTTCGACGAAACCAGTTTTGTTGGGTCTGGGATGTAAAGTTATTGCTAGGTTTCAAATTTCATAATTTTTCGAATCAATGTGTGAGCGTGGTAAAGGAAAACGTGTTTTGACCATTTCAGTTGATTTTAATCGACTGGAAATTGGCCATTTTTCCAACGGTCTCAGAATTCGACGAAACTAGTTTTGTTAGGACCGGATCGTCAATACGAAGCTAGAAAATATTTTTATGGAATTTTTAGAGTTAGTATGTGACCCCGGTAATTCGAAATGTACGTTTAAAATTCAATAAAGTGATTTAAATGTAAATTTAACGGAAACTGATCGAAACGATCAAATCAACTTGCGGTACATATCCCATTGTGTTCGGAATGGGGGTAAAACGCTATGGACGACAGGCGGTGGGCCTCGTTTCGAGGTCATATGAAAAAGTCAACTTAAGGTTGAATTAAATAATAAAATAAAAAAAAAAGAAAAAAAAGAAAAACACTTTCTCTTCCCTCCATATACCCCCCCCCCCCGATTCATTTCTGTAGGTCGAAAAAATAATAATTAAATTAAACCTAAATCTAAAACCCGTCGCCCCCTCGAACTGGACCACCGCCCCTCCTCCAAGCGACGCCACCGCCACTCAGGGGACCGGACCCCCTGCTCCTCCCCTCACCTTAGTCGACCTCGCCCTTCTCTAGCCTCACTCCTCTTCTCCAGAACGCAAACGCCCAATCGAAGAAACCCGGCGCCGCATCGCCTCAGACAACCACCACCTCGTCGAGGATCCGCAACCCCCGAAGCCCCCTCGTTCGCGACCTCGTCCGCAGCCATCGCCATCAGCGAAGCCCCCACCACCGCAACCACCTGCCACCGAAGTCGATGCCCCCTTTCTTCGTTACAGTAAGTTTTTTTTACTTTAATTTATTTTTATTTTAATCTAAAAACTAATTTCGATTTAATAAGATTTTAAAACTGATTTTTATTTATTTTTTTTAAACTGAATTTTCTTTATTTTAAAAACTGTTTTTTTTTATTTATTTACTTTAAAACTAATTTTTATTTTATGTTGTAAAGTGATAAAAATATAATCTTTAGTATTAAAGATAGGATTTTTATATTTTTAAAGTAATAAAGATAGGATTTTTATATTTTTAAAGTAATAAAGATAGGATTTTTATATTTTTAAAGTAATAAAGATAGGATTTTTATATTTTTAAAGTAATAAAGATAGGATTTTTATATTTTTAAAGTATTAAAGATAGGATTTTTATATTTTTAAAGTATTAAAAATATAATCTTTACTATATAGAAGTATTAAAAATATAATCTTTACTATATAGAAATATTAAAAATATAATCTTTATAGGATAGACAATATAAAAATATCATCTTTGTATATGTAGCGAAATAAAAATCTGATTTTTATTTTATATACGTTGAGATAAAGTGGTAATTTTTATAATGATGAAATCTATAGCGATGAAAGGAGAAAACTTTATTTTTATAAAGGTGAAAACTTCATATTTGAAAAGGCGAAATCCTTAGATTTGAAAAGGCAAAATCCTTAAATTTAAAAAGGTGAAATCTTTAAATTTAAAAAGGCGAAATCTTTATGTATAGAAGAACGTGATAAAAATAGAATTTTATCTATATGAATAGCGAAGTAAAAATTCGATTTTTTATATATTGAATAGCATAGAAAAAATTCGATTTTTAAATATATGAAGTGATTATAGAAATATGATTTTTAAATTGAAAGTGAACAAATAAAAATGTGATTTTTTATTTTAAAGACATCGAAATATAAAAATGTGTGATTTTTATATATATAGTGACTACGGGCACAAGAAGAAGATAAGAAGTCGAGAAGAAGAGTCAAGATGATTGGATAGCTATCGGTGAGAATTTCTCACCTTTCAATTTCTTTTCTAGTTATATATATACTAGGATGCAGACGGTGCTTAGTAGCACCCGACACAATCGTCCACAGACCATGGACTTGTTTGTTTGGTTGCATAGATTAGTTGAATTATTTGTTTGAATTGAATTGTTTGGTGAGATGAAATTGATTTGATTGATGTGTGAATGGCGTGGGCCTTCACTAGACCGGGGATAAGGCTAGGCCTTGTCCCGTTTCTAGTATCGTGCCGTTATGCCGCCGAAATTTTCTAAAATGTGTTAGAAAATAAAAATATCATTTTATTGTGTAAATGAATTGAATAGAAATTCATAGGTTGAAATAAAATGTTTTGTCGTTAAAAATATAATTTTTAACGTGAATGTGAGTAAATAAATATTCATTTACAAACCAGACGGTTTGTTTATGTACACTTATTTGAATGACATTGATTGGGACGATAAATTTTACACATCGCCCAACTGCACAACTAAAATCAGTGGTTGATTGTTTGAAACCCCACACGGGTGTTGGGATGAAATTTGAAGTTCACTCATCCTGATTGATTAAATATGTCGATCGATTGATTGACAGGCTGTTATAAGCGTTGAATATCTATATTTGATGCTTATACAGTGTAGTGCACTTTGGTTGATGGTTGATTATTTTCAATGCTATTATATACATGTGTTGTATGAAAATCCATATAATTAATTTTATATGGTAATTGATTGGGCCTCATTCCAGTTTTGAAAAAGAAATATTTGAAAAGAAATATTTGAAAAAGAAATATTTGAAATAGAATATTTGAAAATAAAGGAATATATGAAGCCGTGTTGATTAGATTGACGCCATTTTGACGTGAACGATATTTATATCGATTTTAAAAACGATTTCGAAATGAATTGAATTAAAAGTGATTTCGAAATGAATTGAATTGAAAGTGATTTCGAAATGAATTGAATTGAAAACGAATTCAAAGTGAATTGAATTGAAAGTGATTTCGAAATGAATTGAATTGAAAACGAATTCAAAGTGAATTGAATTAAAAGTGATTTCGAAATGAATTGAATTGAAAGTGATTTCGAAATGAATTGAATTGAAAACGAATTCAAAGTGAATTGAATTGAAAGTGATTTCGAAATGAATTGAATTGAAAACGAATTCAAATTGAACTGAAAGTGGATTGAAATGAATTCAAATTGAATTGAAATTTGAATTGAATAGAAATGAACTTTGAAACGAATTTATAAAGAAGAATTCAATTTTGCTTTGAATTGAAATGGAAGTGGAAATAGATTTTGAAACGAATTTTAAAACTATTTATATAATTCGTTTTGAATAGAAAATCGACGAAGTATATATTATATATATTATATATATAATATAATGGCCTGAATAGAACGCGCCGCGCCGCGGCAGTTCGCGAATTTCGACCATTGATTTCAAATGGACGTTACGGGAGATCCGACCGTCGGATTCTCCTAAAACCGGAACCGTTGGGTTCGTATCGAAAAGAGCTTTCTAGCGAATGTTAGAAATTTGAAATCTAACGGTTGGATTTGGAATTATGTCCAAATCAAATTTGAAAAAGGTCGCTGTAAGTGCAGTTCGATGGCCATTGATGGAAATCGACTGTACGGGCCTTGATAAAATTATTAAAAATAGTAATAATTTGTGTAAAATCATAAGAAATGATTTGAGAAGAATTGGGATGAAAAACTCCATATTTGAAAAGATAAAAATAGATTTTTATCGAAATGAACTAGTTTTGAACTAGAATTATAATTCTATTTATTTTTAAATAAATAAATTGAATTAGAAAAGGGTTTTAAAAATAACCAAAACTTCCAATGATTGCATTGGAGTAGATTTGAATCGAAATTGTCTTCGGAATATTTCGATGTTGGAATTCGTGATTATACAGGTGTTGTTATGGAAATTTGAAAGATATATATTTATATCGTTATTTCCAATACGACATTTGTTAGTCGTAGAATTTGATATTGAATATAAGCCGATATATTTTCTATTCAGAGCCTTGTATTGAATATCGAATGTGATTTGGGTTTGTCGTGAATGGTGTCTTCACTAACACTGTTTTTGAACCCAGTTGAGAAAAGATTAAATCTTTTTATTTAGATTTAATGAAGTGTACCAATTAAATAATATTTAATTGGAATTGAATTGATATTGATTTTTTGGGTTTATCGTGAACAGTGTTTTAAATAACACTCGTTCTTTAACCCGATAATTAATGAATGTGACTTTGGGTTTATCGTGAACCGTGTTTTAAATGACACTGATTCTTTAACCCAGTTAAAGATTAAAACTAAGTGGAGTTTTAATGAATCTTTAATTAGATTGAAATGATCGAAAATGGAGTATCACCAGTTTTGCTCCAGGCGATAGTTAAATCTTTAATTAGATTTGAACGTGAAATGGTAATTGAATTTACCGATAACACTGTGGTGTTAGATATGAAGTATTACCAGTTTTACTTCATGGGATGAATAGGTTGGGATTGGGAAATTAAAACAAATGATTACTTCGGTAAGGTTCGCTAATCCCGACTAGTTTGAATTGATATTCAAAAGTTGATTAAAGAATAAATTCAAGAATTTATCTTTGATAAAATTAATGGGAACCTTTCCCTATGAATGTGAAATTAGAAACTAACTGTCGGTTAGCTAAGTAGAATGGTTTTCTGGATATTGATCTGATGTTGGTTTCGGCCTTCGGGGTTAATATTTGGGGAATTATTCTCTTGATTAATTTACGGTTAGTGACTGATGAATTGGAATGAGGCGTATGTTGTGTTTGTGTAACACTTATTTAAAATATACGCGAGTTATTCGGAAAGACCGGGTTTATCCCATTCTGAATAACTGATACGACGATAAGTCGAAGATGAAGACGATGGTCGAAGACCGGAGGTCTTCACGTCGTTTGGGTAATTACTGATGATCTTGATTGGGCTGTACACCCAAGAAGATGGAAACAGTTAGTGATCGTCCAGACGTACTTGGAGATCGATGGATATGCGGGGTACTAGGTGCCTCCGGTTTCGTTCAGACCCAGAACGGACTTGTGAATGGACTGTGTGTCTGACATTGGAATTTAGTCTATGTGATTGACCTCTATTAAATATATATCTGTTTGGCGGCGGAGAATTTATTCTCTTGCTTAACGCCCTTCTCTGAGACGTACGAGCTCAGGGGTTATATATTGATGGATATCAAACGCATGGAGTGAATTGCCTGTGTGGCATGCCTAAGTGGCAATTGATCGAGGCTTTTGTTGAAAAGCAAAGTCTTGTGGTGATGATCAAAGCAAGGCCTTTGTGGCGTAGCTTTGTGTAACGTTTGCTTCGCGAGTTTCACACCCGGTATGAACCAAAAACGGGAGACGGACCTCAGGGAGGACTTGCGTTTCTTTCTAGCTAGAAGTGGCGTCAGTGGTTTTACACGCCCTGACGAGTTTGACTTATGTGGTTGTGGCTGTTGCGAGGCGCCTCGGTTATATCGGTTTCGGCCGATGCATTCTGGTCGGCTGACGGACCAGACTTACACCCCATAGGGTGGGGAGACGTAGTGTTCAGGCATAATAATCCACATCGGTGGACCGGCCCTGTCGCTCCATGGGGCAGTTGCGGCTGTTCCTGAGACACGGGCTAGAGCGTCTCGAATCGGTTGAGGACTATCTTTTGCCTCGGTTCATAGATGGAAATCCAATTTCCAAATACGTGACTTTGCGGTTTTATTTGTAAACCTATATATGGCGACATAGTGGCATGGGACGCTCATGTCGCCTATGATTGATACTTATGATTTGAAGTTGTTTTATACACTATGCACTTATAATAGTATCAAATGATTTGTTTTAAACGTATCAAGCATTCTTTGGCTGTTATAAGGGAAAACCCTATCCCCCGGCTTGCGTTGCATTGTGTGATAGGACCTGGGTCTTATAACAGCTTCATTTTTCTTTAATTAGCATTGCGCTGTTTGGTTATGCACTGGTATTCTTGGGAGGAAACCCGTTCCGTGTTATGCGGCGTGGTCCCTTGATTTACCTTTGAAAATAAAGATTAATAACTGTTTTAGTTCTCACACCAGTCACATGACTGACCTGGAGTTTATTGTTTTAACCTAAACTCTGGGTGCTCTTATTTTGACACGGGCAGCTAGTAGTTTTGGTTTTGCAGATTTATATTCACAGGATCCTGGTTTACAGCTGGAATGATATCCGGAAAGCTTTGTATCCGTATATCTCTTCTAGTTGTGTATTGTATTATTTTCCGCTGCTATGTATTCATATGTAATTTATATCTCTGATATTTCTGTGTAATATTTATTCATACTCTGTATATTCTTGTAATCTGATGCACTGTTGTAATATATAGTGAAATGTTCTTCTGTATGCGTTCTGTCGTGGTTTGTTCTCGAACTATCCGACACTTTCCTTTACGGGGAAGTTACGGGTTTTTACAGTTGGTATCAGAGCTTTGGTTTACAAAGCTCAGAGAACAAGGCACATTAGAACCATACGAAAGAATTCATCAGATATTGGATTAGTAATATCCAATGGGGATGACTCGTTAGAGATGGGATCAGTAGTATCCTAGAACGAGTGTGAAGAGTATATTTTTCAAAAGAAAACAAATTTTGTTTTGAAAATTTAAATCAATTATTCGTATTTGATTATCTATTTATATTGATGTGGACAATCCAGTATATATAGATTTTGCGTATACGTCTGATCCGCGTGTATTCGAAATTTTAATATACTGGATAGATATAGAATCACACTCTAGTCGCCCGGAGATGATTCAGATGATGAGGCATCATCATCAGTGTTTATATTCGAGCGACGAAAGTGAGATTTCTATATATTTCCTATTGGCTGGTGTGAGAACCAAATTGATTGATTTTTTGTTTTGGCATCAAAACATGATTTTTTGTATATGTATCAAAATTATGAATTTGAAACTCTAATTCACTAATTGATTGATGTTTGTGTTGTTTGTTAAATTGTTTGATAATTTTGAATCATTATGCCTAATAGCATCACATATTGAACTGTATTGAAAATTAGTCGCATTTGCTTGCATATACATATATATCATTGAACAGGTCATAGCAAGGAGGCTAGAGCCAGAGAATAAAATTTGTTTGCCCGACAAATAGGTACATGTTTACTACATAATTTCCTGTTTTGTTTGGGTGATGATGATTTTGTGAGCCTATTGGCTAGCCGCTTGGCTTCTTCTTTTTCTTTTTGAGATCTGAAGGACCGGGGAAGCTATTTGAAATTCCCCGATGCTCCCGGTGCAGGGGAGGTTATGGCGAAATTTTTCAAAAATTTAGGGTGTTAGCCAAATTTTTGAGATTTTGAAAATTCTCAGAAACTGAAAAGTTGGAGAATGGAAGCCAGATCGAACGTAGAGTTGATTAATCAAACCACTTTCGACTTTGTTCCTTTTCGAGGACGAAAAGTTTTAAGTGGGGGAGATTGTAACAACCCGGAAAATCTGGGCCAGTTTAAAATTTTTATTTTGGCAATTTTAGCGAGTTTTGATTATTTAAAATGAATTATTTTAAATAATATCGACGAGAAATTTATTTTGAATATAATTCGACGTATATATTTATGCGCGTCGTCGTTAGAATATAAATATTTATATATAATTATAAATAGAATTGAAAATGGCGCGGTAGTTCGATAATTCGATTTCAAACTTCAATTGAATGTATCGGGTGCAAAACAATCCGGATTTTAGTGAAACCAAAAATAATGGAATCTAATTGAGAATATCTTTCCAACGAATCCGAAAAATCAAAAGTTCGTAGCAGGAATCAAAAGATATGTCCAGTTGAAAATTCTGAATAGTCGCTATGGAATTCAGGCCCTTAAAAATGGACGTTTTGCAAACGACCTCGGATTTCGACGAAACCAGTTTTGTTGGGTCCGGGATGTAAAGTTATTGCTAGGTTTCAAATTTCATAATTTTTCGAATCAATGTGTGAGCGTGGTAAAGGAAAACGCGTTTTGACCATTTCAGTTGATTTTAATCGACTGGAAATTGGTCATTTTTCCAACGGTCTCAGAATTCGACGAAACTAGTTTTGTTAGGACCGGATCGTCAATACGAAGCTAGAAAATATTTTTATGGAATTTTTAGAGTTAGTATGTGACCCCGGTAATTCGAAATGTACGTTTAAAATTCAATAAAGTGATTTAAATGTAAATTTAACGGAAACTGATCGAAACGATCAAATCAACTTGCGGTACATATCCCATTGTGTTCGGAATGGGGGTAAAACGCTATGGACGACAGGCGGTGGGCCTCGTTTCGAGGTCATATGAAAAAGTCAACTTAAGGTTGAATTAAATAATAAAATAAAATAAAATAAAAAAAAGAAAAACACTTTCTCTTCCCTCCATATACCCCCCCCCCCCCCCCCGATTCATTTCTGTAGGTCGAAAAAAAAAATTTAAATTAAACCTAAATCTAAAACCCGTCGCCCCCTCGAACTGGACCACCGCCCCTCCTCCAAGCGACGCCACCGCCACTCAGGGGACCGGACCCCCTGCTCCTCCCCTCACCTTAGTCGACCTCGCCCTTCTCTCGCCTCACTCCTCTTCTCCAGAACGCAAACGCCCAATCGAAGAAACCCGGCGCCGCATCGCCTCAGACAACCACCACCTCGTCGAGGATCCGCAACCCCCGAAGCCCCCTCGTTCGCGACCTCGTCCGCAGCCATCGCCATCAGCGAAGCCCCCACCACCGCAACCACCTGCCACCGAAGTCGATGCCCCCTTTCTTCGTTACAGTAAGTTTTTTTTACTTTAATTTATTTTTATTTTAATCTAAAAACTAATTTCGATTTAATAAGATTTTAAAACTGATTTTTATTTATTTTTTTTAAACTGAATTTTCTTTATTTTAAAAACTGTTTTTTTTTTATTTACTTTAAAACTAATTTTTATTTTATGTTGTAAAGTGATAAAAATATAATCTTTAGTATTAAAGATAGGATTTTTATATTTTTAAAGTAATAAAGATAGGATTTTTATATTTTTAAAGTAATAAAGATAGGATTTTTATATTTTTAAAGTAATAAAGATAGGATTTTTATATTTTTAAAGTAATAAAGATAGGATTTTTATATTTTTAAAGTATTAAAGATAGGATTTTTATATTTTTAAAGTATTAAAAATATAATGTTTACTATATAGAAGTATTAAAAATATAATCTTTACTATATAGAAATATTAAAAATATAATCTTTATAGGATAGACAATATAAAAATATCATCTTTGTATATGTAGCGAAATAAAAATCTGATTTTTATTTTATATACGTTGAGATAAAGTGGTAATTTTTATAATGATGAAATCTATAGCGATGAAAGGAGAAAACTTTATTTTTATAAAGGTGAAAACTTCATATTTGAAAAGGCGAAATCCTTAGATTTGAAAAGGCAAAATCCTTAAATTTAAAAAGGTGAAATCTTTAAATTTAAAAAGGCGAAATCTTTATGTATAGAAGAACGTGATAAAAATAGAATTTTATCTATATGAATAGCGAAGTAAAAATTCGATTTTTTATATATTGAATAGCATAAAAAAAATTCGATTTTTAAATATATGAAGTGATTATAGAAATATGATTTTTAAATTGAAAGTGAACAAATAAAAATGTGATTTTTTATTTTAAAGACATCGAAATATAAAAATGTGTGATTTTTATATATATAGTGACTACGGGCACAAGAAGAAGATAAGAAGTCGAGAAGAAGAGTCAAGATGATTGGATAGCTATCGGTGAGAATTTCTCACCTTTCAATTTCTTTTCTAGTTATATATATATACTAGGATGCAGACGGTGCTTAGTAGCACCCGACACAATCGTCCACAGACCATGGACTTGTTTGTTTGGTTGCATAGATTAGTTGAATTATTTGTTTGAATTGAATTGTTTGGTAAGATGAAATTGATTTGATTGATGTGTGAATGGCGTGGGCCTTCACTAGACCGGGGATAAGGCTAGGCCTTGTCCCGTTTCTAGTATCGTGCCGTTATGCCGCCGAAATTTTCTAAAATGTGTTAGAAAATAAAAATATCATTTTATTGTGTAAATGAATTGAATAGAAATTCATAGGTTGAAATAAAATGTTTTGTCGTTAAAAATATAATTTTTAACGTGAATGTGAGTAAATAAATATTCATTTACAAACCAGACGGTTTGTTTATGTACACTTATTTGAATGACATTGATTGGGACGATAAATTTTACACATCGCCCAACTGCACAACTAAAATCAGTGGTTGATTGTTTGAAACCCCACACGGGTGTTGGGATGAAATTTGAAGTTCACTCATCCTGATTGATTAAATATGTCGATCGATTGATTGACAGGCTGTTATAAGCGTTGAATATCTATATTTGATGCTTATACAGTGTAGTGCACTTTGGTTGATGGTTGATTATTTTCAATGCTATTATATACATGTGTTGTATGAAAATCCATATAATTAATTTTATATGGTAATTGATTGGGCCTCATTCCAGTTTTGAAAAAGAAATATTTGAAAAGAAATATTTGAAAAAGAAATATTTGAAATAGAATATTTGAAAATAAAGGAATATATGAAGCCGTGTTGATTAGATTGACGCCATTTTGACGTGAACGATATTTATATCGATTTTAAAAACGATTTCGAAATGAATTGAATTAAAAGTGATTTCGAAATGAATTGAATTGAAAGTGATTTCGAAATGAATTGAATTGAAAACGAATTCAAAGTGAATTGAATTGAAAGTGATTTCGAAATGAATTGAATTGAAAACGAATTCAAAGTGAATTGAATTAAAAGTGATTTCGAAATGAATTGAATTGAAAGTGATTTCGAAATGAATTGAATTGAAAACGAATTCAAAGTGAATTGAATTGAAAGTGATTTCGAAATGAATTGAATTGAAAACGAATTCAAATTGAACTAAAAGTGGATTGAAATGAATTCAAATTGAATTGAAATTTGAATTGAATAGAAATGAACTTTGAAACGAATTTATAAAGAAGAATTCAATTTTGCTTTGAATTGAAATGGAAGTGGAAATAGATTTTGAAACGAATTTTAAAACTATTTATATAATTCGTTTTGAATAGAAAATCGACGAAGTATATATTATATATATAATATAATGGCCTGAATAGAACGCGCCGCGCTGCGGCAGTTCGCGAATTTCGACCATTGATTTCAAATGGACGTTACGGGAGATCCGACCGTCGGATTCTCCTAAAACCGGAACCGTTGGGTTCGTATCGAAAAGAGCTTTCTAGCGAATGTTAGAAATTTGAAATCTAACGGTTGGATTTGGAATTATGTCCAAATCAAATTTGAAAAAGGTCGCTGTAAGTGCAGTTCGATGGCCATTGATGGAAATCGACTGTACGGGCCTTGATAAAATTATTAAAAATAGTAATAATTTGTGTAAAATCATAAGAAATGATTTGAGAAGAATTGGGATGAAAAACTCCATATTTGAAAAGATAAAAATAGATTTTTATCGAAATGAACTAGTTTTGAACTAGAATTATAATTCTATTTATTTTTAAATAAATAAATTGAATTAGAAAAGGGTTTTAAAAATAACCAAAACTTCCAATGATTGCATTGGAGTAGATTTGAATCGAAATTGTCTTCGGAATATTTCGATGTTGGAATTCGTGATTATACAGGTGTTGTTATGGAAATTTGAAAGATATATATTTATATCGTTATTTCCAATACGACATTTGTTAGTCGTAGAATTTGATATTGAATATAAGCCGATATATTTTCTATTCAGAGCCTTGTATTGAATATCGAATGTGATTTGGGTTTGTCGTGAATGGTGTCTTCACTAACACTGTTTTTGAACCCAGTTGAGAAAAGATTAAATCTTTTTATGTAGATTTAATGAAGTGTACCAATTAAATAATATTTAATTGGAATTGAATTGATATTGATTTTTTGGGTTTATCGTGAACAGTGTTTTAAATAACACTCGTTCTTTAACCCGATAATTAATGAATGTGACTTTGGGTTTATCGTGAACCGTGTTTTAAATGACACTGATTCTTTAACCCAGTTAAAGATTAAAACTAAGTGGAGTTTTAATGAATCTTTAATTAGATTGAAATGATCGAAAATGGAGTATCACCAGTTTTGCTCCAGGCGATAGTTAAATCTTTAATTAGATTTGAACGTGAAATGGTAATTGAATTTACCGATAACACTGTGGTGTTAGATATGAAGTATTACCAGTTTTACTTCATGGGATGAATAGGTTGGGATTGGGAAATTAAAACAAATGATTACTTCGGTAAGGTTCGCTAATCCCGACTAGTTTGAATTGATATTCAAAAGTTGATTAAAGAATAAATTCAAGAATTTATCTTTGATAAAATTAATGGGAACCTTTCCCTATGAATGTGAAATTAGAAACTAACTGTCGGTTAGCTAAGTAGAATGGTTTTCTGGATATTGATCTGATGTTGGTTTCGGCCTTCGGGGTTAATATTTGGGGAATTATTCTCTTGATTAATTTACGGTTAGTGACTGATGAATTGGAATGAGGCGTATGTTGTGTTTGTGTAACACTTATTTAAAATATACGCGAGTTATTCGGAAAGACCGGGTTTATCCCATTCTGAATAACTGATACGACGATAAGTCGAAGATGAAGACGATGGTCGAAGACCGGAGGTCTTCACGTCGTTTGGGTAATTACTGATGATCTTGATTGGGCTGTACACCCAAGAAGATGGAAACAGTTAGTGATCGTCCAGACGTACTTGGAGATCGATGGATATGCGGGGTACTAGGTGCCTCCGGTTTCGTTCAGACCCAGAACGGACTTGTGAATGGACTGTGTGTCTGACATTGGAATTTAGTCTATGTGATTGACCTCTATTAAATATATATCTGTTTGGCGGCGGAGAATTTATTCTCTTGCTTAACGCCCTTCTCTGAGACGTACGAGCTCAGGGGTTATATATTGATGGATATCAAACGCATGGAGTGAATTGCCTGTGTGGCATGCCTAAGTGGCAATTGATCGAGGCTTTTGTTGAAAAGCAAAGTCTTGTGGTGATGATCAAAGCAAGGCCTTTGTGGCGTAGCTTTGTGTAACGTTTGCTTCGCGAGTTTCACACCCGGTATGAACCAAAAACGGGAGACGGACCTCAGGGAGGACTTGCGTTTCTTTCTAGCTAGAAGTGGCGTCAGTGGTTTTACACGCCCTGACGAGTTTGACTTATGTGGTTGTGGCTGTTGCGAGGCGCCTCGGTTATATCGGTTTCGGCCGATGCATTCTGGTCGGCTGACGGACCAGACTTACACCCCATAGGGTGGGGAGACGTAGTGTTCAGGCATAATAATCCACATCGGTGGACCGGCCCTGTCGCTCCATGGGGCAGTTGCGGCTGTTCCTGAGACACGGGCTAGAGCGTCTCGAATCGGTTGAGGACTATCTTTTGCCTCGGTTCATAGATGGAAATCCAATTTCCAAATACGTGACTTTGCGGTTTTATTTGTAAACCTATATATGGCGACATAGTGGCATGGGACGCTCATGTCGCCTATGATTGATACTTATGATTTGAAGTTGTTTTATACACTATGCACTTATAATAGTATCAAATGATTTGTTTTAAACGTATCAAGCATTCTTTGGCTGTTATAAGGGAAAACCCTATCCCCCGGCTTGCGTTGCATTGTGTGATAGGACCTGGGTCTTATAACAGCTTCATTTTTCTTTAATTAGCATTGCGCTGTTTGGTTATGCACTGGTATTCTTGGGAGGAAACCTGTTCCGTGTTATGCGGCGTGGTCCCTTGATTTACCTTTGAAAATAAAGATTAATAACTGTTTTAGTTCTCACACCAGTCACATGACTGACCTGGAGTTTATTGTTTTAACCTAAACTCTGGGTGCCCTTATTTTGACACGGGCAGCTAGTAGTTTTGGTTTTGCAGATTTATATTCACAGGATCCTGGTTTACAGCTGGAATGATATCCGGAAAGCTTTGTATCCGTATATCTCTTCTAGTTGTGTATTGTATTATTTTCCGCTGCTATGTATTCATATGTAATTTATATCTCTGATATTTCTGTGTAATATTTATTCATACTCTGTATATTCTTGTAATCTGATGCACTGTTGTAATATATAGTGAAATGTTCTTCTGTATGCGTTCTGTCGTGGTTTGTTCTCGAACTATCCGACACTTTCCTTTACGGGGAAGTTACGGGTTTTTACATCTATTTACTTTAAAGAGAAATTTCTTCCGCATGGAATGCCTTATAGTATATAAACGAGATCCAAGATTCACTAGTGAATTTTGGAAAGCTTGCATGAGATCATGAGTACGTAGTCATGTTTGCGTCAAGTATTCTAGGAAAAGGATAAGTGCAAGTGGAACGAGAGGCGATGAAGAAATGAGTTCCAGCTCATGTTATGGAAACAGGAATAAGAAGCTACAAAATCGCGAAGTTAAAAGACGACTTTGATGGTCAAAGACTAGATACGCGCACGATATCTCTTTTTGGGAGTATATCCTTGATCCCTGTTTTCTGTAGAGCTTACTTGTAGGCTATCTTTTGTGGACATCCTCTCGGTCCTATTCTCCGTTACAAACCCTGTAAGGAGTTTGTCCTATTTATCTTCTCGACCCTGTTTCAGGGAATTCTAGGTAGAACCCTATGGATGTAAACATGTATTTGAAACATGTTATGATTGATATGGTTGCAAGTGGTTGCAAGTGGTTGCTCGTGGATGCGCGAATACACATTAGATACTAGCTCGACTCGGTCACATTTCATATTGCATATGCACGAGTATTTATACTTGTTTATGAATGAAATCGAATGTATTATCATGCGGTTGTTGCATATGAATGAATGATTGTGCACGCATATAGTATCTATATGACTAGGACTATTTGCATACATGTTGGATTCATGGCACTATACATATTTTGCATTAGAAAGATTATTCAGGCCTGATCATTAGCATTAGCTAAGGAACATGTACACACACGTTTTGCATATATTCATACAGCATTAGAAATCATCTAAGGACAATGGTTGCTTGTGGATGATGTTTTGAGTAGATGGATGATGGATGGTAGGATATGTTCTTCCTAACTTGGAGATTTCGGGGACGAAATCCTAAAAGGTGGGGAGAATGTAACAACCCGTATTTTCAATAACCTGTTATAACATAAATGGAGGCAGAATTAAACTGTAAAATCTGAATCAAGGGAAACGGGCTATGCCATTGCGTTCGTCTCGGAAAAATACGCGAAATAGAGTCCGAGTTTTCGAAAATCGGAGTCCGTATGACCAAGATATGGCCTCGCGAAGTTTCACGAAAAATTCCCAAATTAAAGTATACTTAATTAGGTGAAATGGGTTGCGCAGAGAAATATATATATATATTGATATATATATATATTGATATATATATATATATAATTGAAAATTAAATAAATAAATATGCAAAAATGTTCAAAACAGCGAATTGGGAGAGGGGAATAACCGAACCGGCCGATTTTTGAGGTCGACCCGAGCCCGCTGGGTCGACAAGGGGTTAATCCAGGGTGTTTGGCTGTCAACCCGTGGGCCGATTCGCTCAAATGCAGATTTTGCATTTGGATGGTTCTCATGGTTCATCTTTAATCTAAAGGTCCTAGATGGTTCCTACACTTGACTTCTTCCCCAAGACATGCTTTGATGGCTTGGATTGAATCTAGGTTTAATCCTATGGCCTAAAACACTTGCCTAATCTATAAATAAGACCCTAACCTATCCTAAATCCTCATTATTCATTCATGCAACTAAACTATGGCAAAATTTTACCTCTCATGGCCTCCACTCTCTTCATAAAATTTCTAAATGGTTTCTATGAGAGATTTTCCATGCATACAAGTGTTTTCAAGCTTGTATGAGTGTCATTAGCTTGCATTCAAGTCAAGTTTCTATCTTTGCATCATAAAGCAAGAGTTTTGATCATTTTGGCTCAAGGGTTTTTATGTTAGAGCTTGCATTTTGGGTCTATTTGATTGCATAAGGGCTTTGTCATATCTTTTGTGCCTTCATAGCAATGTAAGCCCTTTCCCTACTCTTAGATATTAACTATGAAGTTAAATGTTCATGTTGCAAGTTTGGGTTTGATCATTGAGTATGATACATGCTATCATGTCATGCAAGTTTATGAAGTCATTATCTTGATCTTGTGAGCTAAAAGCTACAACCTTTATGTTGAAATGTTGCATTAGGAAACATGAGAACCCTCATAACCTTTATGTCAACTTGCATATGAAGTCATAACCCTTATATGATGATATATGCGAGTTACTAGTCATCATTCCATATCTTTTGTCACCATGATTCGCTTATGTGCCAAGTTTGGGTTTATGCATGTTTTGAGGCTTAAGAATGTAACATGTAAGTTAATGAACACATTTGTGCCTCATTTGCCACCATGATTAACTTGTGGCTTAATATCCATTTTTGTCATGCCTTTGCCAAGTCTCTTCTTTTAATCCATTACGTTGTCGCGAACGTATATGCGAGTTTAAAAGCGTTGGGTTATGTTATGGGTAATTTCTAATGACATGAAAATACAACTTGAAAACATGACTTGAAATATAACATGGAAGTTGACATGTAAGTATGCATAAAAACATAAGCTTGGGAATTTACCTATTAAGTTAGGTCTACCCTTTGGGAATTTACCTATTAAGTTAGGTCTACCCAAATGCTTGAAAACTTGTAACATGTTTTGGGAAACATGATGGACATGACACTTAGATAATATAAGTGTGGCCAACTCGAGGTTGGGTTGAGTTTGCAACGTAAAACTACCCGGAACCGACCGGCCTAACTAGTAGTTGCAAACAATAGGACCCAATGTGAGAAGTTGGTCATGTTGTGCTTGAACCCGAGGTTAGACCAAGTTGTGGTGTAAAGCTACCCGGAACCGACCGGCTTAACTAGTAACCACAACAAAGTCTAATGTGAGAGGTGAAGGTGCATTAAGTAATTAATGCCACATGATAGGGTTAAGTTAATTTGATTAATGACTCTTAACCAAATATGACATGGACAAATGGGTTAAGTAATTTGATTAGGCTAATGATACTTAACAAAACATGACAAGGTTGGGTAGGTTAAGTAACTTGATTTGCCTAATGACACTTAACCATTTTTATATGACTAGTGGATGGGGTTAAGTTAACCAACACTTAATCAATCCAACGCGATAACTTGGTAAGGTTAAGTAAGTTTTCTTAATGACGCTTAACCGAAAAATACGGTTAACGAATGAGGTTAAAATTAGACTCAACTAGTCTAAACATGGAAATCGGATGGGGTTAAGTTAGCCTAGACTTAATTAATCCCATTTGGTAGTTTAATGGGGTTAAGTTAAACACTTAACTAATCTAAACATGATGAATTGATGTGGTTAAGTGACCTATACTTATCCAATCTAACTCGTTAATTTATTGTGGTTAAGTTAACCAATACTTAACCAATATAACGTGAAAACATGACGAGGTTAAGTCGTGAATTGCTTAATATACTTAACCAACTTGAGCATGGTTTGTAGGGTTAAGCCTTGAACTTGGATACTTAGCCAATTTTGACAGGATTTGTAGACGGGTTAAGTCATGAACTTAAGTGACACTTAATCCATTATGTAAACCCTAGTTCTGAGGATTAGGTGGATAACCGTAGTTAACAAGGATAACGGGAACAATGCTAAGTGGTAAACCTTAGTTGAAGAATAACTAAGTAATGATTCTTAGTCAAGGAAATTTAGACCAGTTCATAGATAGATGAGTAACCTGATACGGTAGGTCATCGTTTAAGTATACGAGTAGGAGCAAGTATCTGATTTAGATAAAGGCTCCAGCGAACTGGGTAACGAAGCAGCGGCTTCGGGGAACGTGAGGATATTCTTGGTATCCCTCTATGAGCTGCCAGGTGATTATACTAGGCTCATGAGAGGTTAAGGTCTACGTTAGAAGAACCAAGAGTATGCCTTGGTTGCTATACGAGCGACCTAAAGACGGGGATGGATAGGGGATAGTCGACGATACACGGTCGTACCCTAGATAGCATTTCGTCAGGCTACCTACCATCTTCGGTCAAGCGTGTACGTACGGAAAGGCAGAGAACACCCAAAAGACCATAATTGCTATCTAATTATGGTTGCGGTAAGGCTTGGATGTGGGTTGGCCAGTGTTGTGTTCTCATACATGATTTATCCTGTCTTGTCTTTCACTAGTTGAGGGAGTGGTCTCGTGGGACCATAGCCACGTATAAGAAAAACAGACCTTAGCATCTGCATCGGCAGATAAATCGAAAGCTCCCGACCGAGTCCTGTATTTCTTGATTTGCCCTGTGACAGGACTCGGATGGCACGATGTGATACATGTGCATACAGTCATGGAAAAGCGATTCACGATGAATGCATGGGAAAAAGGGCGCGGTTGGCGGTTAGCGTAATCCCTAGTGGCCCTAGGTGGTTGAACCCAAACCGAGATACGAAAACGTGCAATAGGTAAGCATAATCCCTAGCAGCCCTAGGTAGCATAAGTCATAGTTGTACAAACAATAATTCATGTTGGAAGACCCTAGCTAGGTTTAGGGTAACAGTCCAAACCGATCTTAAGGATCATGGAACTATGTTAAAGTAATATAGAATCTCATGGGAAAGCCCGTATGGTCTACGGCAAGGGACTGAACATTTACATGGAATAAAACATACAAGTTGAGTAACCTATATATGCGATATATTAGGTTGACATGGACCATTACACGACTTTTGAGTGAGGGTCATTCTTGGTTAACACATGACACGGTGGGGATACTAGTACGGTAGGTGCAGAGCTAAAATACAGGATAGATATCACGGGGCGTTATACGTGACAGATATCTTGGGGATATTATACTTGATAGAAACCTGACGATGTGATACCTTGTTTTATCTTGACATCGTAATTTATCATGACACCTTAGTTTATCTGAGTTCAGTAGTTCATCCTGTTATTTTGATTTAGCTTATCTATCTTGTTATCATGCTTATGTTCATCTCAGTTTCTCATGTCAGTTAACTTTACTAGTTTTTATGCTAATAGTAGATAGGGCTTACTCAGTCTTTTTGACTGACCCGTTTTGTTTCGCCTCTTTTCTTCCGTTTCCCCCCCAGGTTACAGGGAGGAAATACTGTTGTTTAGTTCGGACTTCTTCTGCTTGAAGGTCATCATGGATGGCTTGGACTTTTCTTGGCTAATGGCTACTTTACTGTTTTTACTTAGGGAATAATTTATAAAAATGTCTTTATGCTTCTTTACTATTGCAAGACAGGTTTTGATGTACTCTGATGTAAAAGGCTTTAGACCTTATTTATTCATGTTATGAAAGTTTGATTTTACTTCCGCTATTTTATATGTTCTGTCTTGTGATATTTCTGTGCATGTTTACCAATAATGCCCCTCTAAAGCTAGTGCATTCCTTTGCGAGTGACCCTAGCGGAGGCGGGGTGTTACATTGTGCATGTTATTATCATCTTGACTTATTTCTGTGTCATCTGAATTTCTTTCTTCTGATCCACTGATGTGTATACTTGTTTCTCTTATATCCTCAGCTTGTGTGCATGAATGTTCATTGTCTGTAATTGTTTCAAGAGTAACTGGTCTAAACTCCACAGTCTTGATAGATTCCACTCTATTGTCTTCTTTCGAAATATGTCTATCTGCATAAGGAAATTTACTTTCATCAAATATCACATGTCTTGAGACATAAATTCTACCATTCTTGTCAAGACATTTATAACCTTTTTGATTTTGAGCATAGCCTATAAATGTGCATGGACTTGATCTCATACTTAATTTATGTTTATTATAATCTCTCAGACATGGAAAACACAGACAACCATATATTTTTAGAAACTTATAGTCTGGTGTAACATTGTATATCATCTCATGTGGAGTTTTATTATCTAGGATCTTAGTGGGTAACATGTTAATAAGAAAAACTGAAGTAAAAAAGGCTTCATTCCAATACTTCATGGGTAATGAGCTTTGTGATAACAATGTTAAACCAGTTTCTACAATGTGTCTGTGTTTTCTTTCAACCAGGCCATTCTGCTCAGATGTGTGAGGACATGTTAATCTGTGTTTAATTCCTCTTTTAGCAAAATAATCAGCCAAAGGTTTGAATTCTGCCCCACCATCTGTTTGCAAAATTTTGACATTACAATTAAGTTGCTTTTCAACATGAGTTATAAATTGTATAACTGTGTTAGAAGTTTCAGATTTATTTTTTAGCATATATATCCAAGTATATCTCGAATAGGCATCTACAAAAGAAAGATAATACCTGTGCCCCTGATATGAATTTAGAGGTGCTGGCCCCCATAAATCTGCAGCTACAAGCTCCAATGGCTTGTTATACCTGGTTTCAGAATTACTAAAAGGAAGCTTGTGGCTCTTGCCAAGCTGACAATGTGTACATGTGTGTTTAACAGATGCATTTTTAAAAGCAATATTATTAATAGATAAAAAAGTTCTGACAGTTTCAAAATTTGGATGACCAAGTTTCATATGCCATAAAGTAATATTATCTAAAACATTGTTTCTATTACAATGTTCATTACTATTGCAATCATTATTACTACAAGCATCCACGTTGTTGCACCAGAGTTCACCACTTGAATTTCCAGTCTTCAAGTTGTTAAATCTGTAAAGTCCATTATGTAGACTACCTTGTAGTAATATTTCATGACTTAGAATATCTTTGACTAAGCAAAATTTTGGATGAAACTCAAAATATACACAATTATCACTGGCAAATTTTGATACACTTAAAAGATTTTTATTTATGGTAGGAACCCTTAGCATGTTATTTAGTTGAAGTTGTCTTTTACCAAAAATAGTTCCTTTGCCAGTATGTGTTATATTTGCAGTATCACCATTGCCCATATATAAATATTTCATACCTGAGTAATCTTTGCTACCAATGTTTAAATTCTGAAGATTATTTGTAATATGATGGGTTGCACCTGAGTCTGGATACCATTCCTCAAAGTTACCTTCATTACCCTTATCAGCATTATTACTGCTTTGACTGCTTTGAGAACTATTATCTGGATTGTACCTGAAGTAACATTTATTTGCCATATGACCAAATTTTTGACAAATTTGACATTTTACACGATTGTTATTATTCCATCGGCTTCTTCCACGGCCTCTCAGAGACTGGAAACCTCCTCTTTGTGCTTGAAAACCTCCTCTTTGTGATTGGAAACCTCCTTGAAAACCTCCTCTTTGTGATTGAAAACCTCTTGAATACTGACTTTCTTGTCTGTTTGAATCATTGTTGTAGCTGTTTCTTTGTTGATTACTTTTAGCTGCTGCATAGTTGACAGAAAAATCATCTTGTATAGTTTTTCTTTGTTCAATCCTTCCTTCATGAGCAAGTAGAGCGGATCGAACAAACTGCAAGTCAGGTAATGTTTGCTGAGTAGCAATAACAGTTATTAATGAATCATATTCTTCATCAAGTCCACCAGTGATAATCAATATTTGTTCACTATCACTTATCTTATGCCCAACAGCATTTAATCTATCACAAGTATTTTTAATTTTGGCTAAATATTCTTTCATACTCATGCCTTATTTTCTGGAGTTTTGTAAATCCCTTCTATACTGCATTATCCTAGCTGCAGACTGAGAACTAAAAATTTGCTCAATAGATGACCAAATTTCATGAGAATTGTTACATCCTACTATCTGTGATAACAAATTTGAACTTATAGAAGACATAAGCCATGAAGATAATAGATTATCCTGCTTTTGATATATAACATAAGCTGGATTTGAAATAGCGCTACCATCTTGACCCAAAGTCATGAGTGGTGGTATAGTTATGGTTCCATTGATGTATTCCAACAGTCCATAACCTTTTAAGGCAACTTCCACTTGATATTTCCATAATATATAATTGTCTTCATCAAGAGATGTGGTAATAATTTGACTTTTGGGTTTTATCAGGTTATGGCTGTTAGGTGGTGGATCAGTGCTAGTGTTGACCATTGATGTAGACATGGCTTCATTACTGTTCGCCATAATTAATCAGAAAAAAAAATGGCGAGGCAGAAGTAGGAAAATGCAGGCAATGTAATCTTAGATAGAAAGAAATCGAAAAACAATAAGAAAGTATATTTTGTATGCCTGACATGCAATATCAAATTTTGTAGCCGTCTTTGTGCTTGGAAAATCAAGAATGATATTATTTTTTTTGCCGCTACAAAAATACTTATGATTTAGGAGAGGTAGAATAAACTAGCAACCAGTTGATCTAGGCGTGGCTAGTTTACAAACCGATGATCCAAAACAATCAAGAATTGGATGTCCTTTTGCTAAAATCTACAATTATGAGAAGAAGAAAAAAAAACTGAGGAGAAAGAATAAAATAAAACAACTCTTGGTTGATAGAAAGCCTTTCGGCAATTTGCTCTGATACCAAATTGAAGAATAAGATTGAAGAGAATAAGAAAATATTGAGGAAGCTGAAGATTTTATTGAAAAATATTATTTCGTATACAAAGAGTAATGTAAGAATGGTATGCTTATATAGAGAAGCATTGTAACGGCTAATAGATAATTACAAAACATACTAAATATGATAAAACGTGTTCACACGCTAACAGCTCTATTGTAACGGCTCTATTGTCTTTATTACATACTAAATATGATAAAACATGTTCACACACTAACGACTCTATTGTCTTCATTACAAATAACATCTATATAATAAAATTCCCCCCCTAGACAAACCCTTAGACAAACAAGGAGACAAAGAGCGGCTGAGATTTAATCCCGCAAAAACAAATCCACCATCCTAATTTAAACACATCCCATAAACATGTCATTATTCTTGCATGAGCATTGAATAGGTTGATTTAATTCCACCCGCCTTAATTTGGTAATTAGATCTTATTTGAAAAGCTTATGACACATCAGCGCATTAATTTGGTAATTAAGGTAATTTATTACCGTTAAAAAAGGAATAAAATTTGAATAGCCATGACTGTTACTACACATACCTTCGTTTCGAATTGAATATTTCAACCCTTATCTATAAACACAATTAATTTCACACAATTTATTTTATGTAATTGGAGGTGAAATTGGAAAAAATTAATTAATTACAAAGTATGTACGTTTTTAATTCTTTTAAATCTGTTAACGTTCGAATTAAGAATTTATTGACAGTAAATGGGAAACATTAATAACGTTTAAAAGTTAATGCTCTCATTCCTTTTAAAAAATATCTTATTTGAAAAGCTTATGACACATCATCGCATTAATTTGGCAATTAAGGTAACTTATTAACGTTAAAAAAGGAATAAAATTTGAATAGACATGACTGTTACTACATATACCTTCATTTCGAATTGAATATTTCAACCCTTATCTATAAACACAATTAATTTCACACAATTAATTTTATTTAAAAAGGAATAAAATTTGGAAAATAATAATTAATTACAAAGTATGTACGTTTTTAATTCTTTTAAATCCATTAACGTTCGAATTAAGAATTAAGAATTTCATAATTTGAATAGCCATGACAGTAATTGAGTGACTAATTAAACATCCATTTCTTTCATTCCTTCAGGTCGGGTGTAGTTTTGGAGGATCAAGAGTTTGACTACAAAATCATGGAGATTAAAGTCGAAGAATACGAGGTAAAATCATGAACATGTAATATATTTTTGGCACAATTATGAAATTTAAATATGGCCATGTATTTGTCTTTCTACCAGGTTATTAATATTGATGATTTTTTTTTTTAGTTTGATATCACATATGAGGTTCACGACGAAGTCAAACTTCATTTCGTACTGAGACTGTCAACCAGGTAAGATTCTTGAGATACTCTCCTTTTAGTAACTATTTATTTTGTAGGGAAGAAAATGCTACTGAAAAAGGTTGTAAAAATATCAAACATGTTTTAACACATTAAAAGCTCATTTTCTTATTATTTTCAACATGTGACTAATTAAACATCCATTTTTTCATTCCTTCAGGTCGGGTGTAGTTTTGGAGGATCAAGAGTTTGACTACAAAATCATGGAGATTAAAGTTGAAGAATTTGAGGTAAAATCATGAATATGTAATATATTATTGGCACAATTATGAAATTTAAATATGGCCATGTATTTGTCTTTCTACCAGGTTATTAATACTGATGATTTTTTTTTTTTACTTTGATATCACATATGAGTTTCACAACGAAGTCAAACTTCATTTCGTACTGAGACTGTCAACCAGGTAAGATTCTTGAGATACTTTCCTTTTAGTAATCTATTTATTTTTTAAAATATGTGTGTATGGCTTGGTCGTTCTGAGGCTACTACTATTTTATGTAAATTATGCAAATAATATTTTATTATACCCTATGCTTTTGATTTAAGCTGAATGCATGAAACTCATAAAGCCTAGATCCGTACTCTATCAGTTTAGTTCCTTACCCAATTTCTTCAATAATGTACCCAAATGGGGTGTTCATATCTGATGTGTTAGAAATCAGTTATATTGGAATATGTTTTCGCATTTGTACACATAGATTTGTGCTCTAGCAGTCGCAATATATGGTAACTACTATTATTTGATATGTTGAGCTGCATAATGGTACCATAAATTTAAATATTGAGATACATAATGTTGCTTAATTGGTAGGTAATGAAACTAACCAATGTTTATAGCAATGTTATTACTTGCCAGTTTCTTCAATAAATTGATATATTAATGGTAGTGAGAAAGCAAGCAATGGTCTCTGTACAAGATGTTTTGTAAATTTATCCTTTCTATACATGCTTACCCATAACTATGTATTTATTGAGAGTTAAAGCCAATTCCTACAATATTATAACTTAAATTAGTGATATTTAGTAGTACGAATTAATTGCCAGCTCAGTGATCTTTTCAATATGTTTGCACTTAGGCTGCTACTCAATGAAAATGCTGATGTTGACCAGAAAAGGAGTATCCAACAAAGGGTGATAGTTTAATGGTATGATCTATTTTATGTACCACATATAAAATAAATTGATATATTAATGGTATGATCTTTCTCTTAGTCTATTGATATTGATGAAGCTAAGAGAACGCCAAGTAAACTTCTAGAAATATTAAATAGTACCCTAGAGTTCATTTGGAAATTGGCTTGATTGATGCAATTTTAAGCACATGGTTTCAAAACTAGCTATAATTGTCATGATTTCAATCTTATTAAATAAATTTCCATAGTTGGACTGCTGTATTCTCTTTTTATAGTGAATTGTACATATCCGTGCCACTTGCCTAATATATAGCTCATTTATATAAATTTATATTTATATTAGTGGTTTAAGTATGGCTTATTCAAAATTGTAATTTAAGAAAAAACAGGATCATTCCTAAATCTTTAATGCTCATACGGAACCTCACAACTTTCCTTATTACATCTACTGTTTTTCATTCTTTTCTTATTATCTTCATTTCCTTTAATTTTCCAATGATTTCTTTCCATTATAATTTTGATCCTGCCTAGAATTCCCTCTTCGATTTCATCCATATTTTTTCTCTTTTATAATTCTTTTCCTAATATCACAACAGTCATTTATCGTTTTTTTAGTTTCTGTCAAAGCATCGTCAATTCATCAATTTATTGGTTCATTTCCAACAGTCCTAATATTTATTTACTGATTTATTTTAGATATTTACATACATAATTATCTAAAGAAGCATCAAATTTTCAAGTGAGTAATTCCCTATATAAGGTAAAAAAAAACACTACTGGGCGGATTGCTTTGATTTAACCAAGATAATTGAAAGGGGTATTTTTTGCTACTTCAACCACGTAAAACCATATCCACTAATTATTTGGCATATAGATTTGTCTCTTTCAATATAATTATATGGCGATTCATTCATTCATACCGAATTTATGACAACCACATCTCAAGAGTAGCAAACTAACCTTTTTGTGCATCATTGCATCCAGTGGAACTGTTATAGCTATATAACTGTTATAGCTTATATAACTGGCATATTTGTCCACATTTTTAAATTCAAGCCTCCTCTTGAACCGTTAAATTGAAGAAAAGATTGCATTTTCAAAAAAATTAATAATTGTAGTTCTGATATTGCAGTTGATGAGTTTGTGTTGTCATGTTTTATTTGTTAGCCAATTTATTACATTTGCTAAATATGAGAAACAATCTACACGTTTGTCATTAGGTGGTAATTGCCAGTGGTGTTAGTTTGACGAAGTACTATTTACATTCTAATAATGATTTACATAATTAAAAACAAGATCTTTAGTGCCTGAATGGTGCATGCCTCAAAGAATCAGTAATAATTATGTGATTTTTCCCCCTCTTATGTAAAGGGATATAAAATAATTGGAGGAAAAGAGATTGCAAGCACGGGGAACAGCGAATAAGATGGGATAATAAATCTAAAGCAAAGAAAAGAAAGAACTATCATCAAATGATATCAAATAAAATGAGTACGTGAGCAAGATATGAAGAAGATGGTGGTAAGATAGAGGTTGAAGGCTAAAATGAAGTATCATATGATGTGAACGCTTCAGACATGCTAGCCAAAAGATTATAAATTCCTTCGATGAAATGCTAGACAGAAATGCTGTAGTTGAAGCAATCTGATGTTCATATGGATGTTAAATACAGAAATGCCAAGAATTGCAAAGCTCTACCATTTCACTAATGGTACTGATAACTCTGTTAGTTTAATTACTTGCCAGCAAGCCAACAAAAATCAAATCTTATATTTTGTACCAGTATGTTATTATGGATAACATTGCTATAAACTTTGTACCAATATGTTGAGATACATATTTTGTACCATGAGTTTAGTTTCATTACTTGCCAGCAATCGCATAATGTTGCTTAATTCATCAATTAATGCATATATCTTTTTGTCAACTCAATAGAGACACACAAAATTTTATACTGTTTACCTTACGTGCAACCTGTCCCTACTCCCTATACATGCATTATTTACTTTTTGCTGCAAAATTTAGTTTACACAGCAGAATCCTAACACATACATATATCACTTACATTATGTATTTTGCCACTATATAATACGCTCTCACCGCTTATTGATACATGCAAACTAAAACACTTAAAGTCTATGCTCCCGTGCATCGCACGGGTTTCCACTCGTTACAACATAAAATACCACCATTACACATAAAATACTAGTTCATAAAATTAAAAACAACAAAAGATACATAAAAAACTACAGCTGTCCAGTTCTCATCTTATGAACATAATAAAGAATACAACGCCTTAGCTGTGTGGAATTGTCAAACAGTAAATACAAAGGGTTGGGGCGCCTTCATCTTGACGTACCGCCATGCACAAAACAATCAGCTCTTCTTGATCCATGAAAGGAGGATGACTGAAGAGGAATGAAGTGAATATATAGGAATTGAGTAAATATATATGAATGTAGTGAAGTAGTAGAGTGAATATATATAGGTGACTGAAAATGAATCGGCTGTTGCAGAATTTTCGTGATGTCTAACTGCGTTTGACGCGTCTCAAAACCACATTTCCAACCGTTCGTCTCGAAGGAGCAAAAGAGTGGGTCCAACTGTTGACGCGTCGGACGCGTCAGACGCGAACTTTGACTGTGCAGTAGGAAAATCAAACGCTATCTAAGCATCGTACTGATGTATTCACATATGATAAGACGTAAGTTCATTTACATGTGTACATTCTTGTGCACACTGTTTATTTACAACCCCACAATACATTCACACTGCAGTACAATCGTCTTCCACAATTCACTAACCTGACCATTCCCGTGTGCCAAGCACGGCCCTAAATCTACTTATTAAAAAAACGAGCCTATTTCTCTTCTCCTGGCCACTTCGCTTATTCCCAAATACACATTAGCAGAAACTCAAATTCAATCAATTCCCAAAAGCGAGCGCACGAAATCAAATTAGGGGAAAAACAAAGAGGAAGACAAAATCGCTACTTCGACAATCGGTGAGGGGGCGAGGTCGATGCTAGTAAGGGAATGTTGCATGGTCGATGGCGTCAGGACGCGAAATGGTGATGCCTGAACTTGGAGACGAACACAACCTGGAAGCGAAGATGGATTGCATCGGAAACCTAGGTCGACGGGAGGCTAGCACGATGATGGATGATGACGCTGGCTGGTGGTGGCGTTCGTGTAGGTTGGACGTGTGCCGGGCCTGGAGCAGTGGAAGCTGATGCAGCTTTGGGATGTTTGCAGTTCACTGCTCTTGCGGAAGAGGCTGACACACAAACGAAAGAGCGAGCGGTCAAGGTGAGATAATAATTTCATACACCTATGTCTTACTTTCTTATATCTCAAAATTGATTGTTGTGTTAGATGAATGAATGAATTTCTATGTTGAAAAGTGAACTGATATGATAAAATGCTAAAACTGTTTACTGTTTTTGAGTGGAGCACAAACACACTCAGTAAGCACATATATGTTGGTATAACTTTGAAGCTGTTAGTAAGACCTGATAATGTCTTTAGTATGTTTTGCGAGCGGTTGAGCTAAATGCTCTGGGCATTTTTGTCTAGTTTCCTATTGAATTTTTTTTTTTCAGATTTTTTTTGTTGGTTTGCTATTTTTGAGCTTGTTTTGGACCATGCTACCTTCTGTTTATAGTAGAAATTGATTATTAAAATTCAAATTCCTTTTGATGGTTAGTTAATAAAAATTAAAGTGGATAATATTTTGTGAAAAGCGATATATATATATATATACACACACACTCATTCTCCCACTTATTCTCTCTCTTCCCATTTGAATATTCGAAAAGAGAAAATAAGTGGGAGAATGGGTGGCTGAGATTCAGGGGAGAGTTCACATACAATATAAGAGGTATAGCGGAACTCTCCCAATATTGAAGTGGGAAGAGAGAGAATGAGTAGTGAAATGGGTGATGAAGATTAAGGGGGAGAGTTCACGTGCAATATAAGAGTTATAGCGAAACTCCCTCTCTCTCTCTATACACACACATATATATACACACACACACACACACACACACACACACACACATATATATATATATAGGGGATTGTTAATGACACCTCGTTTTTGGTTAAGGGGTGTCACTAAAACCACTTTTTAAAATTTTGTTAAGGGGCGTACACTACAGGCTAGACACCCCTTAACAATTCGCAATAATAAGACCAAAATACCCTTAATCTGAAAACGGTATACTCTTACCGTTTTCGTTGTTTGTTAAAGTTTCTTATAAAGATAGAAAAAATGGTCTAATGAAACCGTTTTTATTAAATAAAAACGGTATACTCTTACCGTTTTTACAGGGTTATTTTTGTCCTGTAAAAGTTTGCCTGATGTTGCCCTTTAACAAATTTTCCACCGTCGGTTTCCCCTTAACAAAACGACACCCCTTAACCGAATCGGGCGTGTCATTAACAATCCCCTATACACACACACACACACACACACACACACATATATATATATATATATATATATATATATATATATATATATATATATAGGGCTGACCTTTTGCACAAGCAGCAGAAGCCGCTGCTTAGGGCACCAAAATTTCAGGGGCACCATCGTCGCCGCTTCTTTCTACCAAGAAAAAAAAATCATGATCCACATCCGTAGCATAGCCGCAGAATCAACCCATCTTTCTAATCGCGATTCCTCGAGACAGCCTCCTCATCGCGATTTTAGTCCAAATCGAAAGCTCCTCCTCCGACGGCGATCTAATCTTCTTCTTCATTCAGGGCCTTCAGCCAACGGGTTAGTAATTCAAATTCGACCCAATTAGCGAATCAGCGATTGTTAATTTGTATTGTATAATAATTAATGCGGTTTCACTCTTCAGACATATTGAATTCGAATTTGAACCCAATTAGCGAATCAGCGATTGTTATTTGGTGAATTCGTGAATTGATGTAGAAATTAAATTACTGCCTAAGCCTAATTTTGGTCCTCTAATCAAATTATAATTTATTGTTTAATTTTTTTTAAGTTCAGTTTGCCCTGTAGTTGTGTAGTTGTATGCTTCTGCTGATAACTATTTTGTGGATTGTGGTGTTGAACTGTTGATAATGGTCTTCGAACTGCTGATAACTATTTCGTAAAGCCTTAGAGGACCAAAATTGTCCTGTAGTTCTGTGAGTTAGTAATGTATACTCATATTGGATTGTGGTGTTGAACTATTGATAAATGATAACTATTTTGTACAAAACTTTACCAATTCAAATAGATTATAGATTGACTCATAAATTAGTTGAACTTGAAGTTTATCTAAATTCAAGTTAAAATCTGCTGGTGTTCTTTTCTGATGCTCTCAATTTTTATTTATTTTTGTTTGATTTTTTTTTCTTTTTCTGTAATCGTCTGTAATTTCAAGCATAAAACATATAGCTTAGGCTTAGATTATAGCTTAGATTTGTTTGCTTTCTTAATTTCAAACATATAACATTCAAAGGTATTTTACTTACAGCAAAATTTATTATTTCAATTTTATTCTCTAAAAAATGTATTAAAATTTGTAGCTAGGACTGTATATCATTGGAAGAAAAATGTTATAATCAAATCAACTTAACAATATTATTTTGCTACAACTTTTACTGTTTTCCTTTATTTGATTTCATTATTTAATTGAAAATTCAGTGTATATACCTTTCTTAAAAAGTGAAAGTTTTTTAAGTATTTTGAAATTTTTGCATTGGATTTGGAAGTACTATAAAATTTCGACTTCCGTATTTCGATTTTCCAAATTTAATTAATTATGATTAATTTAAATTTGTTAGCTAGCGGTTTATGAATTTTTATTAGCAGGTTAACATACAATTAGTCGATAAATAACTATGTTTTTTATATAATAATCATTAATGTATGTTATTATTCAATGATTATTTTGTAGTGTTTAAAAATGCGTAAACAAGAATTTGGACACGCTAAAAGAGTTAGGAAAAGAAAAATAGAGGAACTTATTAACTCACAGAGAGGTGCGCTTAATAAATTTTTCACCAAGAGTGGTCCAGAAGATGGTACGAGTTTGAATGTGGATAATACCCCTATTACCGAAGAGAATGATGATAATATTGATGATGATATTTTAATGCGCGAACATGACAATGAAAATATAAGCAAAGAGGAAGGAAACATTGATTCGTCAGCACCTACGGAGAATGTTAGTGTGGTTTTAAATGACCCTGGTACATGGAAAAAAATTGATCAAAATTTGAGAGACTTGCTAGCTGAAAGAGGTCCTTTTCGAGTAATAAAGAATAATGATTTTGATTTTCCAAAAGACGCTATTAATAGACATTTTTCCTCCGCATTATATATCGACATTTGCCCAACGGGGATAAATAAAACAAAAAATGGTTGGTATATTCAAATTCACTTGATAAAGTATTTTGCTTTTGCTGTAGGTTATTCACGAACCAAATAACGGCCAGTCATCTTGCTACCGAAGGAATTAATGGTTGGCGCAATCTTAATACTAAGCTGAAACAACATGAAAGTAGTAAAGACCATCTTTTGAATATGAGCAGTTGGATTGAGGTGGAAACAAGATTGAAAGTCAAAACAATCATTGATCAGAGTGTATTAGATCAAATAAACAAAAGAAAGAGAGCGTTGTAAGAAAGTATTGTTAAGAATAATTGCTGTTGTGAAAACGCTTGCTTCCAATAATTTAGCATTTCGTAGAAAAAATTA
Organism: Allium sativum; assembly: GCA_030737875.1. NCBI lineage: Eukaryota > Viridiplantae > Streptophyta > Magnoliopsida > Asparagales > Amaryllidaceae > Allium > Allium sativum. The sequence continues at coordinate 463,369,571 of CM060915.1, read as the reverse complement.
AAGGCTTTACAAAAAAAATAATGGTCTTTTTTGCAAATTAATTGAAATGATAGCAGAATTTGATCCAGTAATGCAGGAACATGTTCGATGGGTTGAGCAAAAAGAAATTCATATACATTACCTTGGGCATAAAATTCAAAATGAGCTAATACTTACCTTGGCGAATGAAATTAAAAATGAAATAAAAAAAACCAAGTATTTTTTAGTTATATTAGACTGCTTCCAGATATTAGTCGTGTTGAACAAATGTCTCTTGTAATAAGATGTGTTGATGTTTCAACTAACCCTGCAAAGGTGAAAGAATTTTTTATTGAATTTTTGAAAGTAGATGATACCACCAGACTTGGACTTTTTAACAAGCTTAAAGAAGTATTAGAAGATATTAAGTTTGATATCAACGATATTAGAGGACAAGGTTATGATAATGGATCAAACATGAAAGAAAAACACAAAGGAGTGCAACAAAGACTATTAGAAATTAATCCAAGAGCTTTCTACACACCTTGTGGTTGTCATTGTCTTAATCTTGTGCTACGTGATATGGCTAAATCGTGTCCAAAAGCATCAAACTTTTTTGGGGTGATCCAACGGATATTTAATATATTTTCTTCATCAACACAGAGATGACAAGTTTTTAAAGATCATGTATCGGGTTGTATGGTTAAACCATTATCAGACACACGTTGGGAAAGTCACATTGAAGCAATAAAATCTATAAGATATCAAAGTGCGGAGATAAGAGATGCTCTAATTTCTTTATCAAATAACACCAAAGATTCTATGGCGAAAGTGAAACAAGAAGTCTTGTAACAAATGAGATTGAAAATTTTGAATTCTTATTTGGATAGTGCATTTGGTATGAAATTTTGAAAAATGTAAACACCGTTAGCAAAATTCTTCAAAATGAAGATATGCAAATTGATGTTACTATTACCAGATTACAAGAGCTTATTGATTTTTTTGAAGATTTCAAAAGCACGGGTTTTAATTCTATGATGGTTGATGCTAAAGAGATAGCCCAAATGTTGGACGTTGTACCGGTTTTTGTTCAGAAAGGAATTATTCATAGAAAAAACAATTCGATGAAGATGCGAATACTGAAGAATTAATGCAAACACCAGAAGGATCTTTTAGAATCCATTATTTTCTGCAAATTGTGGATAAAGCTCGTGTTTCGTTAATGACCCGATTTGAGCAATTCAAAGAATATGACGATAGATTTGGCTTTTTATTTGATTTAAAAAAATTAAATTCTTTGGATGATGAGATATTGAAGGGGAATTGTTCACAACTTGAGGAATATTTGAGACATGATTTGCACTTTGATATTGATGGAAGAGAGCTATTCTCAGAATTAAAAGTATTGAAAGTTATATTGCAAAAGGAAAAAGCAAAAGCAATTGAGTTGTTGAATTTCATAAATTTTTGTTCGAGAGAGTTAAATTTTCCGAATGCTTGGATTGCATATAGAATAATTCTGACTATACCAGTTACAGTTGCCTCGGCCGAAAGAAGTTTCTCAAACCTTAAGCTGATAAAGTCTTATCTTCGCTCCACTATGTCACAAGATAGGCTAAATGGTTTGGCACTTTTATCGATTGAACAAGATATGGTTAATGAACTTGAATATGATAATATTGTTAGCAATTTTACAAGTCGGAAGGTTAGAAGAATGTTCATAAGTAATTAGTATATTTTTGTTATATAACTTGGATTATTATCACGAATAAAGTTATTTGCTTCTTTTATCTTTTCGTTATTTTTTAAAAAGAATAAATTGTTTTGATGTCATATATCAGTATCCGTAGAAGGGCCTCTTTTCCGCTTTAGGTACCAAAAGTCCTAGAACCAGCCATATATATATATATATATATATATATATATATATATATATATATGTGTGTGTGTGTGTGTGTGTGTGTGTGTGAGTGAGCGTTCAATGACACCTCAAACAGTGCAGCACCCCTAAATGCCCCTAATATCCACTATATATCTCATTTCTCTTTCCCTCTACTCATTCTCTCACCTTCCACTCACTTACTCTAATATAAATGCTTGGTTTATATAGGGGGGCAAATTGGATGCTCACTATTTGGGGTGTCATTGAACGCTCCTCTCATATATATATATATATATATATATGTGTGTGTGTGTGTGTGTGTGTGTGTGTGTGTGTGTGTGTATGTGTGTGTGTTGGAGTGTCATTGAACGCTCCTCTCATATATATCTGTGTGTGTGTGGGTGTGTGGATGGGGGAAGGGGTGGGTGGGGGTGGTGGGGGTGTGTGGGTGGGGGTGGGGGGGTGTGTGGATGTGTGGGCGCGCACGCGTGCGCATGTGTGTGCGTGTCTGTGAAAGTCTATTTAAACACAAAATTAGACACAAACAATCTCAACAATTAGATCTGAGATCTCTTCCCGAATTTCACCTTCCACATAAAAGGGAAACGAATCCAATAGTTCACAATTCGTGTGTCTAATCTCGTGTCTACTTTGATGTTGTCGATAGCCGATGTCTCTCTCGCACTCGGTAGGGCCTAAATTGAGCTCCTTTTATTCATTTAATTTTGCAATGTATATTTTTAATATCATTTATATTGTCCCAGTTTTCTATTGCCATGTGTGTATGGTTGATGATTATGTTTTAGTCGGGGTACAACGCATTATACTCGCACAGTCACAGTACTTATTACTAACATATTCAAGATCTTAAGCAATAGTATGTATTATTTAATCAAACGTTATTATCAGCAGATAGCAACAAAAATTAAACTCATACATCCATTGTTGTAGCATAATTGGCGGTTAAGAATGTAATAAGAGTAAAAAAAAAAAAACAGCATTGTTAAAATAATAAACTCTTGTAAGTATATGATTATTTATAGATGTAAGATCGTCAAACAAGCTTCATTTACTGATTGGTCTCCTAGTCCTCGAATAAAGAACAAAACTCAAAACAGTCCCAAGCGTGCAGATCGAACCCCAAATAATAAAAGTGATTCTAAAACAGTGCATACCAAGGCAAAGCCCGCCCTTCCCTTCGTTCTGATCATATAGTAATGCAGCCGTGTACCCAAACAAAAGAGACCCAACCGGAATATTCGCAACCAAAATGTTATGATTAACACTAAAATTATCAGGCCCAAAAAGATCAGCGGTCATAGAGACAGCAATAGACGTTATAGCGCCACTAGACACTCCAATGACGGCAGTGCCGAGGAATAGAAAGCCCTTCGGAGGAATGAGCAGAAGATAGAACGAAGCTGCCATGGGCACCATCAATGCTGCCACAAACGCTGGCCTTGACACCTTGTATTTGCTCCTGTACATATAAAACATCAACATATTAGACTATTAGTATATCATTCAGTACTTTCTTACCTGTTTAAAGAATGCTGATGTGGACAGGATATGCATGGTATCTCACCTGGTGAACAAGGACAAAGGAGCTGCTGACAGCTTCCCAAAGAATCCGAAAGTAGAGGAAACAGACAACAGAACTTCCTCTTTCACCCCCCTGGAATTAGCGACCTGCCCTAAATTATTGGCATAGACTAATCCCATGGTTCCCCCAAACAAATACACCAAGAAGTACACCCAGAAATCCATGCATGTAATCAGCTTCCAGACCCCATGCTCACTCCCTGTCTCGCACTTCTTTCCCTCCTTAACTCCATTTTCAACTCCGTCATCACCCGTCACACTGGCCTCCAAGTCTACAGCTGCAACTCGCATTCTCTCCGACAGCACCGACTTCAGTCCCGCCCACACCGGAACTAGCACCAGTATCAAAATCATGACCAGCAACATCACAGACGGCAAGCATGACTCCTCCATGACTGGCACAAGCGTTTCCATCACAGTATACACACCTGTCACCACCGCGATCACAAACAACACAATCAATCCCTTTCCGTTACTGTCCCTCATTGGTTTCCCTTCCACGAGCAGTGGTGCAGTCAACACCGCTAACATCAGTGGAACGGATGCGTTGAGGATCAGATATACGTTATCGGAGGTGAAGTTGTTGCCAAGTACGACTTTGGCAAGGCCGATGTATATTTTGGCGCTGAGGCCAGTGTAGCTGGTGGCAAGGCCGACGACAATGCCGTGATGTTTAGGGAATTTGCGTATGGAGGACACGTAGCATGCAGTGTTGATCCAGCAGACACTGTGGCCTGCTAGCACTTGGAGGATGAGGTACTGCCAGTAGGCAAGCTGAGAGATTTTATGGGTGAGGAAGAGGAACTGGACGCCATATCCAATGAAACCAATGATAGAGCCGATGATGAGGACAGAGGATAAGGGGAGGAACGAAGCAGCGATTCCGGAGAGGAAACCAAAGAGTTTGCCGGAGTCGGAGGCGACAGCCAGGTTGTTGAGCTGGACTTGGGTCATGTGCAGTCTGATTTTGAGCTTGGAAGAGTAGGCCGGGAAGTTGGTGTTGGTGCCGGACATGGCTTGGAGCCATATGATGGCCACTAGGGACATCCATGGAAGCATTTGAGACATGAACTGATAATTACGGGTAATTATTTTGGTTCAATGATCTTTTATTGATCTGGTAGTGAAGGATGGAGAAGTATATATAACTCGTTGCGACGTCAAGCCTACGTTCAATGGGGGGGACCGTACATTGATGTTTGCTTATTTGCGTGTAGAAATGTATTTATGGATGATAGATGCTGAGATTTGCGTGGTACAATTACATGTGAACAGAAAAGAGGACGATAGAGTAATTTTACTTTATAAAAGCTAAGGTATCTGCAGTGTAGTGCTTGACTTGCCTGACACGACCTTGGACTTGTTTTTCTCTTCCTTTTCCAAGACGATGCTTCTAATGTGTGTGTATCTGTGTGTGTGTATATATATACACACACATATACATATACATATACACATATATATATATATACATATACATATACATATATATATAGGCAGGTTCGAAAGCACCCCAAACAGTGCGTGTAGAAATGTATTTATGGATGATAGATGCTGAGATTTGCGTGGTACAAGTACATGGGAACAGAAAAGAGGACGATAGAGTAATTTTACTTTATAAAAGCTAAGGTATTTGCAGTGTAGTGCTTGACTTGCCTGACACGACCTTGGACTTGTTTTTCTCTTCCTTTTCCAAGACGATCCTTCTAATGTGTGTGTGTATCTGTGTGTGTGTGTGTATATATATATATATATATATATATATATATATATATATATATATATATGCACACACACATATACATACACACATACGATGAGCGATCGGGGAAACCCCTGTTTGTGAGCACTCTCGTTGCACCTCATACCATTCGTGAGCTACGGCGATCCAAATCGAGCGAAAATTTGTAGATGGTCAGCCACGCATATAGAATGTCGGAACGAGCTCAAATTTTGGATAGATCACTATATATGTGTGGATTGAACATCTACAAATTCTCGTTTGATTTGGATCACCGTAGCTCACGAACGGTACGAGGTGCAACATGGGTTCTCACAAACAGGAGGGCCCCTGATCGCTCCTATATATATATGGGGGGGGGGGGGGGGGGGCAGGTTGCACGTTAAAAATGGAGCCCCTTTATTTTACCACTTTTTTCACCATACGATAAATTTAATAACTGTCACAAACATAAATATTATACCAGGCCTATAGTAGGTAATTACTTTAAACAAGTAACAATCATAATATGCTCCAATTAATTTCATAAAGCATATACTAATAAGAATATACGACAAATAATATATAACGGGCAGGTTCGAATCCCGCTGTGAACCACTTAGGGGGCTAGGACGTTACACATCCGTGTGCGACGACTAAACAAAAGCGGGGTAGACACACGGCGTGAGATTTACTTAAGTAAGTATCAATGTATACTGTGATCTTAAGGTTCCCCGTGATATCAAAAATATATATATATATATATATATATATATATATATATATATATAACAATATCTTAAATCAAATACAACATATCACAAGTTTTATCCTAAAGCAAATTCCATTTCGATAAACATCAAACTATCACAATTTAACATATGACCATTCATCGTCCAAAACAAATATCAAATAACATCTAAATATCATAATTTAACATACATTATCACACATATGCAATGGTGCCTGTACCCGCTATCAACACACAGCCATGAAGCTTTCCCATTGTTCCACATGCTTGAATAAGAGCAGCACAAACAAAACATTATCTTTAAAATCCAACCATTTAGTGTAGATTCATAAAAATAATCAATAAAAATGAAGGCATACCACATGTCTAGACTTGAGTTTTTCTGCGACATTTATCAGGCTAACAATATTTGATAGGCTGAAGGGATGTTGACCTTCCTGAATTGGAACATTTTAGAAGACAATCCACTTCCATATGAGAACATCACTACACGTTGACCAGCTAGACTGCTGTTTTTGTTGTGAAGAACAGATACAAATGCTGCATAAAGGGAAGCACTGTACATGTTTCCTACTTGTTTTGGTACCGATGTAGCTGGTTCAACCTTCTCACCGTATTAAGTCCTTGGCGACTCATTGAGATACTTAAATATAGTATACACACTGTATCATACAGATCACAAGGAAATACAATATTCGTAGATTTGTCCATCCATTCCACACCCATTCTAGTTACTCTTTGTTGCCTTCAGCTTAACTTACTTCACCTTAATATATTCAATGTAAGGTAGCGAAAGATGCCGGCCAAATTGCAGAAGTATGAAAAATCTCAAAAGCTGAAACCTCCCGCTTCCTTTAACCATCAGCAAGTCTAAAGTGTTATCATCATGCGTAGCCTTCGAAGCAGCAACTTGTGAGCTTAGATTTTGAACAGTCTTGCATGAATGATTACATACCAAAACACCAAGAAATGTTCCCTTCTTAACAACCCATTTTTCATCTAGACTGGGAACAAATTCATTGACAGCGTCTTGTTCTATATCATATAGGGGATCTTGAATTTCGATGGGCTTCTCACTCTCATTCCAATGAGCTTCATGATCCCATTTTGGTTTGCAATCCCATATTGGACCCGAATCCGAAATAGTTGAGGAAATTTCTTCTTTATCATTAGCCCATGATAAGTGTGAATCTGATGTTGTGTTTGTACTCAAGCCAGTCCAAACTTTGTCCCCTCTTGATTTTAACCGGGTTCTTGCATAGTTTGGGGTAGATGACAAAGACACTTGGGATCGGATAACTTCTTCGGGCTCTTGAATTAAATTACTTCTGGCAGAATACAATTGTTTTGATTTGTGATCAAGGCAGCGAACAAATTCTGATGGTTCGTCCCTTAGAAGTGTACTAGCGGTTGTATCCATATCTCCTGACATTCTACTAGGTGTCATAATTGAGTCTATAATAGACAAACTAGACGCTCTAGGAAGCCCTTCCTGATCAGATCTTCTCATCGCTTCGGTGAAGAGATCAAACACATTAGTCTTGCTCCTATTTTCAAACTTTACGTTATTTGATTGGTTTGTTGATGCAGGAAGATATTCCAAATCAAAACCAAATTGTGGCAAGCGCATGAATTTGGGAAATCCAGCAACGAAATACCGAAGAGGGCCAAAGCATTTTTGATATTTTTCAGAAAGTTCCAAGACATCACTAAGGAAACAATAGTATGAAACTGTTGTACCATAGTGAATAATCCCATTCTGGATCCATTCTACAGCAAAAACATCTGTAGAAGTCAAACATCCCTTCACAATGGCCATTGCAGCAGAAACCAGATCCGTCACCCACCCAAAATAGTCCAAATAAGAGAATTGTCAGAGCCAGCAGGAATAATGCCAATTGAGATCGAAAAGGGCACTTTCTGGTTATCTCTGATAAGTAAACCATTAAGAAACTCATTTACAATTCCATCTCCACCAATACATACGATACCATCAGGACAAGAAGTGTAGTCAATAGTGGAAGCCCAATTTCTTTGCATGACCTGCACGTGTAGTTTTGACTACCCCCATTTCAAAACCAGCGAGCTTAAATATTGGTTCCACTTTTCCATGAAAAACTTTGCTAGAACGATCATGGCCAGATCGAGGATTCAATATTACAAGAACTCTTGGTGGGCTTTTACATTTTATTGGTTCATCATACAGAAGAATTGTTGGAGGAAATTCAGAAGATTGTGTCTTGGATGATGTCATGGGATGGGGGTAAACACTTCGCAAAACATTGTAGCTCGGCAAACCCACTTACCCATTTCGTGGCTTTTGGTGGGCTGGAAGCCAAGAAACATAAGTCTTTTAAACATTTTTTAGGTTTGACAATGTAAGGTAGCCGTGATTTCTTGTTAACATATGTGTGCTGTGTGCAGTGTAAAATGTCGTAAACCGGACTGTATGACACAGATATGATATCCTCAAGATAAAGAGTAAGGGATCCCCAAACTAATGCTTTTCTTCAAAGTTTGGCATCTTTAGATTCCACAATTGAACTATTCATGCCATCCTGCTGATCATTTCTTACGTTTTTTAACTTATTAACAATGGAAAGCTTCCAACTGTAAAACAGAGCAGGAACTGCAGTACATGTCATTCCAGTTGTCTCATAAGCAAACTGCAAAAAAATACTGAAGCCTCAATCCATCTCTGAAGAGACAAACCATGCTCATAATAAACCTTGTTCAACACACCAATGGACAAACTTTCAAAGTCCAACCAGTTGCATGAAGCAGAGGTACACAGCTTACTGACTTGTAAATTCTTTCTAATAATGCTAAAGCTGCGCATAATTTCAGATTTAGCGAACTTTATTCCAGATCGCTGTCTTTTGGGCCATGCTCAACTAAATTCCGGAAGAAATTATATGCCATGCGTTACGGTATTTTAGTAGCCTCATTGTGCCTGCAGCGGACTTTTGACTAAAAATTGGTATTAGATGCTAGCTAAAAATAGGTACCGAATAATACAGTTAATTCTAAAGGTACTAATATTTTTAAAGCGCTAGTTATTAAACAAAATCAAATAGCAGTTTGATAATTTCTAAGCCGAAAGCATGTTGATATGTCCCTAAATATTGCAGAGATGGTTGCAACTAGCAAAACATCTTGACTTGAGATGCCTATCTTGCAATAAAATATGAACATACCATGATTTATGTTAAAATATTCATACCTGATTGCATACTGAATCCTCCTTCGCAGTAAAATTAATAACATCTGACTGAATATTAATATTAGTTACAATGCCACAAGAATTAGCATTCACATCAGAGAATCCAAGCTAACATATACAAGATACCCAGTTTGCATAAAAAGGAGTCTCCTTTGACATCTGAAATCTAGCATCTACATTGACCTCATAAACAATCTTATCTGATAGTACTCCTCCCTCTTCTATATTGAAAACAAAGCCAATATCAACAAACCAGGGAAGCCCATCTCTAATATGCTTCAATCCATCCATGCAAGAAAACCAGAAAATCGCCGCATTACGAGAAAGCACTAAAGCTTTAGGGCATGATACAAAGATCGACGCCATTATAGATCCAAAGTTACAATTGAACTCTACTTCTACTTTCAGAAAGGACGAATCTAATGAGACCGATTTTAACTATATATCACTGGGGTAAGGAGGAGCTCTCCATGCATTGTACATGTGATGTTGATTTATTTTGGAATTGGGAAGGAGAGGCAGATCATTTGGGTTTTGGGTCAAGAGAATTGTAGCGACGAGTGAAATTTGAATTATGAATGAAATCGTCAAAGTGCAATCGAGCAAAACTCTTCTGCACAAGCTGTTGGACAATAGACAGCAACTTCCATATAAGATCATTGTAAAATTGTGCACTCTAGCGTACATTATGCATTTAGGTAGAGTCATTGAATTGTAGATAAACCTTGTTGTATGGAGAGTGAAATACAAAATAATCTGCATCAGAGATTGAAAACTGTTTTCCCTCAAATTTCTCATGCCTAATTGATTAAATTCAAGATCAAAAAGTCATTGGAACTACTGTTACGAACAATAACGTGCCAAGTACGTTTGTGACTTACTTGCTGCAAAAATGATTGTAACATGAATCGAGTGCCATGGGATAGCATGTTTGTGATAGTTTGCCATCCACTACCTACAAGAGACTGTGATTGATAATGAAGAACTAATAAAACAAAATTTTCATTCCTATATAGAAAGGACCAGGATTATAAAATAGCAGTTTGTAAGAATATCTATATCGTAATAGTCAAATATTTTCCATTGGTTGTGGCATGAATCAATCTTAACATTGGCTGTGACTTTTTTCATATCTAAATAATGAGTTCAACTTAAAGAGCTTGTTTTCATCGTAATTTTCCAAATCTTTTCTTAAGTGTTTTTATGGACTTAAATGACCTCATGGTTGACCAGTGATCATGATCTTCAGATCTGAAGACTCTCAAACATTATAGCTATATGACTACATTCTGAATTTGAAATTATAATTCGATAACACTTGCATCATCTTTTTTATCACTAAAGCTAAAACTCATGAAAAAATAACCAATAAGATTTGACGATTCATATGTATATATATATATACACACATATATATACATACATATATATATATATATATATATACATAGATATATATATATATACATATATATGGGGAGAGTTCTTCTACACCTCTTATATTGCACATGAACTCTCCTCCTGAATTCCAGCCACACAATCCCCCACTCATTCTCCCTCTTCCCACTAACAAAGAACATTTAAATGGAAAAATGACAAATTTTCAAAATAAGCTAATTTTTTAAACAAATAGCAGAAATAGGCTAGTTTTAAAACTATTAGCAGAAATAGGCCAGTTTTTGCCACCTCAGCAATAAGGTGGCAACTAAATAAAAAAAAATCATCGGGGGCGCACTTGGCAAGTGCGCCCCTTAAAATTATAACTGGCGCACTTGTGAAGTGCGCCAGTTAAAATTTAAATTAAAACCCTTAACGCTTCCTACTGCTCCCTGTTACTCTCTGCCATCCTGCTTTTTACTATTTCGGGTAAAAAAGTACCAATTCGTACCATTTTTCCACTGGCTCCATAAAACCCTAAAATCTTCAAAAATTATCAAAATAAACAAGGTTTATTGATTGGGTTACTTCTATCAGCTATTGCACATCAATTTGAAGGTATTGATTTAGATTAAACTCAAACCCTATCTCAAATTCTTATGTTTGTCAAGTTTATTCATACCCTAGGTTTAGTTTTTCTTGCTTTCTTATGGTACTAATATTTGTTTAACAATTAATTATCCTTATACCTTGCAAAATTTTCATTTAGACTATGTCCAATTTCATCCCTATTATTTGCTATTTTGATGGACAGTTGAACTTAAAAGAAAATAATACGCCGGTGTATGTTGGTGGCAAACAAAAAGGCTCAAAGGTCAAAAAAATTTGCTCCTACCATGAATTAAAGGAAACGGTGTATAAAGTTACAAAAATTGATTCACAAAAGTACGATGTACGATTGGTAAGCAAGTGGGTGACGGATTCTGGATCTTCTGCTATTGATGTAAATGATGATGATGATGTCGATGCAATGTTTTCGGTTAGTATGAAAGTTATTGAGTTATTCGTAATAAAAGAGGAGCTGAGGCATGAAGAGGCAATGGGTACTAATTTAAACCAACATTCTACTCAAATTATCGTAACTATTCCGAGTTGTGCTCATCAAAGCAATCCAACTCCAATATTTCCTCCATTCATGAACACAAAGTAAGTTTGTAAATTTTGCATTTGAGTAGTTAAAATTCATAGTGTTATGATCTCATACTTTTTTTAAACAGTTATACGGTGCATGCGGGTGGTTCAAGCTCTAGACCGGCAAATGATGATGTAGGCTGTAGCTCACCACGTATTGATAGCATGCAAATTGCTTCAATGGATAATGATATGACATGGATGGAAAATATGGAAGCTAACAATGATCCACTTGAGTTTGGAATTGGTAATGCGAATGAAAACGAAAATAATGAAGCATCGTTGGTGCAAGAAGAGGAAGATGATAACAACAAAGAAATGGAATTTGAGATGCCTCTGACAGACGATTTATGTAGTGCACAAATTATGGCAGCATCGTTGATTCAAAATGTGGCTCCTATTAGAGAAGCATTTACTGCAAATTGTGTTGATTCGGGCTTTCGTGTGGGAATGCAGTTTCAAACCAAGGAAGTGCTTATTCAACAGCTTAGTGAGTGGTCTATAAAAAAATCTGTCTCTTTTAAACCTGTAAAATCCCGCAAAAAACAATACACTGCAATTTGTAATGTCGATAACAATTGCAAATGGAGAATACATGCTATTGTCCCAAAAAAATCATTGACGGGAAGGTGGAAAGTTAGAAAATATGAAGGCAATCATTCTTGTGTTAATCCGATCATCAATTCTAATCACAAGCAAGCGACAAGTAGATTTGTTGCTAACAAAATTCTTCCTTTTGTGAAATCGGATTTGAATACCACTCCCGCTGCGATTCAAGTTTTGATGTCTGAAAATTTTTTCATCAAAATAAGCTACTTCAAGGCGTATAGAGCATTGCGGAAAGCACTTGAGACAGTTTTTGGAGATTGGGAAACATCTTATGCTGAGCTGCCACAATATTTGGCTATTATTAAAAAACATAATCCGGGAACCGTTTTTAAGATTGAAAATGAAAGAATCACGAATGACAAAGTTCGTTTCAAAAGTGCATTTTGGGCATTCGGTGCTTCTATTGATGGCTTTGCGCATTGTCGGCCGTTAACTTGCATTGATGGCACACACCTATACGGTAAATACCAAGGTACGTTGCTAGTCGCGACTGGAGTTGATGCAAATGATGGTATATTTCCATTAGCATATGCAATTGTAGACTCCGAATCAAAAGACAATTGGGAATGGTTTTTTAGATGCATGTACTATCTCATACATAGTGTTCGCAATAGATGTTTGACTTTTATATCCGATCGAATGAAAGGCATTCCGGGAGCATTAGAAAATTGGCCTCAAGAGCACTATCATCGTTTCTGTGCTAGGCATCTTAAAGCAAACTTCCAAGTTGCCGGATTTACTCAAAAAAACTTGGTAGATTTATTCTATTCATGTGCTAGTGCTACCGATGAGTTGCAATACAAAGGGTTAAGAGGTCACTTGAGAACCATTTCGCCGGGTGCGCATGCTTGGGTTGAAAAGAGCTTACGTGGTGCGGAGGAAAATTGGGCTCTATGCAAGGATAACGGTGGACGATTTATGATGATGACAACAAATATATCCGAAAGTTTTAATGGAGTTCTACGAGGTGCTCGTGCTTTGCCAGTCAAGTCTTTAGTATCACGAACGTTTTACCGTTTAAATGGCTATTTCATGAAACGTCGTTCCGATGCCGAAGGATTTGAAATGCAAATGACTCCAAAAGTTGAAACTCTTTTAGCCAAAAGAGCAAAACAAGCACGACATTGTGGAATTGTTAGATTCAATCAAACCGAATGGCAAGTGAATGATCAATTTGGAAAAGCATTTACCGTGACTTTACATGATAATGTGTGTACTTGCACTTGCAACATTCCGCTATTGCAAAAATTGTCATGCTTGCATGTGATGGCCGCTTGTGCTCAAACCGTTGGCGGAGTGAATATATCATACTATGAATTTTGTTCATCGTGGTTTTCCGTGGAAAAATATAAAGCAACTTACGATCCAAGTTTTCATCCAATTCCCGATAGTAGATATTGGGATACCTATCACGGTCCGACCATATTGCCTCCGCATACAAAAAGAAAGACGGGGCGTCCGCGTTCGACAAGAATTAAAGGTATGATGGATAAAATGGGAGGAAGTAAGCAAGATACCTGCAGCAAATGTGGTCAAAAAGGGCACAAAAGATCAATATGTCCGTCAAAATGTGTTCTATATGATTGATGTAAGCAAATGTGGTCAAAAAAGTTTGAAAATGTATTTTGAGATTTTGTTCGAATGATTTGTAATGTAATGAACGATTTGTACTTTCAGTTTGATGAATGAATGAATGATTTGCATTTCAGTAGTGCACGTTTGCATTTTATAAGCATAAGAGTTGTATTTGATTTGGTATTATGATGCGGTTTGTAACTTGTTAGGTGTAGGTGAGGCAGCAGTTTGGAGCTGTAGCTCTCGGGTAGGGCGCACCTGCATGCGCCTATGTAAATTTACAAGGGTGCACTTGACAAGTGCGCCCTTGTAAATTTACATGGGCGCACTTGTCAAGTGCGCCCTTGTAAATATACAAGGGCGCACCTTGCAGGTGCGCCTAAACCGGGGTTATACCAACCCAGCTTCTCTCCTGTTTCCTCACTTCCTCCAAGCACCCTTTCCTCTCCAAAATCCCTAAAACTAAAAACCTAAAATCCTATTCTTCTAAACTTTCTAATACTTCAATTTTTCATTACTTCTACACTAAATTATTTCTACAATGGAAGGCTCATCCTCCTCTTATGATGTTAGAGGTAAATTCTTAAACAACATTACTTATTCATTTATTTGACTAACCTTAGCTAATTACTTGCTCATTACTTGATTAACCCTAATTCATTACTTGTATATGGTTATTTACTTTAGTTCATTACTTATTCATTGCTTGATTTACCCTAATTCATGCTTGATTTACCCTAATTCATTACTTGATTAACCCTAATTCATTACATGTGTATGGTGATTTACACTAGTTCATTACTTGTATATGGTGATTTACTTGTTCATTACAATGGAAGACGCATTTCAATGGTGATTTTACTTGTTCATTTACTTGTATTTGGTGATTTGCTTATTCATTTACTTGGTAGTTTACTTGCATATAATGATTTACTTGTTCATTACAATGGATGGCTCATACCAATTCTTAGTTCATGTATATGGTGATTTACATAATCATTTCAAAACCTAGTTCATTGCTTGTTCATTTCATTTCAAATTTTTTCTTGTAGAGTTAGCACCCGGTCCAGTGGATGCAAGTGTCTTGTATCTTCAAAATGAGCATAGAAGCAATAATCTGGACTTGATGAAGATATTTAAAAAATCCAAATGGAAGAATTCAATACTTTTTTCATTTCTCATGCAATAGCTAATTACTTTCTTTTCGTTTTGAATTTTGTAGAGCGACGAGCCAATTGATTGTCAAGATCATTCTAGCAAGTTAGCGTTGATTACTTCAAACACACCTAGAGTTCAACTTGCGCTAGAAAGAGCTGGATTTAGAGAAATATCCAGATTGGGGTTTTTTAAGATTGACCATGCACTTATTACTGCATTGGTAGATCGGTGGAGACCGGAGACTTCCACCTTCTATCTTCCCACTGGTGAAATTACTATCACGTTGCAAGATGTTAGTTGTCTTTTGGGTGTTAGAGTGGAAGGAAATCCTGTTACTGCTACACATCTCAGTAATTATGAAGATATTTGTTATGAGTGTTTAGGCGTTGTCCCAAATCGAAATGAGATAAGAGGCGCAACAATTAAGTTGACTTGGCTTCGAAATATGTTTCACAATGAGCCAGCAGAGGATGCATTAGATGAGCAAGTTGAACGTCATGCGAGAGCCGTCATTCTGCACTTGATATCGTGTCGTCTATGTCCCGGTCATTCTAAAGGACGACTAAATCTTTTTTGGCTATTATTTGTGAGAAATTTGGAAGAATGTGGACGATATTCTTGGGGTAGTGCGGTATTGACAACATTATACACTGAATTAACAAATGTTGCGCTCGGTAAATCCAAATCCATAGCCGGTTGTCTTTCTCTTTTACAGGTAAATATTAGTATGCATAATTTTTTATGGCCACTTGGAATATGAAATCCCAACATTTTTTTATATTTTACAGCTTTGGTCATGGACACATCTTCCTATCGGTCGTCCAAACGTAACTTTATCTGCGCAGATCGACAGATCATTACCTTATAGTGCAAGGTAGTTTATGTACATTTGCATGATATTCAATAATGATGTTTATGCTTATGCTATATTACTTACATTTACATATTTTGTATGCATTACTTTATATCGCAGGTGGTTTGGAAATAGGAGTTGGATTGAGTCTCCAAAGCAAGTTACCACTTACTACCGTGACCAGCGCATGCTGACAGATGAGGCTATTGTATGGAATCCCTACACACAAGATGTGCTAGTTGATCTACTTCAAATATGTATAAGCGGCATGCCTAGTTGGCTTTGCAAAACACCGATCATATGCATGCGAACTGTTGAGATGTATAATCCTGATCGAGTGATGCGACAATTTGGTCTTCAGCAACATATCCCTGAGCCTTGCGAAGCAAAGACGAATTTGCATTTTGCTGTCATTCAGTGGAACGATAGACATAACCGTATCGTTCGTCAAGAAATTCCTACCACTCATATTTCAGCATACTTGACTTGGTATTGGTCGATCACTCGAAGATTCATTCTTGCGGATCGGGCTCCTCAGGAACGAGCATACACCGCTCGTGCACCGCTTGAGCGAGATGTCGTACGTCTTTTACTTTACTTTACTGTTATAATTTGCTGACTTAAATCTTCTAATATGTGATTATAAATAACACAATTTGCAGGTCGATGTGCTAGAGACGGTTGGTAGAGGATTGGAGGATATTGGACATGGTCGAGTACCGGAGCACGACGTCCAACCACAATGTATTAGCTTGAAAAAACTCATTGACACATTACTCTTTAGACGTAGACTGGAACGCCCGGGAGAGCGAAGACCTAAAAGAAGACATGATCCTTCTCCAGCTCCACCTTGACAAGACCCAGCTCAATCGCAGGCGGCAGGACCTTCTCAACCTCCCCCTACTCAAGATTAAACATCGCCATGAACGTATTTATAAGTGTTGTATTAGCGTATGTTTGTGTTTTAGACTTATGTTTATGTTTGAAGTTTATCAAGACTTATGTTTGTAATCGAATATTGACGTTGTTTTTTCATATTTATGTTTGAAGTAGATTCATATATGTGTTATGTTTTATTTGGGCTAGCGTATGTTTGAAATTGATTCAATTTACAGTGTAAAACTGCTACGAAACAATTGTATAGCAGTTGTGAATTAATTGGGTCGAAAAAGAGATGCTGTTGTTGTATAGCAGGTTGAAAATATAACGGGCGCGCTTGACAAGTGCGCCCGTTTTATTTATAATGGGCGCACTTGACAAGTGCGCCCGTGTTATTTATGAAGGGCGCACTTGCCAAGTGCGCCCCCAATGAATTTTTTTTATTTAGTTGCCACGTCATTGCTGAGGTGGCAAAAACTGGTCTATTTCTGCTAATAGTTTTAAAACTGGCCTATTTTTGCTATTTGTTTAAAAAATTAGCTTATTTTGAAAATTTGTCCATGGAAAAAGGGAGAATGAGTGGGGGATTGTGTGGCTGGAATTCAGGTGGAGAATTCACGTGCAATATAAGAGGAGTAGCGGATTCCTTCCCTATATATATATATATATATATATATATATATATATATATATATATGGGGAGCGTTCAATGGCACCCCAAATAGTGAGCACCCCAATTGCGCCCTATATAAACCAAGCATTTATATTAGAATAAGTGAGTGTGAGGTGAGAAAATAAGTGGCGGGAGAGAGAAACGGGATATGTGGTGGAAATCAGGGGGCATTTAGGGGTGCTGCACTGTTTGGGGTGCCACTGAACGCTCACTCACACACACACACACACACACACACACATATATATATATATGGCGAGCGTTCAGTGGCACCCAAAACAGTGTAGCACCCCTAAATGCCCCCTAATTTCCATCACACATTCCGTTTCTCTTTCCCTCCACTACTTCTCTCTCCTTCCACTAACTTAAACTAATATAAATGCTTGGTTTATATAGGGGTGCTTTTGGGGTGCTCACTGTTTGGGGTCCCATTGAACGCTCCTATATATATACACACATATACATACATACATATATACATATATATATTCAACTCACCTTGCATAATTTGTGTTGGTATTACTATTTTCGTTGAATTATCAATTACTTCATGTGCTTATAAATAACAAAAAAGTGAATCTCAAAAGCTTCCTTACTAATGATGCGCACTAGCTATTTTTTGAACTTATATTCATCCAAACCTTCACAACACCAAATAAGCCTTTTTGTCACATTTTTTCTTGTGCAATTCGTCACAGTTATAACCATGATAAAGTTATAACAGAAATAACTGTGATAATTGTAAATCACATTTAAAACTGTTAACACTTTTGGTTATTTTGTGAATAGTTAGAAACACCAGGGAGAGCTTTGTAATCATTGTTTTTCCTTTTACTCACTGTTCTTTTCTCCACCCATATCGTATTCCACTGTATTTACGGTTCCTCTTCCTTGCAATTTCTGGTTTGACACATTCATTTTATTCGTAGTTCAGATCTGTGGTTGACTTCGACAATTAGGATTCACACTCAGATTTGAGGTTCACGTCGACAACCATGGTTGGAGGCGACATTACTATCCGTGTAAGGAACTAGGGTTTATCACTATTCGAAATTAGGGTATATTCAAATTCCGTATTTAGCTGATTTCAATTTGTATTAATTTTGGCTTATTTTGAATTTCAATCTAGGGATTTTAAAGTTGGGGTTTTCTTATTTTTCGAATTTCAATTTGTATTTATCCCTTGAAATTTATTTTGCATCTAAAAGAAAATCGGTTTTTGAGATGGAAGCTTACGTCATCTCAGAAGAAATATAAGGAGAGACACTACACCATAATGGCCATTTGGCAACTCTTGTTTCTTTCAACTGCCAACACTTATATGTGTCGTAGGCTGGTGACACTAATATGTGTTGCTATAGTAAAAATGTGTCACCAAAAATGTGCCAACACTTAAATGTGTTGATATGCGAGGTCAACAGTTATATTCCAAGAGCAAAAGGGTAAGTTCTCATGCATAACCCTAATCGGTACCTCAACGCTTATCCTCCGAAGGTCGCATCATAAGAAAATTAAGAAAAAGGACTTCGAAGAATTGATATCAACGATCCCCCCTCTCTCTTATCGAAGGATTTTGGATTTCTCAAATCAGTATTAGTCTCTTAAATCCTCTCTCCACCCGTTTCTCAATTGTCGACTTCGAATTGGGGCTTATAGGAATCACGATAATAGGTAAAATATTGATTTCACTTTCGTAACATGCTAAATTAGCTCATCGCCCAAAAGCATGTTCCTCTTTTATCCCCGTCTCTGTTTGGATGCAGAGTGCTGAATTAGCTCATCGCCCAAAAGCATGTTCCTCTTTTATTATTTGAGTAACATATTTTCAAGTTTTTTTAAATTGTTTAATTATATTAGGAAGTAATTTAAGTAGCCTCTTAAAGATTTATCCTTGGTAATTTGCAGGGAACTTACGTTGAAGGAATAAAAGAGGAAGTTGTTTTGTCTCCAGGATATGTACTTTCTTTTATTACTGCTAGCGAAGGTGGTTCTCTAACATAGTTTTTTTTGATTGATATATTAATGTTATTATTCTTACAATATCTTTCTAGATTCTTCCTTTTATTTTAAGTTTGTTACCATAGCTATTTTGGTTGTTCATATTTGCACACCATAATAGAATATGCCATTTACATGGTGGTATGATGTTAAAATCAAATCGGACTTCATATATCCCATATTTCGGGCCTTGGGTGATTTTTTGTTTCCTCTAAGATATATCAACTAATATAGCCAATGATATATTTGGAATATACTGATGATGTTTGCCTCTATAGGCGCTATCGGAATGACATATGCAATACTGGTGAAAATCGACCATTATCATAATCTTGTACTTTTTGTGTGTATATATCTCATATTTCAATAGAAAATTAGAGTATATATATGCAAGCGGCTAAATGACTATGGATCAGTAAAATGACTATGGATCAGTAACATGGAAAATTTTGTGTGTTACTACCACAGAACTAACCAAACTAACATTTACTAAGCCGAATTCTATTCTTCCCCCACTATTGATAATTCGGTCTTTTTGCTCAATGCCACATTCTTTTCACCTCGTGTTATTGGGTAAGTGTCATCGCTTCATTTCTTTTTACAAACTGCCAATATATACCATCATCGCTGTGATATTATTCAGTATTATCACAGCATTGTGAAAATATCATAGATTGATTCTTTACTAGTGTATTACTCATACCATCATTAACTATTTAGACGGTATCCGCAACATGCTTGAAGTTTCTACTACGTTTAAATACGATTTGTAGTATATCCTGTTATTATTTATGGTTTGCTTATACCATAAACTTGTTATTCAACATTTTGTTGTTCTTATTCTTTTTTTTAGCCAGTTAATAAATTATACCCACGTAGTATTCTATATCATAGTTTAAAGATCATACTTGGTAACTCATGGTCTCTTGCTATTCGTAATTGCAAATTGCAGAACATTGTCACGTCGGTTCTAATAATTTTAACTGTTTAGAAGTCGGAGTCATACTATCTTTACATGGTATGCATATCTTAGAATTTAATTATGTAATGCCATCATTTTCTAGTTTCTCAATATGCTTAAAGCCTTTGATTGATTAGAGTCATATTGTGCATTATACACCTTGTTTTACGAAATTACTCGATTCTGCAATATATATGATTAAACTATTTATGTATGATGTTTTTGTGGTGCAACCAATATTCTATTACAGATGTGAGTACTCCCTCTGTTACACCTTGGGAAGTTAATCATGGTTTATACATCGAAGGGAAATGGAGTTTCTTAGCTTTTGTACACTAATGTGATATAACCAGAGTTAAGAAATCAAATAAACCATTACTAAAAACTTCCCTGAATCCTATATTTTTAATAAAATTATTTTATCGTCCTGATATTGGTACTACAAATTGTTACTTAAAATCTTGTCAATTGACTACTGAACAGACTTTGTGTAGACTAAATAACCAAATATAACAAGATCAAACTAGTGTATTATATATTAAATACATTATAGTTTCGCTATGAATTCGCTTAATGTTTGTCGGTTAAACACATTCACAGATGATTGAGAGCAGTGTTCATGGTGATGAATATGATAGCGTGATGTATTCTCGACTTGTATGTAACGGTTTAACATTTTAACAGTAATACTTAATTTGACTGCAGTTCTTAATACTGTTTATTATTTCAGAACCTAATTGATTTGGCGAGTTCCAAAACGGAGACAACTGGACAGAGGAGGAGAGAAGGAGCATACATAAATAAAAGCCTTCTAACTCTTGGGACGATAGGTTTGAACTATCTTATATTTTCAGCAAATTCTATGTCATATTGCCTAATTTCCTACAATAGTTCAATTTTACAAATACGTTGTCATTCTGACAAAATGACATTATTTTGTCTCTGTTTTTCGTGTGTAAATTGATCTAAAATTTGAAGACTCTGAACTATATACTTGCTTGCATTTTTCTTATGGTGTAGCTCTTTTTATTGTCTAGCAACGTTACTCCAGCAATGTCCATTCTTGTTAGCTTCCTAAAATCAGTAATTTATGTAATTATGTTACAAAACATTGAAGGTTATTGGAAAGTTAAGCGATGGGAAGGCTTGTCATATACCGTATCATGATTCTAAATTGATACATTTGTTGCAATCATCATTGAGTGGTCATGGACATGTTTCAGTAAGTTTTGACTGGAATAATTTTGACAAAGCAGTAATTTTGTTCTCTCTCTCTCTCTCTACACACACATATGTGTATATATATACATACATACATACATATACATACAAATATATATATATATATGGTTCCAGACGTACCAAATAAAAGCATATTCACATGCAATACATTTTCAGCTTATCTGCACAATTACTCATGCGTCAAGAAATATGGAGGAAATACACAACACGTTGAAATTTGCAAACAGAGCTAAGCGAGTTGAGATATATGTGTAATGACCCGAGTTTTTGTCGACTTTGGTTATCGCCATAAACTCAATGATGACTAACCAAACATCGAAAAATACCAATCATTAGTGAAAGAAATTAGAGGGTGAGGATAGATAAGATAGAAACTTAGAATAGAAGAAGAAGAACAAAATATCAAAGTAACACGAATCTCACAGCGGAACGAATAAATATATTTCATAACATAACTTTGAAATACAAATCTGTACTTGAATATACATATCATTATCAAAGTACAACACTTACAACACAGCGTAAATAACTATAGCTATAATGATCCTGAAGCCTCCTGCTCCAAGCTCTTCCAGTATATCTGTAAATCCTGACTACTTGACTGCCCATACAAATTTAGGCACCCAAGAGTTTAGGGAAAACAACAAAATAAACTCCGGGTCAGTCATGGGACTGGTGTGAGTAAAACATTTTAAAACAGTTCAAGCAGGTAATCGATATCTCATAAGACCACGCCGTATAACGGAATGGGTTTTTCCCTTATGAGAATCCAAATTATCTTTATATCAAAACCTTTTGATATTATAATAATGTCTATCAATCACAATATAATAATCATTTAGCAGAAACGCTTTCATCTCACGTTCTACATACATAGTATACAATCAAAACCGCAAGCACGTATTGGGTAATGGATTTCCAACTATGACAAGGTATGGAACCACCTTTTGCTAATGTACCTCTAGAGAGGAATACACTGGATTCAACAAGAACATCTTGCAACCCGGCCACACATGACCGACCACTCATTTCGCTTGAGTGTATCGAATGTATATCACCAACGGTTGGGATCAGCAACCGTTTCCCGAATGGGACAACATCAACAATAGATTTTTAGAAGTAAATGAAACTCTAGATCAGGTGATTATACACCATACTTCGGTGCGACCGACTTAGCTATGTTGCCTGCCCGATTTCTGTCATTTACCGGATGTGAGGCTAGAAGCTAATCTTTATCATCACACCAGATTCACTTTGAATGCCACATCGTCAAATCCATCAAATCACAGATTGATGTCCTCAACCATACATTATGTGTTAGCTAAAAGAAGTTTCCTTCTCCGCTTCCACTCTTGGTACGGTTGGAGAAATCAATATACGTGATCGTCTGGAAATACTCTGTCAGACATCCGTCCATACAAGTCATCCAGGAACAGGATGAAACGAAGGCACTATTCTGTAAACAGGATAGCCCTTGCATAACTCCGTCTTCAATCTCCTTTGGCATATATGATTCGCAACGCTTATGCCAATACAGAGTGGTTCTTTGGATAATAATCCAACCGGTCTCTCCATATTAACAACGTTAAAATGGTCAAAACTTCGATAGTATGTGATTTAACTATCGAAGAAAAACAGGTGTGCAAACAACGATAATATTTCCAAATAGAAATTTATATCGATTAAACATCATTCAACATTTATCTCTTTATTTCCTTAATTTACTTATTTCATGTTTCCCTATATTCAATATTTCTTATTTTCTAAATTTGGAAAACATACGTTATTATTAATGGAAAACATTTCCATTTATTGTTTTCTTTATTAGAAAACATTTCTGGTTTCTTATTTGGAAAACATTTCCAAAGCTTCTTCATTGGACATAGACAGATGTTTAAACAAACCATCGCGATGCCAACTCAAACCAATTTCTTTAATTACTAAATTCACTTAACCATCCTTTACTATCGAACCTTAACTATTCCTTAGTTAAAAATGAAGTCAATCAAGTTGGGGTAATACTACCTCTCAGACCTTAAGTGAACAACGTTTCTAACCTTGAAATAGGCAAAGTTCACTTTATATTTCTTTAACTAACTTCCCTACGTAACTCTCTTTCAAATCTTTTCTATACAATAATTCTTTCCTTCAATAAGGTATATTCGATAACTCTATTCAATTTATTCTATTCACTTAACTCCTATGATTTAACTCTAACTCTATTCACTTAACTCCTATCTAATAAACTATATTCGATAACTCTTTTAATTCTATTTGAATAAGCTATATATTCGATTAACTCCTTTTACTCTATTCGAATAAACTATTCATTTATAAAGATTTACTACTTCGATTAAACTAACATTGATTAACTCCTTTTGATTTAAATTAACATCGTTTAACTCCTTTCGATTTAACTAATATCGATTAACTCCATTCGATTAAACTAGTATCGATTAACTCCTTTTGATTTAACTAACATCGATTAACTCCTTTTGATTTAACTAACATCGATTAACTCCTTTTTGATTAACTCCATCTGGTTAACTCTAACTGGTTTAACTCTAACTCGAATAACAAATATTCGATTACTCTATTCAATTGACTCGACTCGACTAACCTCTTTCGAATAACTAATTCGATTTACTACTTTTGAATACCATATTCGATTTACTACTTTCGAATACCATATTCGATCACTTTATTGATTTATAAAGATTTCCCTTTTATAACGTTTATCCATTTTAGAAAGATTTCCTTTTAACAATGTTTATTCATTTATAAAGATTTACTCTTAGTAACGGTTCTTCACTTCATAAATGATTCCCTTTATCTTTCTATTTATAAGTGCTTTACAAATATCTCCTATTCGATTTCATTTGTAAAGGTTTTACAAATATTCCTGTTTCTATTCTATTTGCAAATGGTTTGCAAATAATTCCTTTAGGGTTTTATTTCTAAGTATTTTCTCTTTATAAAAATCCATTTATAAATAAATTTCTATTTATAAATATTCTGTTTATAAATATTCTCTTTACTAAAATCCTCTGATTTTATAAATAATCTATTTTCAATCTTCATTTTGAAAATTCTCTTTTCACCATTCCGATATGTTATGGTATTTAACATATCAAATCACGATGATCAGTATCGTTCAAACACATATAATCGACAATAGATTATATATATCACATCATATATTACAATATATGAATCACAGTAAAATAAATGTTGAGGAATCCAGTCGGATTCCTCCAACCTGTTTCCCTGCATCACATATGTTAACAATATAGATAACATCACTTTCAGTTCCATATGATATATTCTGTTAAACAGATTCAATATAGAAATTCAACTAACTGACTAGCAGTTCAATCAAACAATCAACATACAACAATCAACAGATGATTAACAGTTCTAATAATACGTTATAAAAATATAACTGTTCAGAATTGGTGAGATTTACTCACATTGGCAGTTCATCGTTAAAGAATGATAAACTGTTTGTTTGATTTGAATCAAACAATTTATTTCGCCATAAATTCATACGAGCCCCAATCCATTTCCAATTAGCTTCATTGTGAAGATCTCGTCCATACGGTCCAAATGGATCCGACGGTTTGAAATTCTGATATCGTATGGTATAGATACAACATTTAGAAGTTTATACATTGTTTTAAATTAAAACAAAACTATTTTATTTTTGAATGGGCCTCACCCCTTATATCCCTGGCCCAACCACCTTCCAAAGCCTAAACCCAGTTTCTCTTCCTCCCCAAATTAAAACCAGCGAACTCGATTTCCTCCCTCAACCGTTGACCGCTCCTTTGACTGCCACTAGCCTCCTCTACGACCACCTTCTGACGTCGCAACCACCACCATCCCACTCAGCGTCGAAAACTCTACCCCACCGTCACCATTATCTCACGCTCGATCCCATCCTCATCAAATCGAACCGCTGCAGTAACCACGAAAACCCCACATCGCATCCCTCCTGAGACCACCGGACTCGCCCATGGTGCCACCATCCGCTGCGCCTCGACTCTTTGATCCACCCGGTCACCTTCCCTTGCCCCAAAACTCCCCCTTACGACGATGAACCTCAATCCTATCTCGACTGTGTCCAAATCGAGTAAGACATTTCGACGTCGCACCCCATCAAATTCATACCCAAGTGAAGCTTACACTTATACGAATGCAAACATACCAGTATTGGGATTTAAGGAATTTTATCTGATTTGTTCGGGTTTTTCCAAACTCACGTTTAGTTAAGAGAAAAGAAGAGAAGGCAGCGGCGGAATTTCTGGTTGACTTTGAAAATGATATTAGGTCTTAAGGTTTTCCAAAGAGGGGTATTTATAATGTTTTCAAAATATCTAGATATTTTATAGAAGGAATATTCCTAGTATATTCTCCTTTATATATTCATTTTGCTTTTCTAAAAATTCTCGTGATTACATACGATACCCAAAAATCACGAAAACTGGCATGCAGCTACAATTCGACATTACGGTCCCAACGAAACTGGTTTCGTCGAATTCCGACTTCGTATGCTCACACAGCGTATTTTTAACTATCGAAATACTGACTGTTTCTCACTCTAAAAATCCGTACGACCACACAGTGACTCTAAAAATCACGAAAACTGACATCTAGCAACTATTTGACATTGCGGACCTAACAAAATTAGTTTCGTCGAATTCTGCCTTCGTTTGCAAAAGTGGCTATTTTTAAAGCTCTAAATAGCCTATTTAAATATATAAATATATTTAAATTTAATCAAATTTAATATTTAAAAATAAATATTATCGTCTATATTCACAATGGCATACCATACAGCTCCAGAATATTCGTGTATGAATTTACAACTCGATATTACATCGTCAGAGTTATATTGATGTTCGATTTCTATTTAAATCCTTATATAAAATATAATTAAATCGTTATGGTCAGGGCGCTGCATTTCTGAGAATTTGATTTGGACATAACTCAAAATCTACATGACGAAATCCCGATATTTCTCTTCCACTAGAAAGATATACTCCACCAGCTCCACACGTTTCTTGTTTCACAGAAATTCGATTTAAAACGAACCATGTATATTCAGTTGAAGTTCAAATCGCCAAATAGCGAACTGCCGCGTTGTTTCGAGCTCTATTTTAATTATATTATAATTCTACGTTCAAACTGACGTCGATTGAATATGTTCGTTATTCTAATTCAATTCTAAACTGAACTATATATTTTAAATAATCCAATTCACACCATATCGCCATTTCAGCCAATTCTGATTATTTCAGAATTATATATATTATTTAATTTATTATTTTAATTAAATATTCATCATTATTAAATTCGACGACCATTTAATTCACTATATCACTATTTATAATTAAATAAATTAATCATAATACCCCTGCCAATGCGGGTCATTACAATCTTCCCCACTTAAAATAATTTCGTCCTCGAAATTGCTAAAAGGTAGAGGACGACCCTATCGACTGGTTAGAACATATTTGTTCACTTCTTAACTTCAGTTTCAACTGAACCAATTTAATTTCAATTAAATTATTAATTAATTCTTATCAACGAAAATTTTCAAAAATCCTGAAATTTTTCTAACGCGTTAACTCTTCGAAAAATTTCGCCAGCACCTCCTTTGTAGTGGTCAATAGGTCAAACTCCAACTTGCCTCTCTGGGCCATCTCCAACCCAAAAGAAAATCAAACATCCAAGTGGCTTGCCAGTTCGGCTCATAAATCTTATATCCAATAGAAATATAAACTTGTACCTTTTGTCGGCATATCATTATATCCCTTCCACCTGTTATCAATTCAGCGGATACAAGGGTCATCCCCATCAAATCCAATATGCTTTTATCCACGACACAACCCTTCGTTTATATCCGAGCCAAATATCATTTCAACTCGAATTTCTTCTCGATTCCCAACTCTTAACTTGATTATCACTTTACACTTCAAATTTGAATCTCCCAATCCAATTTGTCTTGATATCATTCAAATTCAGTTTCAGTTACCGCTTAACTGACTTTACTTTAATTCAAATTTGCTTTCACAAATTTCTGTTAAATTTTGTTTTCAATTCAAACAGTCTTTCCCTGGGAGTTTTTAAATAGTTTACTCTTTTCAAAAATCAAAATTTCCTTTTGAACATGTCACTGAGCCCTTAATTAATATTCCACTAGTTAAATCACTTTTCTATTTCTTTATCAATATTTGTTAACCAAATATTTTCAATAACCATATTGGCCTTTTATGTTATTTGGAAAACATTTTCGAATATCGCCTACCTTTATTTTCTAAACTTTAGAAAATATATGCTATTTATAATTGGAAAATTTTCCAATTACTTATCTCTTTTCCAATCTCGTTTATTTCTATACTTAGGAAATATTCTTTATTATATTTCCAAGCTTGCACTTATTTGGGTTAAAACGGATGCTGTGTAAAACATCGTTACGACAACCCAAATACTATATTCAACTAACTCTTATTCAACATTGATCTTCGAGCCTGAAATCTTATTATTTATTTGTTAATAATGAAATCAATCAAGTTGGGGTATAACTACCTCTCAGACCTTGACTGAATAACATTTATAACTTCAAAACAGATATGACTACTTACTCGAATAATCAATACCATACAACTACTTATTCACTTTTAAACACGTATACGCTTCCTCTTTCTATTTTTACTAGATTTTATTCTTAGTCTTCCTTTTTGATTTTACTATTCTATTTCTATGTTCGTTTCCTTATCGACTTATATATATATATATATATATCGATACGTTGATTTCTAACTATCAAATTATCTTAAAAATATTCTAACTCCTTATATTCCCGGAAAAATTCGCCATAACCTCCTTTGTACCAGGAGCATCGGGATATTTCAAATAGCCTCCCATGGCCCTCACCAATCCAAAAGAAAAAGAAAAAGCCAAGCGGCTAGCCGATACGGCGCATAAAATCTCATGTATGAATTAAATACATACCTTTTCGTCGAGCATTCTATTTATATACCTTCATACCTTATTCCAAACCTGTCTCATGTATATCCATACATTTCTAATTCATTTCAACTTAATCCAATCGTTTTAACTTAGTTCGTTAAGTGATTTTCAAAATAACTGGTTTGCCCATTTCACTTTCATATTTGAGTATAACATGTTCAAATATATTTGAACTTACTTATAAACTAATCAAATTCTACCTTTTCAAACTCAGGTTTCATATTCGATTTCGAATATAAAATTACCAATCCCCTTTACTTATCTAAAGTTCAACTTCAATTCAAGATCCATTTACTAATGGCTAATTAACTGGTTTACCTATTTCATCTTTTTATTTGAATATACATGTTCAAATATAAGTTTAACTTGTTTATCAACTAATTGAATTCCATTTCAATTCTATTTGAATTTCCTATATTCAAATTCCATTTCAATTCTCTTATTCAAATTCTATAGTTTAAATTCCATTTGAATTTCTATATTCAAATTCCATTTCACTTTCGATATTCAAATCCTATATTTGAATTCCTTTATACTTTCTATATTCAAATTCTATATTTGAATTCCATTTGAATTTCTATATTCAAATTCCATTTGAATTTCTATATCACTTCCATTGAATTTCATATATTCAAACTCCCTTTGACTTTTTATATTCAATTTCTATTTCTAACTTTCTTTATTCATTCTTTAATATAAATCCCATTTTGAAATTCAACACAACTTGTCTTTCCCAAAACAAATTCAAAACGGTATCTTTGGTAGTAATTCGTCACTTACAACTCGAAAATGAATATTGATGATGCAGCTATCATCATCAGAATCTATTTTCCAGCTTTCGAAGTGAGTTCAATACTATAAAAACATTTCTAAACATTTCCACTTTGAAATTCATTTCAAAATATAATTCACACAACTTGTAAAACAATTTAAAATCTCCCAGGATCTTAAATTTTCCTTATTTTCAATCCAAATCCATTTACAAAAACTTACCAAATTTTCCAGAATTTTAACTCAATTCTGGTTTAAATTCAGATTTTAATTCATCTAATTTCATACATTTCACTTATATGAATTCTGGTTAGTTATTTACATAACCATTTAATTTATAATCTTACTCGATTATAATAACAACCAATATATCCACTATATTATAATTTTGATATATATATATCTTCTCTATATCAAAATATAATTTGGGTAAAATCATATCATTTACCCTCTTTTCAAAACATACCATGACGGTTCATCGTATTCAAGTGTTTACAAAATCACTACTGATACAGTGGATCAAACTGATCGACCAGAACTCATAAGCAACTCAACCAATAAATCTCCACAATATAAAACAAATTTTTATATCAATAACAAATACGTTCACTCGTATATATACACTAAAATCAATCTAGGGTATTACTAACCCCATCTCTACTGAGTCACGCCACAGTGCCAAGGTAATTCACTTAACCTTAAGCTCTGATACCTACTGTAATGACCCGGGTTTTTGTCGACTTTGGTTATCGCCATAAACTCAATGATGACTAACCAGACATCGAAAAATACCAGTCATTAGTGAAAGAAATTAGAGGGTGAGGATAGATAAGATAGAAACTTAGAATAGAAGAAGAAGAAGAACACAATATCAGAGTAACATGAATCTCACAGCGGAACGAATAAATATATTTCATAACATAACTTTGAAATACAAATCTGTACTTGAATATACATATCATTATCAAAGTACAGCACTTACAACACAGCGGAAATAACTATAGCTATAATGATCCTGAAGCCTCCTGCTCTAAGCTCTTCCAGTTTATCTGTAAATCCTGGCTACTTGACTGCCCATACAAATTTAGGCACCCAAAAGTTTAGGGAAAACAACAAAATAAACTCTGGGTCAGTCATGGGACTGGTGTGAGTAAAACAATTTAAAACAGTTCAAGCAGGTAATCGATATCTCATAAGACCACGCCGTATAACGGAACGGGTTTTTCCCTTATGAGAATCCAAATTATCTTTATATCAAAACCTTTTGATATTATAATAATGTCTATCAATCACAATATAATAATCATCTAGCAGAAACGCTTTCATCTCACGTTCTACATACATAGTATACAATCAAAACCGCAAGCATGTATTGGGTAATGGATTTCCAACTATGACAAGGTATGGAACCACCTTTCGTTAATGTACCTCTAGAGAGGAATACACTGGATTCAACAAGAACATCATGCAACCCAGCCACACATGACCGACCACTCATTTCGCTTGAGTGTATCGAATGTATATCACCAACGGTTGGGATCAGCAACCGTTTCCCGAATGGGACAGCATCAACAATAGATTTTTAGAAGTAAATGAAACTCTAGATCAGGTGATTATACACCCTACTTCGGTGCGACCGACTTAGCTATGCTGTCTGCCCGATTTCTGTCATTTACCGGATGTGAGGCTAGAAGCTACGCTTTATCATCACACCAGATTCACTTTGAATGCCACATCGTCAAATCCATCAAATCACCGATTTACGTCCTCAACCATACGTTATGTGTTAGCTAAAAGAAGTTTCCTTCTCCGCTTCCACTCTTGGTACGGTTGGAGAAATCAATATACGTGATCGTCTGGAAATACTCAGTCAGACATTCGTCCATACAAGTCATCCAAGAACATGATGAACCGAAGGCACTATTCTGTAAATAGGATAGCCCTTGCATAACTCCGTCTTCGATTTCCTTTGGCATATATGATTCGCAACGCTTATGCCAATACAGAGTGGTTCTTTGGATAATAATTCAACCGGTCTCTCCATATTAACAACGTTAAAATGGTCAAAACTTCGATAGTCTGTGATTTAACTATCGAAGAAAAACAGGTGTGCAAACAACGATAATATTTCCAAATGGAAATTTATATCGATCAAACATCATTCAACATTTATCTCTTTATTTCCTTAATTTACTTATTTCCTGTTTTCCTATATTCAATATTTCTTATTTTCTAAATTTGGAAAACATACGTTATTAACAATGGAAAACATTTCCATTTCTTGTTTTCTTTATTAGAAAACATTTCTAGTTTCTTATTTGGAAAACATTTCCAAAGCTTCTTCATTGGACTTAGACAGATGTTTAAACAAACCATCGCGATGCCAACTCAAACCAATTTCTTTAATTACTAAATTCACTTAACCATCCTTTACTATCGAACCTTAACTATTCCTTAGTTAAAAATGAAGTCAATCAAGTTGGGGTAATACTACCTCTCAGACCTTAACTGAACAACGTTTCTAACCTTGAAATAGGCAAAGTTCACTTTATATTTCTTTAACTAACTTCCCTACGTAACTCACTTTCAAATCTTTTCTATACGATAATTCTTTCCTTCGATAAGGTATATTCGATAACTCTATTCAATTTATTCTATTCACTTAACTCCTATGATTTAACTCTAACTCTATTCACTTTACTCCTATCTAATAAACTATATTCGATAACTCTTTTAATTCTATTTGAATAAGCTATATATTCGATTAACTCCTTTTACTCTATTCGAATAAACTATTCATTTATAAAGATTTACTACTTCGATTAAACTAACATTGGTTAACTCCTTTCGATTTAAACTAACATCGTTTAACTCCTTTCGATTTAACTAATATCGATTAACTCCTTTCGATTAAACTAATATCGATTAACTCCTTTTGATTTAACTAACATCGATTAATTCCTTTTGATTTAACTAACATCGATTAACTCCTTTTTGATTAACTCCATCTGGTTAACTCTAACTGGTTAACTCTAACTGGTTTAACTCTAACTCGAATAACAAATATTCGATTACTCTATTCAACTGACACGACTCGACTAACCCCTTTCGAATAACTAATTCGATTTACTGCTTTCGAATACCATATTCGATTTACTACTTTGAATACCATATTCGATCACTTTATTGATTTATAAAGATATCCCTTTTTATAACGTTTATCCATTTTAGAAAGATTTCCTTTTAACAACGTTTATTCATTTATAAAGATTTACTCTTAGTAATGGTTCTTCACTTCATAAATGATTCCCTTTATCTTTCTATTTATAAGTGCTTTACAAATATCTCCTATTCGATTTCATTTGTAAAGGTTTTACAAATATTCCTCGTTCTATTCTATTTGCAAATGGTTTGCAAATAATTCCTTTAGGGTTTTATTTCTAAGTATTTTCTATTAATAAAAATCCATTTATAAATAAATTTCTATTTATAAATATTCTATTTATAAATATTCTCTTTTATAAAATCCTCTGATTTTATAAATAATCTATTTTCAATCTTCATTTTGAAAATTCTCTTTTCACCATTCCGGTATGTTATGGTATTTAACATATCAAATCACGATGATCAGTATCGTTCAAACACATATAATTGACAACAGATTATATATATCACATCATATATTACAATATATGAATCACAGTAAAATAAATGTTGAGGAATCCGGTCGGATTCCTCCAACCTGTTTCCCTGCATCACAGATGTTAACAATATAGATAACATCACTTTTAGTTCCATATGATATATTCTGTTAAACAGATTCAATATAGAAATTCAACTAACTGACTAGCAGTTCAATCAAACAATCAACATACAACAATCAACAGATGATTAACAGTTCTAACAATACGTTATAAAAATATAACTGTTCAGAATTGGTGAGATTTACTCACATTGGCAGTTCATCATTAAAGAACGATAAACTGTTTGTTTGATTTGAATCAAACAATTTATTTCGCCATAAATTCATACGAGCCCCAATCCATTTCCAATCAGCTTCATTGTGAAGATCTCGTCCATACGGTCCCAATGGATCCGACGGTTTGAAATTCTGATATCGTATGGTATAGATACAACATTTAGAAGTTTATACATTGTTTTAAATTAAAACAAAACTATTTTATTTTTGAATGGGCCTCACCCCTTATATCCCTGGCCCAACCACCTTCCAAAGCCCAAACCCGGTTTCTCTTCCTCCCCAAATTAAAACCAGCGAACTCGATTTCCTCCCTCAACCGTTGACCGCTCCTTTGACTGCCACTAGCCTCCTCTACGACCACCTTCTGACGTCGCAACCACCACCATCCCACACAGCGTCGAAAACTCTACCCCACCGTCACCATTATCTCACGCTCGATCCCCTCCTCATCAAATCGAACCGCTGCAGTAACCACGAAAACCCCACATCGCATCCCTCCTGAGACCACCGGACTCTCCCATGGTGCCACCATCCGCTGCGCCTCGACTCTCTGATCCACCCGGTCACCTTCCCTTGCCCCAAAACTCCCCCTGACGACGATGAACCTCAATCCTATCTCGACTGTGTCCAAATCGAGTAAGCCATTTCGACGTCGCACCCCATCAAATTCATACCCAAGTGAAGCTTACACTTATACGAATGCAAACATACCAGTATTGGGATTTAAAGAATTTTATTTGATTTGTTCGGATTTTTCCAAACTCACGTTTAGTTAAAAGAAAAGAAGAGGAGGCAGCGGCGGAATTTCTGGTTGACTTTGAAAATGATATTAGGTCTTAAGGTTTTCCAAAGAGGTGTATTTATAATGTTTTCAAAATATCTAGATATTTTATAGAAGGAATATTCCTGGTATATTCTCCTTTATATATTCATTTTGCTTTTCTAAAAATTCTCGTGATTACATACGATACCCAAAAATCACGAAAACCGGCATGCAGCTACAGTTCGACATTACGGTCCCAACGAAACTGGTTTCGTCGAATTCCGACTTCGTGTGCTCACACATCATATTTTTAACTGTCGAAATACTGACTGTTTCTCACTCTAAAAATCCGTACGACCACACAGTGACTCTAAAAATCACTAAAACTGACATCTAGCAACTATTTGACATTGCGGATTTAACAAAATTAGTTTCGTCGAATTCTGCCTTCGTTTGCAAAAGTGGCTATTTTTAATGCTTTAAATAGCCTATTTAAATATATAAATATATTTAAATATAATTAAATTTAATATTTAAAAATAAATATTATCGTCTATATTCACAATGGCATACCATACAGCTCCAGAATATTCGTGTATGAATTTACAACTCGATATTACATCATCAGAGTTATATCGATGTTCGATTTCTATTTAAATCCTTATATAAAATATAATTAAATCGTTATGGTCAGGGCGCTGCATTTCTGAGAATTTGATTTGACATAACTCAAAATCTACACGATGAAATCCCGATATTTCTCTTCCACTAGAAAGATATACTCCACCAGCTCCACACGTTTCTTGTTTCACAGAAATTCGATTTAAAACGAACCCTGTATATTCAGTTGAAGTTCAAATCGCCAAATAGCGAACTGTCGTGTTGTTTCGAGCTCTATTTTAATTATATTATAATTCTACGTTCAAATTGACGTCGATTGAATATATTCGTTATTCTAATTCAATTCTAAATTGAACTATATATTTTAAATAATCCAATTCACACCATATCGCCATTTCAGCCAATACTGATTATTTCAGAATTATATATATTATTTAATTTATTATTTTAATTAAATATTCATCATTATTAAATTCGAAGACCATTTAATTCACTATATCACTATTTATAATTAAATAAATTAATCATAATACCCCTGCCAATGCGGGTCATTACAATATGCTTCTCGTAATAAGGTAAAGTTTTGTTCATCTTATACATCCACTTAGACCATAGCATTATATATATATCAAAATTTACTATTTCTCCATTATGATATTAGATTATCGATGACAAATCATTGAACGAGTGTGATACAGTAACCAAGAGAGTAACACATCCAGTAATGAATATTTCTCTTTCGCAGTAAAGTAAGCTTCTCTTTATCCGTTACGTTTGTTGCTGCTGCTGTTTCACAATTTCTAATATCCCTACATTACATCCCCCAAATTTAGCCAAGTAGCAAACTCATGATATTGTCTAAAGATGTCTTTGTATACCTGAACTGTCTTAGGAATTTACATATATTTATCATATTTTACCAATGAAACACAATTCCTTGAGGGTTTCCAGTTTTTTATGCCGAACTGCTCATAGTTATGGCACACTAGCATGTATGTCACTGTTTGTGTGTATAACTAGATAAGTTAAACCATAATTCCAATCTTATTCTCAAAATAATTATATACATATGTAATTATTACGGATTCTTGTTTCAAAAGATCAGTAATTTGCGAACCGTATTAGTGTAGCATATTTGCTTAGACCAACATTGGCAGTTCAAACTACTGTTGAAGCATCTAATTATGGTGAGCTTACCATATCCACTGCAAATGTTAACATAACTTTGTGATAATTACTCATTTCATTATCATTTCATTTCCACTGTAACATAGCTTTGTGACATTTCTTAACTCAATGATTCGAAGAGATTGTATAATTGAATTTGTTATTTCTGTAAAAGCGAGTGCATTTATATTTTGTAGGCACTTGTGGAGGAGGAGGGAAAAAAAGAATTTGGAATGTCATGGCAACGGGAAAGCAAATATGTTTGATCTTGACAATGATCCTATCTCCAAATTTTCGGATGGAGACTTTGTGATATAGTAGACGTTTCGCCTTTGTAGTATCTAAAATTCTATGTATCTTTAGTAAAACTTTGTATTGTTTTGTGTAATTTGAACTCGATATTATGGTATTTTGAAATTGGAAGCATTATGCAAAAGTGACATTGTTGAATTTGAAATATGGAATTGTACCAAAAACTTTTATTTGAATTGATATGTTGAATTATATAAGTGTTAGCAATTTATGTATGCCAACAGTTATAAGTGTTAGCAGGATTATGAGACTGACATTTATAAGTGTTACCATATCTTATAGTTCCAACATTTATAAGTGTTAGCAATGAATATTGTAACGACCGGTATTTATGATGGTCAGATATTTAATATATATTGAATTGGAATTTTATATGGATTTATAATATTTATTTCATTTATTAAAACGATATTTGAACGTATAGTTTATATTTAATTATAAACAAGGCCGTAACGGCGTAATAGTTTGTAATATTGGATTTTGAACTTTAATTGAATATACAGAATCCAATTTGAATTGGAATTCTTCGAAACAAGAATTATATGAATCTGTTTGATTATAATTTTCAAATTGAAGTGAAAAATCGAGATTTCGTTTTATAAATTGTAAGTCATGTCCAAATCAAATTTTAAAATAGCCGCTATGGATTTGTTAATAAATCATAACGTTTATTTAAATTATTAAATAGGAATTTGGATGGAATTTGGATAGAATTTGGATATCGTTTAAATTCAAAAATATGTTTAAATTCAAAAATATTAGTGTTGAGCTATAAATTTCACATTCGTTATATTTGAAAGTGATATATTATTCTATTTAAATATGATGATAATATTAATTTATTTATTATTAAATTGGATTGTTTTGGAATTTAATAAAAATTATATCGATATAATGTAAGCGTTATAAATAACATTTTTTTCAAACAGCCTTTGTTTTCAATGAAACGAATTTTATTTGAATACGTAAGATTAATTATTGCTGGACTTCCAGTTTGGAATAAATCAGAGTTGTTTTGTCGGTACGTTCAGTTTTAATGTGAACCGGTTAAAATATTGGAAATAAAATGACATCGTTTTTGCAAACGGTGATTGAATTTGACGAAATTTGTTTCGTTGGGACCGCATCGTCAAGACATAACAGTGTATTTATTTTTGTTGAGTTTAGAGTGGTGTACGACGGTACGTATATTTTTTGGTAGCGTAAATAGCGGTACACACTTATTAACGGTGTACCACATAAGTAATACATGTCAATAACTTAGCAGTTAAGCAACTAATAAAAAAATAAAATAGTAACCTACCGTATACTCTACTACCTGTAAATTCTTTTTC
Source organism: Allium sativum (assembly GCA_030737875.1). Taxonomy (NCBI): domain Eukaryota; kingdom Viridiplantae; phylum Streptophyta; class Magnoliopsida; order Asparagales; family Amaryllidaceae; genus Allium; species Allium sativum. The sequence goes on along the minus strand of CM060915.1, from coordinate 463,331,937 downwards.
CACCAGTCTACATCTTCTTTTCCAATGAGCTTACGCACTGTTTTCTCTAGTGCACTAATTTTGAGCATGTCTGGCCTGTGTTTTCTTTTCATCCGTGACTGTTGAAATAACACTGTATTCATACAATGTTTCGTTTCATCTTTTCAAATGAGCTTAATTTTTCTTTCTTCGTGCCTAGCTACATCTACTTTTCACTGTTTGGAGAGTAAATTTCCTCCTGCATAAGCAACGAAAATCAGTCTAAGCTATGTCCATTCATTTCAAAACCAGCAGCTATTCCTATCCATCTACACTGTAAGAGTAGTCTCAGCAATGGCAAATTTAATCGAAATGGGGCAGAAAGCGATGAACTCGCGCTACAGCAGCGACGGCATCAGTGTGAAGAGCAATTATAAACGGGAAGAATCCACCTTTGTAAATTGAAGCAGCGATCGCTATACGGGTTTCTGAAAACCGATTAACATCTATGCGGTTTTCTAAAATCCGTTTAGCGTTTAAAACTTCTTTTAGTACAGTTCAGTATTTTTTTTTCTAATTTCTCTTTGCTTAAACGGTTTTCTGAAAACCATTTAAGCTTTAAACGGTTTTCAGAAAACCGTTTAAGGTTTAATTAATAAAAAAAAATGTTAGGCAGCGGCCTCCCATCGACTGCTGGAACGGTGGAAGGAATCACTGCTTAAAACATTGTTTTACAACTCTAATTCCCGCTTATTGCTGGGAATGCTCTAAATAACATACCTAAATGTACCAACACTGCAATACTATTGTATCTAAGGAAATGGCTAGGGGAAATAAGATTTGACAGCGTTCTTTTCTTCTCCGATTCTTAGCTATATATACAGGGTCTTCACCCATTTCCTTTGCATCCAGTAACAAAAAAATGAAGCCACCATTTAAATTAAACCCGCAAGTTTCAGAAGAGCTCTTCAGTTCATTCCATATTATAAACTCTTCCAAACAAGCTGGAAACAAACTCTCACCATGTTAACACACTTGCGTGCTAACCAAACTCCATTTTTTCTAAATAGACCTACCCTATCCAATCGAAAACAAATATCCAAACTTCAGCTGAAACCACGCAAGCCCATGTTTTTACATTGCTTGCGTTTATGGCGCAAGGTGGAAAGATGGTCAGGCTCCGGTTGTTGAACAATAAACGAGGAATAGTGGTAGTCACGTGTGTGTAAAGTGGACGAGGAGATGAAGCGGTGTTCGAAGGTGACGGTGGATGATTGTTGGGGTTCAAGTGGCATGGGTAGAAATGTTGGCAGCAACGTGCAGAGAGGTGGGGAGCAACGTCGGAATGTGGGTTTTCCATAGGCGAGGTCTGTTAAATAATGGATACATCGGATCTCATAACACAAATATACAACAAACAGACGGAAGGCCGAAGCCCAAGCCCAATTTCTATTCAAATACAAGATGGGCCGTCAAAGTTAATTACCCAAATCAGTTCTGTACTCTATAAATAATGTTTGTATCATAACCATTTATTCATTCAGTATCAATTACAATATTTCCATTTTGCTTTCACTGTGATCTGTATCAAAACATTTTTGTAAATCAAAAACAGAAATAAAATCAAAGTATTGAAATTCTTTTATGGTATCAGAGCTAACAACAAATCATCGCTGAATATCTGAAAGATCAAGATTCATTATCCATATCGGAGTAATATCATCATTTGGGGATCCCTCTCATCAGAGTGTTATCCACTCCTCATTTGAGAGTTGTTGTGATCGACCTGATCAGTGCCTCGCCAAGCAGTAGCTGCTGACTGCACCAGATCTTTGCCGTGCCAAGTATTTCTATTGGCTGCACAAGACCAAGACCTCGCCAGCAACCACCACTGGCTGCAACCAACCCTGAAGATCAGTAGCTTTGAGATAAAACAGAAAGGAAATCATCAAAAAGATCAAATCAATATCACTAGAAAAATCAAGAAATCAACTTGTTTTAGCATTCAAGATTTGATCAAGTAAGTATTCTTCCCTGTTTAACCAATTCTTGACTGGATTTCCCTGTCATCATGGTTGATAAATCACCATCAGCTTCTGTCTCATCTCAAAATCAGCCAACTATTATCACATCACCTATTGATCAGTTAGTTAAAACATCAATTAGCCCTCAAAATCAGTTAGTGTCCATAAAACTTGATGAAACAAATTATATGAATTGGAAATATCAAGTTGAAACAACCATTCAAGGATATGACCTTGAAGGAAACATTTATGGCACTCTACCTGTTCCAGCAGCATACATTACAAATGCAGAAAATATTGTTGTCCCAAATGAGGAATATGTAAAGTATCATAGACATGACAGATTAGTGAGTGCATGGTTATTATCATCCATAAGCAACAATCTAATTTCTCAAATTGTTGGATGCAAAACATCAAATGAAATATGGACAAATGTTGAAAAGGACTTTAATGCTCAATCATCAGCAAAAATAATGCACTACAGAAGGCAAATTCAGAGTACTAAGAAAGGAAATAGTACCATGAGAGAATATCTCTCAAAGATGAAGACATTGTCTGATCAACATGAGGCAGCAGGCCACAAAGTAACAGAATCAGAACAAGTACTGAATATCTTGAATGGATTGAGCTATGAATATGAAGCTGTTGAAGCCATCATATCCTCTCAAAGAACCACACCTACCCTAGATGAAGTACATGGGATTCTTTTGTCACATGAGGCAAGATTAGAGAGCAAGAAGACTCAAGAAACTGACCTATCTATCAATTATGCTAATAGTGTCTGATATAGAGATCAAAGATCTGGCCAAAACACGCAGAGAGGTGGTTTTAATAATAAAGGAAGAGGTAGAGGCAGAAGTAACAATAGCAATAGACCTAAATGTTAGATTTGTGAAAGAATTGGACATACAACACTTAAGTGTTATTTCAGGTTCAATCAAAGCTTCACTCCTAATCAATCCAATAATAATCAAAGGAACAATGCCAGTGCTAATGTTGCTCAAATGCAAAGTGATCAAACCAGCCAAAATGAGGGAAAATCTACCAACACTGATGAAACTACCAGACCTGAACATACAAGTGATGAAAGTTGGTATCCAGACTCAGGGGCTACCAATCATTTAACAAACAATTTGGATAATCTCAATCTTAGATGCAAAGAATACAGAGGTAATCAGTCAGTTAGCATGGGCAATGGTATGTCTATTTGCATCACTCATACTGGCTATGGTACTTTAAATGGTAATGAAAATCTACTTTTGAAAAATTTATTGAGAGTTTCTAACATAAAGAAAAATCTTATAAGTGTATCACAATTTGCTCAGGATAATCATGTATACTTTGAATTCTATCCTGATTATTGTCTAATCAAAGACATTCTGACTAAGAAAGTGTTATTGCAGGGCAATGAAGTCAAGGGACTATACAAAATCAACCAGAATTCTTGTGGCAGTGATGGAAGAAGAACTTTAAGTTGCAATTATAGTCAAAATGTCTCTGAAAAGAGATCAGTGTATTTGATATTTGGCATAATAAACTGGGGCATCCTAGTGCAAGTATTACACAACAAATTATCACTGAAAACAATATCAAGTGTAATGAAATCTCTCTGCCTTATTTGTGTACATGTTGTCAAATGGGAAAGTCACACAAACTACCTTTCACACACTCTAACATTGAGTAAACTAAACCACTTGAATTAATTGCTACTGACCTATGGGGTCCAGCACCAGTTAATTCAGACTATGGGTATAACTACTATATTTCCTTTGTAGATGCCTACAGTAGATTTTCCTGGTTATATCTATTAAAGTCTAAATCTGATACATATCAAGCTGTTATACACTTTATCACACAAGCTGAGAAACAAACAAATTCTCAAGTTAAAGTGTTTCAGTTTGATGGTGGTGCAGAGTATAAACCTCTAAAAGACTATTTCCTAAAAAGAGGGATAATTCATAGAACTACTTGTCCTCATACATCAGAACAAAATGGACTAGTTGAGAGGAAACACATACACATTGTAGAAACAGGTTTGACCTTACTTGCTCAAGCTAAACTACCACTAAAGTTCTGGCCTGATTCATTTAAAACTGCTGTTTACCTTATAAACAGATTACCAACCAAAGTTCTTAAAGGTTTAAGTCCATTTGAGGTTATGTTTAACAGAAAACCTGATTATAATTTTCTAAAAACCTTTGGATGTCTTTGCTACCCCTATTTAAGACCATACAACAAGCATAAATTTGATTACAGGTCAAAACCATGTACTTTCTTGGGGTATGCTGACAATCAAAAGGGACACAAGTGTTTAGATGATAGTGGTCATGTGTACATTAGCAGACATGTGATGTTCAATGAAAGAATATTCCCATACAATGATGACAAAATCAAAACAACTAGAAAATTACACAATGCATCTGTGTCCATACCTCCCATACCTGTATATTCTGAATTTACTAGTACAGGTGAACCTGAAGTGACAAATGAAGAAACAACATCACCTAATAGTGATATTGTTCAATCATCAACACAACCTAGCCTGTCACCTGTTCCATATGATAATGAAGACAATATCAACAATGATCAGAATGAAGATGAGGATAATAATAATGAACCAGAAACTAGTGAAGAAGAACCACCTGACACTCAAACACAAGGAAAGTCCACTCATCCAATGATTACAAGGGCCAAAATTGGCATATTTAAGCCAAAAGTATATACTGCTCTCATGAATCATGAAGAACTATATAACTATGATCAAGCCAAAACTGATAGCAGATGGGTTAAAGCCATGGACACTGAATATCAAGCTCTCATACAAAACAAGACATGGAAACTGGTTGAACCACCTCAAAATAAAAACATCATAAGCTGTAAGTGGACTTACAAGATTAAAAGAAAATCAGATGGGTCCATATAAAGATACAAAGCCAGACTAGTGGCAAAGGGGTTCACTTAACAGCAAGACTTTGACTACAAGGAAACATTCTCTCCTGTAGTCAAACCCTCAACAATTAGAGTTATTCTGTCAATTGCCATAAGCAGAGGATGGAAGCTAAGGCAACTTGATGTCAATAATGCCTTCCTAAATGGGGTTCTCAATGAGGATTCGTACATGGAACAGCCTCAGGGGTATACTAAAGACTCCAGACTTGTATGCAAGCTTCACAAGGCCATCTATGGTCTAAAACAAGCCCCAAGAGTATGGTTTGATAAATTGAAATCCACATTAAGTAACATGGGTTTTCAATTTACCAAATCTGATAATTCACTCTTTATAAAGTCTGATAACAACTGTACTATCTACATTCTTATCTATGTTGATGATCTAATAATTACAGGCAATGACAGCACAGAGGTAAACAAACTTATACAATATCTGGACAACCAATTTTCTGTCAAAGACCTGGGAGAACTAAATTACTTTCTAGGTATTGAGGTGAACACAAGGTCATCAACAGAAATAACAATTTCACAAAAGAAATACATTGGGGAACTTTTAGCAAAGACTCAAATGGAGGAAGCTAAAGGTCAACCAACACCTATGGTTAGCAGTCGGACTCTGTCTAAACACAGGGGAGAACCTATACCCAACATAAAACAATACAGGAATGTAGTTGGTGCATTACAATATGCAACAATTACCAGGCCTGACATATCATACAGTGTTAATAAGGTTTGTTAATTTATGCAGGAACCCAGGGATACACATTGGAAAGCTGTTAAAAGGATACTTAGGTATCTAAAGGCAACCATAGACTATGGACTCACTTTCAAAGCTTGCAACAACAACTCTATTATAGGATATACTGATGCAGACTGGGCATCGGATCCAGATGATAGGAAATCAACTACAGGATATTGCATATATATGGGTGATAACATAATATCATGGTGTTCAAAGAAGCAATCAACCGTATCTAGATCAAGCATTAAAGCAGAATACAGAAGCACTGCTAATGCAACTTCAGAAATAATGTGGCTGAGATTCCTACTTTCAGAATTAAACATAAAGCCAAAGCAAACTATACTATGGTGTGATAATCAGAGTGTTGTGTTCATGTCAGCTAATCCTATACTAATACTACATTCGAGAACTAAGCATGTTGAAATCGATCTCTATTTCGTAAGAGAACAAGTACTCAAGGGAAATCTGGAAGTCAGACATTTACCTGCAACTTACCAGAGAGCTGACACATTAACCAAGTCTCTCTCTCACACAAACTTCATCAAGTTCAGAGAGTTGCTGAAAGTCACTAAAACTTGCAACAAACAAGGAGAAGCCAACACTAAAAGGTCAGATCTGGAAGAAAACAACAAGACTGAAGATAGAGACATGAAGACTGAAGACAAACAACATACCAGAGACACGAAGAGCTCAAGCACATAACAGTCAAGTAGATCCATCAGCTCAGAGACCACAAGGACAAAGAAATCAATGGATTTGAGCAGGAAAGAGGACGAATTGAAGACAAAATTGCAAAATCGCTCAAGAGGACGGCATGAGAAACCTAACCCTAGCACTGATTTACGGGGGGAAATAATGGATACATCGGATCTCATAACACAAATATACAACAAACAGACGGAAGACCGAAGCCCAAGCCCAATTTCTATACAAATACAAGATGGGCCGTCAAAGTTAATCACCCAAATCAGTTCTGTACTCTTATAAATAACGTTTGTATCATAACCATTTATTCATTCAGTATCAATTACAGTATTTCCATTTTGCTTTCGCTGTGATCTGTATCAAAACATTTCTGTAAATCAAAAACAGAAATAAAATCAAAGTATTGAGATTCTTTTACTGTTGACGTTGAAGAGCATGACTATATGGTGGCAACGCTGTGTCTGAAGGATGAAGCACGACTGTGTTCATTCATGGATGGAGGAAGACTGTTAAATGGAGAAGAAGACGTGGCGAACATGGGAACAAAAATAGTGTTTGGGGGCTGCTGTTACTACAATTGGGAGGCCGCATTTCGAAGATTAAACAAAAGAGTGGGCTGGCAATTTATGAACTAGGCTTGGCCTGCGAGAATTGGAAGGAAACAATAGTGAAACGATGATTTCAGAGAGGACGCATGGGATAGTTTTCACGCTACTGTAGTGGTGCATCGGTTCAGTACATCTCAGCTTTGAGGAGGAGCGACTTTGTTTGAAATAATAGTGAAACGATGGGGTACGGTATTCACGAAAATGAAACGAGGAGAAGCGGTTTAAAGCTTAAGTGAGGATGATGAAACGTGTTCTTACGTGGGGTAAGGCCCAATAATCATTTATAAATTTTGTTTTGTTTTAAAACATACGCAACTTAAACTGCCTAATCCTAAACATAAGGTGACCCATAACTTTACATTAGTACTTACGTAAAATAGTGCAGTATCATGAACCAGGATAAAATTTGAAATATGCCTGAACCATTCATCATGTAGCCGGTTATATGAAGATGGCCTAATCCTATATATTTGTGCCTAATAACATTTTAATGTGGCCAGACATTTAGCGTCCAATTTTTCTACAAACATGACTATATATATATATATATATATATATATATATATATATATATATATATATATATATATATATATATAGATCGCGTAATTAGTTTATTAAGTTTTAATTAAAGATTAAGTATGCCTCATCTAGTTAATGATGAATAATTATTAGTAAGGATATTTGTTAATTCAATTAAACATTTGATTTTATAACTGGTATAACTGTGTCATACGTACACAGAATCAGACCAAACATGGAGCGTGGAACCGTGTTGACGGACGAAACATTGTAGAGCTGGAATGGACGGAACTGAGAACAACTGTGATTTTTTCAGTTAAATTAAACACATGTTTAATTTAACGTTTCAAAGCAAAATCAAATCAAGATGAGTTCAACTCACTCAATTTTATCCCACTTATATTATACATAAGTCGGGTTTATTGTTTGTGTGTTTTGTTTGCTAATTGTTTGATGCTGTTTGGATTGTTGTTATTGTTTGATTGTTGAAGATTACATCTACTTATTAAATAGATAATTTATTTGAGTTAACAAATTTTGATGTAGGGAAAAAACAGGTTGGAGGGATCCAACTGGATTCCTCAAATTTATTATTTATTTTCATATCACAATTATATGAACTGTTTAACCAGTCTGATTAGATGGTTGCTTTGATAATTGATTGTTGAATCTAAATTCAACGTTTGTTTGTGGTTAACCAATGGTAAAATATTGGTTGGGTAACTAGCAGCAGATGACCTAAATATAAATCGTTTTATGAAATGTCAATTTATCGTCAGATAAATCAACAGAAGTGAAGTTATAAAAGTCATTTTATAACTGAAGATGGTTATGAAATTGATTATTTTGAATTTAAGTTTGTAAAAGGATATTAATACTTATTATTTATAAATTAAGTTTTATAAGGAAATATTTATTGGCTTTAAGAAGTAAATTCTTATGATTATAAGATTTAAAGGCAAGCGGGCAGAGATTTACCTAACGATTCATGACTGGAATCAATTGTTTAGAGAAATAATAAAATTGGGATTATATTGAAATTGTTTATTTAATTAAGAATCCAAGTGATTGGGATTTATTTAAATTAATTCTATTATTAATTAATTTAAACAGAAGGACTAATTGGAATGGTTCAACAAGTTAGCTGAGGATGAGTCAGCTGCTTAATTGGTGATAGATTATTAAATTTGTTTTAAATAGAAATTGTTAATGAAGGAGTAAATCACTTTTATAATATTAAAGTTTATTATTATTTATTTGATAATAGTTAAAGTAATGATCTTGGATTTAAATAAATGTAGTATGATGGAACCATAAGGCATTGTTTGAAGTTAAACGAATATTAAGTGAACAAATATATTAAAGTTAAATTGAATTCTTCGAGAAAATCTATTTCATAAAATCCAAGTTGAACAAAGATATTGAAGACCTAGTTTATTTGAATGTATTGTAAATGATTGCAAATATTGAAATGAGTTATAAAGTTATGAACTTTGAAATGAGTTATGTGATAAATGGAAAGTTAGAAGTATAGGATATGAAATGGAATTCGAAATAAAAACCAAAGTGAACTGAAATTAGTTGGGTGAATTAAGTAAGGAATCGATTTAAAATCACGTATTTTAAACAAGAAATGTAGTTTAGTTAATATATATCAGAGTGGGTTCGAAGTAGGTTTTAATGAATTTTTTATATTGTATTCGATTCATATTTGAATCAAAGCTTATTATAATGGTTTAAAAGATATATAAAATACGAGAAGGAACTGGATTTAGTCTTAAAGAAATTAGAACCCGTTGTACGTTGGTTGAGTTGAGTAGCCTTCGAGGTGTTAATCTGATGTTGTTTTCGGCCTTCGGGTTTGATACATAGAAATTTATTCACTTACTAATTTACAATGAGGGACTAATAGAGTAGGAGTGGGACGAAAATTGAATAATCTTATACCGAATAAGAAAGGGAAACGTTTTCCTAGTACTGAAGATATATAAGTTTTAAATTAACGATTCATTGATTTTTCCAAAGGCCAAGTAATGCTGATACTGAACCAGTACAATTTATTTTATTTTTATGGATGAATGTTTGTTTATTTGATAGTTAAATAACCGACTATCAATTCTAACCAATTATCGATTGTTGGTATGAAAAGACCAGGTTCGAATTTATTTTCGAAAACCATTCCGACCAGCAAATACGTAATCGTGGAAGAGATTAGACGATGATTGAGATGGAGCATTTGAAGGCCATAGGTCTTCATAAAGCAGAAGTATTACTTATAATCTCTGGGTAGCTCCTAGATATAAACTGTGATTCTGTCTTGGTTGGAGTCTATGGATTGCAAGGGCTACTCGCTACTAATCCATAGGGTGATACCTATGATGTAGTAGGAGGGTGCCTTCGGTTGTCCAGTTCCAGGTCAACGTGTATGGACGATGTGGCATTTAAAGAGAATGGTGGTCGGATTTTCAGAAAGATTATAACCTCAAACCTCACAACAGGGAAATGACAAAAATCAGGAAGGCAACATGGCTATGTGGGTCGCACCCATTAGGATGTATTGTCACCATCTAGAGAATATTCATATTTGTTACTTCTTTTCATTTCTGTATCTCCCAGGAACTACGGTGGTCGCAACAAAAAGCCGTAAGGTGACAATATATTCAATACACTCAAGAGAAATGAGTGGTTCCATACCTTGTCATAGTCGGAATCCAATCCCCAATAAGTGCCTGCGGTTTTGATTGTATACTATATATGTAGAGCGTGAGATGTAACCGTTCTGCTAGATTGTTATTTATTTGTATTTAGGCACTATCATAATATTAGAATAATATTGATTTCCAAAAATGTTTTGGGTTATCGTAAGGTAAAAACCTTCCATATTTTTGCGTGGATTTGGTCTTACGATTATCCTTTTCTTTCGAAAATATTTTAAACTTTAAAATCAAGTTGGATGATCCCCCTTGAACTTTGCGAGTTTTTCTCACTTTGGTTCACCAGACTTACCCGGTGTTTGTAATGCTCCGGTTAGGCCGGGTTGTACAGGTTCAGGTTATTGGACACTACAAAGTTCAGAAGACGTGCTGGAGAAGTTCAGACGTACTATTATTTACTCCGATGTATATGAGGACAGATTATTATAACTGTCCAGATATGTTGACTGTAAGTTGTGCTCTGGTTGCATATTTTATTTCAAGCTCTCAATAAATATTTATTTCTATATTATATTTTGTTCCACTGCGATGTGAGACTCTGTGTTGTGATGGTTATTCCTCTTATTCTTCTATTCTAATATTTCTTTGTTTTCTTGTCTCACCCTCTAATTTATTCCTAAAAACATTCCGGTGTTTTCGATGCTTGAATGTTTGACATGGTGTTTTGTGTCGATTTTCGGGGTCGAAAATCCCTGTTTGTTACAAATATGTTTGTAACTCTTATATGTGTTAGCATATCTGATGGTTCCAGCATTTATAAGTGTTAGCAACGAATATGTTTGTAACACTTATAAGTGTTACCATATCTTATGGTTCCAACATTTATAAGTGTTAGCAATGAATATGTTTGTAACACTTACAAGTGTTAGTAGTTACTCTGTTTGTAACACTTATAAGTGTTACAGGAACTTCCTCACAGGCCGTCGGTGACACTTAAAAGTGTTACATTAATTATTTGTAGCACTTATACTTGTTGGGAATCCCTTGTTTTGGTGTAGTGAGACGGGACGAGATATTAGGAGGGGAGAATGATTCTTCTGCAATTTGAAGCATGAAAAAAATTATCTATTGAATGAAATTTTGTATTTGTGATGAGGGAAATTTTTGCGACATCCGGATAATACTTAATAATCAATGATAAATGCAAATATATCATTGTTACATCACATAACAGGATGATAATTGTTTGCCTCGATGCCCAAATCCTTGAATAAGAAATTACCGACTCACTATATTTCATGGAATATTTATTTTTTTATATAGACCACACTAATTATTCGCTTAAAATAAACCATCTTATATACCAACATATTAAAGTTTCTGTTGATTAATACTTCTTCCTTCCCATTTCTTGCTTTGATGTTTGGATGAGTTCAAGCTTATAGGTACTATATTCCTAGATTTTTTCCCCATTGATTTAATTAGTATAATAATAGGTTGAGCTTCACTGGTGATAAATATGTTGTATAAGAAAATTCAATTGAATATATAATAGCCATTTAAGCATCAATTGAACAAAACGGACTGCATTAGAACTCCAATGTGGTTGAGAGTTTGAAAATGACATTATACAAATAACACCATAAAAGCAAGCATGTTTTCTCATATCAAATTTGTAGCAATCAAACTTAAAACAATGGGAAAATTAAAATTTATGGTTTCATTTGTAGCTTTTATGGTTCCACTTTATTTCAAATAAATTAAATTTTTACAAATGAAATCATAAAATTAAATTTGTAGTTTAATTTTTTTTGTGTGTGTCCCTTGTGTGTGTTGACAAGTACATCTGCTAGCAATGTTAGTACTACAAGTCAAATAATTTGGGAATAGAAGTGTGTTTAAGTTGGTCATTAGTTTTGTCCATAACTCTGTTACTATGTTACAGTATATAATTTCTGCCATTGTAATCATGTTTCTATTATCTGGTCAAGATTAGCTCCTTATTTTCCTAGAATTAAAGGTTGTATTTTGAGTCAATAAAATTTGGATCTTGCTGTACTTTTGCTAGTTAGGCTTTTTTTCTCGATTATAAGATCTTTGATGTGTAAAATTGTCCATCTTTACGATTTTACTTGGGTGTTCTATGGTTTGGATTTTTTGACTAGCATTTGATTGGAATCCCTTTTTTATATTATTATTATTATTATTATAAGGGGCATCAGCTTGTAATTTGATAATTTGTGGTGATTGCTTTTACATCCTTTTGTCCAATGACTTCATGGCACTATATGATTCCTTTATCAAATATAATGACATGATTTGTTAAATTTATATTTTCAAACTAATTGAGATATACTTGTATTCATAGTCGAGAATTAAAACAATTATTTCATAATTGGGGTATATGGTAACCAAATGTTTCCCATTAGTTTTAGTTTTGTAAGTCAAACCTTTTTCCGTTAACATCATCAATTTTCTTTAGCTTTGTAACGAAAATGCATCGTTTGCAAGTCAAAACTACCAATCTCTTTTGTTGTTGATGCAAAGACCTAATACCCACGGTAACTGTAATCAGTGCCTAAATACAGTATTCAACATCTAAATATAATATTCGATGTTCGAATACCGTGGGTAGAAGTTCTTATGGTGAATTTAAACAAAATAATCTAATATGGTCTATGCGATATATTCTCACTGTGTAAAATGGGGCAATATGTAATAACATGTAATATACTAAATATGCATACAAATAAAAATGAGAGGTACCATATATGAGAATTTTTTGGTGGAGTAACTATAGCTACAGTCAAAGTGGATTACTAATTATATTGCCAGACTTCTCTGCATATATTCATGCTTATCCTTCTCTTATTTCTACCTTCTTTAACAAGTACAGTAGTTCTTACAAATAAATATACGTGACACGAGGGACTATATAATGTGGGCGCATTCTTAATAATCACTCTTTATATCAATGCAAACACGGTTAATATGACCTGTCAAAATTTTCATTACAAGTAGGATTAGTTAAGGATATATCTGTAAGTCTCTTAAGCTAACGGTAATAATATGACAACCTTCTTCTCCACTTCTTTATTTCAAGCACAAAATTATAACTCCTCATCTCGGTTGCAATTGAATCATGAATTTAGTTTAATATTAGATCTCATTTTTTGTTTTAACTCTTTATTTCAATTTAGATGCACTAATCAAGGTTATGTGCAAATTAAAATGTCTATGCTGGGCCTACCATCAATGATACAGGGATAAAGTAACATGACAATGATTTTTTTTTTATTGACAATGTTTTATATTGATTTATTGTAAATGAAATAATGCGTCTAAATATGGCAGGATGATGTGAATTTTCAGCTGCAAGGATGCACATTCATGATGGAGAATTTGGGACTTGATTATTAAGGTTATAAAGAAGTGTTTTGGTTCTGAATACCGAAGGACAAATGTGCAGCTTAGTGGAGACTTGAGAAGCCCTGCATAATTGAACACTTTTCCATGGTTACATTTGTACGTATATTTTATTTTGTAGATAATATGATTATTCATATTGATATATCCATGCAAATTTATTACATTTAACTAGATCAATGCAAATTGAGTTGACTTCTATGAAGTGCCTCTTTCATATGTATTGCCAAAAATAATCAACTTTTCATTTGTATATTTGAATTCTGCATATAGAAATTTATCAGATATATATAGTAATTAGAAAGTAATTATTTGCTTTAAACTAATATCCTATAATTATAGCAGATTCATAGTTACATTTTTACATTAAATAGGCATAACAATGTACGTTGCCTGAAAATATGAACATAACGCAGGCATAAAATTATGGTGTAACATCCCAAATTTTTGAATAATCGAATTAACTAAATTAAAGAATAATCAATCTCAGACGTGAGAATTAAGGGAATTAGGTTGCGCCATTGTGTTCGTCTCGGAATTCTGGTCGAGATAGAATCCGAGTTTGCGTAAAACGGATATCGGATGAAGGAGATATGGACGAACAAAGTCGGGCAAGAAAAAAAAAGATTGCATTGCCGCACTTGGGAAGTGTGCCAGTACAAATTTGCATTGGCGCACTTCCCAAGTACGACCAGGCCGAGCCGCAGGCCTGCACAGCTTTCTGGTCCAGTTTGACCCATGTTGCTGAGTCCTTTCTGAATCCTTGCCGAGTCATAAGGGCTGAGGTGTCACCCTATTCCGACTAAATGGTTTTGATTAACCCTAAGATCATCTGACGGCTTTAATTTTATTAAAATTCTATATAAACATGGGTAGACTCAAACCCTAAATCAAAATAAAAACTGAAACTATGGCCGTCATGCTGTCATCTTGTAACCTAGAATAGCCGCCACCAATTAGAGAGGAAGAACAGCAAATCAAATCAGTTCTATTCAACTTTAACAACGAATCTTCTTCAAAGGAAAGCTATTACAACTTCAGAATTCAGAATTCAGAACTCAAGACCTTCTTTGAGTTGTGAGTTCGATTTCTTTAATAAAATAATTAGTAATTTAATTGGATTAAGTTATGATGTGGATTATATGGATGTGATGTGAATTATTGACCGCATGTTATAATTATGTTGTAAAATTATGATGTTATCATACATGTTGTAAATTCTATGATGTTATGTTGTGATGTTATCAACTATGTTTTAAAGTTAGGATGCTATCATCTATGTTGTAATTCTATATAATCAAATCATCATGTTGTTCATATGTTAGTTTGGTTGTGTTGATTCATATGATAAATCATATGTATGTATGCAAGTTTAGATATTGATTTAAAAATGGATCATATGCAAGTTAGTAGATTTTATGCATAACCTTACATGTTTCATGACACCTATTTTATGTGAATTGGATCTAAAAGTTAGGCTATGACATGTGTGATTATATGTTAAATTATACATGCTAGTTTACATGTTTAGATGTAAGTTTAGACCCTTGTTATGTCGCATAAATCACATATGCAAGTTTATATAAATATATGAGTTTGGAATATGAATCATGTTATGCAAGTTTAGGGTTATTGCCTATGCAAGTTTACACCTTTGGATGTAGATCTATTACATACATGATTTCTGCAAGTTGTGACCATTATCTCAACAAGTTTACCCCCTTAGATTTGGATCTATGACATATGTAGTTTTATGCAAGTTATAACTTTGGCCTATGCAAGTTTCAGATGTAGAACATCATTCACACATGCAAGTTCACCCTTATGTTTAGATCTAGTTTTATTTCTATGTATGTTGTGATGTTGTGATGTTTTCTCTTTATTTCATGAGTTAGACTATTCGAGTCTAACATATATTTTACGTTAAACGAACGAACGTACAACGTGGGGGTAAAGCGGATAATATTAAAAGATTTAATTGGCATAAATGCCTTAAACAACATAAAATAAATTTGTGATGAAATTGGTATGATTTTACATACCATAAATGGATGGACATAATTGAGTCAATTATGGTCATAGTTAAATTTGGAATTAATTGATAATTTGAATAGGGAAAGTAATTCAAATTGGAGAATGATTTATTAGGAGTAATTAATCGTCTAAGACACGAGGTTAGGCTCGTTAGTGGTGTAAGACTGCCCGGACCCACCTGGCAAATCCAGCCGCCACAAATGCCAGTCTAATGTGAGAGGTCTTAGGCACAAATGAAATACGGAACAGTTGTAAAGACATGAGGTTAGTCTCGTTTGTGGTGTAAGACTGCCTGGACCCGCCCGGAAAATCCAGCTGCCACAAATGCCAGTCTGATGTGAGAGGTCTTTATGAGGTTACGTTCTTAATGAATTAAGAAACACTTAACCAGATAAACATGTAGTGGGACATGAGGGGGTTAAGTGGGTGCCTTGGGTGGCATGTGGAATCTAGTGAGTGCCTTGGGTGGCATTGGAAATACGATTAGAAACACTTAACCAAAATTGAAACATGTAAGTGAACATGAATGAGAAGTGGGTTAAGTGGGATGTACTAGAGGGGACCAAGCTTAGGTGGATAGCTTGTGTCAAGTAATGGTGGCCCGTTTCAACCAGTAACCCATACGTATCTTTGTGGGCTTGACCCAAGTCGAGGATGGGACACGCATACTGGGCTTGACTGTAAGAGGCCAAACCGGGTTAGCGGTGGCAACGCAAGTCCAACGGGTTCATATGCGTGTGTGGACCCGGGCTGGTAGGTAAGACGTTGTTGCATCGTGTACGTATAAGCCATGCAATCTTGGTGGTATCGGGTTGCCACTTTAAGGAGTGTTACACCCCACTGTGGGGCCAACACGGGTATCTACGAGTTAGGGAGCCGATCGCTTGGGGGTAGTGGGTACACCTAGTGGAGATAGGGGCAGGCGGCACCTATGAAGGCAGCTAGGGGTGCATGAAACTACCAATATCATTATTAAGTTCTGTAGGCGGGATCAACCTTAGGGTGACTAGTGGTGGTGCAGTTCAGTATAGTAGTGGTGGTGCAGTATAGTAATTATCTTATAGTAGGTTAGGTGCGCTTTAACGTTATGTTAGTTCATCTTGTTTCCTTGTTTACTCTGTCATACTCAATTGTTCACAGTCATTTCCTTATTTTCCAACTTATGCCTTAGCCTAGTTATATTGGTAATTATATTGTTAAAGTTATCGCACTCGCCAGACTTAATGTCTGACCCCCTTTGTTTCCTCCTCTTTTCTTCCTTCCCCCCCTTAGGTGCTCAGGTTGGGACTAGCACCAGTGGAGCTAGATTTTGGACAGCTGTATTTCTTGCTTTTAGAAGATTGCTTGGATCGCTGAAGTAAAGTTCAGCCCCTCTTATTTATGGCTATTTTGTATTGGGGATTATGTCTTTCAATTTATGTACTTTGGTTTAGTCAAGATGGATATTATGTACTTTGACTCTGGTTTTTGATGATGTAATCAAATTTATGTATTTTCCGCTGCAATGAAATAAAGTTTTAAATTTCCAAGTACTATTTATATCTGTCTTGTTGTTAAATTCCTGTTCTATACTCACTTAAAACGCTCCATAGAAGTTAATGCATTTCCTTTGTGAGTGACATTAATGGACGTGGGGTGTTACACGTGGTATCAGAGCTGAAGGTTACCAGAATAGATATGAATTTTGAAAAGCTATTTTTCAAAACTACTTTTTTAAAGAAGTACCTTCAAAAGTATGTTTTAAGGAAAGTATTTTCAGAGAAAAGCTTATTTTAGAAAGCATAAACCCAAGAGCCGTATATCTTTCCTTCGGTTCTTTTGTATTGAATCTTTCCTTTTTCATTTCAGTATGTCTGGAATTCCCGAGATACCCGAGGGGATAACGATCCCAGGATGGTTTAGAGGTATTTGGAGACTAGGGCCACCACCGCAGGACCAGTAAATGCTCCTCCTCCCCCTCCTCGTGCCGATACTTTTGCTAAGATATGTAAGGACTTCCGGGCGATGGGTGGAAAACCTTTTCACGGGACGGAGACATTTGTCGAAGCACAAAATTGGCTAAAGGAGGTGGAAGAATTGTTTGGAATCTTTGAGGTGGATGATGGAAGAAAGGTCCAGCTAGCTTCCTGGATAATGAAGGATGAGGCCTCGTTTTGGTGGGAGGTCACTAATGGAGAACGTCCAGTCGATACATGGCCAGATTTTAGGCGGAGGTTTGAGGTGAAGTTTCTCTCACGGGCTGAAGAGAATTTATACATGGAAAGATTTTTGGCGCTGAAACAAGGGAATCTATCGGTGAAAGGATACGTCAACAAGTTCAATCAGTTGGCAAGATTTGGCTTGGACTTGGTGAATACACCAGAAAAGAAGGCCCTGAGGTTTGTTATGGGTTTGAATGAGCCGCTTCATGGGTTAGCTATGACCCACATCCCCATGGGAGCTACCTTTGAGAGACTAGTTGACATGGCGCTTATGCATGAAGAGGAGAAGGGCGCCAATGCTAGTAAGGCACCCGAGAAGAAAGGGGATCAAAAGAAGCCGCAACAGCAACAATAGAACAAGAAAGGTGGCAAAGGCAACATTGCTAAGGGAAAGAAAAGATGCTTTAACTGTGGAACACCAAGCCATCTAAGCAAAGATTGTAGGAAGAAAAAAAAGACTTGTTGTTTCCATTGTGGCGAAGCGGGACATCTTATTAAGGACTTCCCAAAGAAAGGGCAGAGGGCAGGGTCTACCTCGGGAGGACTGGTGCAGGCTCTTATGGCACCAGGGCAGGCAAGGGGACAAGTTCAGGCTCTCGTGGTCCCACCGCTGCAAGAACGAGGTAGAGCAATTTCCGTTGAAAGTTTAGTTTTTCTGTTTGATCATCCTGTCCGTACTTTACTCGATTCTAGCGCATCACATTCGTTTATCTCTACATCATTAGTTGAAACACTGCACCTAGATACTAGTCTAGTTACAGATCCCTTAGTAGTCTCAAATCCTATTGCTGGTTCGGCTCATCTTTCTATGATTTGTCGGGACTTGAGAGTGTTTATCTTGGGCGTTAAGTTTGAATGCAATGTCTTTGTTCTTGGATTCATGGGCTACGGCTTGATTCTAGGTATGGATTGGCTAACTAGATATGGGGCCATCCTAGATTGTGAAAGAAGGGTAGTTAGATTGTTGACTCGTTGTGGAAAGACCCTTGATATTTCTTGTGACCCTAGAGGTCAAGTAATGCTTAGCTACCTAGAATCCCTTGATGCATCCGATGATGGTTTACATTCTGTTCGTATAGTCCGTGAATATGTTGATGTCTTCGATAAGGTGAGGGGTCTACCCCCAAAACGTGAGATAGACTTTCGAATATATCTAGCAGATAATGCAAAGCCAGTTGCATTTCCAGTGCGCCACATGGCTCCAAGAGAGAGAAGAGAACTCAGTAAGCAAGTGAAAGAATTGCTTGAGAAGGGGTTCATCAGACGTAGTATATCGGAGTGGGGTGCTCCAGTAGTATTTGCCACGAAGGCAGATGGGTCCCTTAGACTTTGTGTGGACTATAGAGAACTTAATAAGCTTACTAAGAAGAATAGACACCCACTGCTAAGGATTGACGATCTCTTCGATCAGTTAGTTGGCGCCTCAGTGTTTTTCCAATTGGACTTAGCCACGGGTTTCCATCAGTTGAGAGTGGCTGAGGATAACATAGACAAGACTGCCTTTAGGACACCAGACAGTTTCTTCGAGTGGCTTGTGATGCCCTTTGGTTTGACAAACGCTCCCGCATACTTTGTTGATTTGATGAGTAGGGTGTTTAGGGGGTACCTTAATAAATTCGTGGCAGTCTTTGTGGACGACATCTTGGTCTTTTCTAAAAGCGAAGAAGAGCATGCCCTACATCTTAGGGAAGTGTTGGAGACTCTTCGAGCGCATAGCCTTAAAGCTAAATTTTCTAAATGTCACTTTTGGAGGAAGGAAGTGCGATTCTTAGGACACGTGGTTTCCAAAGAAGGGATAGCTGTGGATCCCGCGAAGGTAGTGGCCATCCAAAATTGGAAGGTCCCTTAAAATGCTACCGAGGAGAGGGGTTTCTTAGGGTTGGCTGGCTACTATAGGAAGTTTATCAAAGACTTCGCAAAAATATCAGCCCCATTAACATGCTTGATGAAGAAGAACATAGTTTTCGTATGGGACGTAGATTGTGATGATGCGTTCCAACGTTTAAAGAGAGATTTGACCACAACCCCAGTCTTAGTGTTGCCAGATGGGAGTAAGCCATTTACCGTTTATACCGATGCTTGTGGGACAGGACTAGGCGCAGTCCTAATGCAAGAGGGAAGGGTAATAGCCTATGGTGGAAGGCAGTTGAGAGTGCATGAGATAAATTACCCTACACATGACCTAGAGTTGGCCGCTATTGTGTTCGCGCTTAAGTCTTGGCGTCATTATCTTCTTGGCGAGAAATTTAAATTGTTCACTGACCACAAATCGCTAAAATACTTGTTCTATCAGAAGAACTTGAATTTAAGGCAGCAAAAGTGGATGGAATTCTTAGCGTCCTACGATTTCGAGATAGCATATACCCCTGGCAAGGGTAACGTGGTTGAAGACACCTTAAGTAGGAAAAGGTTGTCCTTGAGTCCATTGTTTGTTGAGCGGCGAAGCCTAGAGTTCATCTCTACGTTTGCCTTTAGACCTTCCATTGACTTCGTACCCGGTTTGCTAGCATCCTTAGAGGTCAGACCTACGCTTTTGGGACGGATCGGCGAGGCACAGTGAGATGACCCACAGTTGGTTGAGTTAGTAGAGAAGCTCAAAAGAGGGGAGTCATTGAGCCATCTCCGTAGGTATACCCTAGATGATAAGGGTTGGTTATGTAGGGACGGTAGACTTTGTGTACCACGGGACGAGAGTTTGAGGAAGACTATTCTTGATGATGCACATCGTTCGAAGATGACCATTCATCCCAGCGGGGACAAGATGTACATGGTCATGAGACGAGTTTACTTTTGGGCCAGCATGAAGAAGGATGTGGCGGAGTTTGTCACGAGATGCTTGGTGTGCCAACAAGTAAAAGCAGAGCAAAAGAAGCCCGGTGGATTACTTCATCCATTGGAAGTCCCACAATGGAAGTGGGAAAGCGTCTCAATGGATTTTGTTGATGGGTTACCGAGATCGAGGAAGGGTAATACGGGGATTTGGGTAGTGGTAGACCGACTTACTAAGAGCGCCCATTTCATTCCCGTGAAGAGTAAGAGGACTGCTCCATGGTTAGCCTCCGTATACATTCGAGAGATAGTTCGTTTGCACGGTGTTCCTTCTAGCATAGTGAGCGACCGCGATCCTATCTTTACTAGCGAATTTTGGAAGAGCTTGCAAGAGGCGGTAGGGACTCAGTTATGTTTGAGCACCGCATATCATCCTCAGACGGACGGCCAGACCGAGAGGGTGAATCGTATTCTAGAGGACCTATTGAGGTTATGTGTCTTAGACTTCGGAGGTACATGGGAGGAACATCTTCCGTTGGTGGAGTTTGCATATAATAATAGCTTTCAGTCTAGCATTGGCATGGCACCATTCGAGGCTCTTTATGGACGACCGTGTCGTTCGCCTACATGTTGGTAGGAGTCTACAGATAAGATCTTGCTTGGGCCCGATATGATTAGAGAGACTTCGGAAAATATTGATTTGATTCGAAGGAGGATGAAGACGACGCAAGATAGGCAGAAATCTTATGCGGATAAGAGGAGGTCAGATCTTGAGTTTGATATTGGGGACATGGTCTTTGTCAAGGTGTCTCCATTACGGAACGTCGTTCGCTTTGGGTCGGTTGGGAAGTTAGCACCGAGGTTCGTAGGGCCGTTTCCTATTAAGGAGAGGATTGGGCAGATGGCGTATAGAGTGGAGTTGCCCGAGAGACTTAGTGGTGTACACGATGTATTCCATGTGTCACATTTGAGGAAGTGCTTGCATGAGACCACGGAAGTGGTAGAGCCGAGCTTGCTTAGAGAGGTGGAGATAGAGCGTGATACGATGACTCGACGAGCTCCTACATGCATTCTTGGGTCCGAGATTAAGAAGTTGAGGAATCGAGAGGTCAAGCTAGTCAAAGTGCAATGGGGAGATAATGAGAGCAACGCTACTTGGTAGACAGAAGAGAAGATGCGTTCATTGTACCCTTTTCTTTTCGAGAGTATGTCTTTTAATTTCTCCTTTATCGCTTAGCTTGTACTTACCTTATCTTTAGTATGTCCTCTCGCTAGTATCTTTGACCTTTAGATAGGATAGTCCTATGGTTGAAACATGTGTTTGAGACATGTTATGTATGATGGATGCACGTGGATGCAAGTGTTTGCTAGTTGTTGCTCATGGATGCATATACGCACACTTTACGCACTAGATCAGCTCAGTCACTTCATATTGCATATTACATATAAATGTGTGTACATATTTAAGTAATGGATGTATAATGGTTATACCATCATATGGATGTTGCATTTTGGTGAATGGTTGTGCACACATGTAGAAATAATATGTATCGATAGGGTTCTTCGCATACATAATGGACGCATGGCACTATCATGGTTTGCATTAAGGAGGTCAACTGAATCAGTAGACCGCCTAATTTTGCATTAGATAAGGAACATATACACACATTCTTGCATATGTTCATACAACATTAGGAATTTATAAGGACAATGGATGCCTGTGTTTGATGGTTGAGTAGAAGGTTGTTTGGATGTTAGGATATGCATTCTCCTTAACTTGGAGATTTCGGGGGCGAAATCCTTTAAGGAGGGGAAAATGTAACACCCCGGATTTTTGAATAATCGAATTAACTAAATTAAAGAATAACTAATCTCAGACGTGAGAATTAAGGGAATTGGGTTGCGCCATTGTGTTCGTCTCGGAATTCTGGTCGAGATAGAATCCGAGTTTGCGTAAAACGGATATCGGATGAAGGAGATGTGGACGAACAAAGTCGGGAAAGAAAAATAAAGATTGTACTGGCGCACTTGGGAAGTGCGCCAGTACAAATTTGCATTGGTGCACTTCCCAAGTGCGCCCAGGCCGAGAAGCAGGCCTACACAGCTTTCTGGTTCAGTCTGACCCATGTTGCTGAGTCCTTTCTGACTCCTTGCCGAGCCATTAGGGCTGAGGTGTCACCCTATTCTGACTGAATGGTTTTGATTAACCCTAAGATCATCTGACGGCTTTAATTAAATTAAAATTCTATATAAACATAGGTAGACTCAAACCCTAAATCAAAATAAAAACTGGAACTATGGTCGTCATGCTGTCATCTTGTAACCTAGAATAGCCGCCACCAATTAGAGAGGAAGAACAGCAAATCAAATCAGTTCTATTCAACTTTAACAACGAATCTTCTTCAAAGGAAAGCTATTACAACTTCAGAATTCAGAATTCAGAATTCAGAACTCAAGACCTTCTTTGAGTTGTGAGTTCGATTTCTTTAATAAAATAGTTAGTAATTTAATTGGATTAAGTTATGATGTGGATTATATGTATGTGATGTGAATTATTGACCGCATGTTATAATTATGTTGTAAAATTGTGATGTTATCATACATGTTGTAAATTCTATGATGTTATGTTGTGATGTTATCATATATGTTTTAAAGTTAGGATGCTATCATCTATGTTGTAATTCTATATAATCAAATCATCATGTTGTTCATATGTTAGTTTGGTTGTGTTGATTCATATGATAAATCATATGTATGTATGCAAGTTTAGATATTGATTAAAAAATGGATCATATGCAAGTTAGTAAATTTTATGCATAACCTTACATGTTTCATGACACCTATTTTATGTGAATTGGATCTGAAAGTTAGGCTATGACATGTGTGAGTTATATGTTAAATTCTACATGCTAGTTTACATGTTTAGATGTAAGTTTAGACCCTTGTTATGTCGCATAAATCACATATGCAAGTTTATATAAATATATGAGTTTGGAATATGAATCATGTTATGCAAGTTTAGGGTTATTGTCTATGCAAGTTTACACATTTGGATGTAGATTTATGACATACATGATTTATGCAAGTTGTGACCATTATCTCAACAAGTTTACACCCTTAGATTTGGATTTATGACATATGTAGTTTTATGCAAGTTATAACTTTGGTCTATGCAAGTTTTAGATGTAGAACATCATTCACACATGCAAGTTCACCCTTATGTTTAGATCTAGTTTTATTTCTATGTATGTTGTGATGTTGTGATGTTTTCTCTTTATTTCATGAGTTAGACTATTCGAGTCTAACATATATTTTACGTTAAACGAACGAACGTACAACGTGGGGGTAAAGCGGATAATATTAAAAGATTTAATTGGCATAAATGCCTTAAACAACATAAAATAAATTTGTGATGAAATTGGTATGATTTTACATACCATAAACGGATGGACATAATTGAGTCAATTATGGTCATAGTTAAATTTGGAATTAATTGATAATTTGAATAGGGAAAGTAATTCAAATTGGAGAATGATTTATTAGGAGTAATTAATCGTCTAAGACACGAGGTTAGGCTCGTTAGTGGTGTAAGACTGCCCGGACCCGCTCGACAAATCCAGCTGCCACAAATGCCAGTCTAATGTGAGTGGTCTTAGGCACAAATTAAATACGTAACAGTTGTAAAGACACGAGGTTAGGCTCGTTTGTGGTGTAAGACTGCCCGGACCCGCCCGGCAAATCCAGCTGCCACAAATGCCAGTCAGATGTGAGAGGTCTTTATGAGGTTACGGTCTTAATGAATTAAGAAACACTTAACCAGATAAACATGTAGTGGGACATGAGGGGGTTAAGTGGGTGCCTTGGGTGGCATTGGAAATACGATTAGAAACACTTAACCAAAATTGAAACATGTAAGTGAACATGAATGAGAAGTGGGTTAAGTAGGATGTACTAGAGGGGACCAAGCTTAGGTGGATATCTTGTGTCAAGTAATGGGGGCCCTTTTCAACCAGTAACCCATACGTATCTTTGTGGGCTCGACCCAAGTCGAGGACGGGACACGCATACTGGGCTTGACTGTAAGAGGCCAAACCGGGTTAGCGGTGGCAACGCAAGTCCAACGGGTTCATATGCATGTGTGGACCCAGCCTGGTAGGTAAGGCTTTGTTGCATCGTGTAGGTATAAGCCGTGCAATCTTGGTGGTATCGGGTTGCCACTTTAGGGAGTGATATACCCCACTGTGGGGCCAGCACGTGTATCTACGAGTTAGGGAGTCGATCGCTTGGGGGTAGTGGGTACACCTAGTGGAGATAGGGGCAAACGGCACCTATGAAGGCAGCTAGGGGTGCACGAAACTACCAATATCATTATTAAGTTCTGTAGGCGGGATCTACCTTAGGGTGACTAGTGGTGGTGCAGTTCAGTATAGTAGTGGTGGTGCAGTATAGTAATTATCTTATAGTGGGTTAGGTGAGCTTTAACGTTATCTTAGTTCATCTTGTTTCCTTGTTTACTCTGTCATACTCAATTGTTCACAGTCATTTCCTTATTTTCCAACTTATGCCTTAGCCTAGTTATATTGGTAATTATATTGTTAAAGTTATCGCACTCGCCAGACTTAATGTCTGACCCCCTTTTTTTCCTCCTCTTTTCTTCCTTTCCCCCCTAGGCGCTCAGGTTGGGACTAGCACCAGTGGAGCTTGATTTTGGACAGATGTATTTCTTGCTTTTAGAAGATTGCTTGGATCGCTGAAGTAAAGTTCAGCCTCTCTTATTTATGGCTATTTTGTGTTGGGGATTATGTCTTTCAATTTATGTACTTTAGTTTAGTCAAGATGGATATTATGTACTTTGACACTGGTTTTTGATGATGTAATCAAACTTATGTATTTTACGCTTCAATGAAATAAAGTTATAAATTTCCAAGTACTGTTTATATCTGTCTTGTTGTTAAGTTTTTGTTCTATACTCAGTTAAAACGCTCCATAGAAGTTAATGCATTCCCTTTGTGAGTGACATTAATGGACGTGGGGTGTTACATATGGTGTTCATCTGTAATGCTCCAGAAAGTTATCGGGCCTTATGCATGTGAGATATCTCAAGCTACCAACCAGACTCTTGAATAATGTAGGATCCACTTCTTCTTTGGTGTGTTTCAAGAGCTTTGTTCCACATTCTATCGGGGTAATTACTGGCTTACTTCCATCCATCTTAAATTTCTTCAATATTTCCTTTGCATATGCTTCTTGTGAAATAAATATGTTGTGTTCACTTTGAGTTACTTGGATGCCAAGATAATATCATATGATTCCGACATCCGTCATCTCAAATTCCAAACTCATCTCCTTCTTAAAATCCTCAAATGTTTTTGGATTATTGCCAATAAAAATCAAATCATCCACGTACAAACATACGATCAAGATATCTCCACTTTGATTTGTTTTTACATAAAGAGCACGTTCATGAGGGAATTTTATAAAGTTATTTTCTAGAAAATATTTATCAATTCTAGTATTCCATGCTCTAGGGGCTTGTTTCAAACCATTTGATATATTTTCCATTTAATTTACCATTTATAAAGCCAAGTGGTTGCTCTACATAAACTTCTTCTTCTAATTTACCATTTAAGAAAGCTGATTTCACATCCATTTGATATATTTTCCATTTGTTTTAGGCCACTAAAGAGATTAGTAATCTTATAGTTTCTAAGCGGGCAACGGGAGCAAATACCTCTTCATAATCTATACCCGATCTTTGCTTGTATCCTTTGGCTACCAATCTAGCTTTTTATCTTTCAACTTCTCCTTTAGCGTTCTTCTTTACTTTGTACACCCATTTTACTCCAATTGTTTTCTGTCCTTTTGGTAAATTAGCTAGCTCCCATGTATCATTCTTCACAATGGCTTTGATTTCTTCATCCATAGCACTTCTCATCTTTTGTCTTCTTTTGCTTCTTTGAAATCTGTTGGCTCACAGCTTGTAAAAAGACAAAATAAAGTAATATCATTTGAAAGTGGTGTTACCTCATATAGTTCTTGTAATGATCTCATACGTGGGACCCTTTCACTTGAGCTTTCTTCTTGTGGAGATTCTTCTTGAGTGCATGAGATGGAGATGACAATGTTGGACTAGTTGGCTCTTCTTGCACATCATTGGTTTCTTCTTCTTCGTAAAAGGGGAGGAAAATATAATCATCTTCTTGTGTGCTCCAATTCCAAGTATTTTTCTTCATCAAACTACACATCTCGACTAACAACAACTTTTCCATTTACTGGATTATATAACTTATACCATTTTGCCCGCGGGTCATAGCCGATGAAGATGTATTTTTCACTTTTATCATCTAACTTGGAGTGTCCTTGGTCCGGCACATGGGCATATGAAATGCTTCCGAAAAATTTCAAGTGAGATATACATGGTTTTCTACCACTCCATGCTTCTTTGGGGGTTTTGTTCCACACACTCCTAGCTCGAGAGCGATTTGCTAAATATACCGCGCATTCGATAGTTTCGGCCCAAAACTCTTTAGGAGCATTTTTGCTCTTTAACATGCTTTGTGCCATGTTGAGAAGCGATCTATTCTTCCTTTCCACAACCTAATTTTGTTGTGGAGTATACGGGACGGTTAAGAGACGATGAATTCCATTTTCTTCACAAAAATTCTCAAATTCTTTAGAGGTAAATTACCTACCTCGGTCGGACCTCATGGCTTTTATCTTATAACCACTTTCATTTTCTACAAAAGCTTTGAATTTCTTAAAAGCATCAAATACATCAGACTTTTGTTTAAGGAAATAGGCCCAAATTTTTCTACTATAATCATCAATAAATAAAGAAAAGTAATTACTTTTCCCAAGTGAACACGGTTTTATTGGACTACAAATATTAGTGTGAATCAACTCTAATGGTTCTCTAGCCTTATGTTGGAATCTTTTGGAAAACCTTTCCTTGATTGTTTTCCAAATAAGCACTCTTCACTCAGTTGATTCATATTATCAATTCGGGTAAGCCTTTTACCACGTTTTTATTCTTTAACAACTTCAAATCCTCAAATTAAGATGTCCAAATCTTAAGTGCCAAAGCCATGATGAATCTTTATAACATGATTTTAAACATTTCGCAATAGAGTTTGAAATATGGAGTGGAAACATTCTATTTTTCGACATCTCTACTTTAGCAACCAAATTTCCTTTAGCATTTTTCATGGAAAGGCTATGATTTTTCATGTGAATATCATCTCCTTTTTCTAATAGTTGCCCCAAGCTTAGAATGTTACTTTTCATATTAGGCACATAATATACATTAGAGATAAAGTCATGTTTTCCATTTTTCAAGAAAATTGATATTTTTCCTTTTCCCTGAAAGGGAATTTTGGATTCATCACCAAAATGAATGTTTCCACTTACCGATTCATCAAGCTCCGTGAACATATTCCTTCTTCCACATATATGATTGTTTGCCCCTGTATCCAAATACCATGTGTTAGTATCACCACCTTTATCTCCTTTATGTGCCAAGAGTAGTGTAGAATATTCTTCCTCTTCTTTAGCAAAGTTAGATCTCTCTAGAACTTTATTAGAAGTAGATCTACATTCGGAAGCAACAAATTTATCACAATTATAACATGTAATTTGTGACTTATCATACCTTGGCCTTCCATTTTGTTTCGTGTTTCCTCCTCTTCCTCGACCTCTTGTAGCATATGTGTTTTGGCTTCTCTCCTCTTTGTTGAAAGATTTGTAATCACCTCTTCCATAGCTTTGACCTCGACCTCTTCATCTTTGGCTATGACCTCTTATAATTCTTTCATTCTCGCTCAAGGTGAGTTTGGTTTGAAGAGCTTGCTCTAATGGCTCTTCCTTAACCTTTTTTTTAATTTTTCTTCATAGGCTTGAAGCAATCACATGAGTTGATCAATGGATGTGGATTTTAGATCTTTAGATTCTTCAATAGGTACAACTATATAATCGAATTTTGAATCTAAAGATCGTAGAATTTTCTCAACCATCCTAGAGTCTTCCAATTTTTCACCATATCTTTTCATTTGATTTACCAAAGATAAAACTCATGAAAAATAATCATCAATTGATTCGGTTGATTTCATATGTAAATCTTCAAACTCGCCTCGCATAGTCTGTAGTCTTATCTTCTTCACTTTATCAATGCCCTTGAATGCATTTTCCAAAATATCCCGTGCTTCCTTACTACTTTTTGCACTTGCCACCTTCTCAAACATTGATTCATCCAAACCTTGATGAATGAGAGTAAAAGCATTTCGGTCCTTCTTTTTTGAATCCATCAAATTATCACTTTGATTTTGGGATAAAGTGGTGATGTCGGCGGGTTCAACAAACCCATTTTCAACGATATCCTACATATCTTGTGATCCAAGCAACGCCTTCATGCGAATACTCCAATTATCATAGTAGTCCTTTAGCAATGGAACTTGAAATGGAGTCATACCGCTTGCTATATTTTTAATTAACGACCTAGCTCTGATATCAATGTTAGCAAAAATTTAACAAGTAAAAAGTGAATTGAATAGCAAGAATGAAATGGGAGTTTGATTTTGAAAGAGGAAGTGAAACTGTGTTACAAACTTAAATTTTGCTTAATTTTTTTTTTTTTTTTTTTTTTTTGCTTTCTTACAAATGAAGTACTCCACTCCTATTTATAGTAGTTTACATCTCAACTGTATGGTTGAGATGTATTTGATCCTACGGTATACAATTCCTCTTTAGAACTTTCATACAAAATATCTTAGATTTTTTCAATCATGTCTCTAGAGAAGAAAACTCTAGATTCTATTTATTTTATTACAACATGAGAGTAGATAATTCAAGATCTCCCTTACACATCAATATATATCTAGATATTTCTCATGCTCTAGATTTCTCTTTAGCTCTTCTTCTTTATTTGTAGCCCAAACCAATAGCCCAAAGTCAAGTTTAATTTTTCAACACTAATCACATTGAATAATTTTGTTCCACTGATTCGGACTTCTTCACTACCACGTTTCTTACCTAAATCATGTTTGTAAATCGTCAACCAAATTATTTCTTTCTAAAAAATGTGCATCTACAACAGTTTGCAAGTACCAATACTTAAAGAGAATCGTCTTAACAACAAACCATTACTGTGCGAGAAATATCAAATCTTAAATGTGTGTTGATATAAATTTTTTAACTTTGGCACTTAAAAAAATAGAGACATCAGCTACTATGAGCCATTGGTCTTCATTGAAGATGTGATTCTATTTTATCTACAAATTAGTTTTTCCTTTGTATATATAGACTGCTATGAGCCTAATATCAATTGTTTGCTTCGAGGTTTTAAAAATACCGCAACAAATCTATTGTCAAGCCATAAACTTCTGCTTTTAGTTTTGCTTTCTCTGCATTTCATACGATTTAATTAGTTTAGTTGATGTTTTATTAGTTTTATAATTTTGAGCACTATTTATATAATGAAGATAATAATTCATATTCCCATTGATTTATTAGGAAGAAAAAAAAATGAGATAAACTACTTCTGTCGACAAACGGTACTGCCTGTTTGTTTAATTTCAATCAATTATGTTGGCCTTCTGCAATTAATGTGCCCAACTTGATTTGCGACAATGTGCCACTTTTAACTATTTCTGTGTTCAAAATTATGTTAGTCATTAGGTAGTAATGCTATGAGATGTTTTCTACTCTTGATGGAACTTGATGTTTTTTCAACACCAAGATTTTGGGAGCAATTCATATTTTCAATATTTGCTGCGAGGTCAGTTACAATACGAGATTGTTGCAATTTTTCTTAATGACAGATGTGATATTATGTGATTGAATTTAGTGCGATGTGGTCCAATATGGAAATAGATTATCCTTCAACAATTCCCAGGTAACCAAGCACATCTGCAAAGTTTTCATTTTTTTTTTGTTCTTTTTCCAGCAGTTATAATGTAAATTGTTGCTAAAATTTTTGTTCATATGATTTTAGTAATGTTTTACATTTCTTCATATTTTTTATATTATGGATTAGTCACAACACATGGAATATGTAGTTATATATGTATAATTAAGTTTCTTAAGTTACATAGCTCGCTCATTGTATTTTTCATTGTAGATAATTTGCTCTATCAATTGTCAGCTGATAAACTGGAAGGCCTTTTGATTCATCATTCATTGTAAGTTAATATTTTAACACCCATTTTGCTTTATATTCCTGTGAAGTTAACTAACAATAACTACTTCACGCTATAATGTAAATGGTTAATGCAAGAAAATCATTTGGTATGCACTAATATTGCTGTTAATATTTTAAACTTATAAATTGTTATACTTCACGCTAGATTTCTTTTTGTAGAAGTGGGGTACGTACGTTATTTAAAGCAAATTTATACACTTTTTTGAATCTAAAACCTTATAAATTGTTGACGTTAAATTACTTTAAAAATGATGTGGGTTATAATTATATTTTTCGTGCAATAAGTACAATGCTATTGGTATCATGTACTAATACTTTGAATAATTTCATACTTTCATTATGTACAATAAAGCTAACTACAAGACGACATAGAATTTACAGAAGTTGGCTCCTAAGCTATATAGTTTTCCATGCAAAAGGAGTTGATTGACTCAAATGCATTTATTTAATGTCAATGTTGTATTATATAAGGAAACTACATATTAATAAAATTGGAGCATTGTATAACAAAAATAGGATTTTAGTACATACAGGTTTTGATTTTGACAATTAGACAAATTTACATCTCAGTATTACTATTGTATCTAACGTGGGTTTTGCCCACTCTTCTCATTTTGGATGTTCAAGAATATCCTTAGTGTTATATTTTGAGACTGATTCTTCTTCACCTTAATTTAAGATGGCTTAATAGTTGATATATTTAAGGAGCAATAAGATTAAATACTACGTATTTTCTCTGTAGTAGATTAAGTTCATGAATGTCCTATTAATATGGAATATGTAAACGCAAGCACTGTTTGTGAACATTATTGATAATACTTTGTGTGCGTGTGTTTCCATCCATGACTGAAGCATAGGGGCATAATTTTATTAGAATAAAAAACGAATGGTATGGAACTAGAATGAAAAGTGTTTGCAAGAGTGAACTTATTGGAGATATTATGTACAAGAAATTCAATACGTTAAAAGATAGTTCTGCGCCATACCCCAGAAAATGAGGAGGTACATTGTTAAAAGGATATTAATTTTCTCTTTGGAGAAAAATATATAATATGATCTAATTATTAGCTTGGGCAAAGTATTCAAGCATTCAGCTTTGAAGGAAAATGTAAAAGCTGTTAGAGAGATAGCGTCTTAAGTAAAAATAAATATCTACATGAGGATGATATATGAAGCATTTCATCGATTTAGTACTTTATAAGAGATATATAAATATACTCTCTGGATATTTTTTTCGTAGCTGAATTTGGTGCCTTCATATGTTTGCCCTGATGTCAACATGAGTTATACTAGTTACGATTAGTAGGATATGTACATTTGCTAAAAACTATGAACAAAATTAATGGGAATAAAATGACTGTTAATAGAGGGCCTTACAAATATAATAAGTTTATTGTTTTTCTTGCTAATACAATATTTTGCATGTAGTATGAAACACCAGACAAAATAATTCTCTACATAAACGTAAGTAAAAAATAAACGTAATCTATCCATGATTGTAATACACTGTCCGAAGAATTAAAGGTTGTTTGGTAGTATATCGTTCACTAGCATCTAGGATTTAATCTATCCTTGATCCGGTAATTTGGTTTCAAAATACCGAAGCACAACTGATCTTGATACAGTATGATAACCGGTAATTTGTTGTTCTCTACCTCTTGATAGAGAAAATCCATATGATGTGTTACTTTGCCTCTTGACTATTCAGTGAAGCTTATTCTGAACCACATGATTTTGTCTATCTTCTTCGTTCTTTTTAAATTAAGTAAATGGCCAAATATTATAACTTTTTATCTGATAATATATTAATGCTACTTTCACTAGGATAATGTTCTAGAGAGATGAAAATTACTTCAGACTAAATCTTGGTATACCCATTGACTTTGCAGATGATGGTGTACCCATGCAGGAGACATGTATCACCTTAAAGAGTATATAAGAAGAAGAAGAGTATATGCAGGAGACATGGAAGTTTCTAACTAGTCTTAATTTTGATGGTCGAGCATGCATTTTAAAGTACTGTGAAAATTGGATTGAAGTTAATTTGGTAGATCATATGTATGTTAAGACTGGATTTAGAAGAAATATGTTGACTCCTATTTTAAAACTTATTATGTACGTTAATGACGGTGTATACCTCTCGGTATTTTAAATTTGTTATGTTTGCTATTTTAAATTTGGTATATTCGACATGCTATTTGTTGTTCAAATGCTATTATCGTGTATGTAGCCAACGCTAGTATTGAATATATATTTATGTATATTTGATATGAAATATATGTGTTTTATGTATGCAGCTTACTATGTGTAGTTTGTCACGGTTATAACTGTGACATATGTGACAGTAGCTAATGGAATTTTCGCGCTTATAACAGTTATAATTTTTTAATTCGTCACATTTAAAGCCGTTAGAAATATAAATATTACAATACTTATTACCATTAGTAGAATAAATATTATCACACTTATAACTGTTACAATAGTAAATATAATCACGCTTATAACCGTGATAGCATGCGTGATAAAATTTACCAACGGCTGTTGGCTTAACGGTCATAACCATGAGTATTTTGTTTCCTCACGGTTATAAACGTAACAAATAAGCCTTTCTGGTGTTGTGCTTGATGTATAAGAATATGAGCTTTTCTACCTTACTTCTTTTATCCTTTTTATTCTTGTGTTTTAGGAATAGTAGGGTAATATCGATAGGTCTCTTATACTGATCTTCCAAGATACCACATATTTTAAACTTACCACTGCCTTCAAGCATGTACTCTTTCTTGAGTATAGGCATTCAAACGAAGTTATGTTAATCTTACCACTGCTTTCAAGCATATACTCTTTCTTGAGTATAGGCATTCAAAAGAAGTCATGTAACCAACCAATGAATAGGTTAATTTTTTATCCAGATATATGCATAGGAAATAGCTAACACATCTGGAAAAAAAACTGTATTGAGTTCTAGAAAATGAATATGAACCATATGATTTGTAGGTGGGAAGAATGTTAAACCAGGGGCTAGTTTGGTTCAGTTTTGAATTTTGACTTTTGTGTTTCTAGTTTTCACTGAAAAATAAGAGAAGAGCAATAAGCTCAACTAGAGCAACCTTATATTAAGACAAGATTAAGAAAGTGTAGAGAAAATGTTCATTGTTAACTAAAACATAGAAAGATACTAAGTCAAAGCAACAAATCATTCTAAGTAAAGAAGCCAGTCAATGCAGTTGGACGAAACTGTCGCGTGTATCCAAATAACCACCTTGACAACTAAACAATTTTAAAGCCAGTCACCTTTCATGTCCCACCCATGTCATAACTTGGTAATGCCCCTATCACAGCTACCATGTTAATACGTAAACAATCCCTAATAACACCTATCCCCCCTCCCCTACAACTTTTAACTCCAACTCAACATTTATCAATCCCATGCAATCCATGAAATCCAAAAACCCATTCTACACCCTGAATTTTTTGGTCCCCTATGGCAACTTCCAAATGCCTATCGAGACTATCAACGACCTATTTTAGATGAGCAAACCCAGAGCTCTTTGCATGTGCTTAACGAAGCTAGATAACTCATGTCCATCATGCAGATTACTTTCGAACTCAGACGAAGACAAACAAATTTGATCAAAACCCAGTCACCCTTTTACCAATTAACCTCCTCCCAAGTTTTAATCATATTAATTAATATTTGATTAAATGATATATGACCAAATATTTATATTTAACAATAATATAGATATTGATATATTGTTAAATACACAATATAAAATAATATGATGTATGCATTTAACAATACATGCGATTTTATCCCTGGGCTTGACATAAAGTTTAGAATTACACCTGCATACGCAATATATTAAATATCATTCATATCAATTCCTTGTTTTATTTTTTAATAAACAAAAATTCTTAGTTTCTACAATAAAGGAACCACAAAAACATCATAGAAATGTCTCAAGATCTGTAAGAAATATACAAAAGTCCTTGAATTTACAAGATTACTTTCATAATTCTTGAGCAAACTTCCTTAGATCATCTAGGTTATGGACAAATACGACTCATTTAACTCTAACCGTAGATTTAACTATGCTGGTTATTTAAAGAATTCCAAAAATAAAACAAAAGGAAGCAACACAAATTCAGACAACAATTAGAAAGGTAATGAATAAAGAAAAAGTAATACCTGAGCAATTGAATGGATAATGAGGAGGCTGGAAGAACGTAGCAGAGGCGATCGAAGATACGATGTCAGCGGTGTGAGAAGCAATGTCCAGTAACCCTAGGCGGTTGCTTTGAATTATTGGAGGAGGGGGGGAGGGGCGTAAGAGTTGAGCAGTAATGATGAAAAAGAAAAAAGGGTTAGACATAAGGGACACGTAAAATTACAATCTCATCTAGTGCGTACAAAATTCCCAGCTGTTGTAATGGTAATATCCATTATAATCAGTTATAATGGCAATAAACGTGACAAATTAGTAAAAAAAAAAATAACCGTTACTAATAGGACCCAAAAAAATGTTACAAAATAGCATGTTTAGTGTAGTGACATTTACAAAATCTTATTAGATTTGGATTAGCGTAGCTCACGGTAGGGTAAGGGTGCTACATGGGTGCTACAAAACAGGTGTGTCACGGAACGCTTCTCTCTCTCTCTCTATATATATATATATATATATATATATATATATATATAT
Organism: Allium sativum; assembly: GCA_030737875.1. NCBI lineage: Eukaryota > Viridiplantae > Streptophyta > Magnoliopsida > Asparagales > Amaryllidaceae > Allium > Allium sativum. The sequence goes on along the minus strand of CM060915.1, from coordinate 463,296,453 downwards.
ATATATATATATATATATATAATTGGTTAATACGCAACTATAGCGGTCAAGGTAAGCCTCGAACTCCTTATCTCTTAGCAGATAAGATCACGTCTTTCCACTGTGCCACAACTATGTTGGCATACACACGCACACACATACATACATAAATCTATTAAGACACAAAGATTTGACACAAATTAAGGGACAAAAAATCTAAACCATAGGATTACCCCATGATTTGCACCACTCACATAAAGACAAATTAATCATTGTTACTACCAAAAACTAACAGTGGAATGAGCTGGCGGTGAAGGGGTATTGAGTGACCGAAAGTTCACCGAAGGCTCAACACAAAGTGGGGCCAAGCACTAGGAAGAGCTAAAAGTAAGAGGAAATAACCCGAAAAGCCGCTTCAATCGAAACCCCCCTAGGGGGAGGGTTCGTGAAAGCTGCGAGATCTACCCACCAGGGTCAATTCGACAAGACCCCTCCGACAGTGTCAGCCCAACAGAAGATTCTGTAGCAAGGGGTTATCCTAAACCGAAACCAAGAAGGCCAAAAACAATAAACTCGTCAGATGAAGCTCAAACGAGTCTTCGGAAGTGATCCGCTTAAATACCGAAACACCTCAAGGCGAGGGCATCGAAGGTACTAAACCGTGAGAGCGCAAGAATCACTCAGAACCAACTTCTGGAGCACCTGCTGAATAAATACCGAAAGGCATCATCCACAGATAAACAAAAGTGACACCAGAAATCACCTCCCAAGAATGCAGGCTACCACAGAAGCTTCGCTGAAGGGCTAACCGGGACCCAAGTAGGGATACAGGCTACATGTACTAATTCATCTAGTATCGAAACCCACAGCGGCTTCAAACCGGCAATTATCAACATACATCATGAGGGCTGGCCCCTCTAAGTATTCACGATAAATCTAGAGGCCTACATCCGAAAGCTTATGTCCGAGAGCCTACATTCAGGAGCTATTATCAAGGGTTCAAACACCATCCGAAATTCATAGATGATACCCCAAAGCCGACCGAATGTCAACCACGAAACCAAGAAAAAAACGACTGGCAAAGGCCCACACGGGCCCAACAGCGGAAGGAGTCCTAAACCACTATAAATAAGATCCTAATCGTCACATTTAAAGGGGGATCTTTTTTTCTCTACATACTTGTACTCTTAAGAAAGAGAAGCCTGGTACTTAGAATAACGAGGAAATTCCTCTTATTACCCCCATGTATTTCAAAGGAAAGTCTAATAAAAAGGGATCTTCTTGTAAGAAAATTGCTCTGTAAGTTTATGTTGTTATTTTTCCAATCATCATTATTGTAGTTGTGTTCATTTTCCAGATAAACATGGATTTCCATCCCAATACATCCTCGAATAGAGGAGTATAGCTCCGCCTCTGAGTTTGGATCCATCCTGATTCATTCCAGCTAATCCACTACCGGTATTGACGAAAAATATCGTTAACATTTTGGTGCTAGAAGGAGGGCTTGAACCTCCGACCTTGTTCTTAACCCCATCACATATCTACCTGAGTTGTTCTGTCCCGGATTGGACTAGCTTTGAAGAAGCAAAGTTATGTGTAAGAGACCCAGACGAACATTTTCAAGATCTCGAGCGGATAAGTCAAGAACCACCAACCATAGGAGGAGCAAAAGTTAAGAGTAGAAGCCTTGCGGGTGGTGAAGCTAAAGAGAAAAATGGAACTATATTTTCACGATACTGGGGATGATAACTTTTCCCACAAAGGACAAGAGCTTCCACCCAATGGATCTACATCAGAGGATACTAGTGTTTTTTTTTTCACCTAAAGAATGCTCTCTACAGGCAAGTTAAAGGGATGACGCTCGTACGAGAGATAATGGACGATTTCGACCACTTCGCCAACAAGTGGTTTAAAGAGATGTCACCTCAATCTCAGTATGTTCCAGGAGGAAAGAACGAAAGCATGAACACCATAGCTAGGTTAGGCCATGGAAGGATTAGACCCCAACAGAAAAGAGAAGAACGTACGCCAGCGGTACCCAAAGAGTATTGTCTCACTACTTCGATGGAGAACGTTTACTTCCTAACCAAACATGAACTCAACTATTGGGCATTCATGAAGAAGAAGACCAAATACGAAAGGAAAATAGGAGGGCCTTACTGCCATTACCACCTGATGAATGGACATGAGACTAATCACTATAGAATCCTCAAGGAAACCATTGTTAGATTTGTTAATCAAGGCCAATTACGAGAATTTATGGAAGAATCTAGGTGAATTCAGCAAGAATCCTTAGAAAAAACATTATCAAACATAATTCAAGGGTATGGAAAGCCCTCTTCTCGGAAGTCACAAGGAAACCCGAAAGGGGTCAGACTGTAAACGGATTGAATCCCTCGTAATCGCCAAAATAGTCAGGCCGGAGGGGGGTGGCGTGTTAGTCTTTCTCCATGCCCAAGTCAGAGGGGGCAGGGTTAAAGCATCAAAAGCATAAGCCTCCTTTTCACACCAGAGATGGTCGTCGTGGTGCATCTAAAATTAGCACGCCCTGCCTCTGCATGTAGAAGAGTACCCCTTGCCTTTGCTCGCAAAAGAGTAATCCCTGCCTCTGCTAGAACTAAGCACGTCCGACCTCTGCTCGCAGAAGAGCACATCCTACCTCTACTTATGTTCCGCGTTACCCACAGAAGGGAACGCAAACCCCTATAATCGCCTATGATGATCAGGATAGGGCACCCCTCGGAGGGGGTGGCGTATAAGCCTCTATCAGAACCTATGATGGTCAGTATAGAGCGTCAAAAAAGTAAACCTTAGTTCTATGTCTACGATGGCCTCATCTAAGTTTCTAAGACCTTATCATCACTTACAATGGTCAGGATAATGTTCTTCCTGGAGGGAGGTCGGGTAAGTCCTTGGGTCCTGCTTGTGGTTAAGCTAACCAAGCGCACCAGACACACATGCCCAGAGAGTGGCCAAAAAAGCACGTACATCCTCTGCTTTAACATCAAAATCCCAAGGAGAGGCTCAAGAAGCACGTACAACCTCTGCTTCATCAATCGAATCCAAAAGGGATACCAAAACGACAAATACCAGAAGGGTTCCCGGTCTCCAATCTTTAAATACCCGAATTTGGGTAGATTCGGCTCTTCACAAATACCGGAGAGGGTCCCGGTCTTCTATATTAAATAACCGAATCTAGGCCAATTCAGCTCCTTACAAATACTGGAAGGGGTTCCGGTCCACTACATATCAATACCCGAATCTGGGTCCATTCTGCTCTTCACAAATACCAGAAGGGGTTCCGGTCCACTACATATCAATACCCGAATCTGGGTCCGTTCATCTCTTCACAAATACCAGAAGGGGTTCCGTTCCTCTAAATATCAATACCCGAATCTAGGTTGAATTGGTTTCTCAAAAAAGTCGTGAAGCAAACCCATGGTCTTACATACCGATACCTAAATCCAGGACGATCCCGAAGAAAATCACATCCAAATGCAGGGTTCCGATGTCATCACAGTTACCCCAAACTTAAGGAGAACCCAATTCCTGATCAAAACAAGAAGGAATTGATCGCCCCTCTCGGAAATTGAAGTGGGGGCATAAGGTTTGCTACCAAGGATGAGTTTATGATCCTCTCAGGGAAGTATCTTTAACCTATACGTTTATTAGTTGGTTTTCTTTTCAACATATCAGTCCTTTACATAATTCTGAAAACAACATCATATCATAACACCGGTTCAAGGAAGAGCTAAGAAGAAGATCACAAATGTTTCTAATAGCGCCCTACGACTAACTATCCCTTTTGTTCTAAGCAATCTTTTGTCAGGAACTTCTCAAGGATAATTATTTCATAAAAAAGCTTTTTACTGGCACATAGCACAAGTAGGTTTCCACTCATTACAATGCCTTGGCATACAATAATATTGTTTCTGACAAAAGTGATACATCATAAAGATCGCACGACACACTGACAGTTCCATCGAAGGTCATGACGTAAACCATTATATAGACACAATCATCAGTGTAAGAAATAAAATTTTCACATCCCAAACATACAATAAAAGTATCTCATTCCGAATCAGGGTTTCGTAAAGCAAATTCCAAAGAAGCACAGTCCTCTCCAGCTTTCTTCAACTCATCCTCTAGCTTATCGATTTGTTGGTATAATTTACCAACCGCCCCGTCTAAGCTCTCGGAGGATTTTGTTGCTAATTTACGTTGTAAATTGCAAATAGCTTCATCTTTTTCTTTCAGTTGTTGTTCCAAATATGACAATTATTCCTTGAAATTTGTGATTGTCACCTTTTGGAGGTAATACATATTTTTATAGCCCGACAGGGGAGCATCACCAAAAATACCTTTATAACCAACAACGCTTGGACTTTCCTCCCCAAGTTGTGAAGAGGGAGTCTGAAACGAGTCCTCCTAGCCATAGACGAGACAAAATATCGTAATACGTAAATTACAAAAATCAAGTATATGCAAATTACATCACACGTCCCAAGTAAGGAAGGACAATCACATAATTTTTATCAAGTCATATACATCATAGATTCCATGTCCACACTAGTAATTTACCACAACACCATAAACCATCAAATATCAAAATCAACACAATTCATGGACAGAATCAAAGAAAGTGTACGCTCAATACAATAACATTCAAAGTCCCTTATTAAAATTGTTTGCGCTGAGCCAGGCTCCTTGAGTTTTTCCCCTAAATTTCTAAACTCAAGATCTAAAAACATAACTGCAACTCATGTCTTCGGAGAAGCAGAGAATTGCTGTAATATAGGAAACCTAATCATTAATGAAATTCAAGGGAAAAGAAAGCACTTAGAAAGCGAAAGCCATACCTGTGCGACATCAACATCGGGCCGACCGGGAGTCCTATTCTTCTTGGAATATAAAGAAACTCTATCCTCAGGGGGCATCTCCTGTGATGCGAGAGTAGATTCTCCAACACCTTTTCCACATCCAATTGGTTAGCTCATATGACCTTCTACCTCTCCATCTGCTGTGTTGTCCTCCTCCCCTTCTTCCTCATAATCTTCAGCCAAGTCATCAATTAACAACAGCGACGCAGGATCTATCTTGTTCGTTGGAGGAACCTTATGCTCCCATCTCACCTGCTCGATCTTCTCTAGGAATCTGTCTCAAATACAGGAATCAATTGAAGTAAAGTTAAATTCTGAAAGCCTTTCATAGTTGTTTGAAAAGGCAAGGGTGAGGGCATCTTCAAAATACTCCGTAGCAATATTGTTGAGGTGGACGTTCAATTTTTGAGATTCTATCATCGGCTTCGTAAATAATTCTCTTTGTAGTGGAAAGCCAAGTGTTTATCTTGTCCATCTCAAGAGTATAATCGATCTCAAATTCTGTCTTATGTGCCTTAAGATCCTCAACTTGCTTCGTCAACTCCTTGTTAGCCTTCCTCACCTCCTCTAATGAAGTCGCTAACTCCTCGCGTTCGTTATCTCCCTCCGTCTTCTCCCGCTGCAAAGCGTTCATTTTATCCGACAACACCTTATTCTCCTCCCTTAGAGTGTTGACCTCAGTTGCTGAAATGGAAGCTAATCCCTGGGAGACATACCAAGTTTTCATCATCTAAAGAGGAGAAATAGGTTATATAAAAAAAAGGAAAAGAGAGAGGGATGCATGTGTTTATAATACCAAAAGGAAATCCCTGATTTGTTGTCTGTAGAAATCTACCGAGTCCAAGGGAGCAGTGGTTGAGGCAATATCCGCTACTTCAAGGGAAAAGAGAGCCAGTTCCACTAGCCTATCAAAATTCAAGGCCGGAGAAGGAGGCACAGAATGAGAAACAGGTTGGGAGGAAGATGGTGCCGAAGAATCGAGCCTTCTCCCATCTATTTCACCAACAACATCGAAAGGGGCAGGGTCACTCGTGGATTTACCTTTCGGGGAGACTTCTGGGGAAGCATCAATGTCCACCACCTGTTCGACAGCTATAGCAGAAGGATCAAAAATCTGCGTTGTTCTTGGAGTAGCGACAGTATCTCTTGAGAAGCAAACCGGCTCATCACACTTGGGCTTCTTCGATGGTGGGTCAATGACGTTTTTAGCAAGTCTCTTCATGGCCTGGACACTGGCCCGGCTATAAGTAGCAATGAAAGTTGCATCCTGAGAAGCTGAAGATCCTAAACAAAGAGAAAATGAGTTAGAAAATGCGACAAGTAGAAAATACGGGAAAAAATGACAGATGTTGCCGTGACAAACGGATAAAACCCCATCTAAAACACCTGGACGGATGGAAGAGCCTGCATTAAACGAGTCAGAACCCAATAGTAATCCCTTCGGACCAGATAATTGGATGGGAGGTTGCCCGAATATATTTTTCCTAGGGGGAGTAAACCATACTCACGAAGCTTATCGACGGTCAGAAGGAACGACCTGCACATGTGCTTCACCGGTGCATTGAAAATAGCGTCAACCACTAGAGCCTCCTCCGGAGTTAAAATCACATCTTTTAAGGGGGGTTCTATGATAAGGGTAAGGCTCAAGTAAGAATATAAAAAACCCCGCAACTATAAGACATTTTCTTTCTAAAGGCAAAAGACCTACCGTCATCAATAAATTGTCCTGATATGCCGAGTGGGCATTGAACAAGGAAGTATTGATCCTCCCATGACCTGGTTTTGTTAATACCGTCAGTGACTAGCCTCTATACGTGGTTAGCCCTTCAGATTGGAGAGTCTAAAGTCTTGGAGAATCGGATAATGTGACGGATAAGCTTGGGGCTTAAAGAACCCTGACCCGAAGCAAGCGCTAGAGCCTCCAGGCACAAAAGAGTTGTGTATGTGTTAGGCGAAAGCTGAATAGGAGCAACCTTCAAATCAACCAGAAGCTTGTGTAGAAAGGGCGGGAAAGGAAGAAAATCTCCATGCCAGATGTGAATAGCTGAATTCGCAAAGAACCCTTCTGGAAGATTCTTAAGGAATTTTGGGGAAGTAGCTATCATAGCGTCCATATCCACTGTGTCGAAGTTATCTTATATGGCGTCCACAGTTTGTTGAGATACGATTAAGGATGGCTTGGGCTTGGGCGCGAATGCTTTCTTGGGACGGGAAACCTTAGAATCTCTGGTCTTCTTCTTAGCGGGGATTTTGTGAGACATGACTCAACCAGGTAATATCGTTCCATAACAAGGCGATTAGTATGCATATTTCTTTACACAAGTACACATATCACTATCACTATCAAACATTATTGAGTACCATTATGACTCGTATGACACAAAGGTCAGTTAGGTGAAAACCTAAATCAAACTCAAATAGGGGGTATGAGAGAGATTATATCTTTTACGCCTTAGATAACATACGACTAAGCCAAACATAACCACCCTAGAAACCTAGCAAAACCAACACAATTAATTAAGGGAAATCATCCCTAATGACGTAGAATCACTTCAGCAATGGCAGTAGGGTTGACACCCGAACCTATCCTATAAGCAATATAGCCCTAACTGACTTTCGTATCAATTTTGATGCGCTATTAGGATTGCAATCCACATAAAAGAAAAATTACTCACCAATGATCAAGCTTGTAACTTCAAAAAGGGGAGAATTTGAGTGTCTTTTTGGAAGAGCAGTAATCTTGTTCAAATAATTAATTTGCAGGTAAAAGACGAGAACGAGGAGGAAGGAAAATTCATGTTCAAATTTCAAGATCAATCTGGGCCGTATAGATAAAGACCAATCAACGGTTTTGATCGAGGGAGATCGTGAGACTATGATATAGCACTTTGTAAAAGAAAAAAGTGTTTGACTTGGAAAGCCGAAAATACACCTTCACTAGGGGGAAATATTACTACCAAAAACTAAGTGGAATAAGCTGGCAATGAAGTGGTATTGAATGACCGAAAGTTCATCGAAGGCTCAGCAGAAAGTGGGTCCAAGCACTATGAAGAGCTAAAAGTAAGAGAAAATAACCCGAAAAGCCGCTTCTATCGAAACCCCCCTAGGGGGAGGGTTCGTGAAAGCTGCAAGATTTACCCGCGAGGGTCAATCCGACAAGATCCCTCCGACAGTGTCAGCCCGACAGAAGATTCTGTAGCAAAGGGTTATCCTAATCCAAAACCAAGAAGGCCAAAAGCAATAAACCTATCAGAGGAAGCTCGGTTGATTCGTCGGAAGTGATCCACTTAAATATCAAACACTTGAAGGCGAGGGCATCGAAGGTACTAAACTGTGAGAGTGCAAGGATCACTCAGAACCAGGTTCTGGAGCATCTACCAAATATATACCGAAAAGGCCACATCCACAGATAAACAGAAGCGACACCAGAAATCAATTCCTGAGAATACATCCTACCACAGAAGCTTCGCTGAAGGGCTAGCCGGGACCAAGCAGAAATACAGGCTACCTGTACTGATTCACCTAGTACCGAAACCCACAGCGGCTTCGAACCGACAATTATCAACATACATCATGAGGGTTGGCCCCTCTATGTATTCATGATAAAGCCGGAGGCCTACATCCGATAGCTTACGTCCAAGAGCCTACATTCAGGATTTGTTATCAAGGGTTCAAACATCATCCGAAGTCCATAGCTGATACCCCAAAATCGGCCAAAAGTCAAGCGCCCGAAACCAAGAAAAAAAATGACTGGCAAAGGCCCCTACGGGCCCAAGAACCCAACAACGGAAGAAGTCCTAAACCACTATAAATAAGACCCTAGTGGTTGCATTTAAAGGGGGATCTTTGTTTTCTCTACATACTTATACTCTTAAGAAAAAGAAGCCTGGTACTTAGAATAACGAGGAAATTCCTCTTATTACCTCCATGTATCTCAAATGAAAGTCTAATAAAAAGGGATCTTCTTATAAGAAAATTCCTCTGTAAGTTTATGTTGTTATTTTTCCAATCATCATTGTTGTAGTTTGTGTTCATTTTCCAAATAAACATGGATTTCCATCCCAATACATCCTCGAATAGTGGAGTATAGCTCTACATCTGGGTTTGGATCCATCTTGATTCATTCCAGCTAATCCACTTCTGGTGTTGACGAAAAATATCGTTAACAATCATGTGGCTGAAATGTTGTGTCTCCTGATTTGTGTAAACTTTTATGTTCATATAGCCACTCCCTATATATATACGTGTATATATTTTTATATGTATGTATGTACATATGTATGTAGGAGCATTCAATGGCACCCCAAATAGTGAGCACCCCATTTGCCCCCATATAAAACAAGCATTTATATTAGAATAAGTGAGTGGGAGGTGAGAGAACGAGTGGAGGGAGAGAGAAACAGGATATGTGCTGGAAATCAGGGGGCACTTAGGGGTGCTGCACTATTTCGGGTGTCATTGAACGCTCGCTATATATATATATATATATATATATATATATATATATATATGAGCGTTCCGTGGCACTCCTGCTTTGCAACATCCCTACCCTACCGTAGGTTACATTAATCCAAATCTAACAAGATTATTTAGATGTTCAATCCACATATATATTATCATCTACCCTAAACCAAGGATTAATAGACATATACTTGGATACACAGGGAGCTATTTCTTATCCAAAGCTTCCCGAGGGGGAGCCAACTCAGAGGTAACAGGAGTCTGGAAAACATTGTATGTTCCATTATATGATGCTCACAATACAAACGACTGCGGACATTTGTGTGACATAATAGTGGATCATGTCAGAGAGGAGAACCGACAAAATATGTCAAGCAACCAATGGTGTTGTGACGACCCACCCTTTTGGTGCTTGGGATATCGACATCCCAAGTGCCCCAAAGAATGTATTGCCTTTAGAGTATAACACATTACATAACAGCGGAAATAAACATTTTATTACAACATATTACACTAGGAGTACATCAGAGTTAATAAAATCGAAATAGTAACACGATAGAGTCTTCAGAGAGAATCCAAAAAGAACATCCAGCTTCTGCTTTTGCTCCAAATTCAAAACCAGCTTCCATAGATAGATTCCATACATAACTTCCCAAAATGAATGTAACTACTAATCTATATAGTAGGTTGTCCGTATGGAAATAAGGGCACCCGAGTTTGCAAGGGAAAAACAAAACTATGAGTCAGCAATGGGACTGTTGTGAGAAGCCAAAAACTGTCGTGTTTAAAAAGTGCAGTAAAGTAAATCATAAGACCATGCCGCTTAACACGGAACAAGTTTCCCTTTATGAATACTTATGTATATTAACTCGCAATGTTTTTTTAAAATGAAGCTACCATTAGACTCGCATTCCATCACACAATGCAAACGTAAACCATTAGGAGGAAGTTTTACTTTATGATAACCAAATATGCTTGATACTCAAAAATCATTTGATATTATCATTAATGTTTATCTTTGAAAACCTTTTCAAAGTAAATGTATAAATCTTAGCAGACGTAGGTATCCAAATATTACGTCTACATACATAGGTTACAATCAAAACCGTAAAGGTTCGTATTGAAAATAGGGTTCCATCAATGGCCAAAGCAAAGGATCTCCCTTAACCATGATTTAGAACACCTCTAGCAGGATGTTCCAGGATTAAGAAATGCCTCTTCTGTAGCGGCAAAGCCGGTCCACCTATAGCAGGTGATGTTCGGGTTTCTCTTGAACCTAACGCCACCCGATTATTACCGACCATTATCCAAGGCGCCTTGTTCCATCATCCACAGAGCAAATTGCCTGGGCTCCATACCATGGCATCACTTTCACGACTAGAAGGAAACATTAGTCCTTATCTCTGTTGTACTTCATTCTGTTTCGGATCATTACGGGTCGTGAAGTCACGTTCCACAAAGCTCTGCTTTTCAACAAATGTTTTGATCTATCTTTCATTAGCACTTAGCATGTCACACTATCAATTCACAACATATAATCGGTGTCTATTTATATATAACCCTCTAAGTACCTAAGTCTCATAGGAAGATGTTAAGCTAAAAGGATAAATTCTTCGCCACCAACTGATATATCATCAATAGAAACTAACTGGTTATGTCGTAAAATAAAATGTCAGACATATATCTAGTACAAGTTCGTTCTAGGTTTTGAACAAAATCGAAGGCGCCTTATTCCTCGTCCCATAAAGGAGAGGGGACCTTGCAATTCTGGACAATTAACAAGTACGTTCGGACCACTAGCACTTATAACCTTATAATGGAAGCTACCCAAGGCATCAGTAAACAGTCTATTCGATGTGAAGATTCCCGGTCTTCCACCGTCTTCAATATCGTCAACTTGTAACTTGTCGTATAATTATTCGAAATGGGTTAAACTCAGTCTTTTTGAAATAATTAGCGTCAAAATACAAATCCTTTTTGGATTATCAACTCTCCAATAAGTCTCTTTTAATTGGAAAATATTTCATAAGATTATATATTATTCTTAAATTTGGTTATTATAACGACTCGGATTTTTCGATCATTAGAATTCAAATACTTAAATTGGTTTAAAATATAATATTGGAAATATTAATGGATTTTTAATATTGAATTTGTTAATAAAACGACAATTGAACATTTAAAATTATGTTTAATTATAAAACGAACTCGTAACGGCGCGGTAGTTCGTAATATTGAGTTTCGAACTTCAATTAAATATACAGAATCCATTTTAAGTCGGAACTCTATAAAACGAGAAATGTTGGAATCTATTAGATTATTATTTTCTAATGGAAGAGAAAAATTGAGATTCAGCTTTTATATTGCAAGTGGTATCCAAATCAAAATTCAAAATAGTCGCAATGGAAATCATTATAAATGATAACGTTTATTTAATAAATTAAAGTGGAATGTTATATAATTCGAATATCATTTAACTTGGAAATATAATTATTGAATTATAATTCCATATTGATTTATTTTTGAAGGGGGATATTATTGTATTTGGATATATTCGACGATAATAATTTATTATTATTTTATTTAATTGTTTTGGAATTAATTTATAATATTATATCGATATTATGTAGGCATTAGAAATAGTTGCTTTTCAAACAATCTCCGTTTTCGACGAAACGAATTTTATTGGAATACGTATGACTAGTTATTGAAAGATTTCCAGAATTGAGCCAATTGGAGTTATTTTGTGCGTAGATGAAATTTAAATGTGAACTGATAAATAAAATTAAATAACGCCGTTTTTGTAAATGGGGTGCGTTTTCAACAAAATTAGTTTTATTGGGACCGGAATGTTAAGACGTAGTGGTACGTCTATTTTCATTGCGTAGGAGTTCGTGAATGTCGGTACAAATATTGAACGCCAACATAAAAAGTGGTAAATTATGGTATGAAATATTAACCGTATATAAGTAATATAATATATGGAATGCTTCCGACCAAAATAAAGTAAAAATATAAAAATATACATGCACATGTTATATTTATATCCTACCATCCTAATTTCTTTCTGCAAAAGCCCTTGCATATGCCAACTTTATTCTTCTAAGGTGAAAGGAAATAACACAACAACCTAGTTTACTTATTTTCTTTAACCTACTTGCCAACGCGTTGTCTCCCATTAGAAAAGAAAATATACATAACCAAAGCTACCTTATTTCAATATTTTTAACCATCAAGTTTTATGGATATTGACATGCAGAATAGAATGTATATTCACTCCCTACGTGTTGCATACTAGGTTAAACATATCAACTTATAGTCTGTATATTTTGAAGCATCATTCACATATTGTACACGCACCAACCGCTGCCCTGTATTGTTAAACCACACGGACTACCTACCCTATTTCTCTGCTAAGTTGTATCAACTTAAACTCATGTACAAACAAGTACACAGGAAATGAAAGAAAAGAACACAGCTACTACCTACCATTTACCATACCCAACTAAACCATTTCCATGATGACCAAGGCGTTAAACCGTGAGTGCCAAGTTTCTCAACACTATAAATACTGCATCCGCTCCATTTTCCATTCCTTTGTTTATAGTAAACCAAAAAAGTCGATTAACTTCAAAAAAATCATTCCAACACGTATACTCAACAAAAAATCTGAAATATATATATATACACACACACACACAATTCTCGAGTCTCGCTCTTCATTTTCATATGCATATCGACGGGTTTCTCCATATTTTTGCTCGATTGTTTTGTGTAGCGGTGAGTTAAGATTACATTTTTATTGAGATTTAGAAATTGTTTCGATAATTCAAAGGAGAAATAAAGATCAGCGATACATGGCGATTACATGGCACATTTTTCTGGAGTTTCGGGGTTCAAATTGTTCGAACCCGATGGAAGTACTGCTTCACGTTGATCAGAGAAGGGACACCGGAGATGGAGGCAAGGTGGTCGACGAGCTGAGCAGGGGTAGGGAAGTCGGTCAGTGAAGTTTGTTTGAAGGTTCATGGGGAGTTTAGGGGTATCAATATTTCCGTGCTCACATGAACACGAGAAGAGCATGTTTCGAAGCTTTGTTTTTTGGAGTTTTTACCTATGTAGGCCTATTTTACAAAACAATAACTGAAAGAGCCATGTTCTAAAAGTAATTACAAATGTAGACCTGTTTCGGTGTACATGGTGTCTGAAGGCGAGTTTTGGAAACTCGCCTTCATTAAAACACGAAGGCGAGTTTCCAAAACTCGCCTTCAGATAAACCCTACACAGCAGAAACAGTGAATTCATACACAAACACAAGCACAAGTTTCAAACCGCCTTACATTGAGGCTTCAACAAACACAAGCACCAGTTTCAAACCGCCTTACATTGAGGCTTCAACAAACACAAGCACCAGTTTCAAACACAAAGCAAATTCGTACACGAAGCAAATTCATAAACAAACAGGGTTATCCAATTAATAAGCGTACCAAAACAAGTCCATACACAAAACAAAAACATGCACTAGGTTCATCCATGGATACGAAATAAATAAACGTACCAAAATATAGCAAATTCAAACACTATCAGTTAGAACAATCAAATGTGCACTAGGTTCGCCTCGGCCGCCTGACCAATGGTGTGGAAGTTGAAGACGAACCACTGCCGCTGCTGCTCCTAGTGCATCGTGCACTGCTGGTACGTGGTAATGTAGGTGCAGGTTGAGATGGGCCATGCACAATTTCTTCATGCGCTGCTGGAGGTAGAGGAGAACCTGCAGGAGGAGGAGGAGGACCTGCATGTAGGAACGTACGGTGCTCTAGGAACGTACGGTGCTACCGTAGTATTGACTCTTGGAGTAAGGACGTAGCGTCGTGTTACGTTCCAGAACCACCTCATGTACTTCGCCATGGATATGGGGGGATCCCTCTCGAACTCAATACTGTTATCACGGGCATCCCACATAGCACGATACATCTGAAAGTCCTGCGCGGTGTAGCCCTCAATGTAAGGTGGTGCATCATCCGGTATATGCTGCCTCATGCCGAACTGCCTCATAACCCTATCGGGAAGGTGCCAAGCAGTGAAGCTGTAGGCTATCATAGGTACTCTCGCTGTCCAAAGGTGCCTATGAGCGCTGCACATTGGTGGTAGTGTGGCAAGTAGCTCCTGAGAGTACGAAAACCATGTAACCTTTTCGTCCGTAAGGACGTCCAACTCATTGCGGTAAAAGTACAGCTCTCGTTGCGGTGTATGTCTCTTATCTTTTTTTCCAAACCACCTGTTACACGATAATAAAAGGTACATATATTGGAAATGGTATGTGTTGTGTTTCATAAAATAAACCATCAAATAAATATACCCAGCTCCAAGCGGCATCGATGCGTCGATGGGAGGAGGAGTCACTACTACTAATCTTCCGACGGGAAGATAAGTCCTGGACCAAAGCTAAGTACACGAAAATGTACTATTAATACAAGAGAATGATGCATCACATTGTATAACAGTAAATTATAGAAATTCGGTTCATACCTGAAGTAGTGTCGGGCAACCGGCAACACAGTTATACTGTTGCAGCGCAGACTTAGACAATTCCTGGTATGCATAGGCCAAGACTGCACTACCCCACGAATATGTAGCGCACTTCCCGATGTCAGCTATAAAAGGCATTTGTCAACAATAATGGTAATGTGAAAGGGGACGACCATGTTTTGAAATGTTTAAATTATATGTGGATGGGAACGACCCTGTTTTGAAATGTTAAAATTATATGTGGATGGGGACGACCATGTTTTGAAATGTTTAAATCCTGATAGTATGAATATTGCGGGTAAAAACCGTAAACCTTGTTGCAAACTTAGTGTGCATGTGGCGACCCCTTAAACCAAGTAGTGCTGAATCACTCCTGATACGACTAGTCATATTCCCTACAGTATTACGCCAGACGAAACAGTGTCGTGCAGCACGTAAAGAAAACTATACCAGTGACCTTTCACATCATTATTTGTTTTACCCTTTATTCACTTGTATACTACGCAGCTATATATCTCTGTCGAAGTACTCACAACTTATCTCACTCCAACAACTTAGTTTCAAACCACTCTGTGCTTTACCACAACTATGCCTTCTTGGCCATCATCTCCAGACTATGAGGAAGAGGCGTACGAACGAATGGAACTTCAGGCGCTTGCAGATGAACTCGAGTTTCTAAACGAACTGGACGCTCTGCTTGGACCACCGTCCGAACAATGGCCCGTCCAACCTCCACATCAAGCCCAAGTACCAAACGTTCAACACATGCATGAACAGTCCGTCGTTGTACCACGACAAGAAGTTGGTTCTTATCAAGTACCACATGTTCCAATCCCTGCTGAATAGGAAGGTGACTCTTATCAAGTTTGTTGCTACTGCGGTTATCCAGTTGAAGCTGTGGTTCAAGCAGATGGCAACGATATTGGACGTCGCATTCTGCAATGTCCAGCCTATCCGAATGGGTGCAATTACACGGAATGGATAGACGAACTGATAGGGCAAAGGGGAATAAGATATGCAAACGAACTTGAACAACAGAATAGAAAACTCAGTAACGTTTTTGAATAGTTGCACCTTAACCATGATGATTAAGCCGCTTCACATCCCAAGAACAACTTCAGATGTAGTTTGGTTATCATACTATTTTCCTAATTTGCATTTGTTGTATTCTAAGATATAGTATCTACTCTCGTGTTAGCATATGTTGTCTCCTAAGTTTTAGTACTTATTTCGGGGTTACGATGTCTTGTAATCAGTGTTTTAGTTAATATTTGTTGTTATTCGGTTTATGAAATTCGCTCCATTTGAATGTACACTTTACGGTATAATTAAAAACGGGCTAGTAGCATCGTGGTAGTTCATAGTTATACGCATTGAACTTTAACTAAATATATATGATTCGCTCAAAGTCGGATTTCTTTGAAACAAGAAACGTTAGAATCTAATGAACTATATTTTTATAACGGAAGAGAAAAATGAAGATTTCTTAGTACGTATCTTTAGCTATGTCCAAATCAAATCTTTAGAAAGTCGTTGTGGAATCGTTTATAAAGCATAACGATTTATTAATAGTTTATGCAGGATTTTCATATAGTATAAACTGAGCATCGATTTTAATATACAATCATTCTAATATGGGGTTGTGTTGAAGTTGGTTGTGTGGGTAAAATACAAAGGCGAGTTTTGGAAACTCGCCTTTGTATTTTAACGAAGGCGAGTTTTCAAAACTCGCCTTTGTTAGCACAAACAGGCCTATATTTGTAATAACTTCTTAAACATGGCTATATGTGTAATACTATTTTTAAACAGGGCTACATGGGTAAAAAGTCCTTGTTTTTTTGGAGAAGGAAGCACTATTACGAACCGTTGGAGCGAGTTTAAGGGCATGTGGTCCTAAGGCATTGGGCATTGGGTCAGTTACTATAAAAAAATACATTGTCCTGTTCTTAGTTAGACCATAATGAAGTATGGGAGAAGGGATTCAACCTGTTTTATCATAACAAAACATAGAAGGGGAGTGGCAACTGGAAATAAAGGGTAATCAGGCATTTTAATTTTTTTTGTAAGTAAATGAAATCAGGTCACATGGTTTATGAAGAAAATTGATGACGTGGACTGGGAATTTGTTCCAATACTGGTGCATCTGATTTAAAATGGGAAGAGGGGTTCCATTAGGTAATAAAAACAGAAAATTTAAATATAATGATCAATTAATGATTGATTAAAATGATAATTAAGGGTTTATTATTTAAATAATCATATAACATATATCATTGATAACATATTCATACGTGAACGTCTTAATAAATCCAGGATCTTTGGAACCATATCGACAAGTACAACGTGATGGAGTGGGTTTAGTCAGCGCTAGACGCTACTAGAATTTTTGATAAAATTAAACGACTGTTTAATTTTATTAAAACGACTCAGTTTAATCGACGGATTAAAAACCAAGGTGAGTTCAACTCACTCAGTTATCCCACTTACATGACATATTTAATTGAATGTTCGTTTAATTTTATCGAATTCAATCATTATTTTTAATGATTATTTCTAATTGAGGTAACTTACCTTGTCGGTTACGTTTATAATAATATAAACGTTTAAAATTAAATTGAATGCTTGAATTGTTGTTAGTTGACCGTTACCAGTTGAATTAATTATTCATGTTTATTATAAATTGTCGTATTGAATGGATTCACTTATTGGATGCAGGGAAGAACAGGTTAGAGGGATCCAGCTGGACTCCTCAAATTTATTGTTTATTTTCGTATGATCATTATATGAACTGTTGAACTAATTTGATTGGATTATTGACTTGGTTATTGATTGTTAAAACCCAAATTCAACATTTATTAGTCATTGACCAAAAGGTGATATTGGTTGGGAAAATTATAGCAGATGGCCAAAATATGCACTATTTTATAAAGATTGATTTACCGTAAGGTGAATCGATAGAAATGAAATTATGAAATTTATTTCATAACTGAATACAAATTTTGAAATATATTATTTTGAATGAAGACTATAAAAAGTAAAATCAATGTCGTATTTATTATTTGGGTTTATAAGAGGTTATTAAACGATTTATAAAGTTAATTCTTATATTACAAAGATTGTTAAGTGAGCAGGGAACGATTAATAGCCAAGATTTATTAAGAAACAATTTAAAATGAAATTATATTGAATCGATTATTATTTATTTAGTAATAATCAAGGTAAATGGGATTATTCAAATTAATTATATTATTAATTAATTTAAATGAAAAGACGAGTTAGAATTGACCAACGAGTTAATCATGGCTAAGAATTGACCAAGTCAACTGTTTTAACTGATTATTAAATTTAATTAGTTAGGCCAATTAATCTAATGAAATAATTAAATGAATAGTTGTTTAACTTGATTTTAAAAAGGGAAATTTAATATTAATTCAAGTTAATGATGAAGTAAAATTATAATTTTTAATTATAATAATGTAAGGAATTATTTTCTTAAATGAAGTTCATTTAATTGAATAATAAAAGTTAGTAATGAAATATAATTGAATTTCAAAGTGAGTTTATGAATGGATTTATATTTAAACTCAGTTCGGTAAATTAAGTTATAAATGGGTTTTAAGCTAATGTGATAAGCTTAAGACAAATGTTACATAATATTTGAAGTAAGTAAAGGACATCGAGATGAAAAAGGGTTTGATATTAAACCAGAGTTATATAAATGAGTTTGTAAAAAAGATGTGAAGTTAAAGCGTTAATTTTAAATTAATGTTACTTAATAATGGCATTAAGTGAAATAAGTGTGGTTTGAAATAAGATTTCCCAGAATGAATGATTGAAAGGATTAGAAAAAGAATTCTTGTAATTGAATTTGGTAAAAGATCGAGTAATAAGATTTGTAATAAAATTTGTATAACGGAAAAAACAGTTTAAAGAAGCTGAGGTTTAAAAGTTGATATTTTATTTATCATTCACTAAATCAACGAAATTTAGTAATAATAGTATATTTCAAAAGGAGATTTCAAAAGTAAGAAGGTTTATAAAATCATATTTTAAATAAAATAGTTAAGTGGGATTAGTTGGTATTAGAATGAATATGGGTTTTTGAATTACAATTCATATCTATCTTAAGATAAAGATGTTATTGATCAAGGTCTAAGAGGTAATTAAAATACCCCAACTTGAACGACTTTAGGATGATCGAAGAATGATATTAGTTGTAATAGTAAAGATGTTAGAAAAGATTCATATTGAGAAATAATAATGCAACATTATTTGAAGGATTTGAGGATAGATAATGAGATTCCAAAACAAAAGAAATAAAATGATTTGAGGAAATGTATATTGATATTTCCATGGTAGCGTAAATAAAAAGGGCTTGAGAATATGAAATGATATTTCCATGGTAGCGTAAATAAAAAGGGAGATTTGTGAAAATATTACGAATAATTGTTTCAAATAATGAACAAAAGGAGATTTCGTAACGGTTGTTTTATGAATGATAAGTTGAATCGATTTCTCAATTTTGGATAATATGTAATGTTGTAGCACATGTTTTGAATTGATATTGAAATGGAAAATTGAATATGATTATAAGATATTTTTCTAAGTATTATAAAGAAATGGATTGGGACTATTTGTATATTAAAATAACAAGTGAATACTATGTTGAAAGATTTAGAAGATTTTAATTGATCATCCATATATTATTTTTATAGGCCAAGTGACGTTATGTACTCAACCAGTAGATCCATTTTATTTTTTTATTTGATAGTTAAATAACTGACTATCAAAATCTTGCCTATAGATTGTTGGTACGGAAAGACCGATATCGAATTTATATTCGAAAACCATTCCGACCAATAAATATGAATACGTGGAAGATGCTAATCGAGCTGGAGCAATTAAAGACCATGGATCTTCATAAAACGGTAGAATTACTTACAATCTATGGTTGATCCCTAGAGATATACTGTGATTCTGTCGTGGTTGGAATCTACGTATTCGCAAGGACTTCTCGCGACTGATTCTTAGGGTGATTCCTAGGATGCAGCATGCAACGACCTGGCATTTTGACCGTCCCAAGTCGATAATCAAACCAACTCGAACATTCAAAATGACTGATTATTATTGGCTTCCAAGGTTTAAACAGAATTAATTCAGAATCATAGAGTACAAATAATTGCAGTAGAAGAAAATTTCATTTAAATATCAGAGTTGAATACATTACTTTGTACAACAGAAGAATAACATAAATTTATACACAAATTTCTTTAAACAAATTTACGGTTTGTTGAGCTAAGCGCGCACATGCATCTCCACGTCATCTCCAGTTTACGAGCTGATATCTTTAAGCCTGGCGCACTTAGGACCTGACCTAAGCATTCCATGAAAAATACACAAAACACTCGAGTCAGGATTAAACTTATTTCAAGTAAGTCACTTTGTTCAACACATAAACATAATTGTTTAATCCCAACAAATATTAATAACTCGAGTATATAAATCATGAGAACTGCTGAACTATATACCAAAGAAAGTTGAACATTTGTATGTAGCAATATATAAATCAAAACCATGCATGCAAGTTTAATGAATAGAACCAATGCACGATACATCAAATTCTAAGGCAACAAGAGCTAAGACTAGCATGAGGGTGATATAACATGGTGGAGCGATTTATGTCAACACAATCACAGAAGCGTATGAGGCATCCCAAGTAATGCAGTCAGCATGGACTTAGAAAATGTAAAACAACAATATCGACATCATGATCAAAGTGAGGCGTGATATGTATAAGGCAAATACTTGGTTCATAAGGACATAGGTGAGTAAGTGCTTCAACTGTAGTATTAAGGCATGTACTAGTGGGGGTAATAATGAGATAAACAGACTTTTCAAGCACTATAACAACATTTGCGCCAACCAGTATTTTTAAGCATGCACGATAGGGGACTTTCATGGAATCTAATATTAAGCTTGCGTTAGTGACATGTAGACTAAAATTGTAAAAAAGGGAAACAGTAAGCAGTGGGAAGAAAGCGGCCAATATGTGTCATGCTTAAAGGTGGGTTCTAACCTTAATGAATACGGGAAACCAAACATGCCAAGAAGGAATGGTTCTTGCTTATAAACATAGTAGTTTCAATGCATGCATCCCATGAATATAAATTTAATTCCTACATCGAAGGGTGCTACAGCAGGTATCACAAGGAAGTTGTATATTTCTTACATAAAGTAGAGGAGTACACCTTAAATGTATGGCAACAGAGCAAAACCGAATAAGTGTCTAATATTGCGAAAAAGGGAGTGTAAATACCATCGTAACGGCATGCATGAGAAGAAAAATCAAAGTAGCAGCAAAGAAATAAACACAGTCGAGTGTACTAGTAGAAATTCATACATACACAATATTGACATATCCGTACTGCAATGAACAATGCGAATCACCTGGTGGAAAAGTTTGACAATCTCATGTTTCTCAGTTTGCAAATTAAATGATTCCATATGTATCAAACTAGAGCGACATGGACTATAAATACAATGTGCCATAATAGCATGCACATGATGATTCCAGAAAAATATGTTAAAGACACCACCTATTTAATTTCATGCGTGAGTGTGGGATTACTTGGGTGTGAATTACTATGGCTCCTAATATAGAAATCATTAAGCGGGTTCTAAACAACTACTCACTGTCGGCTTTGTGCATGTTAACAGGAGGCTTGCAATAGAAAGGGGAGGGTCCATAGCAAAAGAAGTTTGAACAGGCTATAACATGCACCAGTAAAATAAAGGCAAGTGGTGTCTAAGCACTGAAAAAAAAGCAAACAACAAAGGTAGGGTCATGCGTGAGTATTTGTCATTAGCAAAGAGTGCAGGGGTGCACAACCGTATACTGATAGTATCTAAGTCTCAAGCCTAAGCAATATGAAGTAAGCAATCACAAACATATGAAAAAACGAGATGCAGTGGCAGACAATTCACACAAATTATATCTAGTGAATTGCGAAGTAGACGTATTTCAAACAAATCTTATCGTAAGCAAAACTTACATTCGGTTCGATGAAGCGAGAGCAGAAATGGCAGACGGTTTGGTGACCGGCCACGGGGATGAGTTGCTAACCTTTGTTTGCAATCCTCTTCCACAACTGCGCATCACATTGGATAGGGGAAGAGAAGCAACTATGGACTGAGATGGACGGGCGAGCTGTCGGAGCTAGGTTGGGTTCGTCAGCGACGAGTTTTGGGTAAGACTCGCAACTACTGCTGGTGCTCACGAGGAGGCATGACATTGGGTTGGCCTGCGGTGGGAAAAACGATGGATCTCGTGGGAAGAAGGGTGGAGCTGCTAGATTCAGTAATGAGGCGATGGTTCAGTTTTTGGTGGTGGCGCTCGTGGTTGGAACCGATGTGGAGGCGGCGGCCGGAAAGAAGCGAGGATGAAGGGAGTAAGACCAGGCTTCTTCTTCGAAAATTGGCACGATGGAAATTTGAGAGAACTTAATTTGGGGAATTGAAATTTGATTTTTGGTGGATGGTAAACAAGCGGCTGTTAAAAATAAGAGGGGAGGAGTTGTTTTTGTCTCTAAACGAGGAAAAAAGGTTATGCTCTTTTATAAACCAAACACAGGAGACCAGCAGAAAAATGGAGACAACACATGTTATACGGAACAGAGCGGTAAGGCCAAGTGTTGTTTTGCATAGTAAAATGAAGACAAGTGGTAGAAAATTTCAGTAAAAAAATTTCTAGGCATTGCAGCCAAATATTCGGCAAGATTGTTGATAGATATGGTTGAATTCAAACATTGGGTTGAACGAAAGAAAGTGGTTTGAACATAGTGTTTGGCTGAAATAGGAAGCACGGTTGAACAATCGCTGCTAGTGAATGGTATACAACGTTATTTGTTTTCAATGAATTTAATTCCAACAATTTATTATCAATGAAATAATCGCACAACATTTATCAAACGATGAATTTGAGATAACTGTTAACATGAACGAATGGATACGCAAACCCAGTTCATGATTCATTATGTCAAACGGTCAAACTGTCGTAAATATTTATCAACTGGTTAAATTAAGTAAACGCCATTTATTATGGAAATCAAATTCTTTATTTAAATTTAAAATTTAAATCTTACACATTACAATGAATTATATTTTCCCTTTATTTAAATAAATCCAAACTATGTCAAACGTTAGTTTTGACAAACGCTTATGCTGAAATAAATTTATGAATGGAATTTCATTATTAAATATATATTCAACTATATCCAAAAATAAAGGAAATCCCAAATCTTACGTCAAAAATCCAATATAAATATTTGTATACGTTAATTCTTATTTAAATTTAAATTTTAATCGTCCAAATTCCTGGGTCGTTATCGTTGATAGAGGTACGAAGCAGCTTGGAAGCAAATCAGTTAACTTAGTCAATGTGCAGTGGGATGACGATGACCGAGATTGTACTTGGGAGATGGAGGAGAGCATGCGTGCTTCAAATCCAGAATTATTTACCCATGTAATAGTTCGTTGAATTCATTTATCTATACCTATTCGTTTGTTATTCATTCTTTGATCGATTCCTTTTCGAGGACAAAAAGCTTTAAGTGGAGAAGGATGTAACGATCTCGAAATTTTAAAGGATTAAAAATGAATAATTATTTCAAAATATCGAAAATAAAAATTTATTTTATTAAATTTCTAAAATTTAATGTCCATGATTTCAACATCTATAATATTTAGTGTGTTTAGACGTAGTGCACATTCACAAAAATAAATAAAAATTGCATAAAACAGTATAACGTTCGTTAGCGCATTCACTTCATTGTCCGTTCATGTCCATATAAATAAATAAATAATAGTAAAAGAAAAGAAAACCAAATGTGAAGAGCAGCAACTCCTCTCTGGTGACCCGCGCCTGAGCTCCGCCAATTGAGCCGCCAACACTCCGGCCACTCATCCGAACCCTTCTGGCATCGTGAACTAGGTAGTGCGTGATTTCTTCCATTGACAGTATATAAATATTTAAACTATATTCTTTACTTTGGCCTTAGGCTATGATAATAACCAACGTATGTAACAGTATGGGACTAATTTGCATACACGCTGTATCCGTTAAGATTTGGTCTTTATGCAAGGCAGTAAAGACGAAGTATACATGCGGGTCTTGATGGGTGGTGTTGTGTCTCTTTAGTGAATTTGCTAGTTCATTCAAGATTGATCCTTTCTATTTCAAACGAAAGAGGAATATAGCTGAGTAGTTGGATGTGTGACTCAAAACAGAGAGGTCATTAGTTCGAATCCGGCTGTAGCACCTTGGTTTTGGTCAATTATTTTGACTGAAACCGTTTGCATAAATTTTCATATGAAATTTTAGTCCGCGTTTCTAAATAAAAATCGTGCTTTTGTGCTAGGTAGTGAATTTATCCTTGTAGCCGTTAGCGTCATTCTACTCATACCGTGTCTTCTCTTTTTGTCATGGAAGGTGAGTTACCTCACTCGCGACTAATTGATTATTAAATGTATTAAACGTTTGAGATGTTGAATGGAATGTTAGGGTGCTCAAGATTTGTTTGCTTTGTGATTGTGCACATGGGACACACACCATTATCTCATATGACACAATATGGATGTATGCGTGATATGCTATGTTTCTTTTTTCACCATGCAAGTTCCCTTTAGATTAGAAAACCACTACGGGTTGAAATGATACACACCCAAACTCCTCTTGTATTCGAATCGATTTGGGATGCGGGTTGAAATGATACATACCCGGGATTCAAATATTTATAAAACAGATTGAAATGATAAATATCCGTATCACTTGACCATAAGATAGAAAAATTATATACGGACATTGTGGTCAATAAAATAAAATATTTTAAAATATTATATTGATTTTGTAAATAGAAATTTTAATGAATTTTCCATATGGCATACAGAAGTGTTTAAAGGAATTTTTTTTCAAACTTAACCTGAATTTGTAAGAAATACGGTTTAATGTAAATAAGATTTGAAAGTGAACATGCAAGTCAACATTTCAATTTAAGTTTCTTTTGACCAACTTCTACATAAGTTTTGTATTTTAATAATAAATTTAATAACATGAAAATCTAACATTTTATGCTTCAATATAAAAAGGATTTTAAGTCTTGTTAAATGTTTTAGAACTCATTTTAATATATGATTTATCCAATGATTTTTTGCCATTTTAATGTGAGAAGGATTTATCAAAAATGTAAATTTGTTAAGTTCAAGTTTAAGAGGAATATGCTTACCTAAGTCATGGTAAATACGAGTTTTTTAATAAATTTGGAATTTAGCAAATCTTCCTTTGGTTAATAACATAAGTTGAAATTGTTTGGAAATTATTAAAAAGGGAATTTGATTTGAATATGAAATCTAGTTGGGAAAAAAAATTGTGAGACACAGATTTAGAATGGATTGGATTAATATTTTTGAATAGAACTATAATTTCATAAAAGAAATTTTTCGCATTACTTGATTTTGTAAATATTCTTTATAACTTAATTTGATCACTTCAACCATATATATTTTATAATAGTTTTACACTATATATATATATATGTATATACATTAATTTAAAATTTAATATATCTATACTATTTTTTAAAACTTAACTATTCTAAACATATTTTATAAATTTGAAAATCTATGTCTAATCCAGTCTAGTGAATCCAAAGGGTAATATAAAGGATTTCAAGCAATAACGATATTTCGAGGAAGTTGAAACTTTAAACCTAATGGTTTGTGAAGATTGGATTTGTAATTGTAATCGAACCAATGGTAAATTATTGAATAATCGATTTTTAGGGAATATTTGAAATAATCGATTTGCGATACTTGAAATATGATTTCAAATCTAATGGCCATGGTGTGAAAAATGTAAACGTTTGGTTGTTAAAGATACCGGAGTCGGTAGATGTCATACTTGCTGCCAATACCGATACCACTTCAACAATTGTGTATGCGGTGGAGTTCCAGAAAATAAGTAGGATGGTATGGAGGCGATTACTGGATTTGAAGAAAGAGAACACTAATGGATTGGCCTTGACCTTCGGGTCATAATTAAAATGACTAAAACATGAGCCATACCCGGGTTAAGTGAGGTAGCACCTCTGATCCAACACTCTTCTTCGATACCATCTCTATTACTATGTGATTGATTTGGGGCGCTCCTTGATTATAGGAGTGTTGTTCGAGGTGGGTGGTAGTTGCCACTCTGCGTTACCACTGGCTCGAGGGCAATAATTCGGTAGAATCCTACCGTGGATATTCCTCGTGTGCCTTGTCATATTATCTTTATCGAGCCCCCTACGATTTCGATTTGTATCGTACCTATGGAGTGCCCTTTGATGCCATCGGGTTACGGTGGGTTTATGGTACTGTATAGACTACGGTATTATAAACGATGTAAGGGTAAAAGTGTAATTCCGCTTACACTATTTTGATTATATTTACTTTACTGAATAGACACTATTATAATAGCGTACTGTTGCATAGATATTAGTTTCATGGATTCTTAGAGGGAATCCCAAACATCCTTTAAGTTATTGTACATTTCATTAAACACTTCATTTGAGTTAATTCACTTATATGAGACTGTTAGTCCTGGCTCGAGTATATTGTTTCTTTGAATGTATGCTTAGGTCAGCTTGGGCACCACAGCCGTTCGTGACGCACTTTGGAGGTTGGCATCTTATTTGGATCCTTCGGTTTTCAGCTACCTTGTTATCTATTATCCAGTCTTATTATCAGTATTTATATGTACTCTCTCTACGTATGAGCTTATGACTCATTATGTACTATTATGTATCATGTAAAAATTTATGTACTATTATGTTTTCGCTTCGAGTTACTCTGCTTATTTTTCTATTATTCTGTGTTCGTATTTTCGTTTACCTCAAAAGTTAAAATAACAATCCACTATTTTAAGCAGTTCAAGTTTGACATGTGTGTTTTTATTGTCAATTTGAACAGTTTGATAAAGTGGGTCATTACATCGTGGTTATCTTATTCCCAACCATTAAATTTACTGTTCTTATATATATATATATACTTAAAACCAATTAGATTTATGCACTTTTACAACACTTATCTAGGAAGTCTTTCGTTGTCCTTGATCGCCATAAGGATTTTTTTTCTTTAACTAAGTCATTTAACTTCAAGGTTTACAATTCACAAGTTTTGCTTGTATATAATTACTCCAACAGAACTTATGAATTCATAAATTATTGAAATTTCCTTAATATGTCGTTATCAATTTACATATAACCCATTTCCATTTGATTTTCAACTTATTATTCAAATCAAGTGTTTAATACTTCTTACATTAAAAATGGTGACAAATCATATATTAAATAAGTTCTTAAACACTTAACAAATCTTTATAAAAATCCTTATATTGGATCTTGTGTCTAATTTAATTTTTTATATCACAAATCTAATTTTATGAAATTCAAAGTTTATGTAGAATTTATACATACACAATAGTGACAAGTAGACTAAAATTGTGAAAAAGGGAAATAGTAAATAGTGGGAAAAAGGCCAATATGGGTCACGCATAAGGGTGGTTTCTAACCTTAGTGAATATGGGAAACCAAACATGGCAAGAAGGAAGGGTTCTACCTTATAAACAGAGTAGTTTCAGTGCATGCTTCCCATGAATATAAATTTAATTCCTACATCGAAGGGTGCTACAATAGGTATCACAAGAAAGCTGTATATTACTTGCATGAAGTACAGGGGTACACCTTAAAAGTATGGCAACAGGGCAAAACCGAATAAGTGTCTACTGTTGTGGAAAAGGGAGGGTAAATACCATCGCAAAGGCATGCATGAGAAGAAAAATCAAAGTAGCAGCAAAGAAATAAACACAGTCCAGTGTACTAGTAGAAATTTATACATTTTGAAATATAACATTTTAATTTAACTTATCCAATTTATCCATCATCTCACTAACTACTATATTTTGCAATTGTACTTATGATTTATCTATGCAACGAACTAGGATTTTCGACTCCGAAAATCAACACACAACTGCCATGTTGACTATTCGAACATCGGAAATACCTGATCATTAATAGAAAGAAGTTAGAGGATGAGAATAGATAAGGTAGAAAATTAGAATAGAAGAAGGAGAAAAACACCATAGAACAAAATCAGAGTAACACGAATCTCACAGCGGAACGAATAAAATATATTATAACATAACTTTGAAATAAAACAGTATATATATACAATAACATTATCAGAGTACAACACTTACACACAGCGGAAATAACAATAGCTATATAATCCTGAATCCTTCTACTTCAAGCTCCTCCAAGAACATTTGGTTTAACTTTTTAAAATCCTTTTCAAAAGAAAAGGTAATCGTAAGACCGATCCACACATAAACACGAAAGGTTTTTACCTTACGATAACCCAAAACACTTTCAAAATTAATACTTTTCTGATACTATGATCGTGTCTAATCATAAGTAATTAACAATCTAGCAGAACGCTTGCATCTCACGTTCCACATATATAGTATACAAACAAAACCGCGGGCGTTTTTGGAGATTGGATTCCGACTATGACACGGTATGGGACCACCTGCCGATAGTGTATCTCTAGAGGTGAATACACTGGGTTCAACAAGAACGTCTTGCAACCCGGCCCACACATGGCCGACCACTCATTTCGCTTGAGTGTATCGAATGTATATCACCAATGGTTGGGAGCTACCCACCGTTTCCTGAAAAGGGACAGCATCGAAATAGATAAAAGAATGAAATGGATTTTCTCTAGATAGGTGATATACACCCTAATGGGAGCGACCCACGTAGCCATGCAGCCTGCCCGATTTCTGTCATTTCCCGGTTGATGAGGCTTGAGGTCATAACGTATCTTTTGGAACACCTGGCCACAATTCACTTTGAATGCCACATCGTCATACCCGCCAAATCACAAATTGATTTCCCCAAAAATACCACGGGAATAAAGCTAAGAGAAACAAATTTCTCCGCTACCAAACGTAAGTACGTTTGAAGAGATCAACTTACGCGATATGTTAGATATACTTTGTCAGACATTCATCCATTCACGTTGTCTTAGGACTGGACAAACCGAAGGCACTATTCTGTAAACAGGATAGCCCTTGCATAACTCCGTCTTTAATTATGTTCATCATATTTGATCACAACACTAACGTCCATATAGATGGTTTTCAGATAATGAATCTGATCCCGGTCTCTCCGTATTGACGACGGAAAAATGGTCAAAAACTTCGATAGTCGGTGATTTAACTATTGTAATGGCGCGTTTTGTTAGCTGTCGAATAATTAATTTATTTAATTATTTATTTATCGATTCGGCGATATCGATAACTTAAAGTACAACGTTCGAACTTATAATTTATAATTATAATTAAAACGAACTTGAAACGTCGTGGCAGTTCGCAATTTGGCGATTCGAACTTCAACTGAATATACAGAATCCGTTTTAAGTCGAATTTCTGTGAAACAAGAAACGTACGGATCTGTTGAACTATATTTTTCATATGGAAGAGAAAAATCGAGATTTCGTCGTGTAGATTTTGAGTTATGTCCAAATCAAATTTCAGAAAAGTCGCTGTAGAATTCCTTTATAATTTGCGACGCTTTATATACGTTATAAAAGAGATTTTTAGTATAAACTGAATACCGGGATAATTTAAAATCTGAAATATCAAACTGTAAATTCTGATATGATATTCTGGAGCTGTACGATATCATATGTGAAGATATACGATAATATTTAATTTTAAATATTTAATTTAATTATATTTAAATATGTTTATATATTTAAATAGGGTATTTAGAGCGTTAAAAATAGCCACTTTTGCATACGAAGTCGGAATTCGACGAAACTAGTTTTGTTGGATCCGCAATGTCAAATAGTTGTCAGATTCCAAGTTTGGTGATTTTTAGAGTCACTGTGTGGTCGTACGGATTTTTAAAGTGAAAAACAGTCGATATTCTAACGGTTAAAAATACGCTGTGTGAGCATACGGAGTCGGAATTCGACGAAACCAGTTTCATTGGGACCGTACTGTCGAACTCTAGCTACAGGTCCAGTTTGGTGATTTTTCGGTATCATATGCGGTTGCAGTGATTTTTAAAGACCAAAAATGAATATATAATCATTAAAATAAAATAGAAAATCAAATTAAAAATATCTCCCCCATTTTTTTCTATGATCAAGAACAGGCCACTTTTTCCTAAACTCAACCGTGCGTTTCTCTCCTCAAAACAACAGCCACGATTCATTTCTCAAACAATTCACGTGGCCTCACAAAATCCTCACAAAAATCAAAGAAAATCCTATAAATAACGAAAACTATGTAATTGAATTCTTTGATGGATTTCCTTCAGATATACACCTTTTTCACTTGGTTCGACGTCAGTGTGGAGCTCGAGTTTTTGTATAGTGGACGCTAGGGCATGGGGTCGATGCCGATGTGGAGGGAAATAGGCCGAGGCGAGGTCGTTGTGGCATTTCTGGGGTGAAGGAGCAGCTGATGGTGGCGTCGAGAGGGATTCCGGTGGTGGGAGTAGGAAAGCGGCAGTGGGAGGCGAAGGTGAGATCAGCAGTTCGGTTTTGGCTAGGGGGCATCGGAGTAGGGTTCAGGGTGATGGCCAGGTGCGGGGTAAGGTGGCGAGGTCAGTGATGGCGTCGGCGCCGGAGATGGATGATCGGAGCGCCTGCTATGGAGGGTCAAAATGCGGTCAACGTTTTGAATAGGAGGAGCAGGTCGTCGAAGTGATTTGGGAAGAAAGGGTACTACAGTGCGGGTTTGGTTTTTTTATAAGGGGTAAGTGGGCTTTAATGAAGGGGCAAGGCCCATTTGATCTTTATCCAAGTTTTAATTCGATTTAAATTTATATCGACTTCTAAAGATCATATCTCCTACATACGATATCAGATCGACGAACCGTAAGTTGCGTTGGGACCGTATGGACGGACACTACACAATGGGACTGACCGCGAGTCGATTGGAGCACGTTACAATTTATG
The DNA here is from genome assembly GCA_030737875.1 of Allium sativum. Classification (NCBI taxonomy): domain Eukaryota; kingdom Viridiplantae; phylum Streptophyta; class Magnoliopsida; order Asparagales; family Amaryllidaceae; genus Allium; species Allium sativum. Next base: position 463,265,542 of record CM060915.1, on the reverse strand, counting down.
GCGAAATAAATTGTCCGACTGAATCAAATAACGCAAACCGTTATTTAACGGCTAACGCGAAAATGTGAGTAAAACTCACTAACTCTCCTCAGTTTATATTTTTATATAAACTGTATTAAATGATTTGATTGCTGTGTATTGATAGTTTGGACTGTTAAATAGATTTGATTGAAACATAGATATAGTTATATATATAAACGACAATCAAATATTGATTCAGTTCATCAGTATATTTCATGTTGGAATGAAATTGATGTATATTTTATTGTGTAACATCTGTGGATGCAGGGAAACAGGTTGGAGGAATCCGACTGGATTCCTCAACATTTATTTTACCGTTTTTCATATATTGTGATATATGATGTGTTATGAAATCTGTTATTGATTTCATATGTTTGAATGATACCGATCATTGTTATACGACACGTTAAACACCGTAGGTGATACTAGAATGTAAAAAGGGAATTTTCAAAGTTTATATTGAAAATGAATTTATTTATAAAATCGAAGGATTTTATAAAAGAAATATTTATTTAGAAAATAAATAGAATATTTTAAAAGGAAATAAATAAAGGAACATTTATTTAGATTATAAATAAATGAAATAAAGGAATATTTATTTAAGGAATAAATAAAGGAACACTTATTTGAAAAATAAATAAAATTTTACATGGATAGGTTTAAACTCGTGCTTCGCACACGGTATAACACAATATGGATTTAAATGAGATATTAAATAGGAAATCTGTTTTAAACAGATAAATTGAAGTAGATTAATTTATAAATAATGTTTTATAAATTAAATAAATTATTTATCATTGATAAATGGAATATATATAAGTCTGGACTTACATAGAGAAGTAGAAACGTTATTAAAAGGACATTTATAAAGTGAAGAACCGTTACTAAAAGTAAATCTTTATAAATGGATAAACGTTGTAAAAAGGAAATCTTTTGAAATGAATAAACGTTATAAAAGGGAGTTAATCAAATTTAGTTATTCGAAATGAGTTATTCGAATTAGATATTTGAATAGAGTTAAACACATTAGAGTTATTCGAATTAGTTATTCGAATAGAGTTAAACACGTAAGAGTTAATTGAATATTAGTTATTCAATTTGAGTTAATCGAATTTAGTTATTTGAGAAGAGTTAAATCGAATTTAGTTATTCGAAAGGAGTTAATCAATTTGAGTTAAGTTAATCGATTTGAATTAAGTTGAATCGAAATGGAGTAAATCGATTAGAATTAAGTTAATCGAGTTAGAGTAAATCGAATATTAGTTATTCGAAGGTAAGTTATTCGAATAGAGTTAAACACGTAAGAGTTAATTGAATATTAGTTATTCAATTTGAGTTAATCGAATTTAGTTATTCGAGAAGAGTTAAATCGAATTTAGTTATTCGAAAGGAGTTAATCAATTTGAGTTAAGTTAATCGATTTGAATTAAGTTGAATCGAAATGGAGTAAATCGATTAGAATTAAGTTAATCGAGTTAGAGTAAATCGAATATTAGTTATTCGAAGGTAAGTTATTCGAATTAGTTATTCGAAGGAGTTAATCAATTAAGTTATTCGAATGAGTCATTCGAAGGAGTAAATCAAATTAAGTTAATCGATTAGAGTTGAGTTAATCGATTTGGGTTAAGTTAAGTTATCAAGTTAAGTAATCGAGTTAAGATTTATCGAGTTAAGTAATCGAGTTAAGTAATCGAGTTGAGATAATCGAGTTAAGAAAATCAAGTTGAGTTAATCGAATAAGTTATTCGATAAGAGTAAATCCATTTAAGTTAATCGGATGTTAGTTATTCGATAAGAATTGACACATTTAAGAAAATCGAATATTTGTTATTCGATAAGAGTTAATGAAATAGAGCCAACCAAGAAGAGTTATTCGAATATTAGTTATTCGATAGGAGTTAATCGAAATAGAGTTTATCGAATATAAGTTATTAAAAAGGGAGAGTTAATCGAATAGAGATTACTCGAAAGAGAGTTATACGTCGAATTCGATTATAGCGAATTCGGGAAAGTACTATTTACTTTCCAGGGTTTAAATCAAGATTTAGTTATTGATTTAGAAATTAGGTGTCTGTTAAATTATTCGAGTTAGGAAATAAATTTATAATTTAGGTTAGATATTTTAGGGGTAGGAATTATAACGTTATAGTTATAATCAAACACTGTCATATAAGAAGTGGATTCGTAACCTGAATCCGAGAATTTGCGTAAACAGATGATTGTAAAAAGTGAGTGATGAGCTTCATCTATTTCACAGTAAAGGACGTTGTTCAATTAAGGTCTGCGAGGTAATTATACCCCAACTTGATTGACTTCAGAATTGACAAAGGAATAGTTGTGGTTCAATCTAAAAGGTTTATTAGGAATAAAGTTAAGGAATAAGCAATAAATGGATTAAGCGAAACGATGTTTTATACAAGGTTCATTGGAAATCCGTAAATGAGTTTTGGAAACGTTTTCCAAATATAGTCAGATATGTTTTCTAAACATAGAAAATGAAATGTTTTCATGATAAGAATTTAAGAAATAGAGTTAAGCAAATTCAGAAACTGACTGGAGAGGGTAAGTTGAACGGTTTTCTAAGTGACGATCTGATGTTGGTTTCGACCTTCCGGATTGATACTTAGAGAATTGTTCTCATACTAGTTACAGTTAGGGACTGATAGTTGCGAAATAATAGTGATGTGAAAATAAGCTATGGAAATGTTTTCCAATGATTAATAACATATATTTTCTAAATATATGAAATAAGGAAATATGAACATATGATGATTGATCGATCGAATTTCCATTTGGAAATAAGATCGTTGTTTGTACACCGACATGTTTTCATTTGATAGTTGAATCACAGACTATCAAAGTTTTGACCATATTTACGTTGTAAATATGGAGAGACCGGTTGGATTATTATCCGAAGAACCACTCCGTATTAGCATAAGCGTTGCGAATCAAGTACGCTGAAGATAATTGAAGACGGAGTGAAGTGCAAGGGCTATTGTGAAAAGCCTAGGTAGGATGGATTCACTGAATAGTGCCTTCGGTTTATTCAGCCCTAGAACAACGTATATGGACGAGTGTCTGACAAAGTATTCTTAACGAATCATATATGTTGATCTCTTTAAATGTATTACGTTGGTGGCGGAGAAATTCGTTTCTCTTAGCTTTTATACTCGTGATGCCTTGAGAAATCGATAATGATTTGGTGGGTATGACGATGTGGCATTCAAAGTAATTGAAGAAATAATCTGTCAAAGTGATAAACGTGACCTCAAACCTCACAACCGGGAAATAACAGAAGTTGGGCTAGGCGGCATGGCTAGTTGGGCCATACCCAAGCAGGGTGTATTATCACCATCTAGAGAATATTCAATTGTACTTCTTTATAATCTATTTCAATGATGTCCCTTATCGGGAAGGATGGTTGCTGATCCCAACCATCGGTGATAATATATTCGTTACACTCAAGCTAAATGAGTGGACGGTCATGTGTGGCCGGGTTGCAAGACGTTCTTGTTGAACCCTAGTGTATCTCCTCTAGAGTACACTGATCGGAAGGTGCTCCCATACCTTGTCTGTTGGAATCCAATCTCCAATAAGCGCTCACGGTTTTATTTGTATACTATGTATGTGGAACGTGAGATGCAAGCGTTCTGCTAGATTGATATCTATTTGTATTTAGACATTATTATAATATCAGAAAGATATCCTTTATTTAACCAAGTGTTGGAGTTTTATTCACACCAGTCCCATGACTGACCCGGAGTTTATTTTGTTTGTTTCCCTAAACTCTTGGGTGCCTAAATTTGTACGGGCAGTCAAGTAGTCGGGATTTTACAGATACACTTGGAGAGCTTGGAGCAGGAGGCTTCAGGATTATAGCTATTATTGTTCCACTGTGTTGTTAAGTGTTGTACTTTGAAATGGTATGTATATACGAGTACTGATTTGTATTTCAAAGTTATGTTATATTTTATTCGTTCCGCTGTGAGATTCGTGTTTACTCTGATGATGTAAGTTCTTCTTCTTCTTCTATTCTATTAGTTCTATCTTTTCTTCCTCACCCTCTACTTTCTTTCACTAACATCTCGGAATTTTCGACTCTCGAGGAGTCGAAAATTCCCAGCCGTTACAGTTGGTATCAGAGCTTAAGTTAAGTGATTACCTCGGCTCTGTGGCGTAATTCAGTAGAGATAGGATTAGTAATATCCTAGACTGAATTTGAATGTATATATACGAGTGCGTATTTGTTAATATAAAGTGATTTATATTATGGAGACTCATTGGTTGAGTGGCTTATGAATTCTGGTCGATCAGTTTGATCCACTGTATCGATAAGGGTTACTAAACACTCGAATACGATGAACCGTCATGGTATGTTTTGGAAGAGGGTAAATGAAGTAATTTTACCCGAAATATATTTGGTTATAAGAAAAATATATTGAAATTACAATATGTATTGGATGTGTTGGTTGTTATTATAATCGAATTAGATTAAAAAAAAGGGGGTAGAGTTAAATGCTCGACAAAAAGGTACAAGTTTATATCATATATGAGTTTGGATTTTATGAGCCGAATTGGCAAGCCGCTTGGCTATTTTGATTTCCTTTTGGATTGGAGGAGGCCTAGAGAGGCGAGTTGTGGTTTGACGTATTGAGCCGTACAAAGGAGGTTATGGCGAAATTTTTCGAAAATTTAAGGTGTTAGAAAATTTTCATAATTTTTGAAAATTTTAGTTGGTCGGAAATGAATTAATAAATTAATTAAAATTAAATGGGTCCAGTCGAAACTGAAATTTAGAGGTAAAAAAAAAAGATTTTTAAATCTAGTTAGTAGAGTTAGTAGCATTTTTCTAACTTAGCAATTTCGAGGACGAAATTATTTTAAGGGGGGAAGTCTGTAATGGCGCGTTTTGTTAGCTGTCGAATAATTAATTTATTTAATTATTTATATATCGATTCGGCGATATCGATAACTTAAAGTACAACGTTCGAACTTATAATTTATAATTATAATTAAAACGAACTTGAAACGTCGTGGCAGTTCGCAATTTGGCGATTCGAACTTCAACTGAATATACAGAATCCGTTTTAAGTCGAATTTCTGTGAAACAAGAAACGTACGGATCTGTTGAACTATATTTTTCATATGGAAGAGAAAAATCGAGATTTCGTCGTGTAGATTTTGAGTCATGTCCAAATCAAATTTCAGAAAAGTCGCTGTAGAATTCCTTTATAATTTGCGACGCTTTATATACGTTATAAAAGAGATTTTCAGTATAAACTGAATACCGGGATAATCTAAAATCTGAAATATCAAACTGTAAATTATGATATGATATTCTGGAGCTGTACGATATCATATGTGAAGATATACGATAATATTTAATTTTAAATATTTAATTTAATTATATTTAAATATGTTTATATATTTAAATAGGGTATTTAGAGCGTTAAAAATAGCCACTTTTGCATACGAAGTCGGAATTCGACGAAACCAGTTTTGTTGGATCCGCAATGTCAAATAGTTGTCAGATTCCAAGTTTGGTGATTTTTAGAGTCACTGTGTGGTCGTACGGATTTTTAAAGTGAAAAACAGTCGATATTCTTACGGTTTACAATACGCTGTGTGAGCATACGGAGTCGGAATTCGACGAAACCAGTTTCATTGGGACCGTAATGTCGAACTCTAGCTACAGGTCCAGTTTGGTGATTTTTCGGTATCATATGCGGTCGCAGGGATTTTTAAAGACCAAAAATGAATATATAATCATTAAAATAAAATAGAAAATCAAATTAAAAATATCTCCCCCATTTTTTTCTATGATCAAGAACAAGCCACTTTTTCCTAAACTCAACCGTGCATTTCTCTCCTCAAAACAACAGCCACGATTCATTTCTCAAACAATTCACGTGGCCTCACAAAATCCTCACAAAAATAAAAGAAAATCCTATAAATAACGAAAACTATGTAATTGAATTCTTTGATGGATTTCCTTCAGATCTACACCTTTTTCACTTGGTTCGACGTCAGTGTGGAGCTCGAGTTTTTGTATAGTGGACGCTAGGGCATGGGGTCGATGCCGATGTGGAGGGAAATAGGCCGAGGCGAGGTCGTTGTGGCATTTCTGGGGTGAAGGAGCAGCTGATGGTGGCGTCGAGAGGGATTCCGGTGGTGGGAGTTGGAAAGCGGCAGTGGGAGGCGAAGGTGAGATCAGCAGTTCGGTTTTGGCTAGGGGGCATCGGAGTAGGGTTCAGGGTGATGGCCAGGTGCGGGGTAAGGTGGCGAGGTCAGTGATGGCGTCGGCGCCGGAGATGGATGATCGGAGCGCCTGCTATGGAGGGTCAAAATGCGGTCAACGTTTTGAATAGGAGGAGCAGGTCGTCGAAGTGATTTGGGAAGAAAGGGTACTACAGTGCAGGTTTGGTTTTTTTATAAGGGGTAAGTGGGCTTTAATGAAGGGGCAAGGCCCATTTGATCTTTATCCAAGTTTTAATTCGATTTAAATTTATATCGACTTCTAAAGATCATATCTCCTACATACGATATCAGATCGACGAACCGTAAGTTGCGTTGGGACCGTATGGACAGACACTACACAATGGGACTGACCGCGAGTCGATTGGAGCACGTTACAATTTATGGTGAAATAAATTGTCCGACTGAATCAAATAACGCAAACCGTTATTTAACGGCTAACGCGAAAATGTGAGTAAAACTCACTAACTCTCCTCAGTTTATATTTTTATATAAACTGTATTAAATGATTTGATTGCTGTGTATTGATAGTTTGGACTGTTAAATAGATTTGATTGAAACATAGATATAGTTATATATATAAACGACAATCAAATATTGATTCAGTTCATCAGTATATTTCATGTTGGAATGAAATTGATGTATATTTTATTGTGTAACGTCTGTGGATGCAGGGAAACAGGTTGGAGGAATCCGACTGGATTCCTCAACATTTATTTTACCGTTTTTCATATATTGCGATATATGATGTGTTATGAAATCTGTTATTGATTTCATATGTTTGAATGATACCGATCATTGTTATACGACACGTTAAACACCGTAGGTGATACTAGAATGTAAAAAGGGAATTTTCAAAGTTTATATTGAAAATGAATTTATTTATAAAATCGAAGGATTTTATAAAAGAAATATTTATTTAGAAAATAAATAGAATATTTTAAAAGGAAATAAATAAAGGAACATTTATTTAGATTATAAATAAATGAAATAAAGGAATATTTATTTAAGGAATAAATAAAGGAACACTTATTTGAAAAATAAATAAAATTTTACATGGATAGGTTTAAACTCGTGCTTCGCACACGGTATAACACAATATGGATTTAAATGAGGTATTAAATAGGAAATTTGTTTTAAACAGATAAATTGAAGTAGATTAATTTATAAATAATGTTTTATAAATTAAATAAATTATTTATCGTTGATAAATGGAATATATATAAGTCTGGACTTACATAGAGAAGTAGAAACGTTATTAAAAGGACATTTATAAAGTGAAGAACCGTTACTAAAAGTAAATCTTTATAAATGGATAAACGTTGTAAAAAGGAAATCTTTTGAAATGAATAAACGTTATAAAAGGGAGTTAATCAAATTTAGTTATTCGAAATGAGTTATTCGAATTAGATATTTGAATAGAGTTAAACACATTAGAGTTATTCGAATTAGTTATTCGAATAGAGTTAAACACGTAAGAGTTAATTGAATATTAGTTATTCAATTTGAGTTAATCGAATTTAGTTATTTGAGAAGAGTTAAATCGAATTTAGTTATTCGAAAGGAGTTAATCAATTTGAGTTAAGTTAATCGATTTGAATTAAGTTGAATCGAAATGGAGTAAATCGATTAGAATTAAGTTAATCGAGTTAGAGTAAATCGAATATTAGTTATTCGAAGGTAAGTTATTCGAATAGAGTTAAACACGTAAGAGTTAATTGAATATTAGTTATTCAATTTGAGTTAATCGAATTTAGTTATTCGAGAAGAGTTAAATCGAATTTAGTTATTCGAAAGGAGTTAATCAATTTGAGTTAAGTTAATCGATTTGAATTAAGTTGAATCGAAATGGAGTAAATCGATTAGAATTAAGTTAATCGAGTTAGAGTAAATCGAATATTAGTTATTCGAAGGTAAGTTATTCGAATTAGTTATTCGAAGGAGTTAATCAATTAAGTTATTCGAATGAGTCATTCGAAGGAGTAAATCAAATTAAGTTAATCGATTAGAGTTGAGTTAATCGATTTGGGTTAAGTTAAGTTATCAAGTTAAGTAATCGAGTTAAGATTTATCGAGTTAAGTAATCGAGTTGAGATAATCGAGTTAAGAAAATCAAGTTGAGTTAATCGAATAAGTTATTCGATAAGAGTAAATCCATTTAAGTTAATCGGATGTTAGTTATTCGATAAGAATTGACACATTTAAGAAAATCGAATATTTGTTATTCGATAAGAGTTAATGAAATAGAGCCAACCAAGAAGAGTTATTCGAATATTAGTTATTCGATAGGAGTTAATCGAAATAGAGTTTATCGAATATAAGTTATTAAAAAGGGAGAGTTAATCGAATAGAGATTACTCGAAAGAGAGTTATACGTCGAATTCGATTATAGCGAATTCGGGAAAGTACTATTTACTTTCCAGGGTTTAAATCAAGATTTAGTTATTGATTTAGAAATTAGGTGTCTGTTAAATTATTCGAGTTAGGAAATAAATTTATAATTTAGGTTAGATATTTTAGGGGTAGGAATTATAACGTTATAGTTATAATCAAACACTGTCATATAAGAAGTGGATTCGTAACCTGAATCCGAGAATTTGCATAAACAGATGATTGTAAAAAGTGAGTGATGAGCTTCATCTATTTCACAGTAAAGGACGTTGTTCAATTAAGGTCTGCGAGGTAATTATACCCCAACTTGATTGACTTCAGAATTGACAAAGGAATAGTTTTGGTTCGATCTAAAAGGTTTATTAGGAATAAAGTTAAGGAATAAGCAATAAATGGATTAAGCGAAACGATGTTTTATACAACGTTCATTGGAAATCCGTAAATGAGTTTTGGAAACGTTTTCCAAATATAGTCAGATATGTTTTCTAAACATAGAAAATGAAATGTTTTCATGATAAGAATTTAAGAAATAGAGTTAAGCAAATTCAGAAACTGACTGGAGAGGGTAAGTTGAACGGTTTTCTAAGTGACGATCTGATGTTGGTTTCGACCTTCCGGATTGATACTTAGAGAATTGTTCTCATACTAGTTACAGTTAGGGACTGATAGTTGCGAAATAATAGTGATGTGAAAATAAGCTATGGAAATGTTTTCCAATGATTAATAACATATATTTTCTAAATATATGAAATAAGGAAATATGAACATATGATGATTGATCGATCGAATTTCCATTTGGAAATAAGATCGTTGTTTGTACACCGACATGTTTTCATTTGATAGTTGAATCACAGACTATCAAAGTTTTGACCATATTTACGTTGTAAATATGGAGAGACCGGTTGGATTATTATCCGAAGAACCACTCCGTATTAGCATAAGCGTTGCGAATCAAGTACGCTGAAGATAATTGAAGACGGAGTGAAGTGCAAGGGCTATTGTGAAAAGCCTAGGTAGGATGGATTCACTGAATAGTGCCTTCGGTTTATTCAGTCCTAGAACAACGTATATGGACGAGTGTCTGACAAAGTATTCTTAACGAATCATATATGTTGATCTCTTTAAATGTATTACGTTGGTGGCGGAGAAATTCGTTTCTCTTAGCTTTTATACTCGTGATGCCTTGAGAAATCGATAATGATTTGGTGGGTATGACGATGTGGCATTCAAAGTAATTGAAGAAATAATCTGTCAAAGTGATAAACGTGACCTCAAACCTCACAACCGGGAAATAACAGAAGTTGGGCTAGGCAGCATGGCTAGTTGGGCCATACCCAAGCAGGGTGTATTATCACCATCTAGAGAATATTCAATTGTACTTCTTTATAATCTATTTCAATGCTGTCCCTTATCGGGAAGGATGGTTGCTGATCCCAACCATCGGTGATAATATATTCGTTACACTCAAGCTAAATGAGTGGACGGTCATGTGTGGCCGGGTTGCAAGACGTTCTTGTTGAACCCTAGTGTATCTCCTCTAGAGTACACTGATCGGAAGGTGCTCCCATACCTTGTCTGTTGGAATCCAATCTCCAATAAGCGCTCACAGTTTTATTTGTATACTATGTATGTGGAACGTGAGATGCAAGCGTTCTGCTAGATTGATATCTATTTGTATTTAGACATTATTATAATATCAGAAAGATATCCTTTATTTAACCAAGTGTTGGAGTTTTATTCACACCAGTCCCATGACTGACCCGGAGTTTATTTTGTTTGTTTCCCTAAACTCTTGGGTGCCTAAATTTGTACGGGCAGTCAAGTAGTCGGGATTTTACAGATACACTTGGAGAGCTTGGAGCAGGAGGCTTCAGGATTATAGCTATTATTATTCCGCTGTGTTGTTAAGTGTTGTACTTTGAAATGATATGTATATACGAGTACTGATTTGTATTTCAAATTTATGTTATATTTTATTCGTTCCGCTGTGAGATTCGTGTTTACTCTGATGATGTAAGTTCTTCTTCTTCTTCTTCTTCTTCTTCTTCTATTCTATTAGTTCTATCTTTTCTTCCTCACCCTCTACTTTCTTTCACTAACATCTCGGAATTTTCGACTCTCGAGGAGTCGAAAATTCCCAGCCGTTACAACTATCTAAGAAAAAACATGTGTGCAAACAACGATATTATTTCCAAATGGAAAATCTATCGATCAATCATCATTCCACATTTATCTCTTTATATTAAATTATCATTAATTTATCCATTTACCCATTTCTATGTATTCGTAAATTCTTATTTCTAGATTTAGAAAATATACTTTATTAATCATTGGAAACATTTCCATGTTTGCTCCATTCCTTATTTTCTACCAGTACAAAGGCACGCCCGATGGACGTGTGCATAGACAACCGAAGCAAAAATGGGTTATGTGCAGAGATTAGTGGGAAAGGAAGAACATAGACCATATATGGATTGTAAAACTAGATTTAGGGGAACCACAACTGTGTACAGTTTCTTGGGGGTTGACCGTATGCACAGCAGTCCAATGTCATTAAAAAACTGGATAGATTCATGATAGTTGAAGTTATACGCACTGGACATAAACAGAAATACATATAAAAATAATGTACTAGGTACACAGAAGACACTGGAAGGTTTTTTATTTCAAGTACACATAAAAAATAATAGTTATTTCCAATATAGACATTACTAAATAGAGATAGATAAACGTGGATTGAGGTTAGCATCTGTAATCAGCATGTGTATTAACTTCGAATGTCTGGCCAGATACGCTGCAGCAAGTAACACATTCTGTAATCAAAAAAAAAAAAGAAGTGCAACAGAATTGAATTAAACTTTTTTTGTGAGTCATATGAAAATTTGCATAATAATATCGTGAGATCATCATACAAATCTATAAGTGCAATTGCATATGGGCAAAAGTTTTAATTAAATTAAAATTAGGAAGGACAAACCCAAGGAATGATTTCATTGTAGATAATGATCCATTGACATCCTCAAGTTATTGCTTTTCAATTTCTTCTTACTTTCCCTCAGGATCATGAAATCAACATCAAATTTAAATGATTTTGGAATGTGAAAGCATAGCTTAGGGACTGATGACTGAAGAACAATGCCAATGAAGGTAATACAAATATGATAGTGAAAAATAGCACCCTACTGGGGTATATAGCTCTTTATACAACTTGTTTAGAACCATTCGAATCATTGTCTTACCTGCGGAAATTACATATATAGCATTAGCATTTATAAAGTATATGAATTTAAAGAAAAAAATAGATATTTCAGGCCAACTAAGAAATCAATACGGTAAATGAGGCGTGCTTTGGTTGACCATCTTCTTCACCGTAGTCGTAATAAAACTTTTTGAATAGGCACGTGCACTTGCTGGTCGAATTATAGTGTATTCTTACCATTTCAGGACTGCAAAATGAAAGGGACGAACATGCTAATGTACAAAAGAAATCATATGTAGGAAGAATTTAGAGATATCCAACATGTTGACTTTTGTGTGTGTGTGTGTATATATATATATATATATATATATATATATATATATATATATATATTTCGCTCATATTAGATGTACTTTATCACCAACGTAATTTTCATATCTATAGTCAACATAAAGAATTGATAAACAATATCTGAAATATTATTACAGTCGAAGTATGATAAATATATAATATTAGATCAATTTCAACCAGATATCCGTACCTTTCAACTGTAGCCCACTTTGTTTCTCAAACGCTTCAGATGCCTCAAATGTTGTAACATAAAATAATGCAACTGCATATAGAACACAGAATTAATCTAGCACAAAGGAACACAGTGAGGCATGTATAATAGTAGAATTTGAAATAAATGACTTGCCTACTTTTTAAATATTTGATACTAATATATGAGAAGAATTCAAGAATAATAAACACTTACTGTGGGTGCTTGATCAATGGAAATGATATTGGACCTTTTCTCAGTATTTATGTATGCAAATATTGGTAGTTAGAAAACATGGCAGCAAATGAGTGGACAGTTTGAAGTGAACGTAGGTAAATTTGAATGGATAAATAATGTGTTTCAAGATACATGTATTATAGTAATTGCAGCACCGCAAACCACTTACTTCATGATTAGCATTAAATAAAAATTTGAACATTATCTAAAACGGTAAAGTTGGCTTAAAATTCAAAATTCATCAAATTATATCAGTTGGCCGATAATTAAAACAAAAAATGGCATATCTTTCTTCGAACTTTGGTTACATCGGTCTCTTTTCATCCACATCTTTAACATATATTACCCTATTTAGTATTTCTTCTGTACGGTTAAAGGGTAGAAAAAAATGAAAGTTGAATTAAGAGCTAAAGCAAAAAAGCAAGGAACATAGGCTATGAGTTACATAATTAGTTAACCAACTTGTTCGATTTGTAGAAAATAAAGTATTATCGATCCTCAAAATATAATAAAATTGCACTGAAAATATCTTAAGAGTCGTGAAAACAGAAAAGGACACAAATTGGTTTAGGAATGGCAACATCCGTTGACAAATTATAAGGGGGAAAACTAAGAAATTAAAATCACAATTTCTAAGTCATGGAAGCTAAATAATAATTTAAGCACAATAGTATGCAAAAGAGGGCAACTCAAAATCATCAGAAATACTTTTAATTTATTGAATAATCAAGGGAAATACAATCCTTTAAACCTGGAATATGATAAAGTAAGCTAATAGCAAAACATAACAATAAGAGTGTATTTATCACATGCTAGATAATGTGCATGACAAAGCATATGATTATCAGTTAATGTTAAAGCTATTATAAGAAGTTGTTAGGATAGCGTATGAACAAAGAAAAAAATGTGTACAACATTCATGTGATCTTTTAATAATAAAATTACTTAATTGATTAAAAACAAACCATATTAAGGTTTGGCTTCACCAAATCTATGAAGATCCTAATATACCATTGGCAGTGCCTTCTGGGATATCTAACAGTTTCATTCTCCTTTTCTTAAATTTCCAGTAATCTAAATAAGGTACTATAGTAACAGCAAAGATTTCTAACTAATTACTAATATCTTTGTTGTACGAGTTAGGCCAAAAGTATTTTCCTCTTGTTTAGAATTGACTAAAAATTTGGACATTGTTTAAGAAGTTTAAGTCTACTCCAAAATCCAAATTCATGCAAACAATGGAAGATATTACACCAAAAAATGTACCTTTCTTCAAACTTTCATGTCATCAGCCTCTTTTTGATCCATATCTTTAACAAATCTTTCCCATAATCCTGTTCGGTACCTCTTCTATAGAGTCAAAGAGAAAAAAATAAGTAAAAAATAACTGAGCTAAGAGCTTAAGTTATTGAAAATACATTTATAGCCGTGAAATAGAGAAAGCCATAAACTTGGTTTAGGGAAGGATGACATCCATTGACAAATGAAAAGGGAAAATCTACGAAAGTGGAATCACGATTTCTAGATTGTCAGAACTGAATGATAACAATTAGTGACATAAGCGTTCTTGTACATTATTTGTTTATTCAATGCTAGGAGTGGGAAACCCAAAGATCATTAGAAATACTTTATAAATTATTTAATGACCAAGGCAGATTTCAATCCTTTGAACTTGAAAATCCTTATATTTCATATCATGGCCTTTTATATAAAAAAATAATTTAAAGCCAAATCCTTATATTTTAGTTACCGTTTGAAGAGGAAAAACAATATCTGTAATTAAATGGAAAGCAGAGTAGAAACCATACTGGCATACGTTAACTATGTTAGTTGTGGAGAATTAGGTTAGCAAGTTAGAAGCTAATGCAGTAAACAATCTAAGCAGAAAATGACAAAAGTTAAAAAGATGAGAACAATGCGTAACATTGTAGATATAGCACTAAACTGTAAGAACCTAATTTGGACTAATGTACTTTTTGATACAATTGCAATTATGTCGCAAAAACTTATTGCTCGCTGGTTTAGATAAATAGCAATTGTGAGCATAATAATAAAGTACCGCAACCATAAACAAATAAACAAAGGATAATACCGTGTATTATACATTGCAGAAAGGTAATAAACAGAGAAAATCCAAACGACAAAGAACTGAAAATTGAATGTAAAGGGGTAAAAAAATACAAACCTGAAATCAAGATCTCTGATTATGCAAATAAACCTAGTTCACGTCATGAAGATAGTAGTATTACAATGAATAAATACAAATAAATAGGATGAAAGAGGGAGGAAGTAGGAATTTACCGCTAATGTCGTCGTCGAGGCGGAATATGGGTTCATCCAGTGGTAGATCTGAAGTGCAGCAGTAGATCCAAGAAAAAGCGAAGATTTGAAGCCAGTTTAACCATCGGTCGTTCGGTTACAGGATTTGGAAGGAATCTTGAAGATCTGGATAGGAGAAGACAGGAGGATGTGAAGATGTGAAGGATTTGAAGATCGATTATGCTGAAGCTTGAATAATGGTGCAAGATTGAGTCGCTTTAGTATTAGGAATGAGGAAGAAAGGATGTAGAAAAGAGAGGAATGGCGGAGAACACAGTGAGCAAATGAAGGAAATAAAAAACTATTTGGAAACGGCTTGACTAACCGCTGTGCAAGAGTGGGATGTAAAAGTGGTCCTGAGTGGGGGTCGAAAGTGGTACAAAGAAGAGATAGACGTTTTTTCCCTCAAATCTAAATTTTAGCCATGTTAATTTGTTAGGAGTAATATGGATCTTTTTGGAATTGCATAAAAGCTTCACCATCCTAGAAGATTTTCTTTATTGGTAGAGATATTAGAAAACATTTCTGATTCTTATTTGGAAAACATTTCCAAAAATCCTCCATTTGATTTAAACAGATGTTTAAATAAAACATCACTAAGCCAATTCAAACCATTACACTCATTAACTAAATTCACTTAACCAACCTTCACTATCGAACCTTACTCATCCCTTAGTTAAAAACGAAGTCAATCAAGTTGGGGTATAATTACCTCTCAGACCTTAACTGAACAACATTTCTAGCCTCGAAATAGACAAAGTTCACCCATTTAAATCTTTTAACCAACTTCCTTATGTAACTCAGTTTCTATTTACGCATCCACTTCTTTTACCAAAATCATTTGATTATAACGATGGTTTTATAATCCCATACTTTCGAAATAAAATAACTTAAATATAACTCTTCCTTATTAATTTGGATAAATAAACAAATAACTAATTTATTAATGAATAAATAAATCTTGGTTTTAAAACCGAAAGTAATTAGTACTTTACCTAATTCGATATAATCGAATTTCAACTTACAATTCTCTCTCGAATAATCTCTATTCGATAACTCCCTTTCGAATAACTATATTCAATTATCTCTCTTAGAATAACTATATTCGATAATCTCTCTATCGAATAAACTTATATTTGATAATCAAATATCAGTTTCAAACCGAATACTAATTTCCTTGTAAAATCCTGATTTATTCAATATATAATTTCTTCAAATAAATCATTTTTAAAACATTGGCTTAGTTGAATTCTAATTACAATTCTTTACGGATTTTATTTAATCCCTTTTTTTTACATTTCGAGCATCGAAATGGATTTCATCATTCCCTTTTCAAAACAACTCCAAATTTCCCATTTTATTTATCGTTGAATTTGAAATCTCAATTATCCGCTGATAATTATATTTTAGTTCATTTATAAACATTGTTTATAAATCACAACACTTGTTTTCCTTATTCAACAAGTTGTTTATTTCTAACCATTTGAAATCCCATCTCTGTTTAACTTCTATTTCAAAATCCCAATTTCCTTTACAAATGTTTTTATTTCTAAAATCTTTACTTAATTCCAATTTCTCACGTTGAATGTGAATAATATCCCTTTTATACAATCCCTTTAGTTTGATTTCGTATTTTAATACAATATCCCAATTCCAACTTCTATTTATAGATATATTTATACGAAATCTTATTTTTATTTCTAACACTTAAATCTCATTTAAAATTCCTTTTATAAATGCTGAGTTCACATTCTATTTAAAATATCGGTGTTAAAAACCGATCTCTACATCTCTATAGAAGTTCAGACTTATATATTCCATTTATCAAAAGATAAATATTCTTTTTAATTTATAAACATCGTTTCTAAATTTATTTGCTCAATTTATCTGTTAAAACAAATTTCTATTTAAAATCTACTTTGAAACCATCTCCACGTTTTTTTTATATCTTGCCAATTCCCCTTTATAATTCTATTTATTTTCATCACTTTATTCCATAAAGTGCTTTATTTACTTCTTATTATTTCCATTCAGTATTTTAACCAAAAACGGTCTTTTAGATTTCTGTATAGCTGTTAATAATTTATACAGAAGTTCTTTGTTAAATTTTCAAATATCTCCTTCTTTTTATAAAACCTTTTTGATTTCATAAAATTCTTGTTACAATATACGCTTCACAAATTTCTTTTTATAAAACCCTTTTTGATTTTAAAAAACTTCTAAAATTTAATATCCACTTCAAATTTCATTTTTATATAAAACCCTTTGATTTTATATAAATATTTCATTTCAAATTATAGTTTGAAATTTCCCTTTTTACATTCCAGTTTTTCTTATGGTATTGAACATACCATATAACAATGATCAGTACCATCCAACACACACAATCAATAACAGGTTATATACCACATCCTATGAAAAATAGTAAAATAAATGTTGAGGAATCCAGTTGGATCCCTCCGACCTGTTTCCCTGCATCCACTGATGTTAATCAACATAAATAACATGAATATGAAGTATTCTGATAAACAGAATTAGTATTCGATTAATGATTTATATATATATCGTTATCTGAATTTCAATCAATTAACTAGCAGTTCAACCAAACAGCCAACACACAGCAAACAACCATTATTTATCATTTCTAAAAATACGTTATAAAAATATAACTGAGAAGAGTTAGTGTGTTTTACTCACATTGGCGGTTTATCATTAAATATTTTTAACCGTTGTCGATTCAGATCGGACAATTTATTTTGCTATAAATTGTAACGGACTCCAATTCACTTCCAGTCAGTTCCATTGTGGAGCCACTGTCCATAAGATCCCAATGGATCTTGTTTCGCTGAAAACCGATATCGTATGCATAAGTTATATATTTTTAAAGTTAATATTTTTTTTGTATCAATTTAACTTGGATAATTTAAGTACGGGCTTTACCCAAACCAATCCAGCCCATTGAAATACCCGCACCCACCATCCTTGTCTTCCCCAAATACAATATCGCAACTCCAGTAATTTGCTCCACCAATTTGAGATCTTTAAGCAGCTCATTCTCTTTCATCCTTCCATGAAAATAAACAAACATTTCGCCATTCCCTTTCTCTTCCAGTACCCTCCATCTCCATACCATCAAAACTAAACTCGACACATTCTTCTCACCCGCGAGTTCCTGTTCCTGACTTCACCATGGCCGACGTTCTCCCCTACCGTACCCCCTCGTCTTTCCATTAAAATACAAACGACTTCCACCATCAAGTTTCTCTTTGCGGCCTCCACTTTCTCTACCTAGCTTCAACCAACTCGCAAGTTCCGATCAAATCCCAGCGTCTCTCCTTCACCCAGTAGGTCCGTGCAAGTATCGAACACAACCACCACCGATACTCATGAAAAATTGCATACAGGTGATACTTGATACCCTCAACTCAAATACGAATTTCAATTTAAACATTATTGCCCCAAAATCAAATAAATCCAAACCCTAGGAGTCGCTGTTACTATTGCAGCAAACCGAAACATTATCGAACCAAACCAAAAGTATATAGCAGCGATGAACAACTCTGTAGTAATCCAAAAATGCTTATTTGATGAATTATGGATTTTTATTTGATTTTGTTTTGAATTTATGAGGATCAAAATCCTTTGATGGTAGAAGGAGATGACGGCCACACTTTTTGACCACTGAAAAATCTGTCTAGGGTTAGGAAGTTAGGATGATATTTATATGTAAGTTAAATATTTTTTATTCTATTTTTATATTTAGTTTTATTGAATCGTTAATTCTGTTTGGCGTTTAAAATTTCATGTGATCACATACAACATTCAAAAAACATGAAAATCGACCTACAACTAGAGTTTGACACTACGGACCCAACGAAACTGGTTTCGTCGAATTCCGACTCCGTTTGCTCACACAGCGTATTTTTAACCGTCGAAATACTAACTGTTTTTCACATTAAAAATCTGTATGGCCACACACTGACCCCAAAAATCACGAAAATTGAAATCTAGCAATAATTTAATATTGCGGATCCAACAAAATTAGTTTCGTCGAAAACGGAGGTCGTTTGCAAAACTGGCTATTTTTAAAGCTCTAAATAACCCATTTAAATATATAAGTATATTTAATAATAATTAAATTAAATATTTATAAATAAATATTATCGTATATATTCACAATAGAATATCATACAACTCTAATTGGATTTATAACTTGATATTTCCAATTTCCCAGTTATATCGATATTCGATTTATATTCAAATCCTTTTAAAATATAAATAAATCGATATGAATTATAAAGGAATTCCATAACGACTATTTTAAAATTTGATTTGGACATAAATCAAAATCTACATGATGAAATCCCGATTTTTCTCTTCCATTAGAAAAATATACTTCACCGGCACCGAACGTTTCTTGTTTCACAGAAATCCGGCTTGAAACAGATTTTGTATATTCAGTTGAAGTTCAAATCATCAAATAGCGAACTGCCGCGCCATTTCGAGCTCGATTATAATTATAATATAAATTATACGTTCAACTGTCGTTCGAGTAATATTTTCATTATTCTAATTCAATTCTAAACTGAATTATATATTTTGAATTGTCCAATTCACACAATATTGTGAATTCTGCTATTTCTGATTATTTCAGAAATAATTATATTATTCTATTATTTATATTAATTAAATATTCAATATTATTTAATTCAAGTTATCGATGTTTCCAAATCGATATTTAATAATTAAATAAATTAATTATTCAGCCGTTAAAAATACGGGACGTTACATTCTTCCCCCCTTAAAATATTTTCGTCCTCGAAATTGCTAAGGTAGAAAACAAACCCAATTAACTAGTTAAAAATTATTTTTACTTTTAACTTTAGTTTCAACTAAATCCGTTTAATTCCAATTAAAATATTAATTTCAACTAATTTATTTATTTATTTCGATTAACGAAAATTTTCAAAAATTCTGAAAAAAAATTAACACCCGAAATTTTCGAAAAATTTCGCCATCACCTCCTTTGTACCGGTCAATAGTTCAAACCCCAACTCGCCTCTCTAGGCCCTTTCCTTTCAAAAAGAAAATCAAAAAGCCAAGCGGCTTGCTGATTCGGTGCATAAAACCTCATATGGAAATTTAAACATGTACCTTTTTGTCGGGCATATCATTATATCCTTTCACTTGCTTCTACCCAATACCTGCTGATCATATATCCACCTATACTAATCGATTTCCAATCAATTTCAATTAATCAAATCTCAACACAATTATTCGCTTATATCCAAACCTCATCTCATTTCAACTCAAGTTCCGTTTTTTCTTAACTCGTCAATCCCATATACTTAACTAAGTTAAGTTTCATTCCCACATTCCATTAACTAATTCCTCTAATCAGTTATCTTCATCCCAAAATCACAATTCTGATTTTTATTCCAAAAATCAAGCCATTTACTCAACCGAGTCCAATTATATACAAAATTCCAATCTTACTCGATTACTCTATTTCAATTCAATTTCCCCTTAGCTGGCTTTAATTTCAATTTTAATTTTCTTTCCCAAATTACTTTAAATTTTGTTTTTATTCAAACAATCTTTTCCTGGAAGTTTTAAATAACTTTTCTTTTCACAAAAATCAAATATTCCTTTTTGGATTTCAACCAACTTGCTTTCCTCAAATAATTTAAAACAATTTCTTTGGCAGTAATCCGTCACTTACAACTCGAAAATGAATACTGATGATGTGGCCCGCATCATCAGAGTTATTTCCCAACTATTGAAGTGAGTTCAATACTATATCACTTATCAAACCATATTTAAACATTTTCATTTTGAACCTTATTTCAAAATACCAAACACAATGCTTGTAAAACAATTTAAAATCTCCCAGGATTTTAAAATTCTCATATATTCAATTCAGTCCATTTATAAACACTTATTCAAATTTCCAGAGTTTTAGTTTCAATCATGATTTAAATTCAGATTTAATCCATCTGATTTTGATATTATACGAACTCTAATTGGTTATTTATATAACCAACCAACACATCCAATATACTATAATATTTCAAATATTAATAATTCTTTTATTTTAAAATATAATTTGGGTAAAATTATTTCATTTACCTCTTTCAAAACATACTGTGTCAGTTTATCGTACTTGAGTGTTTAGAAACTCCTATCAATACAGTGGATCAAACTGATCGACCAGAACTTATAAACAACTTAACCAATAAAGCTCCACAATATAAAATCATCCTTATAATAAAATCTACAAGTACATTCTCTCGTTTATATATATTCAAACTCAATCTAGGGTATTACTAACCCCATCTCTACTGAGTCACGCCACAGAGCCAAGGTAATCACTTAACCTTCAGCTCTGATACCACTGTAACGAACTGGGATTTTCGACTCCGAAAATCAACACACAACTGCCATGTTGACTATTTGAACATCGGAAATACCTGATCATTAATAGAAAGAAGTTAGAGGATAAGAATAGAAAAGATAGAAAATTAGAATATAAGAAGGAGAAAAACACCACAGAACAAAATTAGAGTAACACGAATCTCACAGCGGAACGAATAAAATATATTATAACATAATTTTGGAATAAAACAGTATATATATATATACAATAACATTATCAGAGTACAACACTTACACACAGCGGAAATAACAATAGCTATATAATCCTGAAGCCTTCTGCTTCAAGCTCCTCCAAGTATACCTGTGAAGACCCGAAGTACTTGACTACCCGTACAAATTTGGGCACCCAAGAGTTTAGGGAAAACAAAACAAAATAAACTCTGGGTCAACCATGGGACTGGTGTGAGTAAACTCAAATCATTTGGTTTAACTTTTCAAAATCCTTTTATAAAGAAAAGGTAATCGTAAGACCGATCCACACATAAACACGAATGGTTTTTACCTTACGATAACCCAAAACACTTTCAAAATCAATACTTTTCTGATATTATGATCATGTCTAATCATAAGTAATTAACAATCTAGCAGAACGATTGCATCTCACGTTCCACATATATAACATACAAACAAAACCGTGGGCGCTTATTGGAGATTGGATTCCGACTATGACAAGGTATGGGACCACCTGCCGATAGGTATCTCTAGAGGTGAATACACTGGGTTCAACAAGAAATTCTTGCAACCCGGCCCACACATGGCCGACCACTCATTTCGCTTGAGTGTATCGAATGTATATCACCAACGGTTGGGAGCTACCCACCGTTTCTGAAAAGGGACAGCATCGAAATAGATAAAAGAATGAAATGGATTTTCTCTAGATAGGTGATATACACCCTAATGGGAGCGACCCATGTAGCCATGATGCCTGCCCGATTTCTATCATTTCTCGGTTGATGAGGCTTGAGGTCATAATGTATCTTTTGGAAAACCTGACCACCGTTCACTTTGAATGCCACATCGTCATACCCGCCAAATCACAAATTGATTTCCCCAATAATACCACAGGTATAAAGCTAAGAGAAACGAATTCCTCCACCACCAAACGTAAGTACGTTTGAAGAGATCAACTTACGTGATCCATTAGATATACTTTGTCAGACATTCGTCCATTCACGTTGTCCTGGGACTAGATAAACCGAAGGCACTATTCTGTAAACAGGATAGCCCTTGCATAACTCCGTCTTCAATTATTTTCATCATATTTGATCGCAACGCTAACGTCCATATAGAGTGGTTTTCAGATAATGAATCTAATCCCGGTCTCTCCGTATTGACGACGGAAAAATGGTCAACAACTTCGATAGTCGGTGATTTAACTATCCAAGAAAAAACATGTATGCAAACAACGATATTATTTACAGATGGAAAATCTATCGATCAATCATCATTCCACATTATCTCTATAGATTAAATTATCATTAATTTATCCATTTACCCATTTCTATATATTCGTAAATTCTTATTTCTAGATTTAGAAAATATACTTTGTTAATCATTGGAAACATTTCTGTATTTGCTCCATTCCTTATTTTCTATATTAGAAAACATTTCTGATTCTTATTTGAAAAACATTTCCAAAACTCCTTCATTTGATTTAAACAGATGTTTAAATAAAACATCACTAAGCCAATTCAAACAATTACACTCATTAACTAAATTCACTTAACCAACCTTCACTATCGAACCTTACCCATCCCTTAGTTAAAAACGAAGTCTATCAAGTTGGGGTATAATTACCTCTCAGACCTTAACTGAACAACATTTCTAGCCTCGAAATAGACAAAGTTCACCCTTTTAAATCTTTTAACCAACTTCCTTACATAACTCAGATTCTATTTACGCATCCACTTCTTTTACCAAAATCATTTGATTATAACAATGGTGTTATAATCCCATACTTTCGAAATAAAATAACTTAAATATAACTCTTCCTTATTAATTTGGATAAATAAATAAATAACTAATTTATTAATGAATAAATAAATCTTGGTTTTAAAACGGAAAGTAATTGGCACTTTCCCTAATTCAATATAATCGAATTTTAACTTACAATTCTCTCTCGAATAATCTCTATTCGATAACTCCCCTTTCGAATAACTATATTCGATTATCTCTCTTCGAATAACTATATTCAATAATCTCTCTTTCGAATAAACTTATATTTGATAATCAAATATCGGTTTCCAACCGAATACTAATTTCCTTGTAAATTCCTGATTTATTCAATATATAATTTCTTCAAATAAATCATTTTTAAAACATTGGCTTAGTTGAATTCTAACTACAATTGTTTACGGATTTTATTTAATCCCTTTTTTTACATTTCGAGCATCGAAATGGATTTCATCGTTCCCTTTTCAAAACAACTCCAAATTTCCCATTTTATTTACCGTTGAATTTGAAATCTCAATTATCCGCTGATAATTATATTTTAGTTCATTTATAAACATTGTATATAAATCACAACACTTGTTTTCCTTATTCAACAAGTTATTTATTTCTAATCATTTGAAATCCCATCTCTGTTTAACTTCTATTTCAAAATCCCAATTTCCTTTACAAATGTTTTTATTTCTAAATCTTTACTTAATTCCATTTTCTCAAGTTGAATGTGAATAATATCCCTTTTATACAATCTCTTTAGTTTGATTTTGTATTTTAAAACAATACCCCAATTACAACTTATATTTGTAGATTCATTTATACAAAATCTTCTTTTTATTTCTAACAGTTAAATCTCATTTAAAATTCCTTTTATAAATGCTGAGTTCACATTCTATTTAAAATATCGGTGTTAAAAACCGATCTCTACTTCTCTATATAAGTACAGACTTATATATTCCATTTATCAAAAGATAAATATTCTTTTTAATTTATAAACATCGTTTATAAATTTATTTGCTCAATTTATCTGTTAAAACAAATTTCTATTTAAAATCTACTTTGAAACCATCTCCTTGTTTTTTTTATATCTTGCTAATTCCCCTTTATAATTCTATTTATTTTCATCACTTTATTCCATAAAGTGCTTTATTTACTTCTTATTATTTCCATTCAGTATTTTAACCAAAAATGGTCTTTAAGATTTCTATATAGCTGTTAATAATTTATACAGAAGTTCTTTGTTATATTTTCAAATATCTCCTTCTTTTTATAAAACCTTTTTGATTTCATAAAATTCTTGTTACAATATACACTTCACAAATTTCTTTTTATAAAACCCTTTTTGATTTTAAAAAACTTCTAAAATTTAATATCCACTTCAAATTTCCTTTTATATAAAATCCTTTGATTTTATATAAATATTTCATTTCAAATTATAGTTTGAAATTTCCCTTTTCACATTCCAGTTTTTCTTATGGTATTGAACATACCATATAACAATGATCAATACCATCCAACACACACAATCAACAACAGGTTATATATCACATCCTATGAAAAATAATAAAATAAATGTTGAGGAATCCAGTTGAATCCCTCCGACCTGTTTCCCTGCATCCACAGATGTTAATCAACATAAGTAGCATGAATATGAAGTATTCTGATAAATAGAATTAATATTCTATTAACGATATATATATGTATATATATATATCGTTATCTAAATTTCAATCAATTAACTAGTAGTTCAACCAAACAGCCAACACACAGCAAACAACCAATATTTATCATTTCTAAAAATACGTTATAAAAATATAACTGAGAAGAGTTAGTGAGTTTTACTCACATTGGCGGTTTATCGTTAAATATCGATAACCGTTGTCAATTCAGATCGGACAATTTATTTTGCTATAAATTGTAACGGACTCCAATTCACTTCCAGTCAGTTCCATTGTGGAGCCACCGTCCATACAATCCCAATGGATCTTGTTTCGCTGAAAACCGATATCGTATGCATAAGTTATATATTTTTAAAGTTAATATGTTGTTTTATATCAATTTAACTTGGATAATTTAAGTACGGGTTTTACCCAAACCAATCCGGCCCATTGAAATACCCGCACCCACCATCCTTGTCTTCCCCAAATACAATATCGCAACTCCAATAATTTGCTCCACCAATTTGAGATCTTTAAGCAGCTCATTCTCTATCATCCTTCCATGAAAATACACAAAGATTTCACCATTCCCTTTCTCTTCCAGTACCCTCCATCTCCATACCATTAAAACTAAACTCGACACATTCTTCTCACCCGCGAGTTCCTGTTTCTGACTTCACCATGGCCGACGTTCTCCCCTACCGTACCCCTTCCATTAAAACACAAACGACTTCCACCATCAAGTTTCTCTTCGCGGTCTCCACTTTCTCCACCTAGCTTAGACCAACTCGCAAGTTCCGATCAAAACCCGGCGTCTCTCCTTCACCCAGCAGGTCCGTGCAAGTATCGAACTCAACCACCACCGATACTCACGAAAAATTGCATACAGGTGACACTTGATACCCTCAACCTAAATCCGAATTTCAATTTACACATTATTGCCCTAAAATCAAATAAATCCAAACCCTAGGAGTCGCTATTACTTCCGCAGCAAACCGAAACACTATCGAACCAAACCAAAAGTACATATCAGTGAAGAACAGCTCTGTAGCAATCCAAAAATGCTTATTTGATGAATTATGGATTTTTATTTTATTTTGTTTTGAATTTATTAGGATCGAAATCCTTTGGTGGTAGAAGGAGATGGTGGCCACACTTTTTGACCACAAAAAAAATCTGTATAGGGTTAGGAAGTTCGGATGATATTTATAGGTAAGTTAAATATTTTTTTATTCTATTTTTATATTCAGTTTTATTGAATCGTTAATTCTGTTTGGCATTTAAAAATTCGTGTGATCACATACAACATTCAAAAATCATGAAAATGGACCTACAACTTGAGTTTGACACTACAGACCCAACGAAACTGGTTTCGTCGAATTCCGACTCCGTTTACTCACACAACGTATTTTTAACCATCGAAATACCGAATGTTTTTCACATTAAAAATTCGTATGGCCACATACTGTCCCCAAAAATCACAGAAATTGAAATCTAGCAATAATTTAATATTGCGGATCCAACAAAATTAGTTTCGTCGAAAACGGAGGTCGTTTACAAAACTGGCTATTTTTAAAGCTCTAAATAACCCATTTAAATATATAAATATATTTAAAAATAATTAAATTAAATATTTATAAATAAATATTATCGTATATATTCACAATAGAATATCATACAACTCCAATTGGATTTATAACTTGATATTTCCAATTTCCCAGTTATATTAATATTCGATTTATATTTAAATCCTTTTAAAATATAAGTAAATCGATATGAATTATAAAAGAATTCCATAGCGACTATTTTAAAATTTGATTTGGACATAAATCAAAATCTACACGATAAAATCCTGATTTTTTACTTCCATTAGAAAAATATACTTCACCAGCTCCGAACGTTTCTTGTTTCATAGAAATCCGGCTTGAAATGGATTTTGCATATCCAGTTGAAGTTCAAATCGCCAAATAGCGAACTGCTGTGCGATTTCGAGCTCGATTATAATTATAATATAAATTATACGTTCAACTGTCATTCGAATAATATATTCGTTATTCTAATTCAATTCTAAGCTGAATTATATATTTTGAATTGTCCAATTCACACAATATTGTGAATTCTGTTATTTCCGATTATTTCAGAAATAATTATATTATTCTATTGTTTATATTAATTAAATATTCAATATTATCTAATTCAAGTTATTGATGTTGCCAAATCGATATTTAATAATTAAATAAATTAATTATTCAACCGTTAAAAATATGGGATGTTACAATCGATTTTAAGACCTTTTACATATATTAGTCTACTACTGTATTATCTACTTTCAACCTAGTTACTAAATTTCTTATATTTTACCATTTTATTTTAACTTTAAAGCTGTCTCATGTTAAACCTATTTTTAACCAAAACGACTTATTACAAAGTAACTTTATCATTTAAATTACTTTTACTTTTACCCGTATTTTTCTATACTTTGAATATAGCTTTCTTTCACATTATATAGCAAGTTTCCTTATGTAGTTTTTTACAATGATTTAAGTTTGCTTAATATTTTGACATTAGAAGTTTTACCAATTTGGTTGCATGATAAATTTTGTATTTGATTTATTAATAACCTTTTTGATAGATTTTCAAGCTTGTTAGAAATTGTAAAGTATTTTAATATCATAAGCTTTATTTATATGTTAGTCTTAATAAATTTTATAAATAAGATTTATTTTACTCAAGAAAATTTTACAACCTTCCTTTTCGAGGATGAAAAGTGCTAAGTGGGGGAGAATGTAACGAACCGGGTACCACATGTTATTCGCTGCTCCCTTTTTTACATTATATAACGCGTGCCTTTCCTCCTTCATGCACACCATAGTTTCTCTCTTCATTCTCCTTAATCACTGTAAAACGTTCCTCTCCAAATACAAGAATTTATAACTCTTTCCTCTCACAAAACTAAGACCGTCTTCCCTTACCCTTATAAAAAATCGCGTCTTCTCTAACACTCTTACTTGCTAGAGGTAGCGTGAACGTGATAGGGGGTTCTTGCCATGTGTTTGGTGGCGAGCAATGGCCTCTTACTCCTACACGTCCCTGAGCGGTTGGTCGTGAACTTGAGAGGGCAGCCGTAAAAGCAAGTGCGTGGTACCAATGTAATTCCACGATGGAGGTTAGCCGTCTGATGAGGGTTGCAAAGCCTAGTCCCGTCACAGCTGCCTCACTTTGATCATGATGTCGATATTATTGTTTAACATTTTCTAAGTCCATGCTGACTGCGTTACTTAGATTATATGTTTCAAACACTTTCAATTACTATGAAAAGCTCATTTATTGAGGCTCCGTTACCTAATTCGAATTCTAACACGGTTTCTCACGGCATGAAGGGGTGTACATGGATCAAGTCAAATTTCATGTGCTCAAGTGGGGATGTACTCATAGAAATTAACTATCAAATGTGTCTCAAGAACGTATGATGGTTCGACACAGAACACTTGGCCAAATTCATGAAATGTAGAATAACACTATTCAACATCAAATCGTTCGAATTCAAAGGATTAGCCAAAGCGAAGATGGGAAAATCAAATACACACAAGGATACAAGTATTAGCAATTCAATCATGGTAATTTTTTATCTTGAGTAAATCTTACTTCAAAATTTCATTTTCCCTTACATAATAAATAATGTTTTGCCAAGTGATTTCCACTGTATTCATTCATTCTTATTGGCAAACATTTAATTTAATCAATTTATTTGTTGTATTAACTTTATCATTCAACTTATTGTGTTCCACTTCATTTCATTTGATTCACTCATACGGTTCCGATAGGGGGGAAACGGTTTTCTCCCCCACTTAGACATTCGTTAAAAAAAATATGAAGCAAAAAAGGTAGTGAATCAGATTGATTCACGCCTTAATATATTAACATACGTGGAACCATACATACATCATTCATACATATACATTACATAAGCCACCCTAAACGCAGGCAAGTAATAATATACATAAACATGGCCTACCAAAAGAAGATCATTACATAATATCTACTACATTATACATATTAGAAACCCAAAATGGTATAAAGTCTTCGTCCATACAGAGCAGTAGTGTACATGTTGCATTTCTTCCCCTTGCCCTGTCATGAACCCTCGCTGCGATTGTATCCACATAATTCCATTTGCTAGTGCCTGCCCATTTCGAAAACAGAATGAAGAATGATGTATATTACTTTATTAGGCTTTCTAAACTTGAGTTTGAATTTTCTGTAGTTTCGTTCTTGCCAGAGAATCCACATATATGCAAAGTTAAGCAAAACAAACATATCACGTTTATGTGAATCAGCTAAAGTGTGAAAAGTGAAATACCAAAATGTAAATTGGTCCTTAATATAGTCACTCCAGTTTAGATTAATGTTAAGGTAGGCTAAGGATTTGGTCCAAACATAAAAAGCGTAGTCATTCACGCAGAATAGGTGCAAGTAGTCCGCATCCTCCTCATCGCAGAAAGCGCATCCACCCACTGCATTCACTCCTTTGCTACATAATCTACTTAATGTACTTAGTCTGCCATGCATAACTATCCACATATGAATCTTAACCTTTGCGGGAACCTTGAAGTGCAACATGAATTCAAAACCCATCAACCTTCTTCTAGTGAAATTCATCGACCTGTATATGCTTTTGACACCAAACAACTTTCTTTCTCCTCCTAACATCCATACAAATTTGTCTCTTTCGTCTTTTAGATTAACATTCCCCAGCATACTAAACAAGCGACATAATTTTTATGAAGCATTACCAGCCACAATTCTGCAGAAAGACAGTTTCCACTTAAAGTTAGTCGCATCCGCATTGTACATCTCTCAAACAGTGTAATGCTTGTTATATGCAATCCCAAACAGCTCAGCAAATTCAACACAAAGAGGGATAGAAGTTAACCAACAGTCCATTTAAAAAGATATGTTGAAACCATTTTTCACCACAATCTTGGTTCCAGTCTTAATCCATTGGAAGTTGCACATGACACCCTTCCAAAATGTAGAGCAATGAGAGAAATCTGAGTTCCAATCAAATCTACCATTATACCATGCATTTATAATCCATTCCTTCCAAAAAGTTTACTTGTCACTGATCGTTGTCCAAAGCCACTTGCAGAGACGGGAAGAATTCATTTGTTTTAAGTTTATAATTCCGAGTCCTCCTTGATCTTTCGACATGCATATCTGCTCTCATGAAATTAGACAACTCAACTTCTTAGTTTCCTTATCACAAGTCTAGAAGAAATTTCTACGTATTGCATCAATTTTGTTTATCACCCAACCAAGACATTTATAAATGACAGCCAGTATAGCGGAGTCGAAGACAAGACTGAGTTAACTAACACAAGTCTCCTCGCCCTTGATAAAGAGTTTCTTTTCCACCTCGCCAATCTAGTGTCAATTTTCTCTATCAGATGTTGCCAATCCTTCTTCATCGATTTCTTTGGCCTGATGCACATCACCAAGTAACTAAGTGGAAATTCATGACATTCGCTAAAATTTGATTAACAACTATGGTCTAATATAAAAAATAGGGTGATATTTTCAATATATTTTAAATATCATTACTTAACAAATAAGCTCACTTACATATGCTTTCTAAATTTTACCTTTCAATTCTTTAAGTGAGATTCAGTTCTATAATATGTCCTTCTTCAGTTATCGACAAAATAATTCGATCTGCGCCTTGCTATCCAAATACTTTTAAACTTAGTTATCTTATTCCTAACCATTAAATTTACTTTGCATATCCCGTTACATAACATAATACCCTCAATACTTCGAAAGTCATTTGCAAAATCAATTTATATTCTACAACCGTGAGGATGTCGTAAAATCTTTCCAATTGTTTGTCTATATAGCTTTAAATATTTTTCGATGTCTGAATCAGAAATATATAGTCATCCCATTTTCAAAACTCGAAAATAAATATCTGATGATGTCTGGATCATCGACAAAATTATCCTTAAGGGGCTAGAATGTGATTCTATATCTATCTTGTACTTATCGAACTTTCTATATATGTTAGCTAGGCGTATATGCAAAATCCTTACATACTTGACAGTCCAACGTTGACGTCAAACAAAATACTCGCCACTATTTTCATTACACATTGATTAATCTATAGCTTTCGAATTACTGACATCCTTATATAAATCAAAACCAAAATTGCTTTTCAAAACTTCAAACATATTATGATAAAAATCATATCAACATATATGTTCCATCTCCTCGAGAAGTGGTTGAGGTACTCGGCCTACAGTGTGAAGGTTGCAGGTTCGATTCTAGGATATGTCATGGGGCCTCCAATTTATAATATATATAGTCATCCCATTTTCGAAACTCGAAAATAAATATCTGATGATGCCCGGATCATCGACAAAATTATCACTACAACAAAATGACCCTATTACAACGGTGGAACACCGTTGTAATATACTTTTTACAACGGTGGGCAAACCGTCGTGTGTTAAGAAGTTGTAATAGACTAATATCTTTTACAACTTTTCTGCACCGTTGCGACACCGTTGTGAAACGTATATTTTACATCTGTTTTCCACCGTTGTAGTAATACATATTACAACATTTTTGCACTGTTGTAGAAATACATATTACAACTTTTTTCACTGTTGTAGTAATTCCTACTACAATTAATTATAACAATATGATTTTTGTTTCGTTATACATTACATTTCATATAAAAATAAATATTTATATTGAATAAAATGATACTACTCTGAACTAAAATAATCAATTAATTATTTTATTTCAATATTTGAATTAATACAACAATACATACATTCCTCACTACAAACTGATCACTCAATACACTCAGTTACATACACACTTTCGTATAAATATACATACACACTGACACACATCGAATCTTTATGCTCCAGCATCCAATCCAGTTACCTATCACAAAATTTTACACATGTTAATATAGGACGGTTGATCTTCATAAATTCGCTTCTTACCATCGCAATCCTCAGGTAAGAAGAGGGAGAACATATCATAGAGAAGTGTTGCATTGGCAGGGATATTGCAATCACCTACAAATAAAATGCTTCGATTTCGTAAATACGATACGAATATGAGATTATACAACAGTGTAGGTAACTATAAGAAAGAAATTTGGAAATAACACAATTAAGCTTCACCTTTAAAGCATCCGGCAGCCTCAGGTCCATATGCTAACAATGGAGGTATCATAAGCTACCTGCATTCTTTTACATGAAATATACTACACATTCTTTTACAACAAAATTCATGAAATATAGTACCTGCATATGACAAAAGCAACCTGCATATGACAAAATTCATGAAAATTCATATACTACACATTCTTTTCCAACAAAATTCATGAAATATACTACCTGCATATGACAAAAGCTACCTGCATATGACAAAAGCTACCTGCATAGATCCTCCTGAGTTTTTCACAACAAAATTCATGAAATATACTACACAAAAAGCAAATATAGATTATTATATATGGAGTGCACCACATTCTTTTACAAAACCAACAGCTACCTGCATATGACAAAAGAACAGAAATACATAAAAATTCAAACTGGCAACAGCATTATACCATAAAAAGGAAATTATACCTCTACACTGTCATCTGTTGGATTTTCCAGAAGAATTGTGAGCAATTCCAATACAAGGATTTCATGCGCTACTTGCTGGTTCACAAGATGTGCAATAAATTTAGTAGCAGCAAGCAATTTATCACTTTGTCATGAGCATTAGTGTATGATCCTCATAATGCAAACCAAGATGTGCTTCTAAACCCATATATCTGATTGTATCTAAGATGTAATTTTTTCTTTATCAGTATCTTGTTTAACAACTAGCTTATTTACACCAATAGTCTCTATTTTTTCTATAATATGGTTTCACTTACCTAAAACTAAACTCAAACAAAATTCATGTTCATCTTGGCGATTAGAAGCAGATGCTAACCATGTTCACTTACAAACTAAACTCAAACAAAACTCAAACAAAATTCATGTTTCACTTACAAATTCATGTTCATCGACAGGAATAGCATCCAAGTAACCCCAAACAGTTTATAATTAGAAACCGATGCAGCCAATTTGAAAGAAGAATAATGGTAAGCGAACTTACTTTAGGTCGATGACAGGGCGGTGTTGAATGGAAGTGAAGGCTTGGGTATGGAAATGGCAGCAGCTTTCGGGCACAGGCGGTCTTCGGGTTTGCGACAGTGACACGGTTCGATTTGCCAAACAGGCGTTGGTGCAGGACAGAGATTTTGCGAGGAAAAGACTGAGGAACAGATAATGGAACGACAATAGTTGAAGCAACAGGTGGTTCGGTTGAACTTGCGAGAGAAAGGATAGCGGGAAAGAAGCAGGAGCGTTGCGATGGAAACAGTGAGCGGTTCGATTGAGGATGGAGGAGGCGTCGGATCTGGAGTAGGTGTTGAACGAACAGGAGTGGTCAAGGCAAATTCTGGCGGTGCGAATTAGGGCCAAGGATGGAGGAGGCGTCGGATCTGGAGTAGGCCATTAATTTCGAATTGGGGAAAAGATTTAGGGGAATTTTTTTTTGTCGGCTGATAAAGTATAACGTGAGGAAGTAAAATATTAGGGTTGGCCGCCAAAATTTTCAAGGTGCCGCCACTTCTTCAAACGATTGATTTTTTCACGTTTACGTGATTGGTACTTACTAATGTGATTATATCTTATATTTCAATTGTTTTCAGCACTATACATAATATTATTTCTTATAGAAATCAATTAACAAATTTCAACACTCAATGGATGACGTTGGTTAAGTCATCTAAATATTCATTTCGATTTTAAGGTTCAATTATCATAAGAAAAAAAGAAAAAAAGCGAACTAATTTTTCGAAATTTTGGATATTTTATAAAAATTCTAGTTCACTGATTTTTTTTAATTAATTTGTGAAAATCTCAATATTTTATAAGTTTTGTCTAGAAAAATTTAAACTTTTTTTTGAAATATTGGATGCTAAATATAATTATTACCCATAACTATTAAATATTAAATACTAATAATAAGTATTACATTTTAATTATTAAAGATTTCTTATTAATCGTTTGTTATTATAAATTATTTATTAAATATAATCTTAGTTATTAATCTCTTCTTCGTAATTATTAATCTCTACTTCTTAATTATTAAAAGCAATCATTGATTATTCATGATTAGCGCTAATTATTATACTTTAATTATTAACTATTTAATATTAATTATGTAATATTAACTATATTTTTTAATTATTCTTCTTAATTTCTAAGTATTAAATATTACAGATTGATTATTGATTATTACTTCCTTATTGATTATTAATAGTAATTATTAGTTATTAATTATAAATAATCAATATAAATATATTAATATTAATTATTAGTTTTTAATTATATTAAAATATAGTAATATATATTACAACAGTCAAAAAACAAAAGTTGTCATAGGCTTTTATTACAACGGTCAAAAGAACACAGTTGTTAAAAATAAGTTTATTACAACTTTTCTGGAAAAAAGTTGTAAAAAACATTTATTACAACGGTGCATTTACCACCGTTGTAAAAGTAAAGTTGTAATATGGTGTTTTTGTTGTAGTGATATCCTCAAGCAACTAGAATGTGATTTTATATCTATCCTGCACTTATCAGACATTGTATATATGTTAACTAGGCGTATATGCAAAATCCTTACATACTTGACAGTCCAACATTCACGTCAAATAAAATACTCGCCACTACTTTTATTACACATTGATTATCTTTCACATCGATAGCTTTCGAATTAACGGCATTCTTATATAAATATTTTATATATAAGTTACAAAGCTTTTATTTAAAATTCTCATTCCAATCTCGTAGTCGTTTTCTTTCAACCAAATTCCATCAAAACCACTTGTGCGATTTTAAAACACTTGTTAAAGCCAATTCATAAATCGTTTATTTTCTCGATAACTCCGAACAATTCGACGCTGGATTTCAAAGTTCTTGCCGCAAAACCCTTTAAGTAAGAATTTCAAAAAGGAACCTTTATTTCAATTATCTAGAAATTTTCTAGCCATGTTTCCAATGTATCATTCTTATATTTTTCTTTATATAAGATTTCATCTCATTAAAAAACATTTTGACTTATAAATCAACTTGCTATTCAATATCATTTCAATTTTTCCCACTTCAGATATTCCTTTTTCTTTCAAATTCATATTTGCAAATCGAATTTTCAAAACTTCCATTTTTGATTTGGATTACACGTCTTGACTGTCATCAATTAAATTCACACTCAACCATTAGGACTAAATTCGTTCGGATCTTCATCAAATAGTAAGTAAAATAGCAAGTTTGAAACAAAACAAGTTAAATGAGAAAATAATATAATATGTTTATATAATA
Source organism: Allium sativum (assembly GCA_030737875.1). Lineage (NCBI taxonomy): Eukaryota > Viridiplantae > Streptophyta > Magnoliopsida > Asparagales > Amaryllidaceae > Allium > Allium sativum. The sequence continues at coordinate 463,230,106 of CM060915.1, read as the reverse complement.
TAGTTTAAATAATTAATTACAAAATGATTTAGGAAAATAGTTTAAGTAAATATAGTAAAGTGAATTTTAAGAATATATAGTTTTGGGTATAAAATAGATTCGAATAAATTAGTGAAATAAATTTAGTATAAACTAGGCTTTTAAAATAAAAGGGTTTAAATAAGGTGGAAAATTATTATATATTAGTTATAATGAAAGAAATATTAATTTAAATCAGATCCGAGTCAAATTCAGTACTGATTCAGCTCATAGTTTAATCAACCGTCGTTTCTCAAGTCGAGTATCGTCAAATTCAGCTTCGTCAAATTTAAAATTTCTACCAAATTTCAAGATATTTCCGTAAATCCACACTTAGTACTCGCCTTGATTTTTCTTCGGTAAAATCCCTTTTCAAACAATGGTTTTCGAATTAATCACCATCCTTATATATATATCTTCCCTATATAGGTTTCGAAAATTCGCATTTCAGTTATCTTGAATTTTTTTTCTTATTCCGTCTTGAAATCTTCTTTTTCTTTTCCACAAAACTCCATTTATAATAATTGGAAAATTTCAAAATATTTGAAAACCTGATTCATTATTCACCAATATTTTTCTTGTTAATTTCGAACAACTCAACGACGGATTACGAAACTATGTTTTTACGTAGGAAATCTAAAAAGGAGCTTATCTTTTCCAAAAATATTTTCCCTTAAAATATTTTATTTTCAAAATTACTTCCAAAATATTTTATTTTTCGAAAATCTCTTCGAAAATTTTATTTTTTCGAAATCTGTTGATTCTAGCATCAATTCCACTCATTCTAAGGTATTTCTTCCTTATCTCTAATGAGTTATTAGACCGAGTAAGCCAAGATTTGTATGAACCAAAGCTCTGGCACCACTGTAATGACCTGGCATTTTGACTGTCCTAAGTCGGTAATTAAACCAACTCGAACGTTCAAAACGATAGATTGTTATTGGCTTATAGGGTTTAAACAGAATTAGTAAAGAATCACATAGTACAAATAATTTCCATGGAAGAAAATTTCATATAAATATCAGAGTTGTATACAATATTATGTACAGTGAAAGAATAATATAAATTTATACAAAAATTCCATTAAACAAATTTTGCTGTTTGTCGAGCTAAGCACGCGCATGTGTCATCACGTCTCCATGTCCTCTCTAGTTTGCGAGCTGATATCTTTAAGCCTGGAACACTTAGGATCTGACCCAAGCGTTCCATGCAAAACACACAAAACACTCGAGTCAGGATTAAACTTATTTCAAGTAAGTCACTTCGTTCAACACATAAACATAATTGTTTAATCCCAACAAATATTAATAATTCGAGTATATAAATCATGAGAACTGCTGAACTATATACCAAAGAAAGTTGAACATTTGTATGCAGCAATATATAAATCAAAACAATGCATGCAAGTGTAATGAATAGAACCAATGCATGATACATCAAATTATAAGGAAACAAGAGCTAAGACTAGCAAGAGGGTGGTATAACATGGTGGAGTGATTTATGTCAACACAATCACAGAAGCGTATGAGGCATCCCAAGTAATGTAGTCAGCATGGACTTAGAAAATGTTAAACAACAATATCGACATCATAATCAAAGTGAGGCATGATATGTATAAGGAAAATACTTGGTTCATAGGGACACAGGTGAGTAAGTGCTTCAGCTGCAGAAATTAAGGCATGTACTAGTGGGGCAATAATGAGATAAACAGACTTTTCAAGCACTATAACAACTTTTATGCCAACCAGTATTTTTAAGCATGCACGGTAGGTGATTTTCATGGAATATAATATCAGGCTTGCATGAGTGGCAAGTAAACTAAAGTTGTGAAAAAGGGAAATAGTAAGCAGTGGGAAAAAGGCCAATACGGGTCACGCATAAAGGTTGTTCCTAACCTTAGTGAATACGGGAAACCAAACATGCCAAGAAGGAAGGGTTCTAGCTTATAAACAGAGAGTTTCAGTGCATGCATCCCATGAATATAAATTTAATTCCTACATCGAAGGGTGCTATAGCAGGCATCACAAGGAAGTTGTATATTAATAGCATGAAGTAGAGGGGTACACCTTAAAAGTATGGAAACAAGGAAAAACCGAATAAGTTTCTACTATTGCGGAAAAGGGAGTGTAAATACCATCGCAACGACCTGCTTGAGAAGAAAAATCAAAGTAGCAGCAAAGAAATAAACACAGTCTAGTGTACTAGTAGAAATTTATATGTACACAATAGTGACATGTCCGTACTACAATGAACAATGCGAATTGCCTGGTGGCAAAGTTTGACAGCCTCATGTTTCTCAGTTTGCAAATTAAATGGTACCATATGTATTAAACTAGAGCGGCATGGACCGTAAATACAAAGTGACACAATAGCATGCATATGATGATTCCAGAAAAATATGACAAGGACACTACCTGCTTTATTTCATGCGTGAGTGTGGGGTTACTTGGGTTTGAATTACTGTGGAGCCCAATATAGAAATCATTAAGAAAGTTCTAAACAACTACTCACTATAGGCTTTGTGCACGCTAACAGGAGGCTTGCAACAGAAAGGGGAGGGTCCAAAGCAAAATAAGTTTGAACAGGCTATAACATGCATTAGTAAAATATAGGCAAGTGGGGTTTAAGCACTGGAAAAAAAGAAAACAACAAAGAATAGGGTCATGCATGTGTATTTGTCATTAGCAAAGAGTGCAGGGGTGCACAACCGTATATTGATAGTATTTAAGTCTCAAGCCTAAGCAATATGAAGCAAGAAATCACAAACATAACAAAACGAGATGCAGTGGCAGACAATTGACACAAATTATATCTAGTGAATCGCGAAGTAGACGTACTTGAAACAAATCTAATCGTAAGCAAAACTTACATTCGGTTCGACGAAGCGAGAGCAGAAATGGCGAATGGCTTGGTGAAGACCATAGGGAGAAGTAGTTGACCTTTGTTTGCATTCCTCTTCCACAACCGTGCTTCACACTAGATAGGGGAAGGGAGGCAACAACGGACTAAGATGGAAGGGTGAGCCGTCAGAGATAGGTTGGGTTCGTCAGTGACGAGTTTCGGGTAAGACTCGCGAGGAGGCGTGACGTTGGGTCGGCCAGCGATGGGAAAAACAACGGATCTAGTGCGAAGGAGGGTGAAGCTGTTAGATTTAGTAACGAGGCAATGGTTCGGTTTGTGGTGGTGGCGCTCGTGGTTGGAACCAATGCTGAGGCGGCGACCTGAAGGAAGCGCCGATGAAGGGAGTAAGACCCGGCTTCTTCTTCTAAAATTGGCATGGTGGAAATTTAAGAGAACTTAATTTGGGGAAACTGAAATTTGATTTTTGGTGGATGGTAAACAAGCGGCTGTTAAAAATAAAAGGGGAGGAGTTGCTTTTGTCTCTAAACGAAGAAAAGTGGTTACACTCTTTTATAAACCAAATGCATGAGATCGGCAGAAGAATGGAGACAACACATGTTATACAGAACGGAGCGGCAAGGCCAAATGTTGTTTTACACAGCTAAACGAAGACAAGTGGTAGAAAATTTCAGTAAAAAAATATCTAGGCATTGCTGCCAAATATTCAGCAAGATTGTTGACATATATGCTTGAATTCAAACATTGGGCTGAACGAAAGAAAGTGGTCTGAAAGCAGTGTTAGGCTAAAATCGAAAGCACGGATGAACGATCGCTACTAGTGAACGGTATACAACTTTATTTGCTATCAATGAATTTAATTCCAACAATTTATTATCAATGAAATAACCACACAACATTTATCAAATGATGAATTTGAGATAATGGTTAACATAAACAAATGGATACACAAACTCAGTTCTTGGTTCATTATGTCAAACGGTCAAACTATCGTAAATCTTTATCAACTGTTTAAATTAAATAAATTTCATTTATTACGCAAATCAAATTCTTTATTTAAATTTAAAATTTAAAGTTTACACATTATAATTAATTATATTTTCCCTTTATTTGAATAAATCCAAACTATGTTAAACGTTAGTTTTGACAATGCTTATGCTGAATTAAATTTACGAAAGGAATTTCATTATTAAATGTATATTCAACTATATCCAAAAATAAATGAAACCCCAAATCTCATGTTTAAAATCCTATATAAATTTTTATTTATGTTAAATCTTATTTAAATTTATATTTTAATCGTCCAAATTCCTGGGTCGTTATCGTTGATAGTGGTACGAAGCAACTTAGAAGCAAATTAGTCAACTTAATCAAAGTGAAGTAGGGTGACGATGATCGAGATTGTACTTGGGAGATGGAGGAGAGCATGCGTGCTTTAAATTTGGAATTATCTACCCAGGTAATAATTCGTTGAATTCATTTATCTATATCTATTTATTTGTTATCCATTCTTTGATCGATTCCTTTTCGAGGACGAAAAGCTTTAAGTGGGGGAGGATGTAGCTATCTCGAAATTTGAAAGAATTAAAAATGAGTTAATATTTCAAAATATCAAAAATAAAAATTTATTTTATTAAATTTCTAAAATTTAATGTCCCTGAATTCAATATTTATAATATTCAGTGTGTTTAGACATAGTGCGCGTTCACAAAAATAAATAAAAATATGCGTAAAATAGTTTAACATTCATTAGCGCTTTCGCTGCATCGCCTATTCATGTCCATATAAATAAATAAATAATAGCAAAAGAAAAGAAAACCAAACATGAAGAGCCCACAATTTTGATTGTACACTATGTATGTAGAGGGTGAGATGCAAATATTTATAGCTGTCCAGATGTTTTGATGTACTCTGATGATTGTAAGTTTTATTTCGAGCTCTCAATAAAGTTTTATTTCTATACTATATTTTGTTCCACTGCAATGAGAGACTCTGATTCTGTGTTGGTTCTTCTTCTAATTCTTTTATTCTAATATTTCTTTCTTATCTCACCCTCTAACTTCTTTCTTCTAGCCTTTTGGGTTTTCGACACTTGTGTTTGGACACGAGATGTATTAGTGTCTAAATTCGAGAGTCGAATTTTTCAGGATGCTACAGTTGGTATCAGAGCAATGGTTTAGTAATAACCTTGGCTCTGTGGCATAACTCGATAGAGATTGGGTTAGTAATACCCTTGATCGAGATTGAGTGTATATATATGAGAGAGCGTATTTGTAAATTTTATATAAAAATGTTTTGTATTGTATTGTATTGATTTGATCGGTTTAAGTTGAACTCCCAATCGATACAATATTGTTTCGTAAAGTAGGTAAATGAAATGATTTTACCCAAACTATATTTTTATATAGAAAAGAAATAATTTTTCTTAAAATTCTGTATATTGGTTTGTAAATTGATTTGATTGGAATCCAAATGAGATTTAAGTTGTTTAATAAAACCAGAAGAGTATTTAAAATATTGAATTGGTGAATAAGGGTTTAAATACATAATAAAATTAATCAGAATTTAACTTTAACTAAGTTAAAAATAAATTGAAAGGAAAATGGAATAATTTCATATGTTAATTGTTTGTTTTTTTGGATGATAGACTGTTTGGATAATAAAATTCATCAACGGTAATGAATTGAAAACTAAGAAATAAATTCCAAAATAATGAATGAGAATAGAATCAAGTATGTAATTAAAATAAATGATTTAACCCTATACCTGTTTGTGGCATTGGGTATTGAATGTAGTGCAGGTTGTAAGAGAAGAAAGAACAATTAGTGCTATGCTTGGTGATTAGAGTTTGATTGCCCGACAAATAGGTAAACCTTCATTATATTGATTTGGGTGATTGATTTGATACCCCTAAGTTGGGTTGCCGCTTGGCTTTATTTTCTTTTGATCGATGTGAGGCCTGGAGTGGTAGATGTTGTTGTTTAGATCAAGAAGTACAGAGGAGGTGCTGGCGAATTTTTCGTAAAATTTTTAAAACTTAGTATATTTTTATGGTAACATTTTAAAATGCAAAGGTATATGTTAATGGTTTGAGTAATTATTTTGGAAATAAATTGGGTTTAGAGCATTCTTCTTAACTTAGTAATTTCGGGGATGAAACTCATTTAAGGGCGGAATAATGTAACGACCCATATTTTTTGATCATTTGAATACGAATATTTAAATTGGTTTTAAATATTATATTGGAAATAATAATGATTTTTAATATTGAATTCGTTAATAAAACGACGATTGAATGCTTAAATTTATATTTAATTATAAAACGAACTCGTAACGGCATGGCAGCTCTTAATATTGAGTTTTGAACTTCAATTAAATATACAGAATCCATTTTAAGTCGGAATTCTATGAAACGAGAAACATTGAAATCTATTAAATTATAATTTTCTAATGGAAGAGAAAAATTGAAATTGCAGCTTTTAAATTGCTAGTTATGCCCAAATCAAAATTCAAAATAGTCGCTATCGAAATCATTATAAACGATAACGTTTATTTAATAAATTAATGGGGAATTTTATATAATTCGAATATCGTTTAACTTGAAAAATATAAATACTGAGTTATAATTTCATATTGGTTTATATTTGAAATGGTATATTATTGTATTTGGATATATTCGATGATAATAATTTATTATTATTTTATTTGATTGTTTTGGATTTAATATATACTATTATATCGATATTATATAAGCATTAGAAAAAACCGTTTTTCAAACAATCTCCGTTTTCGACGAAACGAATTTTACTGGAATACGTATGACTAGTTATTGCTAGATTTCCGGTTTGGAGCCAATTGGAGTTTTTTTGTCGGTACAATAAATTTAAATGTGAACTGATAAATATATTCAAAATTAAATAACGTCGTTTTTGGAAACAGGTTCTGTTTTCAACAAATTAGTTTTATTGCGACCGGAATGGTAAGACATAGCAGTACGTCCATTTTCATTGCATTGGAGTTCATAAATGTCGGTATAAATATTAAATGCCAACGTAAAAAGTGGTAAATTACAGTAAGAAAAATTAACCGTATATAAGTAATATAATATATAGAATGCTTCCAGCCAAAGTAAAGTAAAAATATAAAAATGTACATGCACATGCTATGTTTATATCCTACCTGAAACGACCCAAACTCGCCCTTTCGAGAAAGCCCGGATTGAGTTTAGAACACGACAAATCATAACACAAACAATAGAACATTTTATTGCTTATTACAACAATTACATCAGAGAAATATCAGAGATTAAAATTCATTACATAGCAGCGGAAATACATAACACAACTGAAAGAGATACACAGATACAAAGCTTTCCGAATATAGCTGTAAATCTAGGATCTTGTAAAAAGAAATCAGCAAAAACCAAAACTACTAGCAGCCCATGTGGAAAATATGGGCACCCAGAGTTTAGGTTAAAACAATAAACTCCAGGTCAGGCATGGAACTGGTGTGAGAACTAAAACAGTTATTTAAAACTTTACTTTAAAAATAAAGTAAATCAAGGGACCATGCCGTATAACACGGAACAGGTTTTCTCCCAAGAATACCAGTGCATAAAACAAACAGCGCAATGCTTTTTGAAAAAATGAAGCTATTATAAGACTCAGGACCCATCACACAGTGCAACGCAAGCCGGAGGATAGAGTTTTCCCTTATAATAGCCAAACATGCTTGGTACGTTTAAAACAAATCATTTTGATATTACTATAAGTGTATAGTGTCAAAAACAACTTCAAATATAAATGTATCAATCATAGATGGCATAGTATCCCATGCTACTATGTCGCCATACTAGTTCTGTAATTAAAACCGAAAAGTCACATATTGGAAATTGGATTCCATCTATGAGTCGAGGGAAGGGACGGTCTTCTCATCGATTCGGATCACCTCTAGCAAGATGACCCAGGATCCCTCGCAGTGAACCCTTGGATCCTCCAAGGCCGGTTCTCCTTTACGTTTGAGGATTAGTTATTCCTGAACACTCGTTTCTTGGTCCTATCAGAACTATCACTTGGCCACTAGGGACCAATATCCGAAGTGTCACGCATTCCATCATCTACACAGGTAAAATAAATAAATGTCTGGGCTCCATACCACGACACCACCTATAGCTAGAAAGAAACGTCATGCACTCCTTGGATCCCTTATCCCGTTTTTGACTCAAACCGGGTGTGAGGCTCGCGAATTAACGCTATACACAAAGCTATGTTATTTACAGCCTTGCTTTGATCATCAACCATAAGACTTTGCTTTTCAACAAAAGCCTTGATCATTTGTATCTCAGCATGCCACACTGATAATTCACGCCATGCGACTGATGTCTATCAATATATAACCTCTAAGCTCGTATGTCTTAGAGAAAGGTATTAAGTAGGAGAATAAATTCTTTGCCACCAAACAAATATATATTTAATAGAAATCAATCAATAAAAAACGAAATCCAATGTCAAACACATCCATTTACAAATCCATTCTGGGTCTGAACGAAACCGGACGCACCTTATTCCTCGTCCCATATGTCCAATACAGGAGAGAGGTCCTCACATATCCGGTCGATCTCCAAGTACGTATGGACGATCACCACTTATTACCTTGTGTTGGGTGTACAGCCCAATCAAGACATCAGTAATCATCCAAATGATGTGAAGAACTCCGGTCTTCAACCACCGTCTTCATTGTTGACGTATAATCATCATATCAGTTATTCAGAATGGGATAAACCTGGTCTTTCCAAATAACCTTCGTATTTTATAATCAATAATCAAGTGCTATAAAAACGCACCATACGCCTCATTCCAATTCAGAATATTCATTTATTCAAATATTCACATCATTAGGGAAAGATTCCCATTAATTTTATCAAAGATAAATTCTTTAAATTTATTCTTTAATATTCCTTTGGATATTGATTCTAGACCAAATTAAGGTTTATTAACTAGTCGGGATTATCGAGCCTTACGGAAGTAATCATTTATTCATTAATCCCAATCCCAACCTATTCATCCCATGGAGCAAAACTGTTAGTACCCCATATCTAACACCCATGGTGTTATCGGTAAATTTAATTACCATTTCATGTTCAAATCTAATTAAAAAATTTACTATTTCCTGGAGAAAAACTGGTGGTACTCCATTCTCGATCACTTCTCAAATTTGATAATTTAAATTATCACATTCTCATTTCAATCTAATTAAAGACTCATTAAAACTCCAATTAGATTTATTCTTCCAACAATCATTATTTAATGATTATTTAACTTTGCAAACACAAACATGCCACATCGACAATCTACACCATACCACTGATTTCTACCAATATATAACCTCTAAGCTCATACGTATTAGAGAAGGGTGTTAAGTAAGAGAATAAATTCTCCACCACCAAACAGTTATATATATAGCAGAGATCAACAATACAGTTCGAAATACAATGTTGGACATGTAATCCTGTCTTTAACTAGGTTAAAGAACCAATGTCGTTACAAACACAATTCACGATAAACCCAAAATCACATTCCATTAACCATGGAATCTTCACAGAAAATGGATCAATATATAATCGATATCAATTTCCGTATCTGACTAATAATATAAATGGAATAACGACCAAGCCTTTTAAATTTAGTGTAACGACCGGGAATTTCGCTCGATCCGAATCAGTCGCTAAACCGATCAAGACCGTTTGAAACCCCTGATTGTTTTGAGAACACGACAAATTAGAACGCAGACAGAAGAACATTTCATTGTTAATTACAACAATTCCATCAGATTACAAGAATATTACAGAGTATGAATAAATATTACACAGAAAATATCAGAGATTACAACACATTACATAGCAGCGGAAAATAATACAATACACAACTAGAAGTAATACACGGATACAGAGCTTTCCGAGTATCGTTCCAGCTGTAAATCAGGATCCTGTGAATATAAATATGCAAAACCAAAACTACTAGCTGCCCGTGTCAAAATAAGGGCACCCAGAGTTTAGGTTAAAACAATAAACTCCAGGTTAGTCATGTGACTGGTGTGAGAACTAAAACAGTTATTAATCTTTATTGTAAAGTTAGGTAAATCAAGGGACCACGCCGTATAACACGGAACGGGTTTCCTCCCAAGAATACCAGTGCATAAAACAACAGCGCAATGCTAAATAAAGAAAAATGAAGCTATTATAAGACCCAGGTCCCATCACACAATGCAACGCAAGCTGGAGGATAGGGTTTTTACCTTATAATAGCCAAGAATGCTTGGTACGTGAAATTTCATGATTTATTATTACTATAAGTGTATAGTGTCAAAACAATTTCAAATCATAAGTATCAATCATAAACTGCATGAGTGCCCCATCCCACTATGTCGCCATACTAGGCTCTACAAATAAAACTGCAAAGTCACGTATTAGAAGTTGGATTTCCATCTGTGAACCAAGGCAAAAGAAGGTCCTTACCGATTCGAGAGCTTCTAGTCCGTCCCTCAGGTCAGAGCTCGAGTGACCTTTGGATCGTCAGGGCAGGTCCACCGATGTGGATTATTATGCCTGAACACTACGTTTCCCCGCCCTTTGGGGCGTAAATGAGCCAACGAATGACTCCATCGGCTTCACATAGTCACCGATATATCTGAGGCGCCTCGCAACAGCAACAACCACATAAGTCAAACTCGTCAGGGCGTGTAAAACCACTGACGCCACTTCTAACTAGAAAGAAACGCATGTCCTCCCTGAGGTCCTCCCCCATTTCTGGTTCACAACCGAGGTGTGAGGCTCGCGAATCAACGCTACACAAAGCTGTGCCACACAGGCTGTGCTTTGATCATCAACCACAAAACTCTACTTTTCAACAGAAGCCTTGATCATTTGCATCTTAGCATGTCATACAGGAAAACCACTCCATGCAACCGATATCCGTCAATCACACAGAATGATATCCAATGTCAGACACACAGTCCATTTACAAGTTCGTTCTAGGTTTGAACGAAACCGGAGGCACCTTGTACCTCGCATATCCATCGATCTCCAAGTACGTCTGGACGACCACTAACTGATTCCCTCCTCTTGGGTGTACGGCCCAATCAAGATCATCAGTAATCACCCAAACGACGTGAAGACCTCCAGTCTTCGACCACCATCTTCATCTTCGACTTATCGTCGTAACAGTTATTCCAAATGGGATAAACCCAGTCTTTCCGAATAACTCTCGTATATAATAAACAAGTGTTACACAAACACAACATACGCCTCACTCCAATTCATCAGTCACTAACTGTAACGACCCAGATTTTGAGAGACTTTGGTTATCGACATAAGCTCGATGTCGATAACCAAAACATCAAAAAATCCTGGTAATTAATGAAAGAAATTAGAGGGTGAGGATAGATAAGATAGAAACTTGGAATAGAAGAAGAAGAAGAAGAAGAACACAACATCAGAGTAACATGAACCTCACAGCGGAACGAATAACATATAATATATAACATAACTTTGAAATATAACAGTTATGTATACAATAGCACTTATCAGAGTACAGCACTTACAACACAGTGGAAACAAACTATAGCTATATGATCCAGAAGCCTCCTGCTCCAGCTCTTCAAGTATATCTGTAAATCCCGACTACTTGACTTCCCGTACAAATTTAGGCACCCAAGAGTTTAGGGAAAACAACAAAGTAAACTCCGGGTCAGTCATGGGACTGGTGCGAGTAAAATAGTTTAACACAGTTTAACATATATATGATATCTCATAAGACCACGCCGTGAATACGGAACGGGTTTTTCCCTTATGAGAATCCAACATCTTTGACAAGCAATATCATTCTGATATTATAATAATGTCTAAGTACAAATATATATCAATCTAGCAGAAACGCTTTCATCTCACGTTCTACATATATAGTATACAATCAAAATCGCAAGCACGTATTGGATAATGGATTTCCAACTATGACAAGGTATGGAACCACCTTCTGCTAGTGTACCTCCAGAGAGGAATACACTGGGTTCAACAAGAACATCTTGCAACCCGGCCACACATGACCGACCACTCATTTCACTTGAGTGTATCGAATGTACATCACCAACGGTTGGGATCAGCAACCGTTTCCCGAATGGGACAACATCAACAATAGATTTTTAGAAATAAATGAAACTCTAGATCAGGTGATTATACACCCTAATAGGTGCGACCTACATAGCCATGCTACCTGCCCGATTTCTGTCATTTACCGGATGTGAGGCTAGAAGCTACACTTATCTTCACATCAGATTCACTTTAAATGCCACATCATCAAATCCATCCAATCACCGATTGACATCCTCAACAATACATTATGTGTTAGCTAAAAGAAGTTTCCTTCTCCGCTTCCACTCTTGGTACGGTTGGAGAAATCAATGTACGTGATCGTTTGGAAATACTCTGTCAGACATCCATCTTCGTTCACTTAGAAATGTCACATCGTCATACCCGCAAAATCACAAATTGATTTCCTCAAAGATACAACGGGTATACAACTAAGAGAAACGAATTTCTCCGCCACCAACGTATATACGTTTGAAGGGATCAACTTACGCGATCCATTGGATATACTCTGTCAGACCTTCATCCATACAAGTTGTCCTGGGACTGGACAAACTGAAGGCACTATTCAGTATATCCATCTTAGTCATTGTTAACTAAGACTTATACAACAGCCCTTGCACTTTACTCCGTCTTCAATTATCTTTGGCATAAATGATTCACAACGCTTGTGCCAATACAGAGTGGTTCTTTGGATAATAATCCAACCGGTCTCTCCATATTAACAACGTTAAAAATGGTCAAAACTTCGATAGTCTGTGAGTTAACTATCGAAGACAACAAGTGTGCAAACAACGATATTATTTCCAGATGGAAATTATATCAAACAAACATTATTTAACATTTATCTCTTTAGTTCATTTTACATCTCCTGTTTCCCTATATTCAACATTTGCTATTTTCTATATTTAGAAAATATACGTTATTAACACTGGAAACATTTCCATTCCTTGTTTTCTGTATTTAGAAAACATTTCTGATTCTTGTTTGGAAAACATTTCCAAACTCCTACGTTTGGATTAAACATATGTTTAGATGAAACATCGCTACGCCAACTCAACCATTTTCTTTAATTACTAAATTCACTTTATATTTCTTTAACTAACTTCCTTACTTAACCTTTCTTTCGAATAACTATATTCGATTAACTCTTTTCAATTAACTCTATTTGACTGACCCTATTGGGTTAACTCTATTTGATTTACTCTATTTGATTAACTCTATTTGATTAACCCCATTCACTTAACTCCTGTCGAATAAACTATATTCGATAACTCCTCTAACTCTATTCGAATAAACTATATTCGATTAACTCCTCTAACTCTATTCGAATAAACTATATTCGATTAACTCCTTTATTATATTCAAATAAACTATATTCGATTAACTCCTTTACTATATTCGAATAAACTATATTCGATTAACTCCTTTGATTTAACTCTAATCGATTAACTCCATCGAATAAACTATATTCGATAACTCCTTCGATTTAACTAATATTCTATAACTCACTTCGATTAACTAATAATCAATAACTCCTTCGAATAACTATATTTGACAACTCCTTTCGAATAAACGATATTCGATAATCTTCTCTTTTGATTCAACAAATCGATAACTCCTTTTCGAATAACTAATTTTGACAACTCCTTTCGATTTAAATAATCGATAACTCCTTTCGATTAAACTATAATCGATAACTCCTTTCGATTAAACTATAATCGATAACTCCCTTCGATTAAACTATAATCGATAACTCCCTTCGATGAAATTAACATCGATTAACTCCTTTCAATGAAGTCGATTAACTCCTTTCGATGAAACTAACATCGATTAATTTAACTCGACGAACTTAACTCGACTCACTTATCTCGATAATCTAACTCAAGAACTTAACTCGATTAACTTATCTTGATAATCTAACTCAAGAACTTTACTCGATTAACTTATCTCGATAATCTAACTCAAGAACTTAACTCGATTAACTTATCTCGATAATCTAACTCAATTTGATTAACTCCTATCGAATAACTAATATTCGATTTAACTCCATTCGCTTGACTCTAGATCGCAGCGATCACAATGGTTACGCCTGACTCCCTTAGGAAACATCCGACTGCCGTAGGCTATTTACAGCCCTGCGAATTACACTAGCAGTCGTGCTAAATGGCATCTCATTTGGATTAATTCTAATTGATTAACTCTAACTGATTAACTCTAACTGATTAACTCTAACTGATTAACTCTAACTGGTTAACTCTAACTGATTAACTCTAACTGATTAACTCTAACTGGTTAACTCTAACTGATTAACTCTAACTGATTAACTCTAACTCGATTAACCCCTTTCAAATAACATTTTCGATTAACTAACTTTCGAATACCATATTCGATTAACTCCTTTCGAATACCATATTCGATTACTAACTTCGAATACCATATTCGATCACTTTATTGATTTATAAAGATTTCCCTTTTTATAACGTTTATCCATTTTAGAAAGATTTCCTTTTTAACAACGTTTATTCATTTATAAAGATATACTTTTAGTAACGGTTCTTCGCTTCATAAATGATTTCCTTTATCTTTCAATTTATAAGTGCTTTACAAATATCTCCTATTCGATTTCATTTGTAAAGGTTTTACAAATATTCTCTTTTTGTTTCATTTGTAAATGGTTTTACAAATATTCCCTATTCAATTTCATTTGTAAATGGTTTACAAATATTTCTCTTTCTATTTGGTTTGAAAATGGTTTACAAACCTTTCTCTTTCTATTTGCAAATGGTTTGCAAATAATTCCTTTAGTGTTTTTATTTCTAAGTATTTCCTTTTTATAAATAATCCATTTATAAATAAATTTCCATTTATAAATAATTCCTTTTATAAAATCTTCTTTGATTTTATAACTATTATCTCTTTTATAAAATCCTTTGATTTTATAAATTATCTATTTTCAATATTCATTTTGAAAATTCCCTTTTTAACATTCCGGTATGTTATGGTACTTAACATATCAAATAACGATGATCAATATCGTCCAACCACATATAATCGACAACAGATTATATATCACATCATATATTACAATATATGAACAGAACAATAATATAAATATTGAGGAACCCAGTTGGGTCCCTCCAACCTGTTTCCCTGCATCACAGATGTTAAACCATATAATTAACATCAACTTCATTTCAATATGAAATGTTCTGTTAAACAACATCAATATATATAACGGTTTAAATATATATATATTTTTTCAACTAACTGACTAGCAGTTCAATCAATCAACCAACACACAACAATCAACAGATGATTAACAGTTCTAAAAATACGTTATAAAAATATAACTGTTCAGAGTTGGTGAGTTTTACTCACTTTGGCAGTTCATCGTTAAAGAACGATAAACTGTTATTTGATTTGAATCAAACAATTTATTTTGCCATAAATCCAAACGAGCTCCACTCCACTCCCAGTCAGCTTCATTGTGTTGCTCCCGTCCATACGATTTCAACGCAACTTACGGCTCGTCAATCTGATACCGTATGAGAGAGATATCGATTTTACAAGTTATACACATTTTTAAATTAAATTAAAAACTAAACCTTTACTAGTTGGGCCTTACCCATTAAATACTTGGCCCACCACCAAATCAAATAGCCCATCCGCCCATTTTAATACCCGTCCACGTCTTTGTTCCCCAACCAAGCAAATTCGCGTCCTCCAGTCCTGCCATTTATGATCGTTCACGAACCCAATCCCTCCTCTCCACTTCACTAAATTCCCAAATGAAAACACCATTTCACTCCTCTTCTGAAACTCTTCGATTCCATCACCTTCAATACACTCTCGCGGCCACCATCTAAATCGCGACTTGGACCTGGAAGCCACGGCTCCAGTGAAAAAGGATCGACACAAATTATCGTGGAAAATCCCAAAAAAAATCCCAAATGAAGCCATTCGATCTTCTAAACTCCAATACAAACTTTAAAACTTCGATTGATGCTTCAGGCTCTTGAAAAACGTAACCCTAGCTTACGCTGGCTACAAACCAACGTACAGTATGGTCAGCGGACCAGAAACGACGCACACCAGGCTGAAGAGGATAACACAAGGATCTCCAATATATATGTATTTCCATTTGTAGTATTTGATTTGAATTTTGTGAGGATTTTATTTTGATCGAACCTTTTCTGTGAGAAAGAAAACAACGGTCGTTTTCCTCTTTGACTTGTGAATGAATGAAATTAGGTTTAAGGGAGTTGGCGTGGTATTTATAATGTGACAAAATATCTAGATATTTTAGGGTAGGGAATATTCTCGGAATATTCCTTTATTAATTCGTCTTCTAAAAATCCATGTGCTCACACACGCTACCTAAAAATCACGAAACTGGACATGTAGCTAGAGTTCGATATTACGGTCCTAACGAAACTTGTTTCGTCGAATTCCGACTCCGTATGCTCACACAGCGTATTTTTAACCGTCGAAATACTGACTGTTTTTCACTCTAAAAATCCGTACGACCACAAAGTGCCTCTAAAAATCACGAAAACTGGACCCTAGTAATAATTTAACATTGCGGACCCAACAAAATTAGTTTCGTCGAATTCCGACTTCGTTTGCAAAACCGGCTATTTTTAAAGCTCTGGATGACCCATTTAAATATATAAATATATTTAAATATAATTAAATTAAATATAAATAAATTTATATTATCGTATATCTTCACATATGATATTGTACAGCTCCAGAATATCATATCAAAATTTACAGTTTGATATTTCAGATTTTAGATTTATCGATATTCAATTTATATCGAAAAATCCTTTTATAACGTATATAAAGCGTCGCAAATTATAAAGGAATTCCACAGCGACTTTTCTGAAATTTGATTTGGACATAAATCAAAATCTACACGACGAAATCCCGATTTTTCTCTTCCACTAGAAAGATATACTCCACCAGCTCCACGCATTTCTTGTTTCACAGAAATCCGGCTTAAAACGAATCCTGTACATTCAGTTGAAGTTCAAATCGCCAATTTACGAACTGCAGCGCCATTTCAAGCTCGATTTTAATTATAATATAATTATACGTTTCAAACTGACATCGATTGAATATATTCGTCAATATGATTCAACTCTAAGCTGAATTAAATCTTGGGGATGACCCTTTTCACCTTATATTGTGATTTCCAATATTTTTGATTATTTCTGAATTAAATATATTATTTAATTTAATTAAATATTCCATATTATTTAATTAACGACGATTAAATTCCCTATATCACTATTTTAAACAATTAAATAAATTAATTATACCCCTGGAAAATGCGGGTCATTACACTAACCGTGAATTAGTAAGGGAACAATTCCCCAAATATTAACCCCGAAGGCCGAAACCAACATCAGATCAATACCCAGGAAACTTTTCATCTTAACTAATCTTCAGTTAGTTGCTAAACTTCACATTCTTAGGGATAGGTTCCCATTAATTTTATCAAAGATAAATTTCTCAAATTTATTCTTTAATCTTCCTTTGAATATCACTTCAAACTAATCGGGATTAGCGAACCACACCGAAGTAATCATTTATTTTATTTCCCAATCACAACCTATTCATCCCATGAAGTAAAACTGGTCATACTTCATGTCTAACACCACGGTGTTATCGGTAAATTCAATTACCATTTCACGTTCAAATCTAATTAAAGATTTAACTATCGCCTGGAGCAAAACTGGTGATACTCCATTCTCGATCATTTTAATCTAATTAAAGATTCATTAAAAATCCACTTAGTTTTAATCTTTAACTGGGTTAAAGAATCAATGTCATTTAAAACACGATTCGCGATAAACCCAAAATCACATTCCATTAATTATCAGGTTAAAGAACAAGTGTTATTTAAAACACCGTTCACGATAAACCCAAAAATCAATTCAAATTCAATTCCAATTAAATACCATTTAATTGGTAACTTCATTAAATCTAAATAAAAAGATTTAATCTTTTTCTCAACTGGGTTAAAGAACAGTGTTAATGAAGACACCATTCACGACAAACCCAAATCACATTTGATATTAAATACAAGGCTCTGAATAGAAAATATATCGGCTTATATTCAATATCAAATTCTACGACCAACAAATATCGTCTTGGAAATAACGATATAAATATATCTTTCAAATTTCCATAACAATATCTGTATAATCACGAAATCCAACATCGAAATATTCCAAGGACAATTTCGATTCAAATCCATTCCAATTCAATTATTGGAAATTCTGGTTACTTTTAAAACCATTTCAAATCCAATTTATTTATTTAAAAATAAATAAATTATTATTCTAATTCAAATCTAGCTCAATTCGATAGAAATTTATTTTTATCTTTTCAAATATGGAGTTTTTCATCCTAATTCTTCACAAATCATTTCTTATGATTTTACACAAATTATTGATATTTTTAATAATTTTATCAAGGCCCGTACAGTCGATTTCCATCAACGGCCATCGAACTGCACTTACAACGACCTTTTCCAAAATTGATTTGGACATAATTCCAAATCCAACCATTAGATTTGAAATCTCTAATATTCGTTAGACAGCTCTTTTCGATTCGAACCCAACGGTTCCGGTTTTAGGAGAATCCGACGGTCGGATCTCCCGTAACGTCCATTCGAAGTCAATGGTCGAAATTCACGAACGGCCGCGGCGCGTTCTATTTAGGCCATTCTATATATATAATATATATCTTATATATTTCGTCGATTTCCTTTCAAAACGTATTTTATAAATCGTTTAAATTCGTTTTCAAAACGATTTCAACTTCCTTTTCAAATTCAAATCAAGATTGAATTTTTCATTTCAAATTGATTTCAATTCAATTTCAATTTAATTCGAATTTCAATTTAATTTGAATTTCAATTCAATTCGAATTTCAGTTCTTTTCAATTTAATTCGAATTTCAATACTTTTCAATTTAATTTGAATTTCAATTCTTTTCAATTTAATTCGAATTTCAATTCAATTCAATTTAATTCGAATTTTTAAATCACTTTCAATATTCATTTTAATTTAATTCAAATTTAAATTCATTTTAATTTAATTCAAATTTCAATTCAATTTAATTCGAATTTTGAAATCACTTTCAATATTAATTGAAAAATGAATAAAATTGATATAAATATCGTTCACGTCAAATTGGCGTCAATCCAATCAACACGGCTTTTATTCAACACATGAATATTTATCCTATTCAACACATGAATATTTATTCTATTCAACACATGAATATATATTTTCAATTCAACACATGAATATTTATTCTATTCAGCTCATGAATATATATTTTCAATTCAACACATGAATTTATTTTCTAAATTGGAATGAGGCCCAATCAATTACCATGTAATGTTAATTATATGGATTTTCTACAACACATGTAAATAATAGCAACGATAAATAATCAACCATCATCCAGAGTGCACCACACAACTGCATAAGCATTAAATATAAATAATTAACGCTTACACAGTCTGTCAACCCATCGATTGACATACAACTAAACAATCGGGATTAGTGTACGTCAAATATCATCCCAACACCCGTGTGGGGTTTCAAATCAACAAAAAACATATTTTATTTGTGCAGTTGGGCGATGTGTAAAATTTACTGTCCCAATCAATATCAGTCAAATCAGTGTATATAAACAAATCGTCCGATTTGTTTATTACTATTTATTTTATATACACGTTAAAAATCATATTTTTAACTATAAAATATTTTCCACTATAAAATATTTTATTTTATTTCACATCACACAATAAAATTTCACAACACAGCAATCAAACAAACAAGCCATCCATGGTCTGTGGACGAAGGGTGTCGGGTGCTACTAAACACCGTCTGCATCCTAGTATATATTTTAAACTAGAAATAATAATAAAAGTGAGGAGTTCTCACCGACTAGCTAACCCAAACACCATGGCTCTTTATATGTAGAAATCTTCGTCATGCTCGCCTTTTGTCACTTTCGTCGTCTGTAGCCACTACATATATAAAAATCACACTTTTATATTGTTGCTATGTATATAAAAATCACATTTTTATAATCACTCTATATGAATAAAAATTCTATTTTTACACTGCTACTATATAGATAAAAATTCTATTTTTACACCGCTACTATATAGATAAAAATTCTATTTTTATTACTCTACATAAATAAAAATCATATTTTTATTCTTCCTATGATATAAAAATCATATTTTTATTGTCTGCACTATATAAAGATTATATTTTTATCACGCTAACTTCATAATAAAAATTATATTCTTATATCGTTCTTCTTATAATAAATATTATATTTTTACTTCGCTAAAAATCAAATCTTTACTTCATTAAAAATCCAACAATTCTTCGCTAATATCATATTTAAAAATCCGACCTTTTCTATTTGATTAACTATATAAAAATCCCATCTTTTTCCTATGCCAAAAAAAATGATTTTTTTTTTAGATTTATAAAATCAGTTACATAATAATTAATAAAAAAAACGAATTAAAAAAAATAACGTATAAAAACTTACAGTTTATTATTGGGAGAGCGGGCTGATGTTCTGCGCTGGAGGTGGAGGAAAGGTTGGTGTGGGGTCTTCGCGGTGGCGCAGTGTCGGACGGAGGGGGGAGGCGCTCCGGTGGTTTTGGGGTTAGAAGGAGGGGCTCGCGCGATGCCCTGTAGGAGAAGAGGAGATAAAACGGGGGAGAAGGAGGCGGGGGTGAGGAGAGGTGATGGCGTGCAGGTCTCCGGCACGGTGGGGGTGGAGCGGAAGGGGGCGATGGCGATGAAGAGGCCGCCATCTTCTCGAATCGATTTTCCAGAAAGGGGACTCGGGAGTTATGAGAGAAAAGAAAGGAGGGGGTGTATGTAATTTTATATTTATTTATTTTATTATTTTATTCTCAAAAAATGTTAACTTCTTATTCGAACTCGAATCGGGACCCAACGACTGTCGCCCCTAGTGTATCGCCTCCAATCTGAACACAATGGGATATGTATCGCAGGCCAATTCGACCGTTTCGATCAGTTTTCGTCAAAATCCACATATAACTCTATATATTGAATTTGAGTGCGCATTTCAATTTACTAGGGCAACATACGGACTCTAAAAATTCCCGAAAAATATTTTCTAGCTATGTATTGACGATATGGTCCTAACAAAACTAATTTCGTCAAATTCTGAGACCGATTGAAAAATGATCATTTTCCAGTCGATTAAAATCAACTAAAACTGGTCAAACGCGTTTTCCTTCGCCACACTCACATATTGATTCAAAAAATTACGAATTTTGAAACCTAGAAATAACTTGACATCACGGATCCAACAAAAGTGGTTTCGTCGAAAACCGAGGTCATTTGCAAAATTTCAATTTTTAAGGGCCAGAATTCCATAGCGACTATTCTGAATTTTCAACTGGACATATATTTTTATCCCCGCTATGAAATTTCAATTTTTCAGATTCGTTGGAAAGATATTCTCGATTAGATTCAAATATTTTTAGTTTCACTAAAAT
The DNA here is from genome assembly GCA_030737875.1 of Allium sativum. Taxonomy (NCBI): domain Eukaryota; kingdom Viridiplantae; phylum Streptophyta; class Magnoliopsida; order Asparagales; family Amaryllidaceae; genus Allium; species Allium sativum. Next base: position 463,208,510 of record CM060915.1, on the reverse strand, counting down.
ACGGTTTATTTTGAATCTTGTACATTCATTTGAACTTTGAAATCGAATTTTCGAACTACCGTACCATTTTCAATTCCTTTTATAATTATAAATAATTATTTATATTCTAACGACGATTTATATAAATATATACATTCTAATTCTATTCAAAATAAATTTCTCGTCATTATTATTTAAAATAATTCATTTTAAATATTCAAAATTCACTAAAATTGCCAAAATAAAATTTTTAAATTGGCTCAGATTTCCGGGTTATTACATTTAGTAACAGTCTTCCTCCACAGAAGCTCACTTCGATTATCACTAAATTGAATTTCAATTTAGTATATTAAATTGAAAAACTTTACTTTGGAAAATTTTCCATTAATCTTAATTAAAAGATTTATTCTTTTCACACGCCGTTTAAGAACAGTTTTATTTAAGACACCATTCACGACAAACCCCAAATTCAATTTGATATGAAATATAAGGCTCTAAACAGAAATTATATCGGCTTATATTCGATATCAAATTCTGAAACCAACTCATATCGTATTGGGAATAGTGATATAGATCTATCTTCCAAATTCCTCCACGATATCTGTGTAGTCACGAAATCCAATATCGAAATATCCTAGAGATGATTTTATTCAAATCGATTCCAATTCATAGATTGGAAATTTCTGGTTATATTAAAACCCTTTACAAATCCAATTTATTTATTTAAAAATTATTGGATTTCAAATCTAGTTAATAACTAGTTCATTTTGATAGAACTATATTTTTTTCTTTACAAATATGGAATTTTTCATTCCAACACTTTCCAAATCATTTATTATGATTTAACAAAAATTATTAATAATTTTAATAATTTTTTCAAGCCGTACAGTAGGTTTCCAATAACAACCACTGAACTGCATTCATAACGACCTTTTCCAAATTTGATTTGGACATAATTCCAAATTCAGCTGTTCAAATTTAAATCTCTTATATTCATTGTAAAGCTCTTTTCTATACGAACCCAATGGTTCCGGTTTTAGGAGAATCCGACAGTCCGATCTCCCGTAATGTCAATTCGAAGTCAATGGTCGAAATTCGCGAATGGCCAAGGTGCGGCGCGTTCTATTCAAGCCATATATATATAATATATATTTCATTCGAAACGTATTTTATAAATTCGTTTTAAATACGATTCTCACTTTCACTTCAATTTTAAATCAAAATATCTGATTTTGAAATCATTTCCTATTCGATATTCATTATAAAAATGAATAAAATCGATATAAATATCGTTCACGTTAAAATGGCGCATAACTAATCAACACGGCTTCACACATTTCAATATTTTCGTGTCCATCCAAAATCGGACATCAAACTCATATTTTAATCCTTTACTGAATATTATTTTAAAATATTCGTTATTCCTGAATTGGAATCAGACCCAATCAATAACCATATAATGTTATTTATATTTATTTCATTCAACATATGTACACAACAGTAATGATACACAATCAACCATCATCCAGAGTGCATTACACAACTGTATAAGCATTAAATATAAATAATTAACGCTTACAACTGTCTGTCAACCAATCGCTTGACATACAACTAAATAATTGTGATTAGTGTACGTCAAATATCATCCCAATACCCGTGTGGGGTTTCAACCAATAAATACTGAATATTATTTGTGCAGTTGGGCGATATGTAAAATTTATCATCCCAATCCATGTTAGTTAAATGGGTGTACATTAACAAATCGTTCGATTTGTAAATGAATATTTATTTTCAATTCAGGAGAATTTTATGTCATTCATTTATACATTGAAAATTATATTTTTAACGATAAAATATTTATTTCAACACTTAACTATTTTATATAGTTCATTTATTCAATAAAAATGATATTTTTATTGTTCAAACATTTTATTTAACACATGAATATTTTATACAGTTCATATACACATTAAAAAATGTTATTTTTAACCAACACATTTTTATTTCAGAAAATTTCGGCTTTATAACGGCGCGATATTAGAACCGGAGTAATGTCTAGCATTACCCCTCTCCTGATACTGGCTCGCGCCGTACATATCAGTCACAATCAATTCAAACAATCCCACAATTAATCTTACAACCACAATCCAAATTTCCACAATACAATCCAAACAAACAACTATGTTTTGTACAATAAATAGCGTCAGGGGCTACTAACCCCATCTGCAACATAGTACATATTTAACTGTAAAATAAATTGAGTGAGAAGGTGTTCTCACATTGGGATCCACTCCACCGTTGTTTTCTGACATTCTGATATGCTGTTTTGGTTCCAGAACTTGCAAATGAGATCCAATCTTCACATCATATTTTTTTCTAGCTTAAGCGCGCTATTTCGGGCAACTTTTGCTTGATGGACTTTTTCCCGAAAATGCTCCATTTCGCCGGAAATCGCGAAAAGACAGTATTTGGATAGCAGACTTTGGAAGCGTTTTCTAAACAACTCCGCAATCCAAAATGTGACAACCCCAAACCCCGATAAGACGGTGGCGAGTGTAATCTTTTGAATATAAAACATAAACAGATAACAACATAACAGAAATAAATACACCAGATAATGTACAATAGAATACGCTGGATAAACATAATCATCAGAGTTACACAGTATACAGGATCATACTTAATACAAAATACAGTTCAGCTATGCATTAATGTCGACAGCGGAAAATAAACATAATATGTACAATAGGAGCTAAACAGCATAAAAAGAGATAAATGATAGAATCCATCTTCAGCTCCAGCTATCCAGAAAGAGCCTGCTAAAACCTGAATCGAGGCTGCCCGTGTAGAAAAAGGGGAACCCGAGTTTGCAAAGTGAAACAAACTACGAGTCAGTCATGGGACTGGTATGAGAAATCTACTTAACACATTTTACAATATGGATAATCACAGGACCACGCCACTTTCGCGGAAAGGGTTTACTCCATTGGATTGCCAGTGTTTTAAAACAAATAAATCTTTTAAACATCGCAACGCTTTTTATAAAAATGAAGCCATTATAAGACTCAGTTCCCATCACACAATGCAACACAAACCGGAGGATAGAGTTTTACCTTATAATGGCCAAAATATGCTTGATACGAATAAAACAAAAGCATTTGATATTATTTCTAGTGTTTATATGTTTCAAAAACAAATTTCAATCACAACTATCAATCATAGACGGCATGGGTACCATATATCATGTCGCCATATATATACAATCAACACCGAACAGTATCGTATTTGGAAATTGGATTTCCATCATGAACCAAGGCAAAAGATAGTCCTTACCGAATTCGAGACCCTCTAGCCTATGTCTCAGGCAAGCGCGCAGGCAAGCCTTGGATCGTCAGGGCCGGTCCACCGATGTGGATTAAAATTCCTGAACACTGCGTTTCCCCGCCCTAAGGGGCGTCACTGGTCATATCTGACCACACCATCGGCTCCGAAGAGACCGAAGCAAACCGAGGCCTCGCTTTCCATCATCCACAAAAGTAAAATACCCGGGCGTGCAAAACCCAAAGCACCACTCCTAGCTAGAAGGAAACACATGTCCTCCCTGAGGTCCTTCTCCCGTTTCTGGCTCATACCGGGGTGTGAGGCTCGCGAAGCAACGTTATACACAAAGCTACGCCACACAGGATGTGCTTTGATCATCAACCACAAGACATTGCTTTTAAACAGAAGCCTTGATCATCTTCCACTTAGGCATGCCACACAGGCAATTCACTCCATGCGAATAATTTCTATCGATATATAACCTCTGAGCTCGTACGTCTCAGAGAAGGGCGTTAAGCAAGAGAATAAATTCTCTGCCGCCAAACAGATATATATTTAATAAACATCAATCAGCACAGAACAAAATCCAATGTCAGACACACAGTCCATTTACACGTTCGTTCTGGGTCTGAACGAAACCGGAGGCACTCAATACCTCGCATATCCGTACAATCAACAAGTACGTCCGGACGGCAACTACTTCAACCCCTTCAAGGTAGCTACTCCTATCATGAGCATCAGTAGCACCCCTCCATTCGATGTGAAGATTATCGGTCTTGCACCGTCTTTATATCTTCGACTTTCAATCGTCGATCAATTATTTGAAATGAGAATCAACTCGGCCTTTTCAAATAATTCACGTATATTTAGAATTTCAAATCAACTTATTTCAATGGTTAAATTATTCGACACCAATAATTAAATTCATTAATGTAATTTTCACGCCAAACACATTCAACCATCAAATATCACATAAACCGAGCAAATTCAGTTTATTTCCATTCCATATCGTTTATAATATTTTATCACGGTTTATCGCTGTTTTTATTTATTTAAAAATAGACAATTCATTCAAACGACGCTTCAGGCCATAACGCGGCAGTGGCGCTGTTTTTCTTCAGATTTGATTTACACATATCTGAAAATCGAACCGTTGGATCTTCACAAATTTTATATCATTAGAAAGATCTTTTCAAAACAAATCCAACGGTTTCAGTTTTGGGAAAATCCGACGGACGGATCTCCCGGTACAATCGTTTGAAGTTACGATTTCAAAATACGAACTGCAGCGTCGTTAGTCGATTTAATTTAATTATATTTATATTTATATATAAATATAATCGATTCTGGCATTGTTTTTCTTCAGATTTGAATTAAACATTCCAGAAAATCCAACCGTTGGATCTTCATACAGTGGGTGTCGTTGGAAAGATATTTCCAAAGCGAACCCAACGGTTTCGGTTTCAGGAAAATCCGATGGTCAGATCTCCCGCACTAATCGTTTGAAATCACGGTTTCAAAATACGAACTGCAGCGTCGTTATTCGATTTAATTTAATTATATATATATATATATAATCGATTCTTCGATTTCAAAACCATTTTCACTTCATATATATGATAAAAATGATATTTTTATCATCAAAAATATTTATTCAACACGTGAATATTTTTAACACTTCATATACACAATAAAAATGTAGATTTTATTGTTCAATCTATATATTCAACACATGAATGTTCTCGACTTCACACACACGATAAAAATATGATTTTTATCGTTCTAGTCCTTTATTCAACACATGAATATTTTCTATAGTTTATATATATAATAAAAATGTGAATTTTATTGTAAAACAATTTATTTCAAAACACGATTATTTTATATAGTCTATACATAAGGTAAAATTGTTATTTTTGGTGTTAAAACAATTTATTTAAAATACTAATATTTTATATAGCCTATATATATAATAAAAATGTGATTTTTATCTTTCAAATAATTTATTCAACACATGAACTTCATTCAACACATGAATTTCATTCAACACACGAATATAGTTTCAACACATGAAAATAATTCTAACACATGAATATTATTGAAAATTTCGGTAGCATAACGGCAGGGTAGTTAAAACCGGCACCGTCCCTAGTACGACTCCTCGCTCTACCTTAAAACCTCGCGGTTTTTGACAATGGGGATTTTCAATATCTAGTTCGTACGCAGACGGATTTTCCCATATACTAATCCTATTGGGATTTCAACCACAATCAATCATTTCAAATCAACCATTCATGATATTCACCAAATTTCACATCAACCAATAATCCAAACAATATCACAACCAATATATATCGTCCATGGTCTGTGGACGAGGGGAGTATATATATATATATATATTTATATTCGTATATAAATATATTTCGATTTCACTTCACTTCAATTTCAATTTATTTCAATGCATATATCATTTTTACAACGCATATATAACTTATACATCGAACATACAACTTATACAACGCTTATACATGAGGTGTACAACGCTTATATAACTCATACATCGACTATATAATTTATACATCGTTGTTTTCCATATCGTTTATAATTTAGAATTCTCACATTGGGTTCCACTCCACCAAGAATTGCAGAAGGCTCAAAAAAATATGCGGTCTCTTTTAAAATGTAGAAGACGTCCTCACGAGTCCACTGCCTCTTGTTTCACTGGATTTTGACAAGAAACGAATAAGATATGATTTTTATTCACAATACGAACTTTGCAATGGTTTTTAAACGTTATAAACCCATTTATTTTATACCTGCCGTTACTTCTGGCTTTGATTCGAACTAGCGTTTTTAAATCTCGCCCAATCCGACGCACGATGACGAAATCGAGCTACACCACGTCAAGGAGTATCAGGAAGCGTGCATATCGATGGGCCCTGCGTCCAGTTCGGTGGCAGGAGGAGCTCTCGGCGGCGACTTGAAGTCGTCCACTTCGAGGGCGCGATTCTGGTGATTTTCAGCACGAGGAGGGTGGCAATGGGTATGGATTTGAAGAGGAGGCTCGACTCTATGAAAAACTCCAGAGAAGCATGTGGTTTCGATGCGTGTAGGAGGAGGAAAGGAGGAGAGAAGGGAAGAAGGGAGGGCCGCCGTTGGGTTACTGAGAAGATCGGGGAGAGAGAAAAGAATGAGGGCCAATCAGAATTTTTCTTTTATTTATATATTTTTAAAAAAAATCCAAAAATACCCCTTACCTTATAGAACTCCAATCCAAACCCAACGACTGTTGAGACAAGATTTTGATCGATGCCAACATATAAAGGTGCAATGAAGATCATTTCATAGAGCTAAGGTTTTTTTCTTTGAGTCGTGTTAGAAATATGTTAAAATCTATCCTCAAAGTATAACACGAATGCACAAAACTTCGTTGCTGAAATCTGTATATTTGAGGAATTGAAAAGTCACAGAAAAAGCCCAAACGGTCCAGGCTCCGACCGGAAAAGAGTGCAGAGTGATATAGACTATGGACCGAGGTCCTCTGGTCCATAGCCAGAAAACGGTCGATCGCCCAAAAAAGGACCGGTCGACCGGTTTTACTGTGTTTGCACATAACGGCTATTTTTTTGATTCTTTAAATTTCCAGAAACTTAACCAGTCGACCGGTTATTTTCAACTAGTCGACCGGTTCCGAACAGCAAGCTTTTTTATGAAGGGTTGCTTCCATTCATCAAGAGTTTTCTCTTCAATTTTCAATGGAAACGGATGCAATCTTTTGTAGAAACTCTTCATGAAGGAATGCAACTATTCTACACTATAAATAGACTTGAAATCATACTTTCAAATCACCGATTCTTGCTCTAGTTTCTGATCTTACTTTCTAAATACTCTTGCATTCTAAAAGCTCTCAAATATTTCAATTGCTTATTGAATCATTGAAATTATTTCATATCTCTTGATTCAATAAGTAATATACTTCCTTCAATCTTCACAAACACATTATATACTTGAGGATAAGATTATAGGAAGGGTGTACTACAAGTGACTAGTCCGTGTATTGAAGAAACAATATATAGTCAATCATCAACTACTTTGTATTGAAATTCCGGTAAGCCTGTAGCCGTTCAAATCAGGTGGGTAAGCTTGTGGCCCGTGAAATCAAGTGGGTAAGCTTGTGGCCCGTGAAATCAAGTGGGTAAGCTTGTGGCCCATGAAATCAAGTGGGTAAGCTTGTAGCCCGTGAAATCAAGTGGTGTGTTGTGAACCTGTTCCTCCGGGTGAAGCGAGGTTGTTGATTAGTGAAAATCCAGAGAGAGGTCTGGGACTGGACGTAGGACGGTGCTCCGAACCAGTATAAAAAGCCCTGGTGTGATTTTTCCATTTTTACTGCATTTACTATTATACAGTTCTGTGATTATCTATTACTTCATACTCGAATATTGTTTGCCATATTACACGATCCTTATGAGTGTACTATACTTGACAAGTACACGCACGCACTTTCAATTGGTATCAGAGCCTGGTGTTCTAGAGATCGTAACAACATCTTAGAACAAATGGCAATAAAGAAGTCTAGTCAAGGGATTAGAAAGTGGAAGAGCAACAAAGCCGAATCAAGAGAGCAAGGAAACAAGTGTCTCATGGCTAAAGTTAGATCACAATCGGTATGTACAGATTCATTATATAAAGATCTTTTGTTAGACCATGAAAAATTATTGAAACTCAATACAGTCGTTTTAGCTATGTCAAAAACTTACAAGAAAGAAAATTCCAAATTAAAAAAGAAAACAATCATTTGATAAAACAAGCCAAATGTTTGGAAAATACCTTAGAAGAGCTTGTTTCTCAAAAAGATTTCCTTGAAAAAGAAAATGAGCGACTAGAAGATAAAAACAATGTTCTTTTAAAGGAAATCGATCTTTTTCAAAATAGAAATATATCATTAGAAGATTCTTTAAATAAGTCTAGTTCTTTAATTTCTTCTCTTGAAAAAGAGAATGGAGCTTTAACTGAAAAGAATTTAGAATTATCTAAAGAATATGAGATTTTAAAGGTGAATAATAATATTTTGCAAAATGAAATTTCTGACTCAAAAGAAAGTTCTGAAAAATTACAATCTTCTTTAGATAATTTAGAATCTCAAGTTTTTGATCTCAAAAATGAGAATGAAACCTTAAAAAGGGAGAGTTCTGAATTCAATAAGAAAATTGATATCGTAGAAACTACCAAAATTTCTTTTGAAAATACCAATCGCGACTTTGGAGTAAAATTTGAAAAATGTACAAATAAGTTCGCGAAATTTAATAAAGGTCAAAATGATTTAAATATGATTTTATCTAGATCTCGACCTTTACATGACAAAAGTGGTTTAGGATATAATAAAACCAATCATAGAAATAGTACTAGATACGCTTTTATGTACAATAAGAATAGCACTGCTAGTACTAATACACATCCTAGATCCAATTATTATTCGAATACTTCTATGACATCTAGAAGTACGAAAAGAAATATCAATAGAAACCACTTAAGTATTTGGGTTCCTGCAAGTTGGAAAAACAGAGAAAAATATATTGATGATTATTTTGATTCAGTAGTTAATAATGAAATTTTTTTCTTTAAAGGTTCCATTAAACCCTCTTGGGTATGGTTACCTTCCATCTAACCCATGGACCCAAACAAAGCAAGTGGGTACCAAAACTATATATGTTATATTTTTTGCAGGTACACCACAACAAAGAGAAGGTTATTCGGTATCTCTAAATATCTTTGAAAACTCAGCTTATCAAAAAATCACATGATTCAGTATCCCCTAAAGGTGCTATAATTATTTGTATTCTCTACTACTCTCGATTACTGTGCTTATTATGGTATTTATTCTTTTTAATCGATGACAAAGGGGGAGAAATATTTTCTCTTATGATTATTCGTATCATTCAAGTTACATATACTATCATTTAAAATTATGTGCTTAACATGGTGATAGTATATGTGTGCTAACATTTTTTAATGCAGGAATCAAAAGGTAAGATTACTTATATTATGAACTAACAAATGTTGCAGATATTCAGGGGGAGCATTATATTCAAAGGGAGAAAATCTAAGGTGTTGTCATCAATCAAAAAGGGGGAGAATGTTGAGACAAGATTTTGATCGATGCCAACATATAAAGGTGCAATGAAGATCATTTCATAGAGCTAAGGTTTTTTACTTTGAGTCGTGTTAGAAATATGTTAAAATCCATCCTCAAAGTATAACACGAATGCACAAAACTTCGTTGCTGAAATATGTATATTTGAGGAATTGAAAAGTCACAGAAAAAGACCAAACGGTCCAGGCTCCGACCGGGAAGGAGTGCAGAGTGATATAGACTATGGACCGAGGTCCTCTGGTCCGTAGCCAGAAAACGGTCGACCGCCCAAAAAAGGACCGGTCGACCGGTTTTACTGTGTTTACACATAACGGCTATTTTTTTGATTCTTTAAATTTCCAGAAACTTAACCAGTCGACCGGTGATTTTCAACCAGTCTACCGGTTCCGAACAACAAGCTTTTTTATGAAGGGTTGCTTCCATTCATCAAGAGTTTTCTCTTCAATTTTCAATGGAAACGGATGCAATCTTTTGTAGAAACTCTTCATGAAGGAATGCAACTATTCTACACTATAAATAGACTTGAAATCATACTTTCAAATCACCGATTCTTGCTCTAGTTTCTGATCTTACTTTCTAAATACTCTTGCATTCTAAAAGCTCTCAAATATTTCAATTGCTTATTGAATCATTGAAATTATTTCATATCTCTTGATTCAATAAGTAATATACTTCCTTCAATCTTCACATACACATTATATACTTGAGGATAAGATTATAGGAAGGGTGTACAACAAGTGACTAGTCCGTGTATTGAAGACACAATATATAGTCAATCATCAACTACTTTGTATTGAAATTCCGGTAAGCCTGTAGCCGTTCAAATCAGGTGGGTAAGCTTGTGGCCCGTGAAATCAAGTGGGTAAGCTTGTGGCCCGTGAAATCAAGTGGGTAAGCTTGTGGCCCGTGAAATCAAGTGGGTAAGCTTGTAGCCCGTGAAATCAAGTGGTGTGTTGTGAACCTGTTCCTCCGGATGAAGCGAGGTTGTTGATTAGTGAAAATCCAGAGAGGGGTCTGGGACTGGACGTAGGACGGTGCTCCGAACCAGTATAAAAAGCCCTGGTGTGATTTTTCCATTTTTACTGCATTTACTATTATACAGTTCTGTGATTATCTATTACTTCGTACTCGAATATTGTTTGCCATATTACACGATCCTTGTGAGTGTACTATACTTGACAAGTACACGCACGCACCTTCAACAACTGTCGACCCCTGCTAAATACTCCCATTCCGAACACAATGGGATATGTTTCGTAGGCCCATTCGACTGTTTCAGTCAGTTTTTCTTAAAATTAAAATATAAAACATTCAATATTTGATTTGAACGTACATTTCAATTTGTCGGGGCCACATACTGATCCCAAAAATTCCATAAAAAATAAATCTGGCTATGTTTTGACGATACGGTCCCAACAAAACTAGTTTCGTCGAATTCTGAGACCGTTTGAAAAATGGCCAATTTCTGGTCGATCCAATTTAACAGAAACTCACCAAACACATTTTCCTTTGCCACGCTCACATGTTAACTTCAAAAATTATGAAATTTGAAACCTAGCAATAATCTGATATCCCGGATCCAACAAAAGTGGCTCGTCGAATTCTGAGATCGTTTGCAAAATGTCTATTTTCACGGGCTATATATACTCTATAGCGACCTTTCTGAAAATTCATTTGGCCATAACTTTTGACTCCCGCTATGAAACTTTGATTTTTCAGATTCGTTAGAAAGATATTCATAAACATATTTAAATATTTTTGGTTTCACTAAAATCCGTTTTATTTTGCACTCGGTACAGTCAGTCAAAATTTGAATTGAAATTTTGAAACTGCCGCACCATCTCAGGCCTTGATTATAATTCAAAATAATTATATTTACTTTCAAATGTCGATTCAAACTTAATTTTCATCGTTATTATTTAAAATATTTATTTTAAATATATAAAATTCACTAAAATAGCCAAATTAAAAATTTTAAACTGGCTCAGATTTTCCGGGTTGTTACAATCTCCCCCACTTAAAACTTTTCGTCCCCGAAAAGGAACAAAGTTGAAAGTGGTTTAATTAACAAACTCTACTTTCCTTTTGGCTCCCTTTCTTCAACTTTTCAGTTTCTAAGAATTTTTAAATTCTTCAAAAATTTGGCTAACACCCTAAATTTTCGAAAAATTTCGCCATAACCTCCGTTGTACGGGGGACTTCGGGATATTTCAAATAGCCTCCCATGGCCCTCACCAATCCAAAAGAAAAAGGAAAAACCAAGCGGCTAGCCAATCGGCTCATCAAATCATCAAATCCCAAGAAATACAATAAACATGTACCTATTTGTCGGGCAAACAATTTTATTCCTCTGCTTAGCTGTTTATCCATAACCTGTTCACACATATATAATGCACATGTATATATTTTCAATTCACTTCAATACTTGTTCAATTGCATACATTTAACTATTATTCTAATAATTCAATTAATCAAATCCACAATCACACAACGCAACCAACAATCAATTTGTTTTTAACTTTTCAAAAATATACTAAATAATTCATATACTCTTTTAAAATTATTCAGACTATATAATTAAAAAGTTTACATGCATGAAAAGAAAACAACAGCAAAGTAGAGAACAAAATGGTAATGCAAAGATATGGTAAATGTACCTTGCACAAGAGTCAATCAGAGATACCCACCCTGCACTTAGGATAGGCTTTCTTAATGCTTTCCTCTGTTTCCCAAGTACAATCTCGCGGATCTTCACTCCATTGCACTTTGACTAAGTGAACCTTCTTGTTCCTCAGTTCTTTGGTTTCTTTGCCAATAATCTTTAGCGGCTCTCTTCTCACAACCAATTCTGGAGCAATTTCTATATCCCATTACGCTGCTTCTTCCACGATCAAGTCTGGATTATGAACATGCTTTCAAAGTTGAGATACGTGAAACACATTATGTACTCCAGGCAACCAATCAGGCAATTGAACCCTATAAGCGAGAGTTCCAACCCGTTCCAGAATAGGAAATAGACCAATAAACTTGGGTGCCAATTTCCCTGTTTTACCGAACCGGATAACTCCTCTCATCAGAGATACCTTCAAATACACGTGGTCGCCAATAGCAAATGATATATCTCTTCTTCTTTTATCTGCATAGCTTTTCTGTCGGCTTTGGGCAACGAGTAATCGTTTCTTAACGAAATTGACTTTGTCCGCAGCTTCGCGAATCATATCGGGTCCCAACACGAGTCTATCACCAGGTTCTACCCAACAAGTAGGAGATCGGCACGGTCTACCATACAATGCCTCGAATGGTGACATTGTCAGGCTCGCTTGGTAGCTGTTGTTGTATGAGAACTCGGCCAAATGCAAATGGTCTTCCCATGATCCGCCAAAATCAATAACACAAGCCCGCAATAAATCTTCAAGAATACGATTCACCCTCTCAGTTTGACCATCGGTTTGAGGATGATATGCGGTGATCAAGTTCCGTTTCGTTCCCAATTCTACTTGGAATGCTTCCCTGAATTTACTAGCAAAAAGCGGGTCACGATCACTAACGATGCTCATGGGAACTCCATGCAGTCTAACAATTTCTTTGAAATAAACCTGCGCCAGACTCTAAGCAGTTCTATTCGATTTGACAGGTATGAAATGGGCGGTCTTCGTGAAACGATCTACGATCACCCAAATACTGTCATTTCCTTACCTGGTTCTGGGCAAACCATCTGCGAAATCCATAGAAATCTGTTCCCAATTTCCACATGGAATTTCCAAAGGCTGCAACAATCCAGCAAGCTTCTGTTGATCGCTTTTGACTTGTTGACAAGTAGAACTCCGGCTAACATATAGAGAAATGTCTCGTTTCATAGATTTCCACTAGAAAGTGCGTTTGATGTCATTATATATTTTGCTCACCCCTGGATGGATACTAAGCTTGGCTTTGTGACATTCATCTAATACTTCTCTCCGGAGTTTAGGAATGTTAGGAACACAAATCTGACCCTTTAACCTAACAATCTCCTCGTTATCTATCTGAAAACTCGAGGGCTCGCCTTTCTGAATTCTCTCTCTGATCTTCTGAATTAAGTGATCATCCTTTTGAAGAGCAGATATGTTATCAATCAACGAAGGCGTGATAATAAGACTGGCGACACTTACATTCTTCCTGCTGAGCGCATCAGCCACAACATTAGCCTTCCCCGGAGTATATAAGATATCAAGATCATATGCCGCGAGAAATTCTAACCAACGCTGCTGTCTCATATTCAAATCCTTCTGGGTGAATAAATATTTCAATGATTGATGATCAGTGTATAATTCAAACTTCTCACCCAATAGATAATGCCTCCAGATTTTCAAAGCAAACATGATAGCTAGCAATTCAAGGTCGTGAGTTACATAATTCTTTTCATGTGGTTTCAATTGACGGCTAGCATAAGCGACTACATGGCCTCTTTGCATTAACACTGCGCCAAGGCCTTCTTTAGAAGCATCGGTCCAGACTTTTAAATCCTGATTGCCGTCAATAATTGTGAGAACTGGAGCAGTCGTCAATTTTAACTTCAACTCCTGAAAAGCTGCCTCACACTCGGGAGTACAGTTGAATCTCGAATGTTTCTTAGTAAGTTTTGTTAAGTGACTGGATATCTTCGAAAAATACTTAACGAACTTCCGATAATAACTGGCCAATCCGAGAAAACTTCTGACTTCTGTGGGCATACGAGGCTGTTTCCAATTCTGAATAGCAGTGATTTTACTGGGATCCACTGAAATTCCTTCTTTTGACACGACGTTGCCAAAAAATTTGACTTCTTCTTGCCAGAATATACATTTGGAAAACTTTTCTTTCAACGCATTCTTTCTTAGAATTTCTAACACTTGTTCCAAATGTTTTTCATGCTCGCTTTCTGATTTAGAGAAGATCAATATATCATCAATGAAAACCAGAACGAATTTATTCAATACTCCTCTGAATACCCGGTTCATTAGATCGACAAAATAAGCCGGAGCGTTACATAAGCCGAACGACATTACTAACCACTCGTAGAATAAATCTGGGCCTCTGAATACTGTCAAAGGAACGCACTCTTCGGCAATACGAAGCTGATGGAAACCTGTAGCTAGGTCCATTTGTGAAAACACTTATGCGCCATTCAATCGATCCAACAAATCATCAATCCGCGGCAATGGATATTTGTTTTTCAGCGTCTGCTTATTCAAGTCACGATAATCTACACATAGTCTGAGAGTACCGTCTGACTTCGGGACAAATACCACTGCAGCTCCCCAATCAAAGAAACTAGGCCTGATCAGACCTTTCCATACAAGTTGTCGAGTCTGATTGTCTAACTCTTCTTTTTCCTTCAAGGTCATTCTTCGAATAGCGTGAACTACTGGCCTTGCATTCGAAACTAAAGAGATTTTAAAATCGATTTCTCTCTGCGGAGGTAAGCTAACAACTTCTTCGAACACATCCAGATAGTTCTTGACAACAGGAATATTTTCTGTGTCGACTGGAATATTCTCTGTAACAACAGGAACTGGTTCTAGTTGAGCAGGAGAAACATCTAAAGCTGCCCAGAAGTCCTTTCTATCAGAATTCGGGCCTTCACATGGAATGGTTATATAGTCACCTGATTTAATCTTCACCTTAACGACTCTGTCGGCGCATTTAACCTCAGCTTCATATTTGGTTAACCAGTCTAAAACCAAAATAAGATCAAATTCTGTAAAATTAATGACGATCGCGATAGTGGGGAACCGATAACGGGAAAAAGAGATAGGCACTCCACAAACCCAATTGAGGTCAAGGGAACCCCCAATCGGATTATGAACAGTCATTGGTTCTCTGAGCTTCTTCAAATTTAAATCTAGTTTCTTAACCACATTCTTTGCAAAAAAGCTTCGTGATGCGCCTGTATCAAACAATACTTTAACTGGAATATCTTTGACAGTAAGCGTGTCTTCCAAAACATCTGGCCTTTCCTTACTAGCCGAGGATGCAGGAGCTTCTGCTACTTTATTTACCTGTATCATTTCAGGTTTCTCTAATAACCGGCAATCCCGCTTTATATGACCAGCCCGATGGAACAGATTGCATTTCCTAGTGTCTTGCAACTTGTTCTTGGATTTAAATTTATCCTTCATTCGTTTCTTCAAGGGCCCACAGTTTATCGCCAAGTGCCCTGGCTTCTTGCAGTTATTGCATATGGCGGCCGTCACTGGTCCTTTCTTAGATATAACCTTTTCTCGATTGAATCTAGGCTTCTTTCTGACTCCAAACGCCGTACTTGGCTCAGGCTGTGTACTTGTCTCTGGGCTATTAGTTTCAGTTTTCCTTTTGTCGCTCAAACTGACTTCCTCTTCATTGACTAAAAGACATCTATTATTTAGATCTTCATACTGATAAGCCATGTATATCATTTCAGAAAAAGGAAGCTTCACATGCCCCATTACTTTATTCTGGTATTTTCTTTGAAGACCATTAATAAACCTCAGATTCTTCCTCTTTGGATCTTGAATTAGATGAGGGGCAAAATGAGAAAGTTCATTGAATTTCTTATGATATTATGGAATGGTCATATCTCCTTATATCAGATAACAGAATTCATCACATAACCTCTCAGTTGCTTCTGGAGGAATATTTTTTTCACTGAAAAGCTCTTTAAATCTATCCCAAGTAATATTACCTTCTGGATTATTCTCAATAATCGAATCCCACCAGAACAAAGCTTCGTCTTTGAGTGCCCAAGATGCCAGTAATCTTTTCTGGTCATCTCTTAGCTTTAAACACTCAAAGATTTTCTTAGTAGATTG